>CAXIVR010000007.1:48381582-49034082 GCA_964035755.1 Teleogryllus oceanicus | reverse complement strand
TTTTCATGTGTTTCGCTTACATCACCAAATTTCGTGGTGTTCTCACGGCTAAATCGTTAATCGGAGAAACAATTCTTACGGACATTAAATGTAGTAAATTTTATCTTCTTTCATTTTGTATAGGACCATTAATTACGAAAAATGAATGGCTTTTGAGTTATTTTGAAAAAACTGACAAAAGGTGTGGTGGTATTTACGTATCTTTTGCTTAAAAACGTATTTCTAGACAAAACTTTTCTTGGCAAACCTGATATTCGTGATCAGCGACCCCAAAATATAGGAACCAAATATCAAAACTACACCAAACCTTTCTCTTATTTTCTACCATTCGACTGGACTGGAGGCAAATGCTGTCCATCGTTCGTCAGAAAGACCCCGCAGTCGCCTGGGATGCTCGGGGGCTGGAGGGACGGGGCAGGTAGCGGGACCAGGCTGGGTCGGCCGACCCGAGAGCCTCCCGTCGGCATGGATACAACACCCCCTTTTCGTGTCTCTCTGCACCGCGCGATATTTCTTACAAATACCCCCCACCAACAGCCAGTCCTGTTCTTCCCTTCACACTTCGCGACGTTGGCGCTTTCTATCGGCGGACGGGAAACTATTCAAAGGAGGTAGCTCGAAACAAGCCTCATGAGCCCTCTATATACATCTTTACTCTATGCCATGATATTCAACCCTGCAGATGCTCAGGCATCTTGCTGTTGTATAATAGAAATAATAAACATTTATTTTTTAATATTATTTTCATTCCCGCTCTCCTTCATTCTGTCTCTCTCCTTCATTCTCTCTCTCTCCTTCATTCTCTCTCTCCTTCTTTTTTTCTCTCTCCTTCATTCTCTCTCTCTCCTTCATTCTCTCTCTCTCCTTCATTCTCTCTCTCTCCTTCATTCTCTCTCTCTCTCCTTCATTCTCCTCTCTCTCTCTCCTTCTCTCTCTCTCCTTCATTCTCTCTCTCTCTCTCTCTCTCTCTCTCTCTCTCTCTCTCTCTCTCTCAAGCAAACAGTTTTTGGTGAGATCAGTGTGTAATTGTGAAATTGAACACGATCAATAATTTTGTCTTTGTTATTTTCTTTCATATAAAAATAATGTTTGAAAAACATTGGATTTCTCTTATAAGCCTTTTTTATGTTTCTAGCAAAGAAGAAGTTGAACGCTGTAAACGCCGTGACCTCTTAGAAGAAATGCTAGCTGAAATGACTGGAGAATTTCCTGATTTGTCAACAGTGTTTGTCAAGGAACGTGACATATATTTGACCCATTCTTTGCAGGTAGCTGCTTCCATACCAGTATCGTGCCCTACAGGTGAGGATTTTTTTAAATGTTTTTATTAGTATTCTTAAGTTATAAAATGTAACTTTAACGTGGTAGATCAGTACAAAAAGTCTGCTTTTCTTCCTTTGTACACTCTCACAGCTAAGTTACATAAATTAGATGTTTTCTGAAATACCTGGAAAAGTCTGAGAAGTGTTTTGTTAAGATTATTCCAACCATTCTGCAGTTAGCAAGAAATTCTGTTGGATAATTTACAGACTGAGGCTCATGTGCTGACTGTCCTGCAATTTTATATCCTATATTTTTCAGGTGTGCAACCTCCTAGAGTTGTTGGTGTGGTTGGAATCGGACATGTTCCCGGAATTGTTCAGCGATGGGGCAAAGTCCACCAAGAGGATATACCACCCTTGTTGTACATTCCTCCCCCCACACTGACAAGTCGCATTGTACGAATAGGTGCAAAGCTTTCTGTGGTTGGACTTGTGCTATGGGGTTGCTCTCGCATCTTGCCTATTCCTAAAGTTTACCCTAAACTTTCAGAATTGAAAACTGTCGTCCAGAACGTCTTCCAGGTAAAATTCTTGAATTTATTTTGAATATATTATGATGTGTATTTGAAACTATTAGCACATTTAAAATTTAATTTTAAGATTTCCATGGAAATTAAAATATTTCTTGAAGTAATGTTTTGGTTATAATGTAATCTAAGAAGGAATATTAATTGGTAATATGTATCTGTAGTACATTCAGTGAAACCTGCTCCAACAGCCACTAGCCAGCAGCTCAATTAAACGGTCACCTCCATTAATGACAATTTTTTCGTGGAACCATTTGATTTCTTTACAAGGCTCTCCTTGTAAATATTCCCTCTTTTCAGCAGTCAGGCACATTTTACATATGAGGCCACTTCAAGCAATTTTGAACTCTTCTGTAATAAGAAGTGGAAAAGTGGTACAGATTACTGTTGATTTAATACTTTTCTTTGATGGATCGTATTGTAGGATTACTTCGAATGATGACATCAAATCTTTCTCGCAGGGAAATACTTTCTGTTTCAGATAACAACAGATTTTAACTGGGTCTCTTAACGAAACAATGCATTTCATCTCCCATTTCACAACATTGTTATGGCTTAATAGACCGTACTTCCCTACTATAGTAATTTATTTAGAACTTGTGGAGCATGCTGTAAGCTTAAATCAAATTTAAAGGTCATTCACATATTCCATCAAACAGACCTACTGTAAACTTTCTACAGGATTAAAATAGTTTCCTTCTTTGATTCGGCAGGGTCAGAAAGTGAGTTTCTCGACCAAGAGAATGAGAAACTAGTCAAGGGTGTTTTTTTAATATTAGCTTACAGGAGGCAAATGATCCTGAATGCACGTTTGTTGCATTTTGTCATTTATAGTAATTAAAATTCTTAAAAAGAATATGCTTCATTTCATAGGTATCAACAAATTTAGATTTCATTTTCGCTTCCAGGAATAACATACTAATTTTATTCACGCTAAAGATGGGTTTCACTGTGTATTTATTTTATCCTGGAATGTAACAGAGGGATAATAGTTTCTTGTGGTGTAATTTGTTATTTTCTTTTCTTTGAAAGGAAATTTTGAGAGAGTATTAAAGTTAATTTGGTTTTTGATTCCAGTAAAATTCCAAGACTAATCATCTAATGAAGTCTAAAGGCCCCTGCATTGCAGATGGATCTGTTTTAAAATTTGATCTGGCAGGATTTTGTAACATGTTTTGTGAATGTTAACAAACTAAGGGAAATGTCCTTAAGAATTGTAAAATGAAATGAAACAAAAAAAATAATGGGAAGTTTTCACATATTAAGCAACTGTTATGTGCTCACCGATGAGTGTTCTTGGTATAGGAACTGTTTGAACTCTTGTCTACTGGAAATTTTATGTATATGTGAGTGAACATTTAAAATTGTTTTATGAATGTAAACAATGTGGATTTTGGAATTTAATCCCATTAGAAAATGTACCTTTTCCAAGATATGTATGTGGGTGCTTGAAGGTGAATACAGAACAGATATGGGATATGGCTTAATATGTTAAAAGTTTAAATAACTGCATGAGTAAGTACTGTATAATTCTGTTTGTGTTCTAAGTACTGAAGAAAAAAAATCATCCAGTCGTTCATAATTGCCGTTAATGCAGAACCACAAGAAATGTTTGGTTTTGTCCTATGGTGTTTTAAGATATTTGGAAATTTTTACCCACAATGTGTTTGATTCTTCAAATTGTCAGAAATTAAGACAAATGCACTGGCATGAGCAAATGCAAGAATTCTGATTTTTGAGTCTGCATCACAATATATTATTTTTCACTTACATATGATTTTGGTATCTTTTCTTTGTAACATTCAAGTAATCTAATAAATTAAAATATCACAAACAAAATACAGTATAAACAATCAAGTTGGAAAATCTAAGGATCTGTTATTTGAAGAATTGAACTCCCCTGATCTTCTTGGTAGTGGTAAATTAAACTAATATTGTCTTTGGTTGCGTACGGTTTCTTTTGTGTTAAAAAAATTAAGTATACTTTACAGGTTTTATGTGATAGAAATGAAGTTATTTTTAATTTAATCAAATATAAAGTTTTTTCAAGACATGGTATAAAATGAAATTTAATTATTCAATTTTTTAATAAGATGTCCAAAGTAGTTTTATATTTTCTTTCTTGATACCTTTATGGGAGAAAAGAGTTAATACTACAAAATTTAACTTGTGTATTGTAATAAATTTAGTGACATTGTTTTCAATCATTAAATTCAAACTTAAGATGAGTATAGTTGTCATTTCATGTTTTTTATAATTAAATTAAATAATTATTAATAACGTCTGGCTGATATTTGGAAAATAAATTAACAGTTGGTAAATTCAATATAAAAGATTTTACTTTGACTTAGGAGAAATTTTAGAACTGTATTGAGGTGGCTCTAAAATGTCCAGCTGATGTACACGATCTCTGTTGGGCTGGTGTTCCCTTTCTTCCTGTATCTGTTTTACAAGATCACTGTTCTCATTGTCATATATTAACACTGATATGTAAGATTATTATAAATTTCAAGGTGTGAGGCTGTTTTGTCTCATAATATTGATAACCTACATAAAACATTTATATGTAGGGCAAAAGTATTATTGTTACTTGTAAAAATTAATGGAGGATGTCCTAAAGAAGAGTTTTGTTTTTTTGTGTACTTTAATGGCTGTGGTATGTCAGGGTTGATATGTGAAGTATACCTGTTGTGAAAATACATTTTTAAAAGTGTGGTTGTATATTGAATTTGAAAATATATTTTGCAACAGTTGTGTTGAAAATAAAAAGAATAAAAATGCCTTGAATTTCAAGGAAATATTGTTAATGGCACGCGTCTTATTCAAATTATTTAGAATAAATTTGTTTCCATTTTCCCTGGTTTCATGTGCCCACCTTGTTTTCATCATACTCTTAGTTTGTAGAACAAGTAGCATTACTCATAAGCTACAAATAAGAGAAAGTTAGCTTTTTAAATGTATCCAGAAGTTCTGTTTACTTTCTCGCCTATTGCTTAAGTAGTATAGAGAAAGTATTATAACATTCACTTGTGAACAACGCAAGTGCTTCAACCATAAGCAGATTTTTCCCTGAAATTGACATTCCATGATCAATGTGCCTGTGTCATGACCCCTTGAATTTGAAACAAATATTTTAAAATTTTGGGGTACTTAAATACAGCCACAAAATTTTCTCAAAATAGGCTCAATTTTTTCCTCTGAGCATAAGATTCTTAAAGAAATGGTATAGGTGGCGTTTTCTCTGCACTCCCTGAATTTGGGAAATGGAACATGTTCAATTTTTTTATGGTCTTCCTTCAACTACAATAATGAATGTACACACTTTTTCTTAATGAAATCGGTTCATCAAAAATAGATCTGTAAATAAGATCATGTTCAATTTTTCAAACATGAGTTATTGTGTAATTTAGCATGCAATGCAATTTTTTCTCAAATGTTTCAAAGAATGGTAAAGGAAGTGGTCTGTTCCCATTTTCCTTAAAAACTTGGACATTCAAAACTTGCAAACAACTAGTGCTACAAACACACACTTTCTCACATTATTTCTAAATTTACAACTTTTGAAAATTCTGAGTTCACAAAATCTTCTCTCTGTCAATAATGGTAGCAGCTAAATATATTTTTAGTTTTGATCAAAAGTATTTTAATTAAAATATATGTATATTTTGATTTTTGGGAATAATTAACATGAAACCTCAATACTTTCCAAATATCAAAAATGGTTCCAAGTAATTCTGTTACTTTTTTTCTGTGAGTAACGCAAAAGAAACTTAAAGAAATGGTACAGGTTACGCTTTTGTTGAACTCTGAATTTTTGAGAATTACAAGAGATTAAATTGTTTTCGGCGCATTTCTACAACTGCAGTATTGAAGATGAATACTTTTCCCTTAATGAAATCTATTTTTTAAAGACATCTTCAAATAAGGTAATGAACAATTTCTTGAAAATGAGTAGTTTTCTCATATTTTTTAATAAAATATGGGCAATTTTTAAGCAATTATTTTCTCAAAAATGCCCCTAAATTTTTTCCTTGTATGTAGCAAAAAGTTTTTGCCGAAAACGGTAAAAGTGTTCTGCTCCAACTTCCGCAAACTCTCAGTATTTTTGAAAATTGAAAAAAGTTAACATTACAAACTTCAATATTGATAATAGAAATTTTTACTTTCTTGTTACATACTCTACTTACAGCACCACTAGTTACTTTCCTCTATGTGTATGAATGTTTGGAGTAATACATAGTAGTACGTATGTATAGTGTAAGGTATGTAATGCTAAGAAAAGTCAATTTTGAGATTTCAATGAAAATGCAAAATTTCTGATCTGATCCCAAAACAGTGTTAGGTCCCCCCCCCCGTTTTCTTCTTATTTTCCTTTCTTTTTTTCTTCAAAATCCATTTGTGAACAAGGTCTAAACCATTCATAGAATTTTTAAAAATGGATATTACTCGGACGATCCGGTCCAACTGCAAGTTCCACAATTTTGAAAAACATTCTTTAAATTTTGGGGGTACTAATAACCAAGCCCCTGGGACATTTTATAAATTTTCTCAATACTGGCTCCAATTTTTTTCTTTAAATTTGTTGTAAGAATAGTGTGAAATATATTTATAAAGATGACGTATGTCTATCTTTCATGGTTAAACCCTGAAATTTAGAATATTCTGAAAGTTTGAAATTTTTTGGGTCTCCCTACAATTACAATATTGAAGATAAAGATTTTTCTTCAAATAGCATTTATTCTCCACAATCAGTTCTTTAATTAATGTAACACATAATTTTGAATTTTTTGCCATATTTTTTAGTGAAATGTAGGCCATATAAAGAATATTAAAAACAAGATGTCTGCAAACTTTTTGTAAGGATAGTGATAAATGCATTGCATAAGGTGATATATTCTCTTCGCTTTTTTATTATAAAAATATTTTCATCTTTCTCACGTCGTTAATTTTTATATTGACGGTTTTTTTGTTTTTTGTATAAATTGTGTACATAAATTTAACTTGTGAGTAAAAGGGCTTTAAATGATATCGTACGGAAGTTCTCGAAAACTCCAAATGTTTCTTTGAAAATAAGCTCAAAATTGAACATTTTCGGAAACGCTCAAACGCCATTTTCTTGAAAACGACTTCATTTTACTTTCTCGCCACTATTTACGCAGTAAAGAAAAAGTTAGTTAGAGAGTCAGTAAAGAAAGTTATGTAATGCTACGCGAAAAAACGGCGAATTTTCGTCAGAAAAACTTCGTCAGGACCAGAGAGTATACTATACTGGTCAGGACACTGGCAACGAAAAAGTGGATAAATCCAGTTCTAAATTTAGAAAACTTAGAGATGGACTTAACAGCTTTTTTCAATAACTGTTATCACAATAACAGTTGACTCGTAATAGCTGACAGTAATAATAGTTGAAAAATAACAAGTCCATCACCAGCAACTTTAGATGGCTGACTGCTAAGAGTTAAACCACGCAAAATGAATAACGTTGGTAGCACCGTAAAGCTTGTGCAGCTACCTTTACGGCGTTTGCGTGCTCTACTTCTCCAAATATGTTTAGTCAGAGAATCAGCTGATATGAACGAGACCGGATGAACTGCCAAGGACGAATAATAATACATATAATGTGTAGCAAATATGTATAGAATATTACTAAAATAAAAGTGATTCGGGTTCAAATGGCAAATATTCTTTCAAATATGCAACGTGCATAGTGAAGTGACGAATGCCAAAAGTAATGAGGAAATTTTACCACAGCTAAAGTGGTAATGATGTTGAATACAATATTATTATTTACCATAACTCATTTTATTTTATCGGACCTAGGGAAATATTAGTTGATCTCACATAAGCAGCAATGGGACAGAAATAAGTTATGTCAAGTTATAACATGTTGGACGGACTTAATTTAAAGGATAAACTTCTTATTGTAGTGTATACAATAGAATATAACAATATTGTGGCACATGGCGTGTAATAATGACGAATTATGAATCAATGAATCTATAATTCGAACATTGGTAAATCATGATTGATTAGCGGCATTGAAGCTGTTATCGTACAAAATGTTTTTTTTTGTTTTTTTATTTTACGTCAAAAAAAACAGTTAAAAACTGCGTATGACGTGCTATGGGGAAAAGTGAATTGTGTGCACATTTTCAAAATTCTGTGATCCCTACACTAAGTCATATACTACTTAAATTTTAAAAAAAAAAAAAAAAAAAAAAAAACTCCCATGTATAAAATCTATTTTCAAGGATAAATAAGCAATAAATTTTGAATTTTGAAAGGGAGAAAAAAACAACAAAAAAAACTCCCATGTCCCAAAAACTCCCATTGGTTGCCAGAAAAGCTTGTAGTAGTTCGAATTAGGCCCAGTAGATCGCAGGTCTGCATTTCAACCGATAACAGCCAATAACAGAATAAACGAAATAACTGTTATTTCGCGTAACAGTTACGAAACCTTAACTGTTATGAAATATCAGTTTAGCTGTTAAGGGCTCATAGTTCAGCTCAAGGCCTAGTTCAAACGCGGAGGCAAACACGCCGTGCGACAGCAGAAGCGACGGTTGTGTATAACGTCGCGATCAAATGAGCGAGCAAGTCGGTATTACAGGATGCGGAAACCGATGAGAGGAAGCCGCTCCAAGTGACAGCAGGGGGAGGTAGCGGGCGACGTTGAACAAGAACACACGCGATGCGGATGATTTTCCCTCCGTATAAGGTACAGAGATATCCAGAACGACATCACAACTTTTGGCGGGAAAGTGGGGGGTGGTAACATATGCTGTGCGAGTATTATACGCGTACGTTTTCTTGAACCCTGCAATACCTACCCTCACTCCTTTGCCAACATTAGTTCCGTATAGGATAGCAACGAGGAAAGAGCGAAGAGAGGGAGAGAGGGAGTAAGAAAGAAGGGAGGGAAAGGGGGAGAGTGAGAAAAAGGAAGAGAGAGAAAGAGGGATTTGCGAATTCGGTGGTATAACGGTTAGCGTACCGGACTGTTGGCGGGTTCAAACCCGATCGAAGCCGTGGATTTTTAAGGGCGAAAAAATCCTTCGTAGCCTTCCTTCGAAGGGGAAGTAAAGCTGGCCGTCACATGTAGTAGATTTACTGCATGTAAAATATCCTCAAGCCTAAAAGAAGCCTCTGAGCAAAATTCAAGTCGCCTGTTTCGTCGCCCTTTGATTATGGTATACCTTCTTTCTCCGCTAGATGGTGAAAGGAGCGTAGCGAAATTTGCGTGGTCAGACGGAAGAGCGGGCCTGATGGCCCGAGTCTCGCCACGTAATAGTAGTTTATGCAATTAGTTTATAATGTTAAGCTTTATTGCACGAGTACATGTTTTGAAAACGAGCGACGTTAGGAGCGAGTTTTCAAATTTGTACGAATGCAATAAAGCAACATTATAAACGAGTTGCATACGCTATTTTTTTGTATAACAGCATTATAAATTTACAAGAGAAACAAACTTAATTTCGCGAAACAACTGTCTTCTGACGTCTCGAGTGCTTGACATCCAACGCCCTCTGAAAATCAAATTCAAGATGGCATTGTTGACATCCGTGCGAGAAAACGGTGGTCGGCTGTTCCGTCTTCTTCTACCTCCCCACGATTCTCTCGCTACTATTGGCTGAATGTGTAATGACGTCATGTCGCGTTTAATAATGGCGAGACGTCATGTAGCGTGCGATAAAATACTGGATTATGCACGATTCGGGGTATCGAAAAGGGTCGTTTATAATGATGGTATACAAAAAAATAAAGTATTAACTAACTAAAAAAGTGGGGAAGAGTGAGTGAGAGAGAAGAGGGAGAGAGAGAGTAAGAGAGATTCACTCAATTGCAAGTCGTTGATTTATCATCTTCATTCTTCATTTCAATATTCATTCAATTTTTTGCTAGCAAATAATTCGAGAGCGGTTGGGAATAGACATGGTGTCGGAATTTTTCTTTGGAATAGAAAATATGGCTGGAAACAACATTTTTTCAGTTTTTATTTTGATTAAAGTGAATTTTCGCAAGATGGAAATGTATTATTTTTCGCGCCAACAATTTCAAATATTGCGCATTGATTATGGTGGAATTCTATTCATTTTCAGGTAATTTTATTCGTGCACATCCGTGTACGCGAGTTGTATGTTCAAAATCTCTTGCAATATTTGATTGTAAGTGTCATTTTCAAATTATTAGAAGCCAAAAATTTCGCCAAAAGTACGCATTTAGTTATTCACCGAAAGTATCCGTACTAGCGGTTTATCTTCTTGTTGTATCAGAAACAGTTTCGCCACACGACACCATGGAACTAAATATTGGGATTATAAATGATAAATATAAATTATAATTGAGTGAATATTAACTACTCGGATGAAAGAAGACATGTTTTAGGTTAGAATCGATTAGAGCCTTCAGATTAGAAATAGATTGAAGGGTAAATGAGCAAGTTCCACATATTTACTGTAGAAAAGGGAATCGGACTTACGTGGGTAGGTATTATTTTTTATGCTGATGGCAATGCATTCGTTATCATTTAGACACTTGATGAAATTTGAGACTAGTTTTTCCTATCGCACTACAAGGAAGCAGAGCTTTTCTATTGTTACAGGTGGACATAGTTCACAATATTCATTCTGTTTATTTTAAAGCAAATGTTACCAATTAAAAAAGACATTTCCAAACGAAATTGAATTAGAAATGTGCCATCTATAAGAAATTTGATTAATTTCATAATTTATAGTAGTATCTATTATTTTTGTCATTTTTTGGTGAGCGGCGGGAATTAGGATCTGTTCAAAATCTCTGATATCAACTGTAAATGGGCATATGCCTTTACAATTATGATGTACCATTTTTCAGAATGTCCAATATAGATGATGGAACTTGGGGTCATTTGGCAGACACAGAACATTTTGGCCGTAAAACAAGTACTTCAGATGTCAGGGTTGTAAGTTACAATGAATCTACCCATCCTCAGTACGTGAATTATACCAAAGCTGGACACTGCATGATTTACTCAAAGCAAAATGAAAAAATGTTTGGCTTATATGATACAAGAGCTGCCGTTTTGGTAAGTTGAGAATGAATCCGTGGAACTTGTCTCCATGGAATGTATAAGTATCTAGAATCAACACAATTATAATAAATTTATATTTTAAGATGCAGATGAGGTTTGATGGCTACATTGGCTTCCCTGGAGGTTTGATAGATGAAGGAGAAAATACAGTTTCAGGCGTAAATCGTGAACTTGTTGAAGAAATTAATTTTGATTTAGAAAAGTTTACAGTAAAAGAAGAACATCATGTAATTTCTCATGTGAATGACAAATTAAAATTGATACTGCATTTCTTTGCCATTGAGGTACCATTACAAGATTTTGAAGAAATGGAAAAGAATTCATTATCTGCTCATGACTACGGAAATGAAGTAAGCTACTTTCTCTGTGTTTTGTACCTACATTTTAGAATATTTTTAATTTGAGTGGTTAGTATTTAGTAATTATTTAGTCAAAAAACAGTAAAAAACTATGTGGTGTATGGGGGAGAAGATCATCAAGAATATGTAAATTATTTAAATATGTTCCGTTTATAAACCTAATTTTGTTGAGAGGACATTATGCTTTTTATTACTACTGCGCAAAGGGATGTAGCCTTTATTTTAAGACAATCTATCTTTAAATATGATTCACATTTATTGACCTTAAAAGTACATTCACAATTACAGAATACATTAGAATGAATGTGGGTTATGGGTACTGGTGTAGTAAATGAGTAGATGAAACAACTCTGTGGACATCATGTGAACTGTGTGAAAACCCATAGTTAATGTGTTTAAATTGAGGTGCAGAAGAGATTGGCAGAGTTGGCAGGGGGGGAAAAGTTTGAGGTCAGAAGAAACATAAATTTTTACAAAACAGGAAATGAATGTTAAGGAAATAATTTTTTACAATGTTTTGAATTTGTTCAGCAAATTGTCATTGTCAGTAGTAGATTAAATATTTTCTATTGTAGAATTCATCATGGGAGAGTTTTATATTTATTGCATCAGCTATTATTTGAGGTCTTTCATAGTTAATATGTGAACATCCTTGGAGTTTATCTGGTGTGATTATTTAGTTTGGAGTTTTAACCATGAGGGTAATTTGCAGTTATTGCAACTTATTTGATAGATCATGTTTTCATTTTCTCTATTTTCTATATGCTCTTTCCTTTTTTAATAATATTCTTTTATTGTTTAATTTATAGTAATTATAACTATTGTTATTCTTTTTACGTTGCTTGGATAATTTGATAGACATTGGTGGTATAAATGGTAAGCAGAGCTGTGTTTGATCTTGATCTTCTTTCTTATTGAAAGATTAGGATTTTGTTTTACAATAACGTAAATTTTAAATTTGAAAACATATATTGAATGAACAATTTACACTATTCCTTGGTAAGTTGGTTAAAAATCATTGACAAAGGAAATTTGGCTTTTATAGTAATTAATGAAAGAAGTTGATAGAGAAGAGTATAATTGCGTTACTGGTATGTTCAATTAAACAAGTAACAGTGGGAGTGAGTTTTCTTATTTACCATGAGTGCAATTATAACCTTTTATCTAGGTGTTGTGCTGAATATTTTTTCATTTCTGTTTAAGAATAATTTAAATTTTGAGAAATTCAAGCACATCATCAATCCATCGAGGCATATATTTGATGATGTCATTGATTCTGAATGAGATCTATTTTAGTTGGCCTTGCTTTATGTATTATACACACTCGTTTTCTTGTGCTTCGGAATATGTACCCCCACTCCTTTGCCAACATTAGATGAATTATGAATACTGATGCAGTGTGTTGTAGACAAAATCTGATAACCAGAAATTTTTGCTCCCATGTAATGGAAAGTATTTTGTTTTGAAAAACAAATTACAAATTTGATATAAAATTCCATTTGTGAAAATAACCAAACTCCCCACTCCTCTTGCAACAGGCGAAGCGAGGGCTCAAGAAAACATGCGCGGGAAATTCATATGATCACCATAGAGGATGAGGAAATGTTTGAAAATTGAAGATATTGAACATTTTCTGGATGAAATAATAGAAGAAACCGACAAAACCATGAAAACATTTCTTTCCATGAAAAGTAAAGACATGAGTGAGAGATGTACTTGTACAGATGTTGAAAGTAAACAAAATTATTCATGTACGACTCGGAAGAAGTTTTGCTGGCGTACATTCCAGAACTGTTAAATACAACTGACATTTAAATTTTTACATCCATAATATGCTAAGACGAACTGTTTTACACTTAATTCATTTAGTTTATTCAGGTTAAACATTTATGTTCTGTTTGCGTCTGTAAAACCAACATGTTTATGTTATACTTGTGTATGGTGATGAAGTCATGTTTGAAGGGGGAATAATGATATTTCAAATTATAACAATTTAATTGATTTTTTAAAACAAAAGAGGTTTGCCAAAAAAGACATGGGTCGAGACATGTTCAAATTCGTCAAGCAAACATTTTTGAGCAATATAAAGTGTCTTGTGGGCTACGATGATTAGTGTCAAGTATGAGCAGGGGGTGTTTCTGATTTAACCAACTGTACTAAAACTTAAATGTCTTAAGAAATAGTAGTAGTAATAATTATTTATTTATAATTTTGTTTTATTCATTAATTGTTAATATGTTGTTGATGTGTGCAATCTGTGATTTAGAATTTTTTTTGTCCCATAATTACTAGAAACATCCTGAGGACATTGGAGTCAAATAAATTTTTGTATTTTTTCTGAGTTATGATTGGTACTAATGGAGCATCAATTGCACGTGTGCAATTAATATAAATATAAACAATGATATTTATTAATGAGTATATTCAATTTACCAAGTGAAAAACACATTAAATATTTTTTTCCTCATCTTGCTCACCCAAACTAATTGTTGAAATCTCACCTTTAAAAAAGCATAATAAATCTCCAAGGTTCCAAAAATACCATCAACTCTATCCTTGATTACACTGCTTTCTAACAGAGCAACTGTTTGATTTTGCTTCTCTCTTCTCTTTTCTTTTTTTTTTGTATATATACTTCTTTCATTGCAGGTTATGGGCATTGTGCGTATCCCATTATACACCATGGGAGATGGTTTCCGAGGTTTTCCAGCATTTCTTACCAATGCTTTTGCTGGGAATTCACGGGAGCAGCTGCTACAAACACTTATACAACGTCAAATAATGACAAAAGAAGAAATTGAAAGGGCTTTAAAAGCAAAAGCAATATGAAATGCTGTAAAACAACACAAATAATGTGCATTTATGTAAAAATAAATCAGTATTCTCTTAACACTGTGTTTAAAAGTTCTAAAAAAATGTTATTGTTGCAGGGTATCATGATGTCTATTAATCCCAGACCTTCTTGTTCCTTTGAAATTCTATAATGAATCATTATAGCATATTTTCTCACATTGAGGAATATTAAACTCTCTTTCCTTTCAGGACCATTGTCATATTTATTCTGGGAAATTCTTCCTTTCACAAAAAAAGTTTTATATTCAAAGCACTTAAAAAACAAACCTTAATATGCCTTCTTTAATATTCAGTTAGCTTTCAGGTTAAGGGCAAATGGGTGTTTCATTTACGCCTGTGATTCATACACACTTTGTTTAAAGAATTAAAAGCAAAACATTGTTCTTCAGAAAAAAAATTAAAAGAGCTTTATGTAAATACAGCTCCCCTCCCCAAAAGAAAGCATTCCACTAACTTCTGCTGTTTCTCAAGTACATAAAAAAAAAAGTTCCATTTTGGAAAATAGTACATTTAAGCTTTATTTATCCAAGTGAACATGTTTTTAGAAATTCACTTTTTGAGTTTTTGTCTCGAAAGAGTAAAAGTCTCAGGATTGATTTCTGAGCAATACTAACGGGTACATGATAAAGTAAAATGTTTTCCCCAACGGCAGGGAGGTTCAAGCTCTGCCCTCCCAAATAATACACATCCATCTTTCCTTTCCTTTTGTATAGTATTTGTTAAAGTACTTGTTCACCATACTATTCTCTGATTTCAGAATTCAAAAAGCCTGGCATTTCTGCGTTTTCCTTCATTGGTTGGGGATGTTCATGAACTATGCTATTACAGTGCAGTCAAATTTGGTGTTGCAGTAAGCTCAATGCTTTGGAGTTGTGAAAAATGCAACATGGGACTTGCAAATGGCAGTTGTCTGTGGTTGCAGTCCAGGATCAGTGATTTGGGTATTTGGGAAAGGTTTTCTTGCAGGATGTCCAGAGCTAACTATTGCTGAGTATTCCTCTCCAAATACGTTTCCTCCAATTCGCGTACAGGGTGCAATTGTGTACAAAACGTATTTCGTAATGGAAGATGACCTACATTATATTCAATGTTTCCTTGCATATTATATATTTGTGCTCCCCCCTCTCTCTCTCAGAATTGTCTCTGAGCTGCCATTGGGTGAGGGCACCACAATGAAGAGAGGATTGGGAAAACCTGTTTAATTATAACATGATTTCCTGCATCCTGGCGGTTGTATTATAAAGTTTGAGCAACTGGAGCAAGATAGAAACCTGGGCTTTTTGCAAATTATTACTTACTCAAGGATGTGCTGCCAAAAATAGTTTTTTGGTTGGGACATCTCCACAAGCAATAAAAAATTTTAAACACACCAATCTTAATCCACAACCCACAGCTTGGCGATTTCAAACGACATCTGGCAGCACAATTCAATAATTTTAGACTTTAATGGCATGCAATTTAGCAGTTGGAGTGAATTATGGATTAAGGGGTGGGTGACATGAGTTTGGGCATTGGGGGATTTGTATAATACAGCAACTTCAGATAGGCTTTCGTAAATTTATTCTAATTTGGGGCTCTTGATTTTGTGTGGCAGGGGTCAAACTTTTGACAAAGGGTGTGCGAGTGTGTGCATTTTTAAAAGAACCCTACTTTGTCTTACGTCGACTTCATTTAGTCCACTCTAGATTAAAATGTTTGGTAAAGAGAATGTTTCTTAGAGAAATTCAATGGGGAAAATTTGTAACAAAGGGAATTTTAAAAGAAGCAAAAACCATACGCACTGAATTTTGTAAAAATTGTGGATATATTCATTATTAGTACGAGACTTCTTTCATCCTATAATTTTTGATGGATAACTTTCAGTGTTTTATATTTTAATAAAATGTCATACTTATATACACAATATTATCCTTTATTACCGTATAACTTATGTTTTATTACAATGCAAAAATTATATCTGCAATCTGAAACTGCAATCATTTTGACAACTTTTAATAAAGATAATATTTATAAATAAATGAACTATTAGAATTATCTTCTGGGCTGAATGGCTGTAGTTAAGTGGTTTAGTGGAAATACTTTTTCCAGATGTTTCATCTGCAACACTCGTGTCAGTCACCTGCGAGTTGTCTGGAAGGATACTTTGTCCATGACCACTCCACCACTGATGTCTGCCGCAGTTGTAGATGAGACGTCTGGAAAAATTATTTCCAATAGGCCATGGTCGTCCAGCTTGGAAGATGATTCTAATGGTGAATCTGGCCATGAAAGCCTAGATTGCTTTAAAAATTGAACTGTTCATCAACTATCTTGATATTCAAACATCAGTGTTTTGTATTACAAATCATCTTCCTGCTTTGAACCATCTCCCCAAAGTTTTATTGTGCGACCACTAGCTGAAAGGAGAATTCCAACTTGTGTGGGATGAGCAGCAACAGAACACACAGCGTAAGCCGAGTTGTGAAGTAATTTAATAGGTTTTTTCTCAGGGTCCTCCACCATGCTCCAAATCCAGATGTTTCCACAAGCAGATCCTGATATAACACGAGTGTCATTTGCATCAACACAACTTTCTAAAACACAGTCTCCAGATTTATGGCCTGAATACCTAAAAATAAAGGAATAAACTCATGAAATTTAAGAGCCATTGCACTGAAAGCAAAGAAACAAGTCTCAAAATGGGATGTGTTCTTCCAAATCCCAAAAAAGGAATTAAACTTAAGTGTGAATGGTTTTTTACATGAAGAGAGATGATATTTCATACAAAGACTATAACAATGTATTAATTTGTAAGAATATGTAGTTTTAAGGATCTTTGTGAATGGCTATTCATTTTACAATTTTTACACATCCAATTAAATCATTACTTCATTTCAGTGGCGAAGCTTGAGTTGTGCAGTTGGGTATTCTGAAAATATTATCTTACTGTTTTTTGTAAATTAGCTTCATTCATCGGTTTCCTCATTCAGCAAAAACATGAATAATTTGTTCTTTAAAGCTGTCGTACGCACAGTTAATTTAGAATATACTTCACAATAGCCAGTGGACTGAAATAACTGATTCTTATGTTTCCCATGGAATTTGTCAGGAATGTCTTCACTCTCTTTAATGTAATCGTAATCTTTCACATAATACTGTAAATGAAGGGTAAGTTAGAGTGAGTTTTGGCAACCAAACCATCCCTTGATAATTTTTTCTAGACCAATTTCTCCTACAAATACTTCAGCAACAAATCTGCAGCCATGTATTTTGTATTATCGATGTATACATTTGTCAGTTCACTTTGAAGCTGCTCACTGACAAAGAATGGATATTGTTTTATTAGGAAAGAAAACTTTTCTGAACGAAAGAACACTTTGTAGGGGGAAAAGGTGGAAACTTTTCATCAAGAAATTCAATAAAATGAAAGTTTTCAAAATCTTGAAACCTGTAGTCTATCTGAATCATTACTGTATCAATAATTTTAAAAGAAATAATCTTTTAAATAATTCTGACCCTGAAAGTTCATTCATAGTCACGTCTGCTTTGATGCAGATTTCAATAGTCTCTTCATATCTAACATGGTATGTATAACATGTATCTATGCTATTTCTATATCTATGACATATTACTTTCATCATAATTTCACATTGTTGAGCGAAAACTGTATTTCGATTATGAACCGTTCAGAAGTTATGGGACTGGCGCATAGTCAATGGGACATTCTCTAAAACATTAAATCTTTAGCTTCATTGTTTCATAAAGAAAACACAAACAAAAATCACACATACAACTCTACTTTCCCACAGCGTCAGGTGATGAGGTGATTTTGTCTGGCTGAGACATGAACGTGCATCGCGGTACAAGACCATGCCTTCCGGGAGGCTCGGCTCTCTACCCAGTGAGTGTAAGGGAAAATAGCTCATGTCCTCTTGTGCACATGCGTGGCAGAGCCAGCCGGTGTCTATCCACTGGCAGGCTCATCGCTCTGCTACCGGCCACAAAGAGAATATCTCTGCAGCCCTGCAAATTCCCTCGCACTAAGCGGGGAAAAGGAGTCAAAAACATTTAATTTTCTTCAACGATTCAGTAAAAAATATTGAAAAATTGCACACATAACGACAGATTTTATTGAAAAATTATTTGGGTAACGCTCCCAGAATAAATGAGAATAAATGTTCAGCTTCGCCACTACTTTATTTCCCTTTTGAAATACAGAAGACACTATCCCTACATATAAGTGCTTTTCTATAATAATGTGTACAACATACTCTGCTAATAGTTCACCAGAATCCTTACACAAAAGGAGAACAAGATCATCACTTCGGCTCATTAGAAGACCTTGCCCATCATTTGTAAGATTTGCACAAGTAATTGGGGCTGAAACATATGATATGCAATTAACTAATTTGGCACTGAAATTTAAAAGTTTGTACATCTCCACATTATAAAACAAAAAAAAAAAAATTAAAATAAAATGGAAAAGCAAATTGTGCAAAAATAGAAGTCGACAAGTAACACTATTTCAAGCTTTCTTCAGTTATTTAATATTTTCTACTCACCTCCAGCAAAATCAGATGTAAGTTTTCCAACACGTACATCATACAAGCGAACTTTGCAGTCAACTGATGCTGTTAGAATCTCATACTCGTAAACCTGAAAAATTATGCACTAAATTGTATAAAAGGTTATCTTAAAAGGATCTGTTCCCAAAATATTTTATCATATATTTCGGAAAATAAATGTTAAATTTCAGTGCAATATTTTCAATAATATAGCTTATTCTTCCCCACAACTTCATACATACCCATAAAAGCACTTTCTCAAAAGACTCTAACAAAAATACCCCAAATGTTGTTTAACCAACCTTGTAAAAGCAAACCAGCATTTACATTTTTAATTAACTTTATTTTAAGTCACATTAACAACTTGGTCATTTAAATTTTGTCCATCAATAAATGTTCAGAAGCACGATGAAATCCAAATTGTACTAAACATGGAGAGTCAAGTAACTTTCGCACCTCTTGGCATTTTTCAGTGGTTGAAGATGTTGCAATGCAGTTTTTAACAGAAGTACATGAGGGAATGAGACTAACAGATGCAAGTATTTATTTCTTTTTTATCAATTGAATTTTACAAGAGGCAACTCTGCCCGTCTGTCAGTCACTCTCTCTTTCACTCTGTGTCCCCCTCCCCTCTCCCTCTCCCCAAACAGAACTGTATTTATTTTTTGAGGTTTTCATTACCAGGGCTTGGATTCTGATGACATATCTTTTCATTGGTGCATTCTACACGTAGCTGACTTTTAATTGAATGTTTATCACGACATATAGATGATACAAATGTATAGTTATTGGGTCACGTTTTGCTATTTTTAAATATTTAGGTCATTTGGACCTTTACGTCATTTTTACGCATTTTGTTTCCTTTTCATGTATTTTGTTAGTGAATGTTTCATGAATTTACTGAAACAAATTTTTATTGAATCATCAGTTCATGACAAAATTCACTATTGCAGGGTACTCGGTTTTTGAAACACTGAAAATTGCATGGATCTTCTGTTACTTCCTCAGCCTTTCAAAACTAACAGGTGGAAAATAGGATTATATTTCCTTCTACAATAAATTTTATATTAAGTATAATTTTATATAAATAAATTTTATTTAAAACTAAAATTCATTGAATAAATAAACATTTTGATACAAATTTGTGAGTATTTTTTTAAAAATTAGGTCATTTTTAAGTAATTTATAGGTAATTATGAAAGAATTTTTAGGTCATCAGAATCCAAGCCCTGGTTATTCTAAGTATTGATTGAAATAAAAATGTTTCTTCATGCAGTGACATACCATGTGAAATTATGGAATCTTAGAAACAAAACTCAAGAATTGGTTCCAAGCATGTATCTTCCAGGGCCCCCCCACTGTCAGGACAAGCTGTAAGCTCCAGCCCTTGCCTGGTGTTGTTCTGAGAAACCACAAAAAACTACCAATCACAGCGGCTGGTCATTAGAATTCTCCTCTAGACAGCAGCTGATGTTTTTGACATTGTTATCTAGCTAGTATCGATAATCCTAGGACCTCTCTGTCAGACACTAGTGACATCAGGTTGATGTCCTGAGCCACCTAGGCCAGTGATGGTGGTGGTGGTGATGATAATAATAATTTTGTTGTTGTTGTTAATAATAATAACTGAAATACAAATTTAAATTTAAAAATATAGTCAATAAAGGTTTAAGACACTTCACTACTATGTAATTTACTTGGCCATAAATTCAAAATGTCTCCATTCCACCATATACAAATGCATCTGTGTGTCTGGAAAGATTGCAAGCATGGTTTCCTCTTTCAATACTGAATAAAAAGCTACAAAGCATCCACAGATATATTCTGCTATGGTTGGAACCTCTATGTGGTTTTGCCACATGCCAAAGAAAAAAATTAAGTGGTGTCCAGTCTGGGGAACGCATGGTCCAGCAGTGTGTGTGTGTGTTTTGTTTTTTATCTCCACAACTTTATTCTGCTATTGTTTTGATTCCAAAATCCCTTTAATAATGCATCAGTTGGTAAAACGATCTTACCTAGTTTAAGTAACTTAAGCGATTTTATTTCAATCCATTACATACTTATGTCAAAAAATCAGAAAATATGGAAGTTTGAAAAGCAGAGTTCATAAAAAAAATACAAACTTCGAAAAGCCTTGGAATTTGCTTTGTATCTTTTTTACACTGCAATCAGCATTCCAAAGTACATTTACCAAGCGCAGGTTAACAGTGGAGCTCAGTTAGTGGTTAGCAGTGACTTGACTACTGAGCCAGCGATACGGACAGTACGTTCTAAATTTCCATTAATTGCAAGTCGTAAATAATTAAGAATTACTAAAAAAAAAGTATATTTAACATATGACAATAGGTAGTATCATGGGTTATGTGTATCATTGGATCTGTCTTTTTACACTCGTCATGAATTAATGTTAGTTAATGCCTTATTTTACATGGCAAAACTTGGGCCATCAGGCCCGCTCTTCCGTCTGACCACGCAAATGTCAGTACCCTCCTTGCACTATTTGGCGGAGAAAGAAGGTATTATCCTGAGCAACAAAACAGGTGATTTGAATTTAGCTCAGAGGCTTCTTTTATATGCAGTAAATCTACTACATGGTACAGCTGGCTTTACTATCCCCTCCAAAGGAAGGCATACGGAGGATTTTTTCGCCCTGAAAAATCCATGGTTTTGGTCAGGTTTGAACCCGCAAACTTGGGTGCAACAGTCCCAGTAATGAATATTACTGGGCTGTTGTATCACAGAATCTGGAAGGCTAAAAAGTAAATATAGTTCATTTGAAGAAAAAAAACCCTCGTAAAATACAAAAAATGGTTAAAAAAGTAAATCACACGCGTAAATACTAGCTCAATTTCCTCAGGCAGTTCTGTGAAAACTGCTTTGCAATATCTTCATCTATTCAAAAATGATAGTTGGTGCTTAAGTTTACATGACTCTCTGTGGATTACAACTCTAACATGTATTAAAATTCTAAAGAAATGAAATTGTTATAATTTAATTGACAACTACAATTAATTTCATAGTTAAGAGAAACTAATTCAAAATAATGTAATTTTGTTAGATTATTTTTCAGAAGTGGCTGTAGTAATATTAGTACTATTATTTGTTGGAACGAATAATTTAAGTATATTGTAGATAATTCTTTTAATTTTCACCTCCAAAATCTAAATTACTTTGTGCCATTTTAAGTAAAGCATAATAACTACATCTAATAACACCCAATTGTTATATCATAAATTTATCTGATGACTTATGGTATTATAAATTTTCATTAACTAGTAGAGAATAAAATACAGGGATTTAGATGCCATTCTTAAACAAATATGCTGTGATATTTATCTCTTCAAAAGGCAAGAATGTGTTGACATTACTAAATCCTGAAATATTTCAGAAAATAACAGAATCAAATATAATTATAATAATAATAATAAAATTAAGGATGTTTGAGGTTCATTTGGACTGCAATAAAAATTAAGAAGATAGAAAGATAACACCCAAATCCAACACGCCAATTTCTGCCAAAACATCTACTCTGGAAGATATAAAAGTTTGGTCAGTAGTCAGAATCAGAACATTAATTTATCATATTTCAAAATGAACTACCAGAGAACAGAACAAAAGGGATTCTCACTCTAACACTGGTAACTGTATCAGTTGCCTGATTTAATTCTTGCATCGGTTTCAGACTGTATGCTCTTGTATCCCACACAAGCACTGCATTGTCTCGTCCACCAGAGACAGCACAAGCTCCAGTTTCACAGAAACGAACTGCCGTAGCAGCTGCAGCGTGGCCTCTCCATCGCCGCAAAATTTTTCCAGTGCTCACATCCCATAAGAGAATACTGCGGTCAGCACCAGCAGAAACCATCTGGCTGGAAGGTTACGGAATATAATTATAATGGTATTTTAATCTCAACATTAAATTGAAAAGAAGATTAGGTCAAAAAGGACCAGAATTTCTATTAAATATTGTATGGGAGGGGAAAAACAATTTAAAATGTACACCATACAACAACGGGGGAGAAATATTCAAGAGATGTACACTAATCCTTTCTGAATCAGGGTAACACTCTACAGAGATAATACTAATTGTGTTTGCTATTATTTTTACCTTTAAGTTCTGTCTTCACCTAAACATTTCTCAAGATGAAAAAAATTTAACAAGAAAGATCCAACAACTTTCTGAGACTCCAAATGCATTACTTCCATGATTTTCACTATCCAAGGACAAAATCTTAACTTGGATTCAATCAGTGCTTACGAAAGGACATTCTTAGAATTTTATGTTTCTTCACTAGTATCTTATATCCATACCAACAAGAGTTCAAATCAATGAAACACAGTGTCAGAGCTAGACAATTTTGGGCCCGGGGTAATGCTGAAATGTAATATCCCCCCCAAAAATTAAAAATGTGCAAGTTGTATCAAGAAAATAAATAAGTTATGTTATTTATTTCAACTCATAACAAAAATTATGTTTAAGCAAGAAAAATATCTGGGAAATATATTTTAAATAATAGATTAAGTAATAATATTTAGTCATCAAATAATACTATTTCCATAGTGAGTTTAAAACACTAAATAATTGTGTTGGGTTTAGTTAGCATTTAATAAAATCGTTTGTTGTTAAATTCATGATATAATAAATATGAATTTCAGTTGATCCTATTTTAAGGTTAGAGTTATTTGATTCATTTCTTGAGTCCTTCCTTTTACGAAAATACTATTATTGCCTATATAAGGCAAACATTTAATTCAAAATTTTATGAAATATCAGATTACTGTACCGCAACATAAAATGTTTCCCATCAGTTTACTATTTCCAATCAGATTACTATTTTATCCCATCAGTTCCATCATTGAGCACCAGGCATTCGCCTAGTCTGCACATGCCTAGCGTCAGCACTGATGAAACATAATCACTTCTAGATCTCAAATGAGTGAGAAAAACTTGAAATAGCTCTATAGCATTTGATATAATTTAATTATTGATGATGATTGATTGAATTAATGAACAATTTAAGGAAGCTTCGCATTCTGGAATTACGATATATGAAACAGCAATTAGGCTGTACTACTACAGGCAGAGTCCAGAGCGAAGAAATTCTACTTCCTCAAGATTTCAATAAAAAACAATGAGCAGAAACTTGTTCTGTATTTCATGATTTAATATAAAAGTTAATTTAATTTGAAGTCAGGATCACTAATTCACATGATGTTAAAAAAATTATGAAGTTAATGAATATGATCAGATTTGCTTAATTGTTTCAATTCTCAGTACATTTGTATTAAAAAGTTACCTATTATCACAAGAGCTATGAACATCCAATACATCTTGCCCATGTCCTGCATATGACTTAAGTAAAAGAGATCGGTAAGGATTCCACAATTTCACAGATTTATCTGCACCAGCAGTAAGGCAGTAAGAGCCATCAACTGTAAGAAAAATGAAAAATATGATGATACATAAAAGATGTTATACATAAAAATACTATCAAGTTGTAGGTCACTGAATTACAATACAAATGTTTTTAATAAAATACATACCATTGAATCTTACTGCCCGAATTGCACCTTGCTTGCAATCAATTTCCTTTAAGCAGTTGATACTCTCTGGTTTGGGTTGTGGGCCAGAAATTTGTTTACTCGCCATAGTCAATATATTTCTGTTTAAATATGAAAATACATTATTCAAATTATATAACATAAAAAAAATGCACTATAACATTATCAATGAGTTATTTGTTTGCAAATAACACAATTCGTGCAATGAGAACCAAATAACAAATAAATAAATGCTTAATAGAGAAAGATATAAAAATAAAACATGGGGAAAAAACAGGTAACCTTTTGCAAGTTGACAATTATTAGAAGAAAAGTTCAAACTTCAAATCCCAAATTAATCATTACATATTATTGGACATATACATAGAGGTTCGTGAAATAGTGGCAAATAAAACTGAAATATTTACGAAATAAGAAAGCAAAAAAACTGAAATAAGTCATTATAAACTAAACCTATTTTATCTACACTGTACAGAGTTCATGAGTTCTGGATCCGATGCACACACCAATCAAGACAAGCAAGTATGATTCGAATAGTGCGCGTAGCGCTGCGTTGTTGATCACTCTTAGACGACCGTTCAGAGAGTAAGCAAGCAGAGAGTATTCGCTGGAGTTATATGCAATTCCGAATGAAGTGCCGATTTCTATTACTTGGATTTATACATGGCATAGCTGCCTGTGAGGTAAATCAGCTGTTACAGTATAGTCCAATTGAAAAAGGCTGAACGCCACCATAGTGACGTCACAAGTGACGTTTAGAATTCCGATTGGATTGCACCGAAACAACTGATAAAATGTCAGAAGCAGCTATTGAAAAATCCTTTATTATACTTTCTGTGAAGATGTAGAATGTCTCTGGGCCAGCACTATTGGGCTTCAATCGATGTAAACAAATGTTGGAAATGTGACATTTGTATTTGAAATATCTCGAATTTTATTATGGCTAAATACGGTTTCACGAAAATAAGTGAACTTGGAAAACCATGTTATGAACTTCTGCCAACACCTGTCCTATCGTAATAACTTGCTGGGAGGATCGTTTAGTATCACCGGTAAAGAACATGACATGAACATTGACATGACTTAATCTGTCTCGTGTGTGTTAATTTTGTTAAAAAATAGTTTCTTCCCAAAGTTTATTAATTTCAAGCTAAGGAAGTGGAACAGTCTTGGATTTCGACAGAAGTATGCGTTAATATAGTTGTGTGGTAATTGTAAGTTATGAGTGAATCAGATGACACAGATTTGCTTCTTTTAATTCCTCCAGACTTCTTTGTGATACATTCTGATTCAGAAGATTCATTACAAAGTTTTAAAAAGAACTGTAGTGATCACCGCTTTAATGAACTAATTAGTCATGTGAACGAATTAGAAGAACGAATAAATTTCATTGAGAATAAAGACCTTTCATATTCTGAAAGTTTGTCTCAAGCAAATAAAATTAACCAGCCTATCGATTATTCATTAATTGATGCATCAAACTTTCACACTGTTCATGGTCGTGATGTGGCTCTGAGATTTAATTCTTTGGCTTTTGCAGGATTTCAGTTTGGATGTAGTGATGATTCTTCAGTGCAATATTTGGAACCTTATATTATGAGTTCATCAGAAGACAAAAATCATCCACAGGCGGTTTCACCTGTTAGTTATTTCAGATCTGAAGATCCTGTAAAGAGTAATCCATTTGTAAATCCTGCTCATCATTCACAAGCTCATTCTTCTGAATCTTCCAATCATTTGTTGAATTCCATTATACCAGTTGATAATACAGGTTCTAGATTTATGAAGTGCATGACAGCTGATGAAAGTCATGATCCGTATAGATTTTTTAATCATTCTCAACCGTTTCATTTTAGTTTTCTTAGTGAAATAGATGAATTCTTAGAAAAGAAAAATAAAGTCTTAGGTGGAAGTCTCCCTAACAATGGTTTACCTGATTATCAGAGAGAAGAGAAAATCAGTCAGTTAAAGGTTTCCAGTGAAAATACAAATTCTGAAAATGAATATCAGCCGTTTGTTAAACTTTCCTCCACTAATTCAGTGGCTAGTGAAAAAAGATATTTTGATGTTGGTCAAGAAGAGAAGTCTCTTGTACACGTACAACAACAAACTTCTGATACATCTTTTGATGTCTCTGGGATTGCTGAATCAGAAGAAACACACACGAAAAAAAACAGAGAAGAATTTTATGATCTAAAAAATAAAATAAAAAATGTTACTAAGGAAAATCATCATAGAGAGCATATACCAGTTCACAGGGAATTGAATTCCTCAAAATTCAGTGAAGGTGCAATGTATAATTCAAATGGAAAATTTTTGAGAGAGAATATCATTTATGGAGCTGTGGATAAATGCCCTACCCCTAATAACGAACAGTTTTTGTATAATTCAGTATCACCTTATTTTAATGATACATGGTTTAGAAGAAATTCAGGAGCAAAACACCCAACATCTTATAATGGTGAGAAAGATAATGTTCACCCAAGTTTAAATAAAAATGGTGGTGATCGTGAATATGAAACAAATCAGAGTGGTTCAACACAAATCATGGATTCCATCCATTCTGAGAATTCATTTAATTCTCCAATTCATAAAAACAAAATTCCACTTACTGAGGGTATTTTTCCTAATAACACACATTTTCCCCAAAATTCAAATGAATTGGATCACCCAAGAAATTTTGCTCATTTTGGAGACAACTCACTTCACTCAAAATTAGAGAATGTGCAAAGTTGTGGTAACAATGATGGAGCATCCAATTTGAAACACTCTAAAGATAAATTAAAGAATGGCCTTATAATGGAATGTGGACATAGTGCAAATTTGAAATTGCCAGAAAAGTCTTTGAATCCAAAAGAAAATGTTCAAAAGCAAGCTTCACAAAAGATGGATAATACTAGGAGAGACTATGAGAACTATATTTCTCAGTCAAGTGAATCTAACCGAAATTGTGAACTTTTAAAGGGGTGCGTTTTTGTTTCTGAAAATCAGTCAATGAAAGATGCCTCAAAACCTATGTATCAATCAAGCAATGAATGTTTAGTCAATCAAACTGAAGAAAAAAATGTTGTGCCCCTCAATGCAACAGATGGTAATAATTTCATTCGTTCTTTGCCTTTAATTTTAAGAAAGCTTTTTAATTGAAGATTTAATTACCAAAGATTATTTCTGTTTCCAGGCATTGGCAAACGGGCCCCCATTCTTGCTGATGATGGATATTATTCATCAGTTGGGTAACTATAAATATCATTAATCATTAAATATTAGATTCTAGAAGAATATAGAATATTATCTTTAATTTTTGTTTTCTGAATTTTCATGGCAAAGAATGTTTTTCAATGTTTGGGCAGATTCATTTTTTGTTTCATGAAGATGAATAGAGTTTAAATATTAAGAAGAAGTAATAGGGTCAATTTTATAAACTGGATTTATTATATTTTCCTTTATACCACTTTCTATCTATATATTCAGAGATGGTCATGTTTATACAGAGATGGCCAAATTATTAGATTTGAGTTATTCAATGACAGGAAAGCGTATTTGCAACCAGAGATCTTAACATCTTCGGATTATTTTAGAGATCTGTGTTGCCCTTATTCATAATTAACAGATATACTCTGTGAAGCATAATGATAATTAATTTTTTACCATTTCTTTCAATATCAGGGTCATTTTGCCGGATGAGAGCGAGTTGTTGTATGGGCTAGTTTCTTGTGGCTTTTCATTTCTTTAGTTTATTTTCTATTTCTTTGGGATCATAACAGGACTATTTGCAGCACATGGAGCATAGATAATTCATAGTCTTGAAGCTATTTTCCTTCCTTTTAGTTTCCCGTATACGTACATATATACAAAGTAATATACATAGTGTTGAGAAAGTTATGTAATGCTGCGAAAAATTGATTTCAAGATTTCAATGGAAATACACATTTATGGTGACCCCTGATATTGAAAAGTGTTTATTTTCAAAATGTCTGTCTGGTGTATGTGAACAACACTAGTGCCTGAACTATTTGTACATTTTTTTCCATACTGAATAAACCCCTGTCAATCTGCTCTGAGTCAAAGCTCTGTGATCTTCAGAAACATTAATTTTTGGGGGTACTTTGAAGCCCCTCGGACATTTTCAAAATTTTCTCAAAAATGGCTCTGAATTTTTTCTTTAACTTTCTTGTAAGAATAGAGTTAAATACACTTATAACGGTGGTGTAGGTTCGATTTCCTTGGTTAACTCTAAATTTTTTAACCTTCAAATGAAATTTGCCATCCATAAATATTTATTTCATTAAGGTCTTGTACATTTTTGTGAAAATTTTAGTAGATTTTGTGCAATTACAAAAACAAGATTTTCTCAAAAATGGCTCCAAATTTTTCATTAAATTTTTGGTAGGGTTAGTGCCAAACGTCCCCTATACGATAATGTAAACATTGTATTGCTCTATTCTTCTGTTTTTTTAAAAATTACAAAAATATTGTTTTTGACATGTGTCTCACATCTGTAATATTTACATTAGAGCCAATTTTTTCACACTCTTATATTTATGAATACATGTGCTTGAAATAATAAATCAATTTTTTTGAAAACTCAACTGTTTTTTCTGAAAACGAGCTCAAAATACCACATTTTCAGAAACACTGAAATGCCATTTTCTCAAAAATGGCTCCAGTTGTTTCTTCAAACTTTTCCAAGGGATAGTGGTAATCACACTTTTATATTTTGTAGAGTTCATTTAGGTGTATTCTTTGTTTGTTTGTTTATTTTTTACACAAGTGTAATTTTTTTTAAATATCTCTCATGCCAGTAATGTACACATTTCCATTGATTTGTATGCATTATTAATTTGTAAGTGGAAGTTTCTCAATTGAAGTTTTTTGAAAACTCAATAGATTAAAAAAATTCAAATTTCTCATTTACAGTAATGCTTAATTGTCGTTATTGATTGCCATTTCAAATTTTTCAATGAAAATTTCTATTTAGGATGAGGTTTTACTCTTCTTTAATATTCTGGAAGTAATATTTCAGTTCTACTATTAGGAAACCAAAAAATTGAGAAAATATCAAAACAATTGTACTTGGGTGGCGATAGATGGCAGCTGGCAAGGGGAAGAGGCAAGACCGGAAACCAGGTCCACACCAAGGAAATTAGAAAACTTTACTTTTAGAAAGTGTGTGCCATGCTGAAGCATCACTAGTTTATCTATTTTTTCTTTTGTCTTGCAATGTCTCTTTGTGCTGTGGACTTGTAATTTAATGCTACTTGTAGAAGTCTTTCATTCTTCATTCTCTTAATGTGTTCTATTTATTCTAAGAATCTTTTCTTCTACAATGTTTTTTGATTTAAGCCTTTTCTTTTACATCTGTGTTCCTTTGCTGATCCAAAAATGTTATTTCTGAGATATATCGGAGGAATCTCATTTGCACTATTTCCAATCTTTTTTGACCTCTGCTTTTTAGAGTTCAGACTTGTGTTCGAAAAAGCAGCATATGTTTGGATATCACGTGAATTTGCAAATTTTATTTTCTGAGATATGTCTCTTCCAAAATGTTTTCTAATTATTCCAATTGATCTATTATATTTCTTGATGTTATTTTCTAGATCTGCATTTTGTTCAATATTATTGCTTAAATAGCAAAATTTTGTCACATGTATCTCACTCTTCTCATATTACTATCTCAGAATGTCCAATGTCTTCCTCTCAAAAAGCCATGGATTTTCTTTACCTTGCAAAGATAATTATGCTGTACAATCTTGCTATTGTGTAGACTTCATTTGCTGCAATTCATCTGCAGATGCACTATCATCTGACTTCCAATTAAGCATCAAGTATTGTTTGTGTATTTTGTTTCTTGTGAAGGTACATTTCAAGTGAAACCAATTGCTTCCATTTTTTCATGTTTTCAAAAGATTCTGTGATGGTCCCATGATTCATTTTGATCTTCATTCTTGAGGTTCAATAGAGGCTTTGAATTTCTTCAATTATTTCTCTAGGGATTTTTTTCTTCATTCATAATTTCCTATTATTTTGTTTTGTTTATGTTGTTATTTCTCATTCAGTCCTGTAACAATAAGTGTGAAAGTTGATAAATTCATTTTAAAGTGATTTCATAAGATGTGTGTTGTAAATATCACATCTTTTGAATTCCTGCCTGCCCTAAATCCATATTATTCATTTTCTATAAATGTTTTTCTATGTTTGTTCTGTTTCTTAAAATGTTTGCAAACCATTTTGAAACTGTTGGAAACGAAGTGATTCCTCTATAATTGGTGAAGTTTGTCTTTGTTCCTTTTTTATGTAGTACATTACGAAAACCCTTTTGCTCTTGGTACTGAGCATTTGTCCAGTGCTTTGTTGATTAGTGCAACTAATGTGTTCTTCAGCTCCTTTCTACCCTACTTCATAAGGTCTATGTGAATTCCATCAAATCCAGGCCTTTTACTAGTTTTGGTCTCTTTTAGACTGTTCCAGTTCCTCGGTTATTATTTTTGGAATGCTTTTTTATTTCTTCGCTATCTCATTTTTAATTTCTGCTGTAGCCTCTTCTTTTTTCTAAAGCGTTTTGTAGTGTTTTAACCATTTCCATTCAGGTGTACTAATGTTCAATTGTACTTTATCTTTTGTGTCTGATCTGAATATTCTTAGAGCTTTGAAACAAATCCTTTGCAGTCCAAAGGGCCAGACTTACAAGAATTTTTGTTTTGAAAGGGATAAACTCATGGTTTATAATAATTAGTTACATCTGTAATAATTCATTTATTTGTTTACAGAACAGGTTCAAGTGCAATAAATTTCTTAAGTCTGTCCAATTTGTGGGGACGAGAAGCAAAAGAATTGCCAAAAAGTGAAGTGATGACAGTTGAGCAGAAGTTGGAAGAAGAACACTATAGAAGAAAAGTGAAGTAGAATTTCTGTGTATTTCATAATTGTATTTGTGTAATTGAATTTATGATACTAAAGTAAATTTTTCAGCATTGTGAAAATGTCATTCAAAAGCTTCAATGTACTGTATTGGAACTGCAACAAAAGTTAGCAGTGGCTATGAGAGTAGATCAATCCAAAGACAATACTATTCACCAGCTACAAACTGCATGGAAACGTTTAGTTACTCACTGGCAGGAGCTTGAAGAACAAAGGCATGCAATATCTGTTAAATACAGTGAAGAAAAGGAGAAACACCAGCAATATGTGACAGAAATAATGCAGGTTTGTTAGTCGAAATATTGAAGAGTTAATTCGTAGTAATGACATTTGCTTTTACTATTATTTCAGTTGTTGAAGCCATATTTTGTCATTGTTATTTACAGAAAGTAAAACAGTGTGAGCTTGAGTTATCAAAAGCCTTAGATTTAGCTAAAGGGTACAAGGAAAAAAATGAAACAATGGAAAATAAACTGAAAGACCTAGAAAATATTCATGTAGAAGAAAAGCAGACATTGCAAGTGTCCTTGCAAGAAAAGCAGAAACATCTTTTAGAAGCTGAAGAAAAGTTGAAAGTTTTTCATCATGATATTGTAGAAGTAGAAGAAAAATTAGAAGCAGCTGAGAAGATGGCACGTGAAGTAAGTTGGCTTTTAAGTTGCTTCTAGGTGAGATCCACTCATTAAATGAGCAATGGGAGGTATCTGTGATCACTTACACTCCTTTTCATTATTATAGAAGTTGCTAATCTACACATACTGAACCTTACAAAATAATTGCAGTGTTTCACTCCTGCTTAGAAAGCATTTTGTCTTAGATTTTTTTTTAATTGGAAGGGTTGAAATCACCTCAGCAATATGATCTCAAATATCAGTCGTAAAATATGTGTTTAAGGTTCTTTTCAAGTAGGCATTTTGCAGCCATTCCAGGAATAAGATCTTTTAGTGCTGTTCCAAAAATTGTTAAGATTGCTGAATTTTAAGGAAGTTGAATGATTATTATTATTATTATTATTATTATTATTATTATTATTATTATTATTATCATCATCATCATCATTATTATTATTATTATTATTTATTTTTAAAAAATGTCTCTCTTTTTTTCCCCTTCTTTTTTCTTTCTGGAATAGAAGAAAGTGCTTTTGTAAGAATGGTATAGTTTCAAATTTCATTAATGTCTCTGACATTTGGAAAATTGCAGAATCTTTGTATTTAAAACACTTAAGGGTTGATGGTGATAAGTAGTGGGCCCCAGATGTATCACATTATTAACTGGTTTTATAGAATAAACACTGAATTGAAAGAAGATGATAAAATTTATAGATAGATGATATTCTGTCTGACATGAGCTATGGAGGATATGTTTGGGAAGCTCCAAGCAGTTGCGCAACAAAGGAAAGGTGCACCTACAAGCAGATGCCGATCTCCAGTGGCCATTCACCCTACCTTTAACCTTTGTAAGGGAATGGTCTTTTGTGACAACTTTGCATCAGAATCGTGTAAGTGCCTAATCCTTTTCACTGTTTCCAATGCCAATGGTTTGGCCATATGCAACAAAGATGCATGGCAGAAAGCCCAGTATGCGCAAAGTACCACAAAGGAATGCACAAAGCAAAAGACCGGTCCTCCCCGTGTGTTTGGAGACCATGCTTCCAACTCTAACAAGTGCCCTACCTCTCTGAAGGAGAGGGATATTCACAAGATCCGTGTCAAGGAGAAAGTGTCCTCTCCCTAAAGCCAAATACCTGGCAAAGAATCCTAACGATCCCACTTGGTCCCTTTCCAGTGCCGTAACCAAGATGGTTAAAGCATGAGTGAGTTGCCAAACTTCATCTGCTCCTGTGGTGACTCTGATGCCAGGTGACTCCTGTGGACTTCCCTGAGGAGACATCACCTCTGCAAGTGGAGGAAATAATCATTCCCACCAAATGTAACAAACAGGTCAAGAAAGTTACTCAGCCATTCAAGTCCAAACAAGCATCCACTTCCAATCAGGCCCGAATGCAAGTCGATGTCATTCAGCTATCCATTGAGGAATCGCTTCCAAGTGACCAATCTTCCGAGCCCTGACTCCTGAGACTTGCTCTGAGTGATCACTCAGCCTGTCGAGCAGTGTTCAGGAGGACTCTGCTTCAGAGGCAACTTTGGCCAGAGTGGACACTCACTCACTCTCCCCTTTGCTCCTCATCAGTAATGTGGAAAGGGAAATGAGTAGTATCTACGAGGCAGGAATGTCCTATCCTGGAACTTAAATGTGTGTTGCTTTTTTTTTGTTTTGTTTTTAGATTTTAGACGGTCATTTTTAATTAAGCATATTGAAACCAAAAACATATTTATCAGGAACCATAATTTGTATGGAAATATTTTATTAAAATGTTGTCTTAATTTGGAAGTTTTTTACATCTCAATGTTTTAAGGACTACTTTTCATCTCCAGGAGCAAATTTAAGATAAACAGAAGTTATTACAAACAATCTTAAATTTTCTATCACTTAAGATTATAGTCAATGTTACATGAAACAAATTGAAATTATTATAAATATGTACCTGATACAAATGAACACAACTTAAATAAATTGTCATTTTTTGAAATCTATTTCTACTCTATGTAAGAAAAAGTTCCTACATCATTAACGGAAGCTATTTCTCCACTTCCGTGGCATTAGACACCAGAATGAGCAGGAGAGAGGAGGCAAAATGTTAATGGAAGAACGTTAAGAGATATTAGATATTTGAATTTGAATAACAAGAGAAGAAAAAATTGAGAAGGAAATTTATCCAGCTAGTACTAAAATTTCTATATCTTGTCTTTTATAATACATTGTTATAATTACAAGAAATTTGACTACTTTCAACGTTTGTATTCATTGTGTAAACTTCAAAATTAAGAGAACATTTTAATAAAATTCTTCAATCTAAATTATGGTTTCTGATTAATGTGTTTTTGGTATCGATATATTTAATTAAAAATGTCTGTCTAAAATAAATCTGGACTAAAAAAAGAAACCTCAAGAACAGTCTGAGGATAGTTAAATGATTTTTGCTCCTGACAGGACAAACTAAAACTCTTGTTGCCCTGTTACATGATTTTGATAATCTGTTTACAGGAGATGCATCTAATACCATCACCCCCCTATCCTTTTGTGGGTTTACCTCAAAGAGAGTCAATTTTGATGAAGCCTCTGCACTCTTGGTGGAGTTGCTACATTGATTCATGACGTGCTGCTTTCTACAGAGGTACCTATTCAGACCAACCTCCAAACACTAGTGTGTGCAGAAGTTCCTCATCCGTCACACTCACTCTATGTAAAATAAAATATAAATATATATTGTGTGTGTGTGTACACCACACACTCACTCACACTCACACGATTACTTCTTGAGCCTGATGAATCAAGTAATGAAATCAAGCAGGTCTGTTGACCTAGTTCTTTGCAGCACCCTTCACTTGCAACCACTATCCAGTTCACCATACTAGAAGATATGCAAGGATGTCATTATTTCCCTACCATTGTCCACATTGATCGACTAGATCATGGATTTGCTCAACTTCCTCAATGCGTCATGCAATATGCTGAGTGGGCGACATTTCAAGCTCACTTGACAAGTTGACCTCTCTGATGGACTCTTCAATGATGTGCCCAGAATGGCTGCACATTCCAGTTGTGCATTACTCCTAGATGCTTCCATTGCAATTCCCAAAACAACTGATAAACTGGGACACCCCTTTGTCTTTGGTGGAATTTGAACTGTCATTGGTCAGGACCCGTAATAAGGGAGTGGCACAACCAAAGCAGTATCCATATTGTGAAAAACCTAATCAAATTCAAAAAATGCAGAACAAAGGTGAGAAGAACCATTTTAGAAAGCAAAAATGCATCATGGAGAACATATCTCCTCTCCCAAATGAGCCATCACATCTGGTGAGATGTGATAGTAGAGGAACTCACCACTCACTATGAAAAAATGTCAAGTTTGGCAAACTAAGCTCTAGACTTTCTTTTGGTTAAAGAGAGAATGGAGTATCATGCATTGGATTTTTGAAGCAGAGCACCTGAGGATTACAGCACCCCGTTCTCCATGTTGGAAATGTGATGTGCTCTCACATTAGCAAAAATAAAAATAATTGCCCAAAGTCCTGATGAAATTCACAACCTAATGTTCCAATATCTTCCTGAAATTACAATGCACTTTCTCCTTCAGCTTTATAAACGCATCTGGGCAGAGCACACCATCCCTGCTGTAGGACAAGAAACCATCGTCATAGGAGCTGTAAGAGAAGGAAAAGATTGAGCGTTGCCATGAAGCTACCATCCTATATCTCCCAACTGCTGTGTTTCTTAAGAGCTAGAATGTACATAAGTCAACAATTGATCTGGACCTTGGAGGACAAAAATCTGCTCTCCCAATCCATAGCAGGTTTAGAATATACCGGTCAACTCTCTACCATCTCATTGCTTTGGAAATAGAATTTTCTGCATCTTTTTGCCTTGAGGCAACACCTTGTGGTCATACTATTTGATATAGAAAAGGTCTATATGGCACCATTGGAGGTACAGCATTTAGCAAACCTTGCACTGTTGAGGATTGAGGGGAAAGACCCCTATTTCTCTAAAACTTTGTTTCAAATTGATCCTTCCATTTACTTTCGTGACAAGCTGTTTAGCAGGCACTCTCTTCAAAATAGCATTCTGCAAGGGTTGGTGCTGAGTGTTAATGTTTGCCATTGCTATAAAAAGTATACCATTGGCAGTGCAAGAACATGTGAAGACATCGCTAGTTGTGAATGATTATACCATCTTTTGTTCATCCAAAGGCAACTCCAACTGGTCCTTAATAAACCACATGAAAGCTGTATCTACACTCGCTTCAACTTTTCCATTATGTAAAATACTGGTGTGCATTTGTGCAAGAGCATTTGCATAGCAATCCAAATCTCTACCTTGGAGACCATCAGCTTCCATTCACTGGATATGCCTGATTCCCCAGACTAACTTTTGATAAAACCCTTACATTGCTTGCTCAGCCATAGTTTGCAAACTAGTTTCATCTTCCCCATAAATCTCGTACATGTGCTGAATGGTGACTCATTGGGAGCTGACCGGTTTTGTGTTTTGTGGTTGTATAGGACACATCTCAGATTTGGATTACAGCAATATAGTATGAATATATGGATTAGCAGCATTCACTACTCTGAGACCCTGTTACAGTGTCACCTCTCAGGTATCTGTATTTTCACAGGAGCATACCATATTAACAGGATTGACTGCCTTCTAGCTGATATCTTTGAGCCTTTGTTAAAACAAAGATTGCAAGACCTTTTAAATTTCAATTCTTCATTTCAATATTAATAGCATGCAATTAATACATATTATTTTCTGAAATTGATCAACTAAGTTACAAATTTTTAACATTACAGAAAATACTTACATACTTGATTTATTTATTTGTCAAAGAACAGTAAAAACTATGTGTGTGGTATTGGGGGGAAGTACAATCTGCGAACGTTTTTTTGAGCTTCGGAAACTCTTCACCAGCCTTTGACCATAAATACTTGAATGATGAATAAAAGTTAGTTAACAACAAAGCAATATTAGTAACATTTGAAAATACATATTTTCACTCCCAAGTTATAGAAAACTTATTTGCATTGGCAATTAAACCATAAATTTGAGTTTTTATTACTTCTAACAAAATAGTAACCCATACCCCTGACCTTATTCCTACCACAATTAGCAAAAGGGGAGCTCAACAAAACATGTGAATAGTGAAGCTACTTATTTGCATATAATATTCTCTGTTAATATAATACGTAATGATAGGACATAAAATTATAATCAATATATTAACATGTCCAAATTTATCACATTAATTTGCGTATTTTACATTTCTTAAACAATTATTATTAATCAATTCACAAAATTATCTGCCTAAACTAATGTAGAGCAGCAGTTGGAAATGTGCAGACCATTTACTGTAAACTTGCATTTTTCTACTCTTCCATGAATTTATTTAATGAATTATATGCCTTGTCTATTAGGAATTTGTGTAATTTATTTTTGAAGCCATATATGTTATTGTTGTAACATTTTATGTTATCTGGTAACAAATTGAGTAGCTTATTACTGACTTGAAGGTTTTTTCTCAAATATTATATATAGTGGATGTTTATTATTGACTATTTCTAGTGTTAGGATTGTGTACTTCTTTCTTTCTGATTAACCATGGGCCAACATTATCATTCTGAATATGTTTAAAGAAGTGAAGGTTAGAATTTTTAATTCTTGAAAATATCTTTTGCATGAGACTCACTGTCCAATTTGACCTATGATTCTAATTCATGCTTTTGTATTTTTAGCACTGGCTCTACATGTAATTTGCTTCCATGTCCCCATGAACAGATCCAGTATAACAGTTTACTCTTGAAAAGTCCAAAATAGATATTTAGCAACAATTCATGTTTAATTTAGTGAATTGCCTTCCAATATGCAGATAACATAATTTGGCACATCATTTGTCATAAAATTCCTTCCATTATAATACCAAAGAATTCTGAGAACTTTGTTTTATTAATTTTTGGCTGCATATACTTTATGATAATATTGTCAGTTTTCTGTTGCTTCTAAACCATGTATTTTACTTTTTACATGTTAATTGATAATTTCTATTGTTAGCCAGCACAAAGACTTAATGTGTGATTGGTTATTTGCTGCGGATTATGTATATTGCATCCCCTTAATAGTACCATCATGTCATGTGCATAACAATTATGTTACAATTTTAATTCTCAGTTGATTTGCCTATACTATATGATATTTACTATTTATGAATATATTGAAAAGTAAAGGCCCAAGTACCAATCTTTGTGGAACCCCACTTTTTATTTCTTTTAAAGAGCTTTTAACTATTTTCTGAGAATTAAAATGTTTATCTTCTGCTATAAATTATTGTCTATTTGTTAAATTGATGTTATCCAGCTTAAAGTCTCCCCTGTAATTCCATATGTCTGAAGATCACTAAACAGTTATTCAAATTGCATAACAAAGTACACTTATGAATATGGTATAAATCTGAGTTCATTAAAAACTTCTGAACTTTTAAAAATTGCTAATTTGAATTTTGCATGGTATTTGCTGAAGAGTGCTTTTCACGAGACACATGTAGGATTCAAAATAGGGTAAAAAAGTAGGGGATTCATCAGTAGGATTCCAAAAGTTTCATTCCTTTAAAGAAAGTACATATCTTCATTTAAGATGATTATTTTAATTTACTAGGAAAGAGAGTCTGCTGTGAAGTATCAAGAAGAAATTAAAAATACACAACATATGGTGGGAAATCTGGAGAGTGAAACAGTTGTTTTGAAAGAAGAGAATGAAGCCTTGCGTCTTAGGGTGAAAGAAGAAAAAGCCAGAAATAGCATTGCAGATCAACAGATAAAAAGTTTGAAACTTGCTTTAGATGAAAGTAAAAAGAATGAAGTAAGTTAATTTGTCCTGGAACTGTTGAACTCTCTATTTGTTATTATCAAATTTAAGTTTAATGCTATGGGATTGTGGTGCTAAGTGTGTTTCTTTGTTTCTCAGAAAATATTGCAAGGAAAATTAAAAGAGCAAGCCAATATTTTGGAAAAGTCTAAATCCGAATTGCGAGATTATTACCAACAGCAAGTAGAGTTGGTGGTGCAGGAGAAACTTGTTGAATTCCAAACTCAGCTGGATGCTGCAGAGGCTTCCCTGCACCAAGAAATGGAACAGAGAGAAAAAGTTACATTGGAAGCTGCCACCAAGCAAATTAAACATATCACAGAAAAGTGAGTAGAATTATACATCAATTGAGATCTATTTTCCACAGCGTTAATACATTTTCTTCAGTATTCTTCAGGCATGCTGTAGTTTTATTCTAGAAACTATTACACTTGCTACTTCCAGATAAATAAAGGACATACATTCTACGTAGCTTCTTTTCAGTCAACTGCCAGAAGATAAATATTATCTTACTCCATAAGCACTATCTGAATGTATCTCACACATTAAGACCTTTTCTTAGAGCGTTTTGGTTCCCATCCTTGAATCAATCAGTTACATTTAGCAAAGAACTGAAAAGGGAACAACTGAAAGTTCTTATTTCTCTCATATTAAAAGTGGGTCGAATGAGGCTCGAAGGTCTGAGCAGAACTTGTGCAGGAACTATTTGGAGACTTTTTCTTTCCTGCACAACAGTGCTTCTTATCATACTACCATAGTTTCTTGATATTATGGGCAATCAAATTGAAGGAAACTTCTTTTCTTCGGAAAAAAAAATATTTATGTGATATAAAGGTTATTAAAGCAGCATTGCATATGGTATCCTCTACATTGCACAAATTCTAGTTCACTTACCTTGGTGTGTTAAATATTTCATTTAGATGGGAAGGACTGCTCTTGTTATATAATGTTATAATATCCTACCCAAAAATATTCAGGAACATTCAAGCAAGGCAGCAAAAGACCAGGTGGGTACCTTTTGCTCACAGGGAAATGCTGCTCAACCATTCAGACCGGTTGAGTTAGGTCAAAGCTACATTGCTGCTCTCTACAGCAGCTCCAACCAGAAGATTTTAGAGTTTGAGTTCTGACGGTGGATTTTCGTCTCTGGTTAAATAACTAGGTCAAATTCAGTTGCTGTCTGGAGTAGAAATCTAGTGAATTTGACTGTTCTGATAAGGATTTTGTTGATTCTCCTATCAATCCCTAAATGGCAGAGCAGCAGCTGAGCAAATGGGACGCACGCACACACACGTGCGCGCAGCACACACACCACCGCACACACTGCGCGCACACACACACCCACACTCCACCACCACACACACTCACACACACTCTCACACACTCTCACACACACTCTCACACACTCTCACACACTCACACACTCACACACACACACACACTCTCACACACACCTCCACACACTCTCACACACACTCACCACACACTCACACACACACTCACACACACACACACTCACACACACTCACACACACACTCACACACACACCACACACACACACACACTCACACACACACACTCACACACACTCACACACACTCACACACACACACACACACACACACACACACACACACACACACAGTCTCAATGTAATTTTGCATTTCAAATCGGCAATCGTATGCTCCATTGAAAATGACCAATACGCAATTAGCTGATGTTAAGGTAACAGAATTGCTAGTTCTCTCAATTCAGTCAAACCTCAAATGGAATGTACATATAACAGAATTAAACACTAAATAAAGTTCGTTAAGTTACGCATTTAGAATTCTTTCAAATTCTGTCAGCCTTCATGCAGCTCGTTGCTTTGTATTTTGCTCGTGTATTTTGCAAATGTACATTCTCACCTGATATGGCATAATATTCTGGGGAAGCTCATCCTTTAGTGCCAAGACATTTACATTGCAAAAGAAAATTATCCGAATAATGAAAAAATGCCATCCACAGGATCCCTGCATACCTCTTTTCATTGAGCTTGGAATCTTGTCATTGCCTTGCCTATTTATTTATGAATCTGTAATATTTGTCAAAACTGACTTGCTTAACGTTGGGAACATATTTTCAAGTAATACTGATATTTATAGTTACAACTCACGACATAGAAATCATGTTCATCGAGTGTCGGTATCAACAGCTCACTACAAGAAATCCACATACAATACATATACGTTACTTTACAACGCATTGCCAGATGAAATCAAACAATTAAAATTGGTACACAGATTTAAGTTCAAAGTAAAATCTTTTCTGCTGCATAACTGTTTCTATAGAATTAGAGACTATACTGATCGTCAAAAAGAAAAATAACGTTTACTATAACAAAACAATGATATAGTATAATGAATTGGTTTACATTTTTAAAAAAGACTTAATATACCTGTAATAAGTAATGTACTTCAGCTTCCAGGTCAATGACCCCCATCTCAATCGGGTTTTTGTCCAGTTTCCCTGATCCATTGAGCAAATGCTGAGATGGCCCCTTGATTTGCTTCTGGACGTAAATGTAGCTTCACTATGTGCACGTTTTGTTGAGCTTTCCTTTTGCTTGTAGTGGTAGTAGACATTAGATGAGGGTTTTTGTTTTTGTTTTTTGTTAGCAATACAGAAAAATCAAATCTACAATTCGTTTACCGTTACAAGTAAGCTTTCTATAACTCGGAAATGAAAATGTCTAGTTTTTGAAATTTATTTTCATTATTATTATTATTATTATTATTATTATTATTATTATTATTATTATTATTATTATTAATTTTTTTCATCTTTCAACTATTAATAGTTAAATTGTTAGGAAGGGATTCTGAAACTCAAGAAAGTGTGCGCAGATGATTTTCTCCCCTATTTGTCACTTACAGTATTTTACTGTTTTTGACTAAAATAAATAAATAAATATATCACTAACTGTTATGGGGCTAATGTTTTTCTTCAGAAATCTTCTGGAAGTGAAATTGTTAGAAGAAAAACACAGAGAAGAACTTCATCTGTGTAACTTGCAAGTTGCCCATGCAAAACAGAAGATAAACCAACTACAAGATCAATTACAAACCTACAGTAATCGCAAAGTTGAAATTGTTGAGAAACTACATACTGTAATGGAAACACAATGGCAGGAAGCATTGCGCATTATAAGTAGCAATAGTCCAATTACTCACTCTTTTCAAGAACAGCAGCATGCAATGTTGGTAGGTTCATTGAAGTAATTTTTTTTTTTCTTGTAATGAATTTTAAAAAATACATTATTGGAAATGTTTGCACGTTGTGTGAACTATTAAGTAGTACATTAAAGAAAATTTTCTAAACAAATTTTTGTTATTAATGTAGATTACGTTTTCAACCAACAATAGAAAGAATACCATTTGTTGATCTTTTTAATCTAGTAATATTTGCATTTGAAATAAGATGTGTAAGTTGCAAATGGGCGAACAAGAGGGGGTGCTGTTACAGTGTTAAATAACTTGACTTATTGTAACTTTCTATTGCAATGTCATGTCTGAAGCAAATAGTATCTGTAATAATTGGTATTATCCAAAAAATTAATTTCTTGATTTTGACTGAAATACTGATTTAGGTATCTGTGGAAGAGAAAAAATCTGTCCATCTTGTGCTAATGCCAGCTTGTATACACACATGTGGAATTGTACAAAGAATTTACAAAAAATTAGTTTCTTCGCATGATATGCCTTAACTATGGGTTCCCCACATTTGTCTGGAATGTTTTTCTTGTGAGCAGGTGGAGGCAGAGAGTCCTTGACTTCATATTTTGTATTTGCACAAAAAAAATGCAAAGGAGAAATTTAAAGCCATTAAGAGGATAATTCAAAAGTGTTTTATTAAAAAGAAAAGAAAAAAATAAATTTCTGTGCATAGTGCATAAAATAATTTTTTTTTAAATGTCTAAAAATTAAATAAATAATGTTTATTTCTTTCAGATTTGATCTTTTTTTTGTACAAATATTTCTGCAAAATAATATCCAAAGGTCTTGAAAGCTCACAGAGGTGAACAATCAAAATAAATTGTATTAAAATTGGGAAAGAGTGTCACACAGTTTGAACTTACCAGACCATTTTGCATTACACTTTTAATAATTCATTATAACCTATTTCAGGAAAAGAACATTTCTGAGAGTATTCCAGATAAGGATCTGAAATCTTCAACTAGTGGGCATTGTACTGCTGTGCCTCCTTTGCTTGTCCCTCACAGTAGCAGTTCTTCAACAACAGATGACGTGCCATTCAATAAAGAAGATCAGCTTACATACCGAGCTAGCAGTGAGCACCCTTGCAAACATGAAGGTGATCTTAATTCTGAAAATCCAGATGTTGTTAAGAAATATATTGAAATGGTATGTTAATTCTTATTACAAGTTTCAGTAGATTTATTTAATAATGTAGTTGGTGTAGACCTCTTTGTGGAGGTTAAAACCCTTTTTTTTTTTTCTTTGTAAATTTACCAAAAAACAATTGGGTTTATTCTGAAACATTGGCTCATAAATAATTATGCATTATTTGATTCCTAGCATTCTATTCTGTCAGAATTTTAATTATTTATTAAATATTTATTCTTACTGAATGGAATAAAGAGTGCTTATATTAGCATGTATAGTACATAGAAATATTCGTAATTAATTTTTTTACTTCTAAATTTGTGTTTTCTTAAAATTCATTACTCTCTGCTTTCCTTTCCACTCTCATCTATTGTATCAATACCAGCTCAAAAACTTAAATGGCTTCTTACAAAGAAGCTGTTTGTTTATCTTGTCAGTATTATACCTATTCTGGGTCTTTTTGTTTTTAATGATAAGAACATCACAATTTTTTTTCCTCTTTAGTTATTGAATCGTCCTCCTGGTGATCTGTTGGAACCTGAGATGTCATGTGAAAGAAGTGGCATTGAAGAGACATCCATAACTGATGAAAATACGTTACCAAAATGGGGAAATATCATGGTATCCATTTTTAAAATATTTTTTGACTTGATGTGATGATTAAATACGATGACTATTAATACCTGTATAATTTCCAGGAAAGGCAACAAATGTTATCTAATGCTAGAAAGATACTGCCATTTTCTGCAGAGGACACTAAATGCATTCATTCCTTCTCCAGCAATAAATTTACTAAGCCAGGCAAACCTCCTTGGAAATGACTAAAAGGTAGTATTAATGTGTTGAATCTACTGAAACTTAATGAATTACAAAATATGTTGAAAATGTTTATAGGTTCAGTCAAGTTGTCTCAAAGAATAATCTAAAGGTGGACGTAGTGTCTGTGGAAATGATGTTTCACAATTTCTCAGTTTTGTAATAAATGAAACAATCTACTATTAATTTGTATGATAAGCAAAAGAAGGAAAGGCATTAATAGAAAAGACTTCTATTACAAGATAATTATCAGAGTTGCATAAGATACAAAACTCTTTCTTGTAATATCCTCAGTTTTTTTTTTTTTTTTTTTTTCCCAATATCTAATCTAACTTCAGAGTAAAAACAAAAATTATTTTAATGTCACACAAGGAGTGGAATGAGAACTGAAATGTATTTTGGATGTATATAATTCCTTATTGTGTAATTTGTATTGCTAAGTGTGTCCTGTATATATGTATATTTGTGTAAGTTAGTGGCCAAATGTCATCATACAGATATGAAAGGAAGCAATCAAGTGCAGCATGTGTATTAATTTGTATTGGTTGTAATTAAATTATTAATATTTATATTAATGTAAATGGTGAAGTTTGTAATTGTAATTCAGAGAATACATTGGGACCATTCATAAATACATGTGAGTATACAAGTGGTAGAGAAGGTGTTTGGATGTGAATTTGTCTATAGTAGTGTTTTTCCATGTGAAAAAATATAAAATGTTCCAAATTTGAGATCATTTAATAAATTGATAATCGCCCTGTCATGTAATGTTCATGGTACGATTTCCAGAGTGTTATCCACCCTTCTCTCTTCGCTAAATAGCAGAAAAGAAATTTACATCACAGAATGAAAAGTCACTACTGTAGGTATAATAGATAACTGATTGGCAGAGTAATCAAAAAAAAACTTAATCTAATTAAAAAACTTATTTTCTCTGATTGCAACACAAAAAACAATTAGCCACCAGATCCACTCATTCCATTGTTTTCCTTGAAATTCAACTATGCATAGTAAAAGCTTAATAAAAAAATAATAATACAAAGATGAAAACCATACAAACCCCACACTACTTCCTTTTATTTGTGATCGATGAAGTGAATCAAGTGAAACTTGCTTGAATATTTCTCTTGAACTAGACTCTCACCCACCAACGCCTAAAACCCCTTGATGGAAATCCTTTCACATTACTTTAGAATAGCATCTACTCTGTTGACACGAAGAGGACTTTTCTTGTCATATTTCTGTTCTGTATTGCTGAAATTTCGAATTTCCTTTTAGCTTTTGTTGAAAGATAATTTTACCTAAAAATAAGTCTAATATCAAGAACACATTTAATTGTGTACAACAGAATTTTTTAGAAATGTTATCTTAAGTATTTTTTGAATAAATACACCAATGTCCCCTGGAAACATATGTGCGACAAATAGCCTTCAAAGTAAACAGTGACACCCATGAACCACAATAGACTTTGATGTAATCTGTATCTTCCTCTTCCCTTTTCTTCTTGAAGTTTCTCTTCTTTTTTCTTGCCTGTTTGCTAAGATCTTCCACTGCTTTATCCACTTTTTCCACTTGAAATCTAACTTCTCACTTAGAATTGCAAGAGTATTTTTATAAACAGATTCACGTTATATTTGCCTCCCCTTCAGGGCAGGAGTGTATTTTCAGAAAACGCCAACGTCCATAACTATAACACTCAACATAGTAATCATATTTATCAGGTGATAGTATCAACAGCTCATTACAAAAAATTCACATATGATGATGATAATAATAGTAATAATAATAATAATAATAATTTATTTGTCACATAAATACAGCATTAGCCATGTATAAGTCAGGACATGTACTGTATATAATCATACAATGTACCATATAGGTATTTATAAATATTAAATACAATACAGAAAAAAAATTCAATTCAATTTTCATACTAAATACAAATTAATTTTATAAATGGTAGGGTAAAACTACAGTTGAAAAACAATAATAAAGAAAGAGAAAAATTTGTCTTCATAAAATTGATGCCTGACCTGGGTCCATCCTCTATATCCAACAATCAGCTTAGGGGGCTTCAAATCTTGCAACAGAATATGCAAAAATTATTAGTACTAATTTATATTGATGTTGATACACATTTCTGATGTGTGTATTCTTTTGTACTGTAGAATGTATGGTTTAACAGAAAAGCTTTCAGTTTATTTTTGAATGTGTGTATTGAGTTTAAGCTTTTAAGTTCACTACGGAGTTTGTTACATAGTGTGATGCTTCAAAAAGGGAACTTTTTTGAAAGAGTAAAGTTTTACAGTGTGGGACATGCAGATTTCTTTTTTGTCTAGTATCATAGTTATGAACTTCAGTGTTTTAGAATAATAGAGTCCTTGTTTTCCATAAGCATCTTCTTTGTGAAGATTAATATTTCAAATATTTATATGCACGGGAGTGGTAGGATTTGTAATTTTTTGAAAAGTGGTTTGCAGGACTCATGTTTGTGAGTGTTTGTCACTGTTCTCAATATTTGTTTTTGGACGCTGAAAGTGTGAATACTTTCTGGGGAATTTCCCCAGAATATGATTCTGTGTTTTAGATACACATACAATACATGTACATTATTTTACACCACTTTGCCAGGTGACATTAAACGATTAAATTCATTTGAAGAGTTTAAATCCCAAATTAAATCATTTCTGCTGCATAACTGTTGCTATACAATTAGAGACTATACTGACCATCACAAGGAAAGTAACATTAATTTTAACAGTGATATTTAATGTATTATTTACCATTTGGACTATATAGTTCTAAACAACCTGTAACAAGTATTGTACGCCCTCTGGGTCAATGACCCCCATCTCAATTAAGTGATTCGCCCAGTATCCCTGATCCTTTGAGCAAATGCTGAAATGGCTCCTTGTTTTGCTTATGGACATTAATGTAACTTCATTATCTGTCTTCTGGAATTCAATGGAAAATATAGTTATTCAAATTATCATTCTCCGTGTTGTCACAGCAGGAGGTATTATTCCTTGACAAAGGACATGATGAGGGATGAGGCCAAATTTATTGCTGATTTAGTCTTGAAAATAGATTTTATTACATCGGAGCAAGTACTTTTGTTAACAATCCTTGCAAAAACACTTGTTTTCTGTAGTTAAAATTCAAGTAGTATATGGCTTAGGGTAGTATCATAGAATTTTGAAAATGTGCACAGAATTCTCTTCTCCCCCTTGCATGTCACACACAGTTTTTAACTGTTTTCGACATTACTCACTCTTTCATAAATGGGATATGTCTAAGAAAGAATAGATAGAATGTGGGTTAAATTCAGTTTTTGTTTCAAACGAACATGACATTAAAATTCAAAATATTATAATTTTTGGAAAATATGCTGCGCCGGACTATAGCCCATTTAGCCCATATGTAAATCCACCCCTGCTTTACAGGAGGTTGGACTAGCTCCGGCATGCAAACTCCTTTTGTTGAAACAAATTTCACATGAGTTCGTCCGGGAATCAACCTCGGTCCTCTTTGGTGAAAGGTGAACGACATTGCTCTGAGCTAGGAGAGCGTTGAGAGAGTAAAGTAAGTATTGTAAAGCTGCAGGGAAAACGGGGAATTTTGCGCCAGAAAAACTATCGTTCTGGGCCCTAGTAACGAAAATGTGGATATTGTTTATTCTCTTCGATCGACCGACGGACGAATTGATCAACCTCTTGTCTGTATGTGAACAACTCTAATGCCTAATCTGTAAACAGATTTTTCATGAAAACTGATGTTCCCTTGTCGGTTTGACTGATGTCGTGGCCCCTTGAATTTGAAATGGATATTTTGTTCTGGAATACTTTACATAAAGCCTCAACATTTTTAAAATTTTCTCAAAAATGACTCTCCTAATTTGCCCCCTCTCGTAGAGTAAAAGACCCATTAAGAAACGGCATAGGTTGCATTTTCGTTGCACCCCCCTGATTTTTTGAAAATTGGAAAATTTCAAAATTTTTCGGCGTCTTTCTACAACTACAAAAATGAAGATACTTTTTTTTTTCTTTCTTAACAAAATCTGTCCATTGAAAACTGATCTTCAAATAAGATCATGTTCAAGTTTTTGAAAATCTGAGTAAATCTTGCATGAGACACAAGCAATTTTTAAAAAATAATTTTGCTCATAAAACAGTTCCAAATTTCAAGTTTTTTTCATCGTATGTAGCTAAGTATCATAAAAAAAGTGGTGCTGGTTAAAATTGCAAACTAAAAATTAACATTGCAAAATTTTGATATTGATTGTAGATTTTTTCTTCTGAAAAATAAATGAAACTGAATTTTACAGAACAATTTCAAAATGAATTCTTTTGTAATTTGTTCTATAAAATCAATTCTTTAAAAAAAATACAAATTTTTGAAATTGCAAATTTGGATTTCCATACTTCTTTTGCTAGAATCTTTCAAGAGGTATTTAATTGGTTAGTTATTTATCAGGAGTTATGTAATATATTTCATGCAGTGCTGCCATTCAACGAGAACACTGCGACATGGCAGTTTGAAATTGTCAGAATAACTTCTCATTGTTGTGTGTGTGTAATATAGAATATAGTACATAAGATGGACATTACTTAATGACACTGGTTTTGTACTATATATGCATTCATAAGACAATATTAGATTTCTAGTATACATCTACAACTGAAGGCCAAATTATCCTTGTGAAGTTATCCTTGTTCATCTGTATAATTTCCTTCAAATACTGTAATAGTTGAGATTTATTTATTGATTAAAGATGCTTGAATTTGTTTGGACTTTTTCAAATGAGGGCAGAAATTGCAATATTTTATTATTACGTAACCACTCCCGTTAATGTGAGAAAGTATGAGCTGTAGCTCCTTTATCTTTTCTTTCTTTCCTCTGTAGATTTCCCCAATTTTATGACATTAGCATTTTAATGAAAACGATACTTATGAATAAGATTTTGTATATGAACTGTTTTATTCATTTGCTGGAGATCTATGTATAGTTTTTGTGCATATTCAGGTTCAGTTCAATGCAAAAAACTATTTAGATTTCAAGAAACTGCAGAGGATATAATTCAAATCGTTAAAAAAAAATTGCAATCAATTTTTGAAAATGTTTTTTTTATATTTAGATGAACATCTTATCTATTAAAATTTTGAAATTCTTGTTTTAGAATTAATTACAACACCAAGAACTAACACTTTAATTTAAATTGTAAAGGAACACAAAAGGTCTAAAATGTTTTTTTTTAATTTCTTAAGTTTTTAAGAAGTTTTCACTGCATTATTAAACACAAATTGCTACAATAGCGCAAACAGATAAAAGTTTAATTAAGAATACATTCAATTGAATAAATGAAATAAAATTAAGTATCTGCGGGAGATGGAGGATGATGAAGAAGTTGATAAAAAGGTTGTTTAACACAATAACCTACATGAATATTATAAGATAAACGCAAATAATTTTTTTTTTAATTACATTAACATGAACATAATGGGTTACATGAAAATGACATTAACCTATCTATTAACCTACAACATATTATACTGCATGGAGACAGGAGCAAAAATTATAGGATCAGAAAAACTATTACTATAAAATCTTTATCCATTTACAGTTTACCGGCTCAGTTAAACATCAAAAGCAGGTAAAATTAATTGTACAGTATTTCTATCTGAAGAAAGCAGTGAAAATCAGCACCTGGGTTGAACTATCAGGTTTTTTTATCTGATTTCTCTTGATCCTTGGAGCAAATGCTGAGATGGCCCTTTGCTTTGTTTCTAGGCATGTTTTTTGAGCTCCCCCTTGGCTAAATAGAAGAGGAGCAGGGGCTTAGTTACTGTCAGCATTATCTTCAAATTAATTTAACTCTTTTGCCAATGAAAAGTCTCTATCACACAAGAGTGAACAGTGTTTGTAATAAAATACTTACAATGCTCACTGCTACCTTGACAATTAAACTACATATAGTAAATGAAAAAGTCGGGATTCAGAGCTCAAGAAAGCCCACACAATTATATTTCTCCTTCAATTTAAACTGCTAAAAAAAATTAAACAAAATTTTGAGGATTGACTAAATTTTCCCCAACCCAAAAGAACCTACTTGGGTTTAAAAAACAAACTTAAAACCACTTATATGTTTTCGAGATTTTTTTAATTTGTTTCAAATGAAAAAGACAACTTTTAGTTTTATTTATCCAAATATTCATTGAAAACTAATTAAATTACAACAAAGGATTACAAACAATAAAATAAAAAAACAACATAAGTACAAAATAAAGTCAACCGACTTTTTTGATCTCAAACAAATGCAACTACAGAATAAACATTGTGCAAAATTATTTTGCAACTTTCCTATGCTACATGTTACAAGTTTGTTTTTCTATTAACCAAACAGAACACTATTGGCAGAAATTGATATTACTGTCAATGATTGTATGAGTTTGAAATTGGTTTCAGAATCCACTTTACTTGCCAGTACTGAATGAGTTTAAAACTGAATTTAGAGTAATGGAAATAATCTTTTTATATGAAATGTATATAAGATGAGAAAAAAGATGACCACATAGATATTTTTGGTCATCTCCTCTTTCTCATCTGTTTCATCCAAGTGCTTCAGTTCAATTATATCCGAGATTTCACCATTTTACAACTAACTTATATATATATATATAACCATTTTACAACAACAATTAACTGTCAGTTTACTTTTGGTCAAATTCCAAAAATACCAATACGTTTAGAAGGAACAATCTTGAACTTTATTGAGAAAGGAAAATGTGGTTGGTTTATTAAAAGCAAACGCACACAAGAAATATATTTACTTTATTTTCATTTGGTGATATACAAGATTGACATTAAAATTACACATATTCAAGTATGTCTTTAAATTTTTCATTTCTTGGTAAGTTACATCCCACACAAGTAAATTTCCCAAATACTGAAGACATGGACTTTGTTCAAGAATTAAATTAACAGAAAGCATGGTCAGGGGAAGTGATTTTTTTCTTACATTCAAATATGGAAGAGCAATCAAAACTTTAACCAATTTGTCAGTTTTAAAACATTTCCAAAATCTCTTCAACCACACATCAGTCAATGTAGGGCTTCTGCTGATAATTCTTAAATCAGACAATTGATTTGTGTTTTGAAGTATATATTTAAAAATGGGCATTGACAATTCATGTGTTTCAGACTCTGAAAATCCAATTCTAAAATAAAGGGTGTCAAGTAATCTAAAAACATCACGGTTTTGAATATGATCAAATTCTATATCTACAATCATGGTATAACACGTAAACCAAAATTTTTGCAAATTCAGACAGCCTTCTCCAATGATAAGAAAATACCGGCAGTAAAAAGTAGAAGCTGTCAATGATAATGAATACAATTGATGTCCTGAAATTCTAAAATAACTTGCAGATCCCTCATGTATATGAGGGATCTTTTCATAATAAAATAGTTCTAATACTTTCAGTTTATCAAAAATTTGGAGCAAAGGCACATTTTTATCAGTAACACGTACCTTCAAATTGAGCAATTTTGGGCAAAGTGAAGTCATTGCATCTACCAACTTCATGTTGCATCCAAAACGAAGAAAACCAGAAGTTCCCAAATTGTTAATATGAGTAAGCTTAAATCTCTCTTGTAATTTTGTACTATTTTCTCCTTTAAACTTCTTAAACAAATACTTCATTACTTCTCCCATCTGTTTATAACCCACTATTCTTAAATTACACAGATTTTCAACAACACATGCTATTCCCTCCACAGTTACCGAGCAATCAAATACAAATATTTCTTCCAATAATGGGCATCCATATCCATTAGAAGGTAACAGGAATTCTAATCCATAGTCAGTGACTAAATTGTTACTGGAAATATCGAGAACACGTAAATTTTTTAAATAGGATCCTACTCCTAGCAACAAATCATCTGAGCAAATTGGTAATGTAGTTTGCAGGGGGTGGGTGCTAAGATTCAATTTTGTTAACTTTGTGAGATTGGGCAACCATGTCAAAACAGTCCTTTCAAATGATTTTAATTCATCATCATCTCTGGTACCAATTCTAACGAGACTCGTGAGATCAAGGATTGTTAAATCAACAACGGAAAATGCTGACAAAAGATCACAAATTCGACAATCTTTACGACTTTCATTATTAACATAAAACTGAAGAATTTTAACGATTATTGTATTTGCAACACAATGCGGAATGAACCTTAAAATTTGCAAAAATCTTCCATCCCCTTCACCGTTTATCCAATACTCTTCCAAACTTCGAGCAAAATGCTCAGCGAATGTATTTTCACTAAGGATCCGCAGAGAAACAACATCATTACGGAATGGCATCGATGTTCACTTTGCGTTAACGTAGTAAAAGTGAAATTAACTTGCCATTCCTCAAGTCAAAGGTCGGGCAAATCCACTCACAAATAACAATGAGCTTCGTTGATGTAATCTTCATACTGTTCCACCACCGCACACCCACTCCTGATGAGACTAGCACGTTAAGATTTAAACACGGGCCAATTTGTCGAATCCTCGCCGCACCGATCGTTGGGGCAACGAAATTGGACACACTGTCCGATAATACTCTCTGATACGACCCAACAACTCAATTTTTTCAGTATTTTAGTGCTCAGGTTTTCAAAAAGGCTACACATCTGCAGGACAGAAAGATACGAAGCGCTGTCGTACTAGAGGCTAAATATCCGACAGCGATTCGTGACTCTAGCGCTATTGTGGTGCTTTTGGGAACTATTACGAGCTGATGTTACTGCCGACCGTCGCGGTTCTGTCCGTTCCGCCCGATCAACCCGTTGATTGGTTCAGCCCAGCAAAGTGCGCGATATCCAACTTTCTAAGATGGCCATGAACAACTGACTGATCCAGAAGGTATTTCGGGAGGAGGGTGCAATTCTCCTCAGGCCCCAATCCAAATTATAATTTATGAAATAATATATCGTTAGCATGAAATTAAAAATGTATAAGTATTTGTAATGGGATTAAGATTGGATGGGAATATGTTTTGCATGGGATGAGATCTATATTTTTTGTTTTTTCATTGACAAGAAATTACGAAAATGCTTGCTTTGGAGGGGAACTATGGCTCACCAATCCCCTTGGATCCGCCTCTTCATTCAAATCTTGACTAATACAATATTGTATACATCTTATTTAAGATGTAAACTATTAGGAAACTTGTAAAAGCAAAAAGGTTTTAAATTTCTTCATGAATTATGACAATTTGTTCTGCCCTAGAGAAAATTACTTATTTTTAGTTTGTTAACATTTAATATAAATAAAGCTATTTAAAATTACATTTGAGTGGTATTAACAGTGAAAACACAATTCTAAATGCATGAAATGCAACTAAAATAGCGCAAGTTACACAAAATCCAGGGAAGTGTTTTTGCTGTTGAAAACAGTAGATCATTAAACAAACACTATTTAAATGAATATTCATTATTATATATTAACCAAAATGGAATTAGTGATGATGCCTCAGAATGTGTACGTTTTCTAATTTCTCTTCTCTATCTTCTTACCCAAAATTAAAAATCAAAATGTATTCAAAAATTTCATATTCATTGACACATATATTCAGTCCTACAAAACTTATAATTATAGATCACATAACAAAACAACAAAGAACATTTTTCAAATAAATTACTATAAATATCTTAATATATTTTAATAATAGGCTATTCCTTTGACATCAGAAATAAACATTCTATTTAAACTAATAAAGCTAAATGCAATAAAAGAAACAATCTCTCTATAAAATTAAAACATTTAAAGGAAATCAATGTAAATACCATGCCATATTCTCATGAAAATAAGTATTAATAAATCACTAAATGAACCAGTAAATTTAAATGAAGATGACTATAAGAAAATATGTGTAATTTACATGTTGCCCCAAAAATGATATAAAAGAAAGTAGAAATTTCTTATTCAATTGCATATCATCTCAGTGCCCCTGAGGGAGGGGCAACTGGGGAAATTTGCCACAGGCCCCGACTAAATCCTCAAAATCTTCTCCTTCTTTTTATATTTTCCCCATTTCTCTTTCTCTTTTTCATTAAAATAAATCTATTTACTTCTAATACAAATTAACCACTTAAAGTTAAAGTTATTTCTGTCGCAGGAGAAATGAATTCTGTTAATGTGTTGGAAGACGAAAATATCTAGTTTTTGAAATATTAATCCCTCGCTTTTTTAAATTTATTATTATTATTAATATGATTTTTCATCTTTCAACTATTAATAGTTAAATTGTTGGGAAGGGATTCTGAAACTCAAGAAAGCGTGCGCAGATGATTTTTTCCCCCATACGTCACATACAGTTTTTGACTAAATAAATAAATAAGAGGGACTTCTGTTTGAAATATGGCTCCCCTTTGTATCTATAGTTGCCTATTATTTTCTATGGGTGTTTGGGCAATCACTCTATTATTAAATCAAATTTCAGTGAATAAATTTAAAGGAGAGGGAGCTGGCTAAGTAAATACTCTAAGCAAAAATCTTTACAATTTCAATCTAGGCAATAAATACATCAAATCTCTATTAACAATGAATTACAACATCATGCAGTTCATAAACAATGATTGACCAATAAAACAAACCAGAAGAAGTTGAACAGACAACTGTCATTCAAATAGACACAATAATTAATAATTTTCAAAATAAGAAAATCTACTGATATAGATGATGTGAAATCTATCATTCTAAAAAAAGTGTAAATCAGCTTTGATTATCATTTCAGGCTACTTAATAAACTACTTACTAAAGGACTGTACCTTTCCAAATGCTTTGATAGTTAGCACGATCAATACACTGAAAAGGAGACACTATTGTTGAAAAAAACTACCGCCCTATAACTCTTACTATTCTTACATAATTTTCAGTAAACTAATAATAATAATAATAATAATAATAATAATTGGTGATGATGATGATGATGATATAATAATAATAATAATAATAATAATAATAATAATAATTATTATTATTTTATTATTATTATTATTATTGTTATTATTATTATTATTATTATTGAGTCAAATATACAATTTCAATCGTGTATGACGAGTCAGATATGGTAAAGTTACAGTTACTGTCCAGAAATCAAAGCAAGGGGACCATCTCAGCATTTGCTCAAATGATCAAGGGAAACTGGACAAAAACCCTGATCAAGTTGGTCATTGATCTTACAATACTCAATAATAATAATAACAACAATAATAATAATAACGATAATAATAATAGTAATAATAATAATAATTATTATAATAATAATAGTAGTAATAATAATAATAACAATTTTTCTCGATTTCAATTTTATTTCCTGGTCATTTGATTGTTATTACAATTTGGAACCATAGTCAAAGTTGCACAAATTAATATTGTGTATAAAACAGACTTTATATTATTACTTACATACTGATTAATTAGGTATAATACAAAACATATAATCCATAATACATAAACAAATAATTACACTTTTAATAACATTTTAAAAATACCCGTTAATGTCAAATTACAAATTACAATCTATTTTCATTATTTTCTATACAACATCAATTTAGATATCAACTTAGATAGAAAACTTACTCTGTTTTATAATTCTTCCAAGGAATACAGAACTTTTTTGATTAGGTATTCTTTAAGATATTTTTTAAATTTGTTACCTGTCAACTGTTTTTTTTTTACATTGTACTTATTTTATTCCTGCATTGTATGATTTCTACTAGTTTTTCAGTTTTGTGGCCATTACATGTTTGTTCATGTGATTGCGGTGTTGTAATTGTGTCTCTTTATTCTCTATTGCATCCTTATTATATTTTATGTCAGAACTGTACTGATACGTAAAGTCCATAAATTGTAAGAAGATTTTAGTTTTGGAATGTTATTTTACAACTATCTGTTCTCTTCATTTTGAATATTGCTCTAATTGCTTGTTTCTGCAAAGTAAATAACCTGGACATGTGCATTGTAAATGTGCTTCCCCAAATGTGTATCCCATAGGTAAGATGTGGATATATCATTCCATAATAAATGGTTTTGAGGTCGTGTACATGTAGCAATCCATTGAGTGATCTCAATATAAATGTTCCGGAACAGAGTCTATTACAAACTTTGTCGATCTGTTTGTCCCATGTTAAATATCTATCTATTTGGATGCCTTTAAAAAATCTAAAACAAAATACTATTCATTCAGAAAGATTAAAAGATATTATTAATGATGCCTAGTGCATCTAGCAAATTCAGGGTGAAGGAAATAGAATTTTGGTTTGGCATTCTCTTTCTACATCAGTCCAACACAAGGGTTTGCAAGACTCCAGCTTATGAGTGCTGGTCATTGTTCGCAGTATTCTTTTTAAGATAATAAATGTACGAGTGCTTTCAGGGGCATTTCCCCAAAATATTAATCCATATTTCAAGTGTGAGTGCACATTTGCATAATACATTGTCCTAAGAGTCTTAATGTTGAAGCTTGACCTGAAGGTGTATAGGGCATAGCAAGATTTGGTGAGCTTCTTATTAAGATTTGAAATGTGAGCATTCCATTTTAGGTTTTCTTGGATTGTTAGACCAAGGAAGGTAGTTTCATGGGATATTGTTACAGGATTATTATTTATGAGCAAATGCTGGGAGAGCTTTTCTTTGGATCGGGGATTCATAAAATTTAGAGAGACTGTCTTATTGGTGTTTATGATGAGTTTGTTGTCTTGAAACCATTTTACTGCATGCAATGTTTTTGCTATGATTTTTGAGTTTCTTTTTCTAATAATTGTTGTGTGTTTGCTTTTATGATTATGTTTGTGTCATCTGCAAACAAAATTATTTTGTAATTTTTTAAAGCCAAAGGCATGTTATTTATGTATACAAGGAATAGTATTGGCCCTAGGATGGATCCTTGCGAGATCCACAATTTATCATCTGACGGCAGGAGTAGTACGAGGAGATTTTGTTATCTTTAGTGTGCTGGAGGGTAACTACTTGGCTACGGTTTGATAAATATGATTTAATCAACTGGCCTGCGATGCCTCGGATCCCTAGCATTTCTAGTTTTGTTAAAAGTATGTGATGATCAATAATGTCAAAGGATTTTGACAAATCTAAGAAAAGGCCAATAGGAATTTCAAACTCAACTCTGTTCTTTTTGTATTTGTTATTGTTCGAATGATTCTCTTTTGTAGTTTGAATGTTTGCTTAGCCTCTGGTGCTTGGCCCCATCTTATTATTATTCTAAGAGCATAATTAAGTTTGCTCAATTTTGAATTAATATCTTCTAGGTGTGACTTTCATTTGAAGTTCAATTGTATGGTGATTCCGAGAAATTTTGTTTTCTGTGCTTGTGTGATGCTGTTTCCTTCTAATGTTAAATTTAGTGAGTATTGTTGTGTTGAGAACGACTAGAAAAAGTTATTCTTATCAGAATAAATAGCTTACTAGAGGAGAAAAAAATACTTGTAAATACTCAACATGATTGTAGAAAAGGACTAGCCATCTCAACAGCAGTTGCCAACTTCTGCCATACAGTTTGAAATAACCTTGAACAAAACAGAAAGATTGCAACTCTTACTTATCAAAAGCCTTTGATAGTGTGTTCCATGAACTCTTCCTAAAGGAAATAGAAACCATTGGTGTGAGGTAAAGTAAATTTTCTTTTTGAATCCTCAACAGGCCACAAATAATGTATGGAAATTTTATGGGTAAAAGCAAATAGTACAATCAAATTACAGCTCAGTGCATACAGGTGTTCCACAAGGATCAGTACTAGGATTAGTATGTTATACTAGAATCAGTACTATGTTATAATTTTTAAAATTTATTTATGCAAGATAACAATACAGTGACAGACAGAATTGTGTATTAACGGTTTGCATTGGGTAGTCTATTTGTTTTTACTTATAATATTTTTTTTATTTTGCATAGTTAAATAGATAAGTTTAAGCGAAACAATAAGGTTCTGTATGAAAACTATGTGGGGTATACAGCACAGTACAGGAAGTATGGTACACTAATAATAATAACAATACAAAATATATATCATATAATATATAACAGAAAATATATCTCAAAGATATACATTCCCACGTATAACAATATAGCACAAAAATTATTCACACTGTGACACAGTATTGAATAATTTTATATTCCATATGCACAAGGTTGGGCAAAATACTTTAAATTTAGTACTTAAATACTTCAGTTCGAGTTTCTTAGCTTCGGAAGGCAATATAAAGACATATATTCCTAATACTGGACTGTATCAGTGAATATAGGAACGACGTGTAATTTTCGAGTGAGATATTTCAGGAAAAAATGTTTTATATTTGAAAAATAAATATATCTTCTCAATGAAAATCGATATTTTATGTATTATTTTACTTAAATAATATTACTTTCAAGTAATACATAAGAAAAATGCAAATTTAAATTAACATTTACTGAAGTTTTTGTTTCCAATGTCACAACTTTTATTACTGAAGCTGCATGTATTACATGAAAATATGTGGAATTATCTTTATAAAATATATTAATGAGAATCCTTTTGCAAACCACCTTTGCTAAAATGGAAGGATTCTGTGACACAGATCTTTTCCATGGATGGTTCAGGATTTCTTATTCATATCCTACATTAATTTTTAGTTAATTCAGTACATTTTATAAGTATTTCACATGCTCAAATAGCGTGATGGTCCTACTTTGCTTCTGGGCAGTAAATGTAACTTCATTTTCTTGAGCTCTTTTGCTAGGCACCACAGGAGTGGAGAGTTGGTTATTTGTCAGTAGCATATTCAAATCAAATGTGATTGTTCACCCATGCAGTTGGGCATGAACATTTATCAAATATTAGAATGTTCCATTCTACCTTTTTCATAAGTGCGTAGTAAAAGAGAATCTAGGGATTCGGGAACTGAAGAAATGTGCAATTGCATTCACCCTACATACATCATACTAGATTCATCATGCACAATTGAAATATAATCAATATTATGTTTATTATCTTATTCTTTCATTTTCAAAGCAGGTTTTTGATGTAATGAAGTTATTGCTGATGAAAAGGGAAGAAAACCAATTTTTTTTACTAACTAGAAATGGTGTTGTTTTCCAAGAATAGATTGGGAAAAGACTCAATAAAAGTAATTAATTTTTATTTATGTAAATCAATTTTTAATTTACTGCAAAAAAAAAAAAGAGTGAGAGAAGATTTGCCAATGTGGGTATCAATCAAGTAATACCCTTCCAGGGCATCCCAGAACAATAGTTATTAAGGAAAAGATACTATAAGACTTCTTATTGTTACACACTTTACAACTTCTAACATTTTAATCCAATTAGTCAAAAAAACAAGTTTGCTGATACTGAATACTAGAGGACCTATGAACTACACTTCATAATGGCAATATTGTCAGTTCTATTTTCCTTTGGACACTTATTTTTATTTCTTTAAAGAGAATAGCAGGGGAGGGAAATTTTGAAAAGAAATTGAAATTTGTATTATTAGATTTTAATATGGCATGATATTTAGCAAAGTCATTTAAAGGCCACATTTCAAAGCATTTGTTTTATTAAACCACTTCAGAAATTTTATGGGATAAGTATAATTTCTTTTAGAAAACGTTTAAACACTTTTTCCATTCTCCATTGTAAAGAACCAACATCGCTGTGCATAAAAACTACTCTTACAAACGTGTTATCTTTGTAATTTTATTTTTTTTTTTTTTTTTTTTTTGGTGAGAGGAAAAAATGCATTATGCACCTTCAGGGATTCAGATGGTATAATCCCTGGTGTGTGGGACTCCCATTCTCAGTGGTATACCCACTAAAAAAACCTCTCTTCTTATGCCCATGCGCCTCTCCACGGAATCGTCGCGAGACATTACTTCATGGAGAGGCAGGCGGTGGCTGAGCCTTTACTTCATTTTACGTTCGGAGTCGCTCTTCTTTCCTTTTCATCACAAGGGTCAAGAACTCTTGTATTGTTGTCCACCTTTCCTCCGATTGAAGCATAAGCCGAACTATGTTTGATGGAGAAATGTCTGCCTCCAAATACTCGTTCAATCTTCTTCTCCATGTGTCCCATGCTACGCATGCAAATATTGTGTGCATGGCGTCATCATCCTCGTAACCACAGAATTCACATTTTGAGTCATATGCTCTTTTAAATCTAAATAGGTAGGATTTAAAACAACCATGACCTGTGAGCACTTGTGTGAGGTAGAAATTTACTTCTCCGTGCATTCTATTGAACCATGGTTCGATATGCGGTATCAAGAGGTGTGTCCACCTTCCTTTAGGATCCCCATCCCACCTGTCCTGCCATTCCGCCAGTAGTGATGTTCGGGCGCTCTTCTTAATGTCTTCTTTCGTCCTACTCGCCGGTTGTTTCCCGCTGGAGTCAGCAGACTTTTTCGCTTCGTCATACACCGCTTTTCTTTCTCTAGCCAACATATCAATGGGGGGTATTCTGGCCAGTACTCCTACTGCGCTGTCGGATACTGTGCGATAAGCCGACACTATTCTCAGCCCCAATCTCCGCTGCACTTGCGCGTACTTCAGTCCTACGCTTGCTTTACCTAGTTTGTCAGCCCACACCGGAGCCGCATAAAGCATTTGTGAGTGGGCTACGCTGGCAATCATACGTCTCTTCGCTTCTTTTGGTCCTCCTATATTTGGCATAATTCTGGAGAGGTTGGCTCCAGTAGCTGCTGCCTTGTCTGCCATTTTGCTGATGTGGGGCCCGAAGCTCAGCCTATGGTCTATTTCGACACCTAAGTATGTAATTTGGCGTTTCCAGGGATATTTACTCCGTCCAAAGTGATGCGGGGGAATTGGATAGCTCTTCGGTCCGTTACTAGTACTGCCTCTGTCTTTTCAGCTGCCATTTGCAGGCCTCTTTGCGTCATCCATCTTTTAACCCTGAAGAGAGACTCATTTAGGTGCATCTCTAGCAGTTCTGTGTTTTCGCTGTAGCTAGTAATCAGCGTGTCGTCTGCATATCCAATCAGCTGGGTATGTTGTGGTAGGTCGATTTTTAATAGGTCGTCATACATGACGTTCCACAAGAGTGGGCCTAGTTTCGAACCTTGTGGTACTCCACATGTCACGTCACACGTCACGTCTTCCCCCATTGCGAAGAGATTCGTATAGACTATACTCCTCTCATGAAGATAGTCTTCAACCATTCTCAGAAGGTATTCAGGGACTTTCTTATCTATCAGAGCCTCCATGATGTCCTTCCATCTGGCGCTATTGAACGCGTTCCTGATGTCTATGGCCACCAGAGCACAGAGTCCTTTCTTCTTCCCGTCACCCCTTTTGGCCTGTTCCGCAATCCTGACCACTTCGAGAAGGGCGTCAGTTGTCGTCCGCCCCTTCCGGAAGCCATACTGTTTAGGGGATAGGTCTGATAGGTATACCTCCAGCCTTGATATAATTAGTCCCTCTAGTAACTTTCCCATGGTGTCCAGGAGGCAAAGCGGTCTAAAGACGAGGTCTTGTCGAGCGGTTTATTACCCTTCCGGAGGAGGATGAGTTTCTGCCTCTTCCATCTTCTGAGGAATATTCCGTTCCTGAGACATGAGTTAAACACAGAGAGTAGACAGTCAGGATGTTGCTCTGCAACAATCTTGAGCATTTCGCTCGGAATCCCATCGAATCCCGGAGCTTTCCCACATTTTAGGCTATTTGCAGCCCTCCGTAGTTCGTCCGTCGTAAACAGGACTCCCTCGTCAAAGAGAGACGCTCAGTCTTTGTCTTGTCAGCACTCTCTAATGGGGAATAGGTCACTTTGACTTTCCTCACCCAGTCTGGATCGCTCAGTCCAGGCGTCCTCACCTCCATTCTAAGCTTCTTGGCCACAATTTTTGTAGGCCATGCCCACGGTCACTTTCGACCTCTTCGATGAGCCTCTTCCAACATATGGCCTTACTTTTTTTAATCTCTTTCTTGAGGAGTTTGCGAGTCGTCTTGTAATGCTCTTTAAATGTGAGATTCGTCTTAGCTCTCGTCGCTTGCCTTCTCGCCTTGATGCATCTCTTACGTATTGCTGCTATTTCCTGTGTCCACCAATAGACCTGCTGTTTGCGTCTAGGGCCACGACGTCTAGGCATCAGGCATCGCTGCAGCTACTACTGTCTCGATTGTTGTTTTGTAATTTCGTCGAGTGTTTCTGCTTTTTGTCCAGTCAGGCTATTCAACAACTTGGATTCTTCCAAGGACGTTTTGCCTTGTCCACATCCATTTTCTTAGGATTCCAGGGTGGTCGTTTATTGTTCCTGGGTGGTCGCTTGTCGTTTTGTACCCGCTCTGTTTCAACTGAGGACACTATATATAGGTGGTCACTTAGAGTTTCCTCCTCTAATATTTCCCAGCTCTTTGCATATCTAGCGAGGCTAGTTGAGCATATTGTCAGGTCTAGAATGGAGGAGGCGTTCCCTCGTTGGAAGGTTCTCCCAGCCCCCGAGTTTAGAATGATAAGATCATTCCTTGCCGCGAATTCACTAACAATAGCTCCTCTTCTATCGGAGCGTGTCTCACCCCATTCCGGAGATTTACCGTTGAAGTCGCCGGCAAGTAATATCTTTGATTTGGCTGTCTGTAGACTAGTGTCTAGTTCGTACATTTCGGCTATAAATTTGTCGATGGTATCGTTCGGAGAGAAGTAGCAACTGTATATTCTTATGTTACTAACTTCTACCCAGACGAACCCGTATTTCGTCTCCTTGTACTTCTGTACGCCTAGGTTACCATTTACAACCTTAATACCGGCTCTTCTCTGCACATCCTGATACCACGTAGAGTCGTCAGAGGGCTGTTCACAAAATAAAATCAGGTCTATCTTCTTTTCGGCAGCTACCTGCAGTGCCAAGTCGCGTGCCTGTCTGCTTCTGCCTAGATTAATTTGTAACAGTCGGAGCATATCTGGCGCGTTTGTCTTTTTTACATGCCGCAGCAAACGACTCACATCTACTGCCTCCCAGGGCATGGTCGTCGCTTTTGTTCCTGTCTTTGCAGAGAATGCACTGGGTTTTCCCCCTGCAATCTTTTGCATTGTGTCCTGCTTTGCCACATTTGTAGCAAATGTTTCTTCTGTCGGGGCCCTTGCAGGAGGTTGATATGTGCCGAAATCAAGACATCTGAAGCATCTTATTATCTGCCTCTCTTCGCTAATCTGGCAGTTAACCCACCCAATTTTGAGCTTTTCCATTTTTAAAAGCTCTTGGGCTTGTTCAGCTGGTAGCAGTAGTGTCGCTGTTTGCACACTACCGTATCCCCTCCGCATTCTACAGGAGCCAGCGATTTCCTGAGTCTCTGCTTTTATCACCTGGGCAACCGCCTCGACAACCTCTTCGACTACTACAGTCTCGTCGATGTCCCTTATTTTAATAAGCCGCTTTGGCACCAGCGCTTTTCTGTGGCTTGCGTGCCTACTGCTCCACTACTGCCTTGTTCAAGGAGTCAATATCACCGGTCTTCCGGATGACGATTAGCAGCTCCTTCCTTTGCGTCCTGCGGATCTTCAGGATCTCTGCCGCATGTGCCTTAGGGTCTACCGACTCCTTCATTTTTTTGATGATATCCGCGTAGATTCACCATCTTTGCCACTACTTTAATCGCCTGGTTCTGTATACCGGGCGGTTCTTGGGCCTTCCCGACTCTGTTGCTTTTTGCTTTCTTTCTTTTTGGTCGACTTTGCGAACAACCATGTCTGTTCGCCGTTGTTCACCGTGGCCTCTGTTTCCACTACTTCTATATTCTTCTCTTTCACGGCATTGTCCGCCGTTACCTCTCCTTCCGTCACTACTGTCACCTTCCTCTTATCCAGTCTGGTGGTTTCCGCCGGGGGGCTGGGAGCTTCTCTCTTCTTGCCCTTTTTCTTCCCTTGGCGAGTCTCCGCATAGTGCTTTCCTATTTTTGTAGTTGAGCACTCTTGTAGTCGATCCAGGAACTCTGCTCTTTCCTCCGCAATGGCCTTGCATTTGTATTTCATCGAGTCGATGTCATGCTGTAGTCGATCCATGGCCGCCCACTTCTCCAGCAGTATACCCATAGCTCTTGGGGGTATCACCACGCTCTCCTCTGCAGGGAGATCAGCTTCACGCACCTCCAGGGAGTTAATCGCACTTGTATTGTCTGACCGAGGCGCCAAGTCCACGTCTCTGTCCTTAACTCCTGTGGGTACACCACTTGTCGTAGGGGTACTTGGAGGTGATCCCTGCAATTTCGGCTTTGTAGGTACTCCAGATATGGAGGGGCTGCTAGGAGGTGATCTCTGCAGCTTCCGCCTTCCAACGAAGGGGTTAAATGCACTTGTGGCATTATCTGACAGGGACGCCAAGTGATCCACGTCTCTGGCATTGCAGTTGCTTGGTGACGACGCCCGGTGGCCTGCTTGCTCACCACCGACCGCCGGTACTGGGGCTCCGATCCCCTGCACCGTAACGGTTGATCCTGAAGGACCTTCCATCGCGGGTTTTTTCTTCGGGGTCGCCTTCCCCTAGCGTTTTTAAGCTTCCGCCAGCTGAAAGGGAAACGGAAGAAAAGAAGAGGGGACAGTAAAGAATAGAGTTAGAATAGAAGAGTAGAATAGGAACGACTCCCTAGCCCTCGAAACCTAATAGCGTCGGGGTCGGAAACACAAGAGTTGGCCGATACGAAGATTGGCCTACAGGATAGAAAAATAGAAGTGTGCCACAAGTTAGTGGAAGCAATGACACACCAAGTATGTGGGAATTACAGGATGCATAGGGAAGTGACAGCGGTCAGCTGCTCCGATTAGTCGCCTTCTACGACAGGGGGAGGTCCCGAGGTGCTATTCTACTAAAAACCCCGACACCACACGGGTAATTATTATTATTATTATTATTATTATTATTATTATTATTAATAATAATAATAATAATAATAATAATAATAATAATAATAATAATAAAAATAAAAAATAAATAAATAAAAAATTTTTGGAAGAACGAAAATTTTACAGAGGCTTATCTCAAAAACAGGTCTCCTTCTCTAACGGAACACCTGCCCTTGAATCTATTACAAACTTTTGGTCGGGCATATGGGAAAATGGCAAAATACACAATACAACCACTCCGGTTCTCCTTGAGGAAAAACGCAGATCCCACAACCTGTCGGAAATGCTCTCCACTAACATTTCTACTGAGGAAATTAAGAAAGCAATTTGTCGGATGAGCAACTGGAAATCTCCAGGGCCAGATGGGATACATGTCTTCTGGCTTAAGTACTTCACCAGTGTGCATGAGAAGCTGGCAGAGTGCTATAACAGCTTACTGCATCAACCAGACACTGCACCAGCATTCTTAACTACCGGTAAAACTCTGCTACTCCCAAAAACCGAAGAAACTACCAATCCTGCTAACTACAGGCCAATCACGTGCTTATCTGTCTTCTACAAATGCTTGACAAAGATAATCACTGACAAGATTAATGAACACCTCGAAAAGTGCAACATTATGACAGAAGAGCAAAAAGGCTGTTACAGACATTCAAAAGGTTGTAAGGAGCAAGTGATAATTGACTCTGTAATCACTCATCAATCTACGAAAGGAAACAGGAATCTTAGCAACACTAATACAGTTTTTTCAAGAAACCATGAAAAAATGGACAACAGTACTGCAACTGGCAACCCCCGAGGTAAAGCTGACATCAAGGACAGTACAAATTAAAAGGGGTATCTTTCAAGGTGACTCATTCAGTCCACTCTGGTTCTGTATGGCCTCAATCCATTAAGTCGAGCTCTTAATGAAAGAAGTATGGTTTCAAAATTAAATCATCTAAAGGTTCCTACAATAAGCCATTTATCTACATAGATGATATGAAAATGTATGCCAACTCTCCACACAATTGCAAAAATGCTGGATATAACAAAAAAGTTCAGTAACGACATACATATGTCATTTGGCCTTAGTAAGTGCAAATCACTACACCTTACAAAAGGGGAAAATAACCCAAACTAGTGGCTTTGACAGGGAAAGGTGTCATCGAAGACCTGACAGCCGAAGAACTGACAAGTACCTGGGATTCCAACAATTGGAGGTATCAATGACACTCTTATTAAAGAGAAAACTTCACGAAGTAATGAGAAGGGTAGAAACAGTTTTTAAAACGCATCTTCATAGGCGGAATAAAGTCAAAGCAATCAATAATTCGCTATCCCTGTTTTGGGTTACACTTTGGAGTGGTAAAATGGTCCAAGACAGATTTGGAAAATATTGAAAGACAAGTTGAGTCAAGATAACCAAGCACAGAATGAGGCATCCTAAATCAGCAATTGAAAGGGTAACGCTACCTCCATGCAAGGGAGGAAGGGGTATCACGAGTGTCCTTCAATTACACTGCAAGCAAATTCAAGACCAAAGGGGAATACTTCCATTCTAAGCAGAATAAACACATGTATGAGATATAGGCCCCGCAGACGTAAATATAACACCATTAAACTGCAAACCAAAAACCAAGATCGGGAAAATACCTGGCAATCTATGGAAGAAAAAATACTGTCATGGAAGCAGAAATCTTACACTTCGTATCCCCATCAGCTTGAGGATACAAAGTTGACAGTACATTTTCGCATCTTTGGTTAACTGCAGGTATCTTGTATGGAGAAACCGCTTGGTTCATGATGGCCATTCAGGACCGAGTCATCAGCACACGAAACTACAGAAAATATATATTGAAAGAACCACTGAACGATAAATGTAGGTTATGCTCAACGGAGACGGAAACAATTGCGCACATAACTGGGGCATGTAAAATTTTGCTGGAACGGAATACCTGCGACGACATAACAACTTTGCAAAATCGTTCACCAATCTCTGGCTGTTAAAGAACATCTTAGTGTGGGAAAAAGTACCATACTATCAGTACCAACCTCCCACCGTCTTGGAAAATGAATCCAGAAGATGTACTGGGGTAGGGAGATTAGAAAGATAAGACCATCACCGCAAATAGACCAGACATTATAGTGCTAAATAAAACCAAGAAGGAAGTACCATCATCGATATTACGGTAACTATCACAATCTACTCCGCATCACGAACAAGTCCGAAAATACCAAGAGCTAGAGATGAGATAAAGAAGATTTGGAAAATAAAAAAAGGGTTTAGATCCGTCCCTGACAATTTCTACAACCGGGAAAAATACCAAAATCCTCATCAAACATCTGCAAGAATTGAATATAAAGCATATACTAGGAACAGTACAAAAATCAGTCATTCTAGACACCTGTCACATTGTCAGAAAAACTGTCACTGATGTGTCGATATGAGTGGAGGTCCTGGAAAAAAATGAAGATCTTGCTCGTTACTTGCTCTGAGCCGTACAGAGTGAGCCTTAGCCACAATGACATCTGTCAGGTGAATGTTTCCCTTGGGGGAAGTGCATAAGTCATAATAATAATAATAATAATAATAATAATAATAATAATAATAATAAAAAAAATAATAAAACCCGCGATGGAAGGTCCTTTAGGATCAACGTTACGGTGCAGGGATCGGGGCCCAGTACCGGCGGTCGGTGGTGAGCAAGCAGGCCACCGGGCGTCGTCACCCAAACAACTGCAATGCCAGAGACGTGGATCACTTGGCGTCCCCGTCAGATAATGCCAAGTGCATTTAACCTTTGTTTGGGAAAGGGGGAAGCTGCAGAGATCACCTCCTGGGAGCCTCCATATCTGGAGTACACAAAGCCGAAATTTCAGGGATCACCTGACCCTACGACAAGTGGTGTACCCACAGGAGTTAAGGACAGAGACGTGGACTTGGCGCCTCGGTCAGACAATACAAGGCGATTAACTCCCGGAGGTGCGTGAAGCTGATCTCCTGCAGAGGAGCGTGGTGATACCCCAAGAGCAGGTATACTGCTGGAGAAGTGGGCGGCCATGGAGATGTTGCATGGGGACAGACGAAGTTAGTCGAGGACCTGGCAACCGCCTTAGTGGTAAGTGGCAAAATGCTGAAATAACCACAGCCGGTAAAGGATGCAATGATGAAAGCCTTGCATGACATCGACTCGATGAAATACAAATGCAAGGCCATTGCGGAGGAAAGAGCAGAGTTCCTGGATCGACTACAAGAGTGCTCAACTACAAAAATAGGAAAGCACTATGCGGAGACTCGCCAAGGGAAGAAAAAGGGCAATGAGAGAAGCTCCCAGCCCCGGCGAAACCACCAGACTGGATAAGAGGAAGGTGACAGTAGTGACGGAAGGAGAGGTAACGGCGGACAATGCCGTGAAAGAGAAGAATATAGAAGTAGGGGAAAACAGAGGCACGGTGAACAACGGCGAACAGACATGGTTGTTCGCAAAGTCGACAAAAAGAAAGAAAGCAAAAAAGCAACAGAGTCGGGAAGGCCCAAGAACCGCCCCGGTATACAGAACCAGGCGATTAAAGTAGTGGCCAAAGATGGTGAATCCTACGCGGATATCATCAAAAAAATGAAGGAGTCGGTAGACCCTAAGGCACATGCGGCAGAATCCTGAAGATCCGCAGGACGCAAAGGAAGGAGCTGCTAATCGTCATCCGGAAGACCGGTGATATTGACTCCTTGAACAAGGCAGTAGTGGGGCAGTAGGCACGCAAGCCACAGTAAAAGCGCTGGTGCCAAAGCGGCTTATTAAAATAAGGGACATCGACGAGACTGTAGTAGTCGAAGAGGTTGTCGAGGCGGTTGCCCAGGTGATAAAAGCAGAGACTCAGGAAATCGCTGGCTCCTGTAGAATGCGGAGGGGATACGGTAGTGTGCAAACAGCGACACTACTGCTACCAGCTGAACAAGCCCAAGAGCTTTTAAAAATGGAAAAGCTCAAAATTGGGTGGGTTAACTGCCAGATTAGCGAAGAGAGGCAGATAATAAGATGCTTCAGGTGTCTTGATTTCGGGGGCACATATCAACCTCCTGCAAGGGCCCCGACAGAAGAAACATTTGCTACAAATGTGGCAAAGCAGGACACAATGCAAAAGATTGCAGGGGGAAAACCCAGTGCATTCTCTGCAAAGACAGGAACAAAAGCGACGACCATGCCCTGGGAGGCAGTAGATGTGAGTCGTTTGCTGCGGCATGTAAAAAAGACAAACGCGCCAGATATGCTCCGACTGTTACAAATTAATCTAGGCAGAAGCAGACAGGCACGCGACTTGGCACTGCAGGTAGCTGCCGAAAAGAAGATAGACCTGATTTTATTTTGTGAACAGCCCTCTGACGACTCTAAAAGACAAACGCGCCAGATATGCTCCGATTGTTACAAATTAATCTAGAAGTACAAGGAGACGAAATACGGGTTCGTCTGGGTAGAAGTTAGTAACATAAGAATATACAGTTGCTACTTCTCTCCGAACGATACCATCGACAAATTTATAGCCGAAATGTACGAACTAGACACTAGTCTACAGACAGCCAAATCAAAGATATTACTTGCCGGCGACTTCAACGGTAAATCTCCGAATGGGGTGAGACACGCTCCGATAGAGAGGAGCTATTGTTAGTGAATTCGCGGCAAGGAATGATCTTATCATTCTAAACTCAGGGGCTAGGAGAACCTTCCAACGAGGAACGCCTCCTCCATTCTAGACCTGACAATATGCTCAACTAGCCTCGCTAGATATGCAAAGAGCTGGAAATATTAGGAGGAAACTCTAAGTGACCACCTATATAGTGTCCTCAGTTGAAACAGAGCGGGTACAAAACGACAAGCGACCACCCAGGAACAATAAACGACCACCCTGGAATCCTAAGAAAATGGATGTGAACAAGGCAAAAACGTCCTTGGAAGAATCCAAGTTGTTGAATAGCCTGGACTGGACAAAAAAAGCAGAAACACTCGACGAAAATTACAAAACAACAATCGAGACAGTAGTAGCTGCATGCGATGCCTCGATGCCTAGACGTCGTGGCCCTAGACGCAAACAGCAGGTCTATTGGTGGACACAGGAAATAGCAGCAATCGTAAGAGATGCATCAAGGCGAGAAGGCAAGCGACGAGAGCTAAGACAATCCACATTTAAAGAGCATTACAAGACGACTGCAACTCCTCCCAAAAAAGAGATAAAAAAGTAAGGTCATATGTTGGAAGAGGACTCATCGAAGAGGTCGAAGGTGCCCCGTGGGGAATGGCCTACAAAATTGTGACCAAGAAGCTTAGAATGGGGGGGGGGACGCCTGGACTGGAGCGATCCAGACTGGGTGAGGAAAGTCATAAGTGACCTATTCCCATTAAAAGTGCTGGACAAGACCAAGACCGAGCGTCTTTCTTTGACGAGGAGTCCTGTTTACGACGGACGAACTACGGAGGGCTGCAAATAGCCTAAAATGTGGGGAAAACTCCGGGGTTCGATGGGATTCGAGCGAAATGCTCAAGATTGTTGCAGAGCAACATCCTGACTGTCTACTCTCCGTGTTTAACTCATGTCTCAGGAACGGAATATTCCTCAGAAGATGGAAGAGGCAGAAACTCATCCTCCTCCGGAAGGGTAATAAACCGCTCGACAAGACCTCGTCTTTTAGACCGCTTTGCCTCCTGGACACCATGGGAAAGTTACTAGAGGGACTAATTATATCAAGGCTGGAGGTATACCTATCAGACCTATCCCTAAAAAAGTATGGCTTCCGGAAGGGCGGACGACAACTGACGCCATTCTCGAAGTGGTCAGGATTGCGGAACAGGCCAAAAGGGGTGACGGGAAGAAGAAAGGACTCTGTGCTCTGGTGGCCATAGACATCAGGAACGCGTTCAATAGCGCCAGATGGAAGGACATCATGGAGGCTCTGATAGATAAGAAAGTCCCTGAATACCTTCTGAGAATGGTTGAAGACTATCTTCATGAGAGGAGTATAGTCTATACGAATCTCTTCGCAATGGGGGAAGACGTGACGTGTGACGTGACATGTGGAGTACCACAAGGTTCGAAACTAGGCCCACTCTTATGGAACGTCATGTATGACGACCTATTAAAAATCGACCTACCACAACATACCCAGCTGATTGGATATGCAGACGACACGCTGATTACTAGCTACAGTGAAAACACAGAACTGCTAGAGATGCACCTAAATGAGTTTTCTTCAGGGTTAAAGATGGATGACGCAAAGAGGCCTGCAAATGGCAGCTGAAAAGACAGAGGCAGTACTAGTAACGGACCGAAGAGCTATCCAATTCCCCCGCATCACTTTGGACGGAGTAAATATCCCCTGGAAACGCCAAATTACATACTTAGGTGTCGAAATAGACCATAGGCTGAGCTTCGGGCCCCACATCAGCAAAATGGCAGACAAGGCAGCAGCTACTGGAGCCAACCTCTCCAGAATTATGCCAAATATAGGAGGACCAAAAAAAGCGGAGACGTATGATTGCCAGCGTAGCCCACTCACAAATGCTTTATGCGGCCCGGTGTGGGCTGACAAACTAGGTAAAGCAAGCGTGGGACTGAAGTACGCGCAAGTGCAGCGGAGATTGGGGCTGAGAATAGTGTCGGCTTATCGCACAGTATCCGACAGCGCAGTAGGAGTACTGGCCAGAATACCCCCCATTGATATGTTGGCTAGAGAAAGAAAAGCGGTGTATGACGAAGCGAAAAAGTCTGCTGACTCCAGCGGGAAACAACCGGCGAGTAGGACGAAAGAAGACATTAAGAAGAGCGCCCGAACATCACTACTGGCGGAATGGCAGGACAGGTGGGATGGGGATCCTAAAGGAAGGTGGACGCACCTCTTGATACCGCATATCGAACCATGGTTCAATAGAATGCACGGAGAAGTAAATTTCTACCTCACACAAGTGCTCACAGGTCATGGTTGTTTTAAATCCTACCTATTTAGATTTAAAGAGCATATGACTCAAAATGTAATTCTGTGGTTACGAGGATGATGACGCCATGCACACAATATTTGCATGCGTAGCATGGGACACATGGAGAAGAAGATTGAACGAGTATTTGGAGGCAGACATTTCTCCATCAAACATAGTTCGGCTTATGCTACAATCGGACGAAAGGTGGACAACAATACAAGAGTTCTTGACCCTTGTGATGAAAAGAAAAGAAGAGCGACTCCGAACGTAAAATGAAGTAAAGGCTCAGCCACCTGCCTGCCTCTCCATGAAGTAATGTCTCGCGACGATTCCGTGGAGAGGCGCATGAGGCATAAGAAAGAGGTTTTTTAGTGGGTATAGCACTGAGAATGGGGGTCCCACATACCAGGGATTATACCATCTGAATCCCTGAAGGTGCATAATGCATTTTTTCCTCTCACCAAAAAAAAAAAATAATAATAATAATAATAATAATAATAATAATAATAATAATAATAATAATAATAATAATAATTTATTTAGGTTCTTTGATAGTACAAGGACCATTTTAGACCATGTCATGAAATTAAATTTAACAAACTACTGACTCATACAAATTTTAACAATTTTAATATAACAAGGACATTTTGTTGTATAATAGGAAGATTACCATATTACAGAATAATGATTTTAAAATTTAATATAAAGGTTCTAATTGCTTGTTTCTGTAAAGTGAGTATTCTTGATATGTACGTTTGTATGTACCACCTCACATATTTATTCCATACTAAATTTGAGGATATATTATTCCATAATAAATTGTTTTATTTCCTTTTCTCCTAGTTTTTTATTCAATTTTCATAGGAAAAAAACTCCTGGGCCAATGTGCCCCTCCAGGAAAAGGTGTGTCCATCTCTCCCCTTTGGGAATTTTAAATTTTTTGGGACTTTGGGGTATAGGTTTTTTTTATATTTTTTGGTTTCCCTGTCTGAGGATTGTGGGGAAATCACACATTTGTTTTGTTAAATTAAATTAAACCAATTTCATTGTATGACTAACAGTTTCAAATAGGCTTTTTTTAGTTAATTTATTTAATTCATCTTGTGATTTGTGCCAACATAGAAGTGTTGTATCATCTGCATACAGTTTTTTGGTTGTTTTTTATTTTAAATTATTACATATACTATGTACAAGAATGGGCCTAGCACTGATCTCGAATGCCACCATGTGTTGTGATTGTATTTGATCTATTTTTTTGGGAATTATTTTCATGAATTTCTGGTTGTGGGTTAGTAAAAAATTTCAGAAGGTTATGAGCTATTCCCATATTTCCACCCCGATGATATTTTTTAGTTTGTCTAAGAGTATGGTGTGATTTACTTTATAATGTTTGGACATATCCATAAATATTCCACAAACCCTTTTAATCCATCTTGCTTGGTTAGTATAGTATTGTATAAATCGTGATTGCAGTTATGGTCAGTGTCCCTGAAACCATGTTGATAGTCTGAAGTAGTGAATTTTTTTAAAAGTATCTAATCAACCTGTTTCAAATTACCTTTTCTATTATTTTGCTAAATGTTGATAAAATGATATTCCTATAATTTGATGCCATTTTGCCTCACCATTTTGTAGAGAGGTTTAAAAATTAAAAAATTTTGGATGTCTGGAAATATTCCATGTTCAATACAGAGTTAATTAGATTTTCCCAAATGTATTATAATTAAACCATTTTTAGTCCCAAAATTGATCCCTCACCCCAAACCGTGATTTTTGTTGGGTAATTTCAATGATATTTTCTAGGTCTTTAGTTGTTGCTGGATACAAGAAGATTGAGTTTGTGTGACTATGTGTTGTTGTTTTTTCTACTCTTCTTATTCTGTTTTTGGGAATTTGGTTTTTTTAATGAAAATCAATAAAATTTCATTTATTTTATATGGATCTGTTACTATTCCCCTTTATTACTTTATTTGGGAATATTTTTATTTCATCTCTGGATTTGTTTTCTAAAAATTTTTCCACACTGCTTTTTTTTATGTTATAAATTTTCTAATATTTTCCTCATCTTTTTATTTTTTGAACAGTTTAGGGTATTTTTCTTTAATTTTTTTATATTTGATGTGATATATTTGCAATTTTGTTTTTTATAAAATTTATCCAAGTCATCATTTCCCCAACAGTTTGAGTTTTTTGGGGATAATTTAATTTTGTCATTTTTAATGATATTTATATTTCACTGGGCACGTTTGAGTTGAAGATAAAGAAATCATCCATGAATAGTTCCCTTTTTATCATTGAAATTTTTGTATATTTCTTGGGAAAGCCCAATCTTGACTTCAAAAATTTAAACCCTAGTTTTGATATTTGTATCTGTTTTTGATCTTGTAATTTGTTTGTGGTGTTGCATGTTGTAGGTGTTTGCTTGAAGTCCAATGAATATCATAAGATCGAAATGTGATATTCAATCCCCCGCTTTTCCCCCTTTCTCATCTAAGTTTGTGATTATGTTGTCTATTAAAGGGAAAATGAGATGTTTCCCCTGTTAGTGTTTTTCCTGAAAATTTGGGTTCCAAATGAAGTTACTAAATTTTTAAAAGGCGAGTACAAAACCATTTCAATGTTTATATTGAAATTTCCCCCAAATAATTATTGGGTGATGTGTATTTAAATAAATGTCCCAGCACTTTTCAAAATTTAAAAAGAAATTCATGAAGTTTTTTTTTTGGATTTTATCCCCAACCACAATGTTTTTTTTTGGCCCAATACCTCGAGTTCCCAAAAATCTTTTTCCATCAGAATTGCTTAATATTTTTACTTTAAAGCCCCTGATGCATTTCAAATCATGCACCTCACCCGTGATTTTTTCCCAAGAAATAGTCTGTTAATTGATTTTGTTTTCCCCTTTTTTTCAGACCATGCTGTACAAAAACATTTTGGCGAGATCATTTAGACTGTTTCTAAATTATTTTTTGTTATTTATGACAAAAATTTTTTTGGTGGAAGTTTAAAAAGTGTTTTGGCTGTTGTTATCTCATTATTATCCCGATGGCGGCAGGCTTAATTATTTTCCCCTGACCCTGATAAGAATAAGGGTGTTTTGGATCATTTTATGGATTTTCCCCAATAATTCCCCAGATCTTTTTCCCCCAATCTATTCATATGCAAAACAATTACCTGCAATGTTTATCTGCATTACTAATGTACAATTTCTTTTTCCCCCCTTAATTTAAAAAATTTATTTTTTCCCCAACCATCCATTTCTATTTTTCCATCACACCCTAACAAATACAACCACACACTGTGGTATGGTATAGTTTTGCCCAAGATTATTACCTGTCTTAAACCCCAAACATACAAAACCAATTTTTGTAATTAAATTTCATTTTTTTATAATTAATACTCAAACTTTTTTTTTCTAACTTTGAGATTTCCATTAAAAACTGCAATAAAATTTAAAAAAAAAAAAAAAATTGAACCACTAAATTTTTTGGACATTTAACAATATAAAATAGCTGTTTGAGGCAACTATCAGTGTCTATAAAATCTAAGCAAGTCATTGCAGCAACAATTTTACTCTTTTAAACCTTGATATAAGAACCCGTTGAGAAAAAAAAAACAAAACTATTATTTATTACAAAATACTTTATTAAAAAAAGGGTAAAATAAAAAATTTTTAAACATTAAAAGATGAACAGTGCCAATTTTTTATTAAATTAAAAAAAACAATAACTGTGCAAATTTAGAAAATTTTAATACAAAAAAAAAAAAAAAAAAATTTATTGGATCAAATTGAAGTAATAGTGAAAAGTTTGAATTAAAGTTAAAAAAATAAAATAATATTTTTAAAGGCAATTATACACATTGAATCAGCAAACCAATGGGCCCGTTTCATCGGGGAAAACCAATTAATAAAAAATAAATTAGGAATGAATATAATACAAAAGGGCACTGGCATCAACATATCTGAACAAATAAAATGTTTGAATTACAAATTACAAGACAAAATAAAAATTTTAAATTAGGCAATTTCCGTTGAATCAGCAAACCAATGGGCCCGTTTGATCGAGTAAAACCAATTAATAAAAGTGCAAATTAGGAATGTATAATACAAAAAAGGGAAAACGTATAACATATCTAACAAAAAAATGTTTGGGGTTGCTGGGAAAAAATTTTGTCGCATATCAGGACACGGATTCCATTTCTACCAATTAAATTAAACCACTAAACACCAAACCACCAATTAAAACAAAAACCTAAAAAATGCTAAAGCAAAACAAACTAAACTAAAAAAAATTTAAATCAAAAAATTCTAATTTAACAAACACAACTATCACTAAATGCCCGGGGCAGGCGGGAAAACGTGGACGTAAACAACACAAGCGACCATTAACCACGACGAGCACGTTGAACAACGCGCCGACGGAAAAATACAATGAATGGAACGTGAAATTTTGAATGGGGTCTCCTACCACGCGTAAAAGATATGCTGACAATGACGAATGAACAGAACCGAACGCCGCGGGAAAGGGAACGGAGCGAGGCTCGTTAGTTCTCAAAAGCACCACAATGGCGCTAGAGTCACGAATCGCTGTCGGATATTTAGCCGCTACTCGCTGTCGTCGAGCTGACGCACAGTGATTCCAGCTACAGAAAGTGTGGTCAAAATGAAAAAAAAAATCATATTTAGGGGTTAATAAAATTATTGTCTAAGTTGTGTACAAATATATCACGTGATAAAATATACGATTTTATACAAACGAATGAAGAATATTTGTTAATTATTCAGATATCACGATAATTATAGAATAAAGTGACGATTTTTGGCGGGAAAGTTGCAAGACATCAATTTCAATTTCTTGGTGCTTTCAGTCCGTCATTCAGTCATCAATTTCAATTTCTTGGTGGCTTCAATTTTTTCTTTAAACTATTTCCCCGGATAGGGGAAGGACTTTTAAAAAAGTCATTTTTGAGATTCTTTTGTTTTCCAAAAATTTACAAATGTTTTTTTTTGTTGTTTTTCTTTCAATTCTCTAAATTTAATATATTTAAGGAAAATTATTTAATTTGAGGGAAGTTCTTCAAAATTTCTTTAAATGACGTTTTTTGAAAACTCAAATAGATTCAGAGAAAAAAAGCTTTTTTTCCCTTTAAAAAATTAAGCCATTTTTTTAAGGCTTAAATTTTCAAAAAAAATTCTATTTAAGAAAAGGTTTTATTCTTTTTTACAAAAAATATTTCGGTTCTACTATTTGGGAATAAAAAGTTAAAAATGGGAAAAATTTTAAGGGGATAGATGTCAGCTGCCAAGAGGATGAGGGGAAAACCAAAAGATTTTCCCCACCAAGGAAATTAGAAAATTAACTTTAAAAAAGTCGGTATTCTGTAGCACTTCCAGTTACTGTATTAAATTTTGTAACCAAAATCAAACTTGCTTTTAGACATGTAAAAATTGAAGTTTTGGGGTTCAATTTAATAAATAAAAAAATTTTTTTTGAGGGGTAATCATTTGGTGTTTTTAAAAATTTTTTTCTCAGGTTTTTTCCCCCTATCTGTTTTGTAACTATGAAAATCTTTATGTAAAAGTTTGGGATTTTTTTCCAGAATGCATTTTTTAAACATATTTTTGATGGCCCCAGAGTCTTTGAAAATTATATGATAAGTGCTTTTTTTTGTTATATTGTTTTGCAGAAATTTTGGGATGTCACATAACATAGTTTGAAAGAATGGAAATATTTTTTTGTAATTGAAAAAAATGTTCAATATGTATCAAATGTTCATAATTCGATATATTATCAGCCTTTGGGTTTTCATCCACGATCCCTTGAGCAAATAGTGCTTTGGGGCAAAACAGCCTGTGATATCCTTTTTAAACTTAAGTAAAAATCGAGATAAATGAAATTGAAGTAGAATCACGTAAATTTTGTTTTTTACTTAGTTCTTTAGTACTTTAGTTACTTAGTAGCTTTTCAATGATAGACTCAAACACTTTCTCAATGCAAATAATATCCTTTCAAAAGCCCAAAATTTTGGGGAAAGATCAAAGAACAGCCATTTTCCCTTTTAAAAACAAATTATTGCACTAAATCAGAAGGAAATTATTGGCCCTTTTCCTGTTTTTCAAAACCTTTTACATTATTGATCATCACATCAACAAAACTAAATTAGCAGGGGGAAAAAAACTAGCTAGGGGTCCGACAGCAGGCCAGTGGGTTAAATCAATTTATCAAACGAAAAGTAGTTACCCTCCCACACTAAAGATAACAAAAACTCCGTACTACTCCAACCTCAGATGATAAATTTTGGGGGGTCCTGAAGGGTCCATCCTGGGCCAATATTATTCCCTTTTATACATAAAAAGACATGCCTTTGGCTTTAAAAAAAAAAAACAATTTGTTTAAAGACCCAAACAAATCATAAAAACAAAACAAAATTATTAGAAAAGAAACTCAAAACATTAATTAGTAAAATGGTTTCAAGACAACAAACTTATCATAAACACCAGCAAAATAGTCTCTCTAAATTTCATGAATCCCCGATCCAAAGAAAAACTCTCCCAGCATTTGCTAATAAATAATAATCTTGTAAAAATATCACAGGAAACTACCTTCCTTGGTCTAACAATCCAAGAAAACCTAAAATGGAATGCTCACATTTCAAATCTTAATAAGAAGCTCACCGAATCTTGTTATGCCCTATACACCCTCAGGTCAAGCTCCAACATTGAGAGTCTTAGGACAATGTATTATTCAAATGTGCACTCACACTTGAAATATGGATTAATATTTTGGGGAAACGCCCCTGAAAGCACTCGTCTTTATTATCCAAAAAAGAATACTGCGAACAATGACCAGCACTCATAAGCTGGAGTCTTGCAAACCCTTGTTCAAAAAAATAAGGATTCTTCCACTACCGTGCATGTACATATTTGAAATAGTTGTCTTCACAAAGAAGATTCTCATGGAAAACAAAGACACTTTCACTCTAAATTCTGATGTACACAACTATAACACTCGACAAAAGGATAACCTACATGTTCCCCAATCTGAAACTACACTTTATCAAAAAATACCGCAATAGAGGGCATTACACTTTACAACAAATTGAGCCATGATATTAAAGATATTAATACAATACATAGATTTAAAAGTAAATTGAGAGCTTTCCTGCTTAACAACATGTTCTACAGTGTGAAGGAATACACAAATCACATCACTACCTCCCTTAAAAAACAAAAATAAAAATTCTAATCCCATTGATTCTCTGTTTCATGTTGACTGTTCAAGTTGAAGCAAAGAAAAAAGAACTGGCATATCCCATCCTGCCTGTGTTAAATTGCAGTTGGACTGATGTAGAAGGAGAATGCCAAACCCAAATTCTATTTCCTTCATCCTGAATTTGCTAAATGCACTAGGCATCATTAATATCGTTAAATCATTTCTGAATGAATAGTATTTTATTATTAGTATTGTTACTATTATAATTGATATTACTATTATAATTATTACTATACTGTTATTATTATTATTATTATTATTATTATTATTATTATTGTAAGATCAATGACCAACTTGATCAGGGTTTTTTGTCCAGTTTCCCTTGATCCTTTGAGCAAATGCTGAGATGATCCCCATTGTTTTGATTTCTGGACAGTAAATGTAACTTCACTCCGCCATATCTGACTCGTCATACACGATTGAAATTGTATTTGTGACTCAATAAATATTATTATTATTATTATTATTATTATTATTATGTAATAATAACCCGTAACCATTTTTGTTTAAGGTTGGTATTTTTGTTTAAGGTTCAATCAATTCATTTTTTTATTTTGTACAATTAATTTATTACTTGCCCTGTTTCAATTTATTGAGTTATTTTAAAATGATACATGGCTCAACGCAGGACATGTAGATCTGTTTTGGGGTAAAAATCACATGAACTCAAAATTTGCTTCAATGGAAATAAATATTACTGGTTATGGAAAGATTTAATGGATGAAGGGACTCTAAATTATGATGGATGTCTAAATTATTTGAAGTAAGTGAATTACAGTTGTGTTGCCAGTTGTATATTTTCAAATTGTTTTTAAGAAAACTTTCCATAATTAGATATTAATTGTTGGTAACGGTCATTAACATAAAATAGTAATAAATATTATATTTTACTTCGGTTTTGTGTGTTTACAGGTGGACATAATCTCAGTTGCGTATCATGATCAATTGCCGTATCAACGATGTCTACAGGAAGGAACTGGGATGGAAGGAGTCTCGGCTCCGGTGGTGGCAGTATGTACATGGATGAATATACTGCGATTTTCCCAAAGATACAACCTTCCAGTTGGATGACAGCATTCAACCATGGATGAATAATGGGTGCTAATGATATGATTCAACTTTCCTGTTGGACCGTAACATTTGATTTACTCCACAGGCAGCTATTAATAAATTGCAGTATATTCTTGGGTTTTTGAAACATGGCACCTGAGGATCTTCTGATGGGGACCTTCTGAGGATCTTCTGAGGACCATCTTCAAGATGGAATATGGCACAGCTTTTCGCGTCTTTCTCGGTCGTGCCACTATTCTGCGCATTTTACATCACTGCGTTTGACATCTCATCACCTGTTACGGTGCCGTCCAATCGGGACCTACATGTCACTACAGTGACGTCACTATGGTGGCGTTCAACCTTCAGATTGGATGACACGGAAACAGATGATCCGCAGCACAAACTTGATATACGGCATATCATGTGACATCTTGTGGCAGGACCCAGAAAGACGCAGTGATGTCATATTTGATCTTGAAGAGAATAACCTTAGGCGCTATGCACAAAACCGACGGTAGTTACTATAAGAAAACAACAAAAAACTATACCCTTTTGCTCCAGCGACATCACGCGGCGAATGAAAGAACAACCAAGGGACCACCATTATTCATCCAAGGAACCACGTCCGTCAAACTGGCACCCCCACTTCTTAGAAATTTAAAATCAACTAGCCTATAATTTTGTACCAAAACAAAAAAAAATGTACTCAACCATTAATTAAAAACAGGTGCAAATGCACTTGTCGCGTAAATTTACGATTTTTCAAAACCCATTTTGAGTCAAATCTCTGAAGTTGAAATTTATGCTGCAGTTTGGAATATTAATGATCTTTTAAAAGTAATTTCAAAATTTTATCTGGTCCCCAACAGAGATATTAGTCTACAAACACCACAAAATGGCGTGCGGCTTAAAACAAGTGTCCGACATTGTATAGACCTTCCAGCATAGAATACATAGAGGCGCCATAGCCGCTTCCTACCCCGCGGAAAGTTGAGGCAAACATTAAACGACTCTGAAGACGTCACAGGTCGGCAGAAGATCGATAATATCTACGTATTATAAAGCATTGAAGGCTTTCACGGCCGGAGTCAATATTCATGTTTTCTTCCGGGCTGATGGTCCGTGGTCCAATTGGCTTTGAACTGCCAAACGTTTCGCCCGCGAATGCGGTGGGCATCTTCAGTGGCGAGAACTCCATTAAGTGTGGCGAAGTGTCCGGGACGACGGCTGACTGGCGACTGTTACCGCGTTAGCATACTTGTGCAGTTTTGTGAACGCACGTAAGGTGCAATGTACGTTCACGCCACTGCGGTGCGACCATTCCTACCCTTACGGGCATCTATGGCCCATCCTGCAACATGAAAAGAAAAAACTGATCAGTTAGATTTTAGCCAACTGGCGCGCGCATTGCGTGTGCTGAAATTCAAAGCTTATATTTCAAGTCTCATTTCGCTGTTTCAGATTTCTCTTACTCCAGAAATTGTTTCGGTCGCTTATACTTCGCCCGTTGATCGGGTTCATATGAAGCGACCTCTGAAATGAGAGTGTTTTCCGACTGTTACCGCGATGGTCTCGGCCGCGGCATTTATAGGCCGCGGGTGGGGGTAGGGACGCTTTCGCGCGCTAGCTTCTGATTGGCTATCGCTTCGTGAGCTGGCTTGCCATTGGGTATCGAGCGAGATGGGAGTGGGGCAGGGAATTTTATTATTGTAAGGTTTTGTCTTGGTGTTATGGAGTATGGAAATGCCAGGCGGAATTAATTTTGACTCCTTCTTTCCTGTTAAAATTGTTTGGGTGTTTGAAAATTTCTATGGCTTCCCGTTGTAGGGGGGCGTGGTAGTGGTTTGCAGTGGATAAAATCTCGGTGTTGTGGAATAAAATGTCGTGTTCTTTTCCCGAAAGAGCATGTTCAGCCACCGCGGATCTTTCGGTGTAGCCAAAGCGGCAGTTCCGTTTATGCTGTGCGAGGCGGGTGTTGACTGACCGTTGCGTTGTTCCTATGTAAACGGAACCACAGGAACAGAGAATCCTGTAAAACACCTGCTGTCAGTAGTGGGTTTCTCCGGTCCTTTGCTGAACGGAACATGTTGCGGAGCTATGTGGTAGGCGTGAAAATTGTCTTCATTTTGTGTTGCTTCAATATCTTGCTGATGCGGTCAATGACGTTTTTGAGATATAGTAGTGTAATGGTGTTGGTTTCCTCTTCCTCGGAACGGCTGCGCTCTTGTTTGGGTGTAGCGCTCTCTTTACTTCTTGGGATGAGTAACCGTTGTCTTGAAGAACATTTTCCAGATGACCGAGATCTTGGTGTAAGTTGCTTTCTTCGCATATGCGTCTGGCGAGGTGGACAAGTGTCTTCATCATTGCCCTCTTCTGGCTTGGGTGGTGGTTTCACATTTTATTTAGATATCGTTCCGTGTGGGTGACTTTCCGGAATACTTTATGGCCTAGGGATCCGTCTTCCCACTTGTTAATAAGAACGTCAAGTAAAGGTAGCTGTCCATTTTGTTCTATTTCAATAGTAAATTGTATACGGGGGTGAATGCTATTCAGGTGTCGAAACTCCTCCAGTGTTTCTTATCCGTGGCTCCAAATGATGGTGTCATCTACGTAGCGCAACCAACAATTGGGTTTGCGTGGCGCGGTTTTTAGCGCTATAGCCTCGAAGTTCTCCATGTATAGGTTGGCCACAATCGGACTCGACGTGCTTCCCATGGCCACCACATCTTCTTGTTCGTACACATCCCATACAAAATACGTCGTAGTGAGCAAGTGGTGAAAAGCCCTGTGATGTGATCTGGAAAAAGCTTTCGCAGCAACGCTAATGTTTCAGTGACTGGAACCATGGTGAAAAGCGATACTACGTCGAAGCTGACGAGTAGATCGCCTGGTTGTATTGTCAGGGTCTTGAGCTTTTCGATAAAATGCGCCGAATCCTTGATGAAGGTATTGGTCGTGCCTATGTGTGGTCGAAGCAAGGAGCAAAGGTACTTCGATAATGAGTATGTAGGAGAACCAATGGCGCTGCCGATGGGCCGTAACGGAAGTTCCTGTTTGTGGATTTTTGGTAACCCATAGAGCCTGGGTGCCATCGCTTCAGATTTCTTGATAATGCGTTGTTTTTCTTCAGGAATAGAAGACTCTTCAAGTAGCTGGTTAGTGCGGCGTAGTATGCGTGACGTGGGGTCACGTGGCAGCTGGCGGTAGACGTTCGGGTCCAGGATGTCCTTAATTTTGCTTGTGTAGTCCGTTTTGTTGACAGCTGCATACCTCAAAAATCGAATTTCTAACCATACTGTTGGAAATCTACCTTTGAAGCTCAAATATGGTGAGTCACCTGATTTGAATATCATCAAGGTCTTTGGGCGTGACGCGAACATACGAGTTCCTGATAATTTAAGAAAGAAGTTGGATCCAAAATCCAAAAAGATGATTTTTAGAGGATACTCTACTATGGATTATCGTTTATTGGACCCAGTTACAAATTGTGTTGTGGTATCTCGAAAGTATTATTCAATGAACAGAAAAAGAAATGTATTTCAGTTCAAGATGATTTTTTCATAGAAGGTAAAGATCCTGTTGAAGTCATTTCTGATTCGAGTGGTGCGGAAAATATAAATGTTGAAGAAAATACTAGACAAAGAAGAAATGTGAAATTACCTTTTCCTTCGAGAATTAATATACAACCTAGTATTCAGTAAAATCGCAAATATTTTATATGCTACATTTAGCAAGGTTATCGGTCTGTAGTTTCGGCATTCATTATAGGTATTTAAAAGGTAGAGAAAGTGACCATCGTGCATTGGGAGAAGAACACAAGGTCTGTGTCACACGAGCGTTGCGTTCACGCGTGTCACATAACGCTGATGACGCCAGCTGCACCGATGCCTACGCAAACGAGTCAGTTAACAGGCCTGGTAGATTATCTCTGTATCTTATATGAAACGACACGTGAATACTCTTGGCAACGTGCGTTGTTGCCAACGCTCGTCACGTAGCGGACGTCGTACTTTGAAAGCTAGAAACAGTACTTTACCTCGACTTAAGTTGTAGTCTCGAGTTGTGGGCACAACGACCGTCGTCAAGAGCCCCAGCGTGCCGTTTCGCATAAGTGTTAATCTATGTGACATGTGCACAGGCATCGACGCAGCTGACATCATGAACGTTAGGTGACGCGCATCAACGCAACGCACATGTGACAGACCTAAGAGAGGTAGCCTTACTATCATTTGTTTATTTTATATCATCCTCCTTCACAATTTCACACTTTCTCATTCTAAAATAAAGTAATTTTTTCCATCCTTTAATAGCTCAAACATAAAAGTATGGAATTCTCCGTACGTTTTAACCGTAAATTCGTTTCACGAACACTTTCTATTATTTCATAAATAAATTAAAAACATACTAGTCATTACTATCTGCCGAAAACATTTTATTGAGTTTGAGAGTTCGCATTTTTTTCTTTTAGCAAAAATACCATTTGCCTCCCTTCATCCAACAATGAGTACATTGTTGCATCGTCAAAGGCTACCAGCAGTGAATTTCGGGGACTCGCGGAAGTATCATTGCGACATTTAAAATTCACTATGCTTCGGTGATAATACGCCTTCGATTTCCGATGTAAATTTCGGTCAAATTTCTATTTGACCTAGTAATATTGTTTATTATTTATCTAATACTGCATATTAAAAACGTATTATAATCCTTCTTGATTGTATGTAGCAAAATTCATTATACTGTACTCACAGGGTCGAAGAAAAAATCATTTCCCCATATTTACCCTTCCCGCAATTTACAGTTTTCCCATAGGGTCCCATGCAAAACCGTAAAAGAGGGATTTTACTGTAATTCGATACTAAAACAAATAATCAAAGAAGCAAAAATTATGCCAAATGATTTGTACATTGCAAATGCACATAAATCAATAGCTATGCGGAACTAAAAAAAAAAAATATAGATCTCTACAAAAAAAACTTTTCTCAAATTGGTAAAAAATTAATCTCTCAACACTCTCTAAACAATAAAACACACCGACCAAACTGATTTTGGACAAATCGTTAATTCCACATTTTTATATGAGATCACCCCCTCTGAAATTTTTAAAATAGTTGAATAAATGGAGAATAAATTTTCAGCAGGCCTGGACAACATTCTAGATTTTCGTATCAAACACAATGCTCTGTGTATGGTGCAACCGCTCTCTCCTATTTGCAATTACTGACTAAAAACAGGAATATTCTCAGATATATTCAAACTGGCACGAATTAAACCATTGTCTTGAAAGGACAGTAGTTATGATCCGATTAACTACACACCTATATCTCTGCTATCAGGGTTTTCAAAAATTCTGGACTCTTCAAAAATTCTGGAAATTTTCAAACATTTTTTCAATGCAAGTAATGTCCTCACAAATGCACAACATGGCTTCAGAGTTAATAGATCCGCATAAACAGACATCTTCTCGTTTTTAAATGACACACTTTTTGCAATAAATCATAAGGACAATCCCATATGCCTTTCTTAGATTTGTCAAAAGTCTTTGACATTATTGATCATCACCCACCTTTAACATAACTAGAAGTGCTAGGGATCCGAAGCATTGTAGGCCAATGGATCAAATCATATTTATCAAACCGTAGCCAAGTAGTTATCCTCATTAAAGAAAACAAAATCTCCTCGTACTACTTCTGCACTCTGATGGTAAATTGTGAAGTCCCGCAAGGATCAATCCTGTAGCCAATACTATTCCTTATAAAAAATGGCATGCCTTTGGCTAAAAAAATACCAAAATAATTTTGTTTGCAGACGGCACAAACATAAAGCAAAAACACAACAATCATGAGAAAAAGAAACTGAAAAAACCTTGCATGACCTAGTAAAATGTTTTCAAGATAACAAACTCATCATAAACTACATGAATTCTCGGTCCAAAGAAACATTCTCACAGCATTTGCTTATAAATAATAACTCTGTAACGGTATCTCATGAAACAACATTCTTCGGTCTAACAATCCACGAAAACCATTTCAAATCTTATCAAGAAGCTCACCAAATCTTGCTATGCCCTTTACACGTTCAGATCAAGCTTTAACATTGGAATACATAGTCTTGGAAACCTTGTTCAATAAATTAAGGAATCTTCCTGTACTATGCATGCTTTAAATAGTGGTCTTCACAAAGAAGATTCGCATGGAAAACAAAGACACTTTTACTCTAAGTTCTTATGTACACGACTACAAAACTCGTCAACAGGATAATCTAAATGTTCTCCACTCAGAAACTATACTTTATCAAAAATGTATCCTAATAGAGGGTATTACATTTTACAACAAATTGAGCCCTTATATTAAAGACAAACACAATACATAATTTAAAAGTAAATTGAAAACTTTCCTGCTTAATAACATGTTCTATAGTGTGAAGAAATATACAAATCACAACACTTCTTTCTTTAAAAAACATAAATACACAAAAATTCGTATCCCATTTGACTTTATGTTTCATGTTTACTGTTGGAGCTGAAGCAAAGAAAAAAGAACTGGCATATATTATTATTATTATTATTAATAATAATAATAATAATAATATTATTATTATTATTATTATTATTAAGGCAACGCTTGAGCGCAGCGCAGAGGAAAGATAGAGACCCGAAAACTCAATAACCGAATCTCCTGCTTAACATATACAACACCTGCCTAGGAGAGGGTATCGTCCCTTAGCGGTGGACGAAGCAGCAGTAGGTCCGGGTGGACAAGGGTAAGAGTGGACCCCACCTACCATTGTCCTACAGGCCCCTCAGTTTGCTCGACACCGCTGGGAAGCTACTCGAATAGCTGTTCAAACCACGCCTGCTGATGGCGACCCACGCTAACGGAAACCTATCGGACGGACAATACGGCTTCAGGACTGGGCGATCTACTGCGTACGTAGCCAAAGTTGCAGTGGAAGCCGTTGAAGACACATGGCAGCTAACCATTCTCGCAAAATAGTGTTAGCAACACTGGATGTGCGAAAGGCTTTCAACTCGGCTAAATGGAAGGATATCCTGATGAGAAGGAGTTCAAGGTACCGCGCTACATCCTGCGAACCCTCAGTAACTACTTGAGAGAGAGGAAACTAGTCTATAACGCCGCAGATGGTCCCCGCAACAGAAACCTTACCACGGGAGTAGTGCAAGGATCGTTCCTGGGACCAGACCTATGGAACATCTCCTATGACCACATACTTCAGATGGAAATGTCTGAAGACACTGCCCTGATTGGGTACGCCGATGACATTGCAACCGTCATCCAGGCACGCACGATGACAGAACGCCAGTGGAAATTTAACAAGTTGATGACACAAGTTACAAGATGGATGGAGGATCACGGGTTTGGCCTTGCTACGGAAAAGACGCAACTCGTCCTTTTAACAAGAAAGCAGATCCCGGCGCTGATTCCCATGATTGTCGATACTGCGGTTATCCGAACGAAACTATCAGGTGAAATATCTGACCTCACGTTTGATACCAAAGTCACCTTCGATGAACATATAAGACGGGCAGCGGATAAGGTTTCGCAAATGACTGGAGCACTGAGCAAGTTGATGGCAAACGTCGGAAGACCGTAAGCGGCGTCTACTCATCTCCGTAGCGCACTCCATTATGCCGTATGGATCGGAATATGGGTAGACGCATGTCGCACGCGAACACCACAGTCTACGCTTGGGCGCGGTACAGAAGGAAGGAGCACTGACAACTGCTTGCTCCTATAGAACTATGTCCGAACCTGCAGTATTGGTAGTAGCCGGAATCACACCTATTCACCTTCTTGCTCATGAGAGGAAACTCATCCACCAGACGAGGAAACTGAATTGGGAAGCCGGCGAGTCCATAGAGAAGCCGGTGCCCTCACAATGGGGCACTGGGAGAACACCTGGGAAAACACAAGTAGAGGAAGATGAACAGCTAGACTCATCCCACAGATATCCACTTAGATCGCAAGTAACCACGGGGAAGTCTCCTTTCATCACAGTTCCTCTCCGATCATGAATATTTTCGCAAATACGTCCACCGGACAAGAAAGTAGAAAACGGGGAATGGGTTTACTGTCACATACAAACAGATGAAGCTGAGCACACATTCTTTGTGTGCAAGGGATGGGCAGCCGACAGAAGGTCCATAGAAGAACGGGTTGGAACTATAAACCCTGATAACATCATTGAGATGATACTTACCAGCGAAGAAAGTTAGGGCGAGATATCTACCTACGTGGAAGAGGTACTCTGCATCAAGAAACTTGAAGAAATCCCAGTCCAATAACAACTTAAATAGATAAAAAGAAGAGACATTTTGACGAGATATGCCCCCGAGGGCAAACGACAAGACGCCATTCTGAAGTAATGCAATATCGGTCCCGGAATGGTTCCCCGTCTAAGGAAAAAATGGTTCGTGGTTTTAGTGGGTGAAAGTTCCACACTACTCGGGAGGGCGCACCCTCCTGAGTGTTCATTAGAATTTCCCGTTTTCGTCGTAAAAACTAAAAAAAAAATTTTTTTTGCTCGCGAATAGTCTATTTTGGACCATGCAGGGCATGCACTTGCACGGGCTCAGTATCATTTTATCACGTTGCAAGTCTTGCATGTAACTAATTAGGGGGATCATCATTAGGCTGAATCCGATTTTTATACCCCAGGGTTGCTAGTCCTGGGGGTATGGGTGATGGAATGGTGGCCAATATTATTCCTTGTATACATAAATGACATGCCTTTGGCTTTAAAAAATAACAAAACAATTTTGTTTGCAGATGACACAAACATAATCATAAAAGCAAAAACGCAACAATTATTAGAAAAAGAAACTCAAGAAACGTTGCATGCACTAGTAAAATGGTTTCAAGACAACAAACTCATCATAAACACCAGCAAAACAGTCTCTCTAAATTTCATGAATCCCCGATCCAAAGAAAAACTCTCCCAGCATTTGCTCATAAATAATAATCCTGTAAAAATATCACTGTAAACTACCTTCCTTGGTCCAACAATCCAAGAAAACCTAAAATGGAATGTTCACATTTCAAATCTTAATAAGAAGCTCACCAAATCTTGCTATGCCCTATACACCCTCAGGTCAAGCTCCAACATTGAGAGTCTTAGGACAATGTATTATTCAAATGTGCACTCACACTTGAAATATGGATTAATATTTTGGGGAAACGCCCCTGAAAGCACTCGTCTTTATTATCCAAAAAAGAATACTGCGAACAATGACCAGCACTCATAAGCTGGAGTCTTGCAAACCCTTGTTCAAAAAAATAAGGATTCTTCCACTACCGTGCATGTACATATTTGAAATAGTTGTCTTCACAAAGAAGATTCTCATGGAAAACAAAGACACTTTCACTCTAAATTCTGATGTACACAACTATAACACTCGACAAAAGGATAACCTACATATTCCCCATTCTGAAACTACACTTTATCAAAAAAGTACCCCAAAAGAGGGCATTACACTTTACAACAAATTGAGGCATGATATTAAAGATATTAATACAATACATAGATTTAAACTGCTTAACTGCTTAACAACATGTTCTACAGTGTGAAGGAATACACAAATCACATCACTACCTCCCTTAAAAAACAAAAATAAAAATTATAATCACATTGATTCTCTGTTTCATGTTGACTGTTCAAGTTGAGGCAAAGAAAAAAAACTGGCATATCCCATCCTGCCTGTGTTAAATTGCAGTTGGACTGTACAGGAGAATGTGAAACCAAAGTTCTATTTCCTTCATCCTGAATTTGCTAAATGCACTCACTTAAATCATTTCTGAATGAATAGTATTTTATTATTAGTATTGTTACTATTATAATTGATATTACTATTATTAGAATTGTTATTATTATTATTATTATTATTATTATTATTATTGGGTATTGTAAGATCAATGACCAACTTGATCAGGTTTTTTTTTCAGTTTTCCTTGATCCTTTGAGCAAATGCTGAGATGGTCCCCATTGTTTTGATTTCTGGACAGAAAATGTAACTTCACTCTGCCATATCTGGCTCGTCATACACGATTGAAATTGTATTTGTGACTCAATAAATATTATTATTATTATTATTATTATTATTATTAATGGACGGCACACTCAAACACAAACACACCCATGCCCGAGGGGGGACTCGAACCCGCGATCCTTCCGTCCGAGATCGCCACATGGCCCACGGCACTTAGCGATCTCGGCTATCCAGACTGGCTTCTTCTTCTTCTTCTTCTTTTTATTATTATTATTATTATTATTATTATTATTATTATTATTATTATTATTATTATTATTATTATTATTATTATTATTATTATTAAATTTGCCTTTTTGTCGTACCTTACTTAGTCTTCTATTAATTGAAGTGAAACCAATCAGATGACTTACATATCCTTCCTTATTTAGGAATCCCATTCTAGCTTGTTTTGATCTTGATTCTGTCCAATTTATAGTATTGTGAAAACTTTCCTTTCTTCAAATAACCAGTGCCTGTCCTCCTCACTTCTTCAATTCAGTTTTCTTGTCTCGTGGATGAGTTTCCTTTCATTAGCAAGAAGGTGAATAGATGTGATTCCAGCTACTACCAATACTGCAGGTTCGGACATAGTTCTATGGGAGCAAGCAGTTGTCAGGGCTACTACGTTCAGTTGTGTTTTCCCAATCTGGTCGGTCATTTCTTGTAGTTTCCCTGGTTGCAAGAACGTCCTGACATTCCATGTTCCAAAAATCATTCTCCTTTTATTTTGCTTAGGTCGTTGTATAGAGACATTAGTGTTCCGAGGCTTAGTTGAGCGTTTCGCAGTTTAATTTTTTTGAGTGATGGAGAGCTGGCCTAACACCCAACCCTTCTCCTTTATTCGGACTTGAGACCGGCAATGGCAGCTGCTGAGGTACTCGATCCCCCCAGTGGCCACCGCAGGCGGAGTTAGACGCGGAAGGTTCAGAGCTGTTAACTTTCTGGAGCGATCCCAGACAGTAATAATATGGTGTTTAGTAATGATGTTTCGTTAAGATTGGTTTCATATTCTTCGGATAATTAATATTATTCCCCTTATTACTTTCTCGTATACGTACGTATATACGGAGTAATATACGTAATATAGAGAAACTTATGTAATGCTGCGCGAAGAAACAGCGAATATTGGCGGGCCTTGAAAACAAGAAAGTGGATAAATCCAGTTGCTAAATTAAGACAAAAATCCCCCAACACGTGGTGTAGCCAGAATTCCACCGTATTGCGGATCAACCGATGAGTCCCCCTCTATTTAACTTCCCCATCCCATCTTCTTTGCCATTTATCGAGAAGCAATTTCTTCGATCAGTGATTAAGACAGCTTAGGTATTTTGCATTGCCATCTGTAACTGTCGTCTGTCTAGCCATCTTTTAACCCTAATGAGCGCTTCGTTCACTCTCAATTCGAGGAGTTTAATGGCATCGCTGTGACTAATTATTAATGTATCATCAGAATAGCCTATAAGTAGCGTATTTCTCGGTAGGTCAATGCCAATGCCCGAGTCTGGACCCTTGAGGGACACCGTATGTTACGTTCACTTATATCCTGAAATTGTAGACATAAGTTATTGTTCTTTCATGGAGGTAATCTCCGATGATCCTTATACGATATTCCGGAATGAATCTGTTAACTAATGCTTCTATGATGTCCCTCCACCTGGCAGAGTTGAAGGTGTTTCTATTGCCAACTGCCAAGAGCACGCAGAATCCCTTCTTCTTGCCAGTTTCTTTTCTGGCTGCGTCCGCTATGTGGACCACTTTCAAGATGCCATCTGTGGTCGAGCGGCCTCTCCGGAATCCATATTGCCTATAGGAAAAGCATACGAGTCCCTCAAGCCTAGAGAGTATTAGTCCCTCAAGCAGCTTGCCCATGGTGTCAAGAGGCACAGTGGTCTGTATGACGACATCTGATCTACCTTCCCGGAGCTTATTGCCCTTCCGGAGTTGTCAGTTTTTGTCTCCGGATTGTAAGTATTTGTCTCTTCCATGTCTTAATGAATTTCCCATCCTTAAGGCAGCGGTTGCAGATTGACAAAAGGCATTCCGGGTACTCCTGCACTATTTTTAGTTTTTCACTGGGAACTCCGTCAAAACCTGGGGCCTTCCCATTTTTCATGTTCTTCGCCGCTCTCCTCAGTTCGTCTATTGTAAAATAGTCTGCTGCATTAAACGTGAAGTCGCTCTGTCTCATACAGGGATCTCTAGTGGGAAAGAGATCACTAATAGCTTTCCTCGTCCACTGTGGGTCATTCAAAGCAGGTATCTTCCAGTCCGCCATGAATTTCTTATTCACTATTTTATAAGCCATGTCCCATGGGTCATTATCGATCTGTTCTAGTAGCGCCTTCCAACATCTGCCTTTACTTCTTTTTATTTCTCTCTTGAGCCGTTTGGACAATTCCTTTTACTGTTCCCTAAGAAGCAGTTTCGTCTTGGCTCTTGTTGCCTTTCTTCTTACCTTAAGACAGTTCGTTAGCAGTTCAGCTATTTCTGGTGTCCACCAATACATTTGCTTTCTCCTAGGTCATCTACGTCTAGGTATGGATGCGTCGCAAGCTGCTACCACTATTTCCTCCGTTGTCTTGACCATATCCTCAAGTGTTTCTGCCTCTTTCGTCTAACCCATGTTAACCAACAACCTGGATATATATATACCAATATATATCAATATATATATATATATATATATATATATATATATATATATTGAAATAAACTGAATATATTTAAAACAAACTACCTGAGTCGAGGAACCTGAAAAGCAAATATCTTTCTATCTTGCTAGTTCATTGCTAGAATTGGCTCAATGAAAAATCATATATTCATTTCACAAAACATGGAAATTTATTAAACAATTTAAAACAATTTTGGTATTATTACAGTCGTAGATCGACAGCGTTAGAGGTAACAACTACTGCTGCGCTCTATCAGCCGATCGATACACTAAATCTCCGAACCAAAACACTCCAGTATTAATATTACCTAACAGTGTTATTTAAAGTGCTATCAGTGTTCCAAGCAGTATACAGCGTTTCTCTGGCCGGCCTGCCGGCTGGCTCAACGTATCCATATGTATAAAGCAGTACCAGCCAACCTCAAGATGAATCCGTCACCTAACCTCCAAGAGCAACCCACGAAGTCGTACGCCGGAGCTGCAAATACTGTGAGTTTTCCATCAAAAGAACAATCTATACTACTGGACGCATGCGAAAATCTATCTGTCAAAGACTATATAAGTAAACTAACCGAAATTGTTCCCCCCAGTGCCATTACTTTTATATCAAGAATATCCAATAACAGAATATGTGTGTTTCTGAACTCGAAGATCAATGCTGATCTTATAACTAACAATTACCCTACTCTGATCATTAAAAATACTACTGTTAATGTGAGACCCCTAATTAACAAACTCAAAGCATCATAATATCAAATGTACACCCTTTTATTCCAAACGAGGAAATCACAAATATTTTCAAGAATCATGACATTAAAACTACTTCCAGTATATCTTTCATCAGAGCTGGCCTGTCTGACCCTAACCTCAGTCACATTATGAGCTTCAGAAGGCAAACATTTATCCAACCCGAGGAACTTCACAAACTCCTCAGTCATCAGTGATTGTATATGAAGGTACACCATATAGAATCTTTTTCTCTGCTGAAAAAATTACTTGTTTCAATTGCAAAATGGAAGGCCATACTGCTAGTAACTGCCCCCAAAATCTCCCCAAAGAGAATTGCCTTCTGAACACACCTAGTACAAATATACCAACTATCCCTTCTAATAATGTGGAAGTACAGCCTACCATAACTGAAACACCCACTGCCCCCTCCACCAGTGACCCTATGAACTTTCCTCCCCTTCTTAAAAGAAGCCTCCCCTATGAATCCTCTTCCCTATCTGAAGCAACTAAAAGTGTTAAAGATAATAATCAAGATAATAATGTTAAAAAACCTAAAAAAAAGAAACAGAAAAAGAATTCTTCAAAACATGAAGAACTGGACCAAGATAGCAATCCTGATAAAACAGTTGAAGACATGCTCAGCCCAACTAAAGATCTGCTTGAAATAAATCAAAACTCTTTCCCTCTGTCAGCAAATCAATTACAATTACTACTAGAAAATACTCAGGGCTCTGCTGATCCTCTAACCATAGTAAAGGACTATTCCAATGATATTCCAGCCGTTATAAAAATGCTCAATGACATTTACCCTGTATTAAAGGATAGAATTATCAAAGGCAGAGTCACCAGACTAATAAAAAAACTGAAGAAACACCTACCGGAATCAGACACATCTGAGTCTGAATCCGGTATGGAAACTACCTGACACTAAATTTTTAATTCAGGTCTCTTAAAAAACTCCATTCCCCCCTTGCTAAATAAATTTCAAGCAAACAAATGAAGATACTCCAATGGAATATTAATGGATACTATTGTCGTCTTGAGTATCTGCAACTATTATGCAACAATTTTGACCCAGAATCATTTGTTTGCAAGAAACCAATTTCAAGGCTAATCACTCAGCTAATATTAAAAATTATCAATGTTTCTTTAAAAATAGAACCACTGATCATGCTTCTGGTGGAGTAGCCATATATTTAAAAGCTTCAATTTTGGCTGACAACCTTATGATAAAATCTGACTTGGAGGCAGTTGCGGTGAAGGTTGTAGCACCTACTTGTATTAATATATGTAACTTATATAAACTTGAGTACTTGGAGCTCAGCGACATCCTAAAACAATTACCAAAACCCCTATTGATTCTGGGGGACTTAAACAGTCATCATCCAGTATGGGGCTCATTTAAGACCGACAGAAGAGGTATATTAATAGAAGCATTTGCAGAAGACTCTGACTTCATAATTATAAACACAGGAGGACCCACCCACATCAATCCCAGTAACGGCAAACTTAGTGCCATTGATATAACAATGGTATCGGCCCCTCTTGCTCAAAATGCTCATGGAACGTCCTTGAATATCCATATGACAGTGACCACTATCCCATCATTATTGATATTGACTTACCCGGCTCTGGTGACACATCTTTCCCTCCAACCAGCAAGCTGAACTATAACAAAGCTGACTGGACCATGTATAAAGAAATCGTTAGCTCTGCCTCATCTAGTTCTCACCTGGATGAGAATGAATCTGACATCAATCACATAGTCCAAGATTTTACCAACATTATCATAGGAGCTGCACACTAGCTATTGATTCTTATCAGGTTAAACCTAATAAAAAGAGAGTCCCCTGGTGGAACAACGAATGCCAGGAAGCTATCAAAGCAGCTAAACGTGCCTTCAATAAATTCAAAAGAAAAAGAACTTTAGAGAACAAGACTGCTTACAAGAAAACTAGGTCCCACGCCAGAAGCATTATCAAAGAGTCGAAAAAGAAATCATGGACTAATTATGTATCATCAATCAATATAAACAACAACATGTCTGAATCATGGAAGAAAATAAAGTCCATTCATGGCAATAAAGTAACTAACAACATCCCTTTTTTACAATCTCAGAACAAGATTATTAATGATTTGCGCAATTAACAACAATCTGATCATGAAAAACAAAGATAAGGTTAAAAATGTAATTGAAGACTCCTATAACAACTACCTCCAAACCCCATCGGCACGTTCTAACCTACTTAATGTTCCAATAACAATGCAGGAAGTAAACAAAGTTATTAATGTGACAAATAACTCGACACCTGGACCGGATGGTATCTCCAACATCCTCATACGGAATCTTCCGGTTGAAGGCAAGGAAATCCTCCTAAATATTTTTAATTTTATGTTTAAAAATAAAACCTTCCCCAACAAATGGAAAACAGCAACGGTTGTCCCCATTCCTAAACCTGGCAAAGCAAGATCCAACCCGATTAACTATCGCCCGATTTCCCTAATTTGCAACCTATGTAAGATAATTGAAAAGATTATTGATAGACGTTTAAGATGGTTTATAAATCACTATAACATCATTGAAGATAATCAATTCGACTTTAGACCTGGGCATTCTACTTACTCGCATCTTATTAGCGTGGACACCTACATCACTGAAGCCATCCACAACAGACAACATGTCATTGCCGTCAACCTAGATGTCCAAAAGGCGTACGATATGGTCTGGACACCTCGAGTTATATGGATACTTAAAGATATCGGCATTAATGGTAACATTCTTAGTTTTATCATGAATTTTACTAGTGATCGATGTATTCAAGTGCGTGCTAACAACCAGTTATCCGAAACAATCAAGATGGAGAATGGACTTCCACAAGGATCCACCCTAAGCGTAACTTTATTTCTGATCGCAATTAAGGATGCTGGTCAGTATATCACATCACCTATGATCATTCGCAAGTATGTGGATGATATGATAATCCTCAGCAAAAGGAAAGAACCTCGCATCTACGCAGAGAATTACACAAGATGCATTGAACTCAATACATAAATGGTCGCTAAGCTCAGGATTCATAATATCTCCAACCAAGTCCGAATGCATCCTGATATCTAGGCAAAATATAGCTGGAGATCTTAATTTAAAAATGGGAGAGGTAGCAATAAGAAGAGTCTATTCAACTAGAATCCTTGGTCTTATTTTTGACTGTAAGCATACTTGGAAAGAGCACATTAAAGATCTCATCACTGATGTCAAAAGAAGAACAAATCTACTAAAATGCATGAACTATAACAATTGGGGCGCAGACAAACATACCTTGCTCCTCACTTACAAAGCTATTGTTCGTAGTAAAATCGACTATGGGTGTATAATATACAACAAAGCCAAAAAGAACTTACTCAAAAAATTGGATCCTGTACATAATAGAGCGCTTAGGATATGTACTGGATGTTTCCAACAACGCCAACAGGTAGCATCCTTATCGAAGCCTCGGAATCAACCCTGCAATTTCGACGGGATTATCTGACTATCAAATATATAAGCAAAGCCTCCTCATCCAATAACAATATTATACTCAATGATATTAACCCACCAATCAGATCTGCTCCCATCCACCTACAATCATACCCAAAAACCTTTTACGAAAGCACCAAAGATATAATCAGGGCCTACAACCTCCCAAACGTATCGGTGGGAAGGTGTAGAACACCTAAATATCCTCCCTGGGTCACACCAAAATTTACTGTCGATTCCTTTCCCAAGAATCTCTCCAACTCTAACTTGGATGACTCCGACGCTGATCTTATCCTCAACGAGATTCTCAACAAATATCAAGATCACGATGTCATCCACATCCAAGACACGCTGGAAACAGACAGAATGGGCTTATACATCCAATCTCCTTGGAAGATCTTTCATATCAAGTTTAGGAACTTTGCAAGTAAAAATAGCGCTTACAATTATGCCTTCCTAATGTCAATGAACCTTGTCAAATCCAACCCAACTAAAAAATGTATTATTTTATCGACATATATACCGAATGGCATTAAAGTTTCACCGAGTAATTACCAACAATTAATCTTCACCAACCTGCTTGAAATCTGCAAAGAGACAGCTGACATGTGTATTCAACCTGTGGTGATCCACATTACAAAGAATGTAGAAGCAAGAACTCCGATTAGCAGATCACCCACACCTATCTTTCTTATTGACTTTGAAGAGAAAGTAAACAACAAAATGTCTTACACAATTGAGGATTAATGAAGTTTACTGGCAAAGTCATGAAAAAGATGTGGTCAAACCAATGGAACAATCTCAAAGCAAGCACAACGCATAAGAAAATTGGTGAATTCTTTGCCCTCAAAACTAATGAAAATCTCTCACGTCGTGAACAAATAACTCTATCACGCATCAGATCAGGCCATACCAAATTTTCCCATAGACATATTCTAGAGAAAAATTCCATTCCAGTATGTACCTCTTGCAATTGCCCGCTAAACATTAATCACATCCTCCAGGAATGTCCCCAATTCAATTCTGTGAGACCTCAATTCTTGATAAGGAAAATTTGGGAATTCCAAAAATTTTAAAATTTTGTAATGAAATAGGTATTTCAGGAAATATTTAAATGTATTAGAATAATGTAATTTTCTATTCCTTTTTGTAGTAATTAACAATTATGTAATTTTCACGTTTAAGTTCTATGTTTTTATATCCACATCATCTCTGTACTGTAACCTCAATTGTAACCTCAATATTGTAAAAACTAAAAATTGACAATGTAAAATATAATATATTGTATGTATTTAGTCGCTAATGACCTAGCCGTTGATGCGACTTAAAATAAATTAAATTAAAAAAAAATTTTGGTATTGTATAACTTTACCTAATATAAAATTAGATCTTTGTCATGACAATTCCAACCTTATGTCTTCGCGCGCTTTTGGACCATCTTTATCCATCTCCGACACCGCCGTCCTCAGGTCCAGACACCATCTTCTCTCTTCTTTTCTCGGAAGCACAGTTCGATCACCGTTCATCAGATCAATAAACTATTTGCTGCTAACATTCCAGTCCAATCACTGACAACTTCGCCCAAGCCTTCAATGTCCCTCCAACTCGTTCACATGAAATATTTTAAACTCCACTGTCACACTTAGTATTCAAATTTTGATGTTCTCTCAATATCCATTCCCTAGTAGATGCTTACAAGTCCCCAAAGAAAAAAAACTCCTAACATTAATTGGAGCACGAGCCGTTCGTGAGCACGGCATCAGTCAGAATGAATGTCTCTCGTATTATTTCACCCTGCAAAGCTCAGTCCATTATTCGATTGTTTATTTGCAGATAACACTTCGTACCTAGCCAATCCCTAAATTTCTTGCAACACGAACTAGCCATCTTCACGACTGTCACTGCTTTTTCGGCCAATCCCTGAATTCTATACAAAATGAACTAACCGTCTCCGCGATTGTCACTGCATGAAGATATTGACCTTGACGACGGCCCGCTTACCGTTGCTATGTTAGCATATTCACATAATTTATCCCCTTTAATTCACGCCATTTATAGTAAATATTGTACAGTATTCAGTGACATATTGGTATGTCACAAAATATATATATATATATATATATATATATATATATATATATATATATATATATATATATATATATATATATATATATATATATCACCCTTTGTCAGTAACCTGTAACTGCATTTTTTTAGAAAATGACTTTTCAGCGTTTTTGGAAATGTGGAGTTTTGAGCTCATTTTAACCGAAAACTGTCGAGTTTTCGAGAAACTTTATATAAAATTATTTAAAGCACATGTGCTCATAAATTCAATAATGTGAAATAATTGCCGCCAATGTAAATATTAACGACGCGAGAGACAAGTAAAAAAATGGTAATTTTTGAAAAAATTAAAGAATAGAGCCATATGGTGTTATGTCATCTTATAGAGTGCATTTAGCACTATACCTACCAAAAATTTAAAGACAACAATTGGAGCCGTTTTAGAAAATCTCTTGTTTTTGTATTTCACACTTTGACTGCCATCACTGAATGCCGCTAGAGCGCACTGTCGTCGGAAGAAAATTCAAGTTGCTCCGTACTTCCTGCCAATGTGGGAGTGTGCGCGTTTTAAATTGAAAATCATTTACGTGAACGTTCCGAAGTTCTTGTTGACATGTTCTGGAAACGGCGTTTACGCAACGAATTTATTTATTAAAGATAATAATTTATTGAATCTGCCGATAAGCAATACTTCTGGAGCATTATTGGCCTGCTGCTGTCAGTTATCATCGAGACGCTCGAGAACGAGCATTGTTTGACAAGTGACCCGAGAGACAATAATTTACGATGGATGTTTGTTATTTTTTCATCCGAGTTGTGTTAGATGAAAGACATTGCAGTTGAAAGTCCATGAGTTTCAATTATTAAAATTAAGTTACTGATTAAGTGTATGTGAACATTAGTTGAAAATGTTTATTTTACCAATAATTACTGAACACATTAGAGAAAGAAAATATGAAAGTAATAATGCACGATTCTGCACTATCTGATTGTGATTAAAGGAGAAGAGGAGGAAGTGTTGAAGTTCAAATTCATCCAGATGGTTCTGTGCTTTATCTGTAATATTGTATGATAAGGGGGTTATTGTAAATCTATTCTATTCTGTGCCAAGGTAGGTGCATTTGTACCTTCTTGGAGACCATAATAAGTGTTTTTCCAAATTATTTTGAAGTGATATTAGTGGGACGTTTTTCTGATTTTTTTCTCATCAGAAAAGATTTTCATAACTACTACACATTATGTTAAATATTGTTTGCAATAAACATTGTGGTGTTTGATTAGAAGATTTCAAGCATTTATTTTATTTTCATAATGGCTGGTGTTCTGGAATCATTAAACTGTTTGAACACTTGTTTATCCAAACGAGAAAATGTTTCCATTGCTGTGGGATGCATATGCAATATAAATGATTATTTTGAAGAAGAATTGAGTTACAGTGAAATTAATGCTGCATTATCAGTTTTCTTTGATGAAAGAAGTGGAATTGTTCCTTTAATTAAAAAAGCTATTCCTTTGAAAACTTATAAAAGTGCTGTTGTGGAAGCATTATGCTTGTTCAAGTACCTTGTGTTTAATTACCGAGCACATATGTCCCCATTTGTGTTGAATGTTAAAGATTTGTGTATGATATGTGTGTCTCGTTCTGATACATCAATAATGGAGAAAGAAAAGGCTTATGACTGCCTCTTTGAAGTATTAAGTTCAGGTTCATGGACTCAAGATTTAAATATGAATAAACTAATTGAAGATTTATTTAAAGTGATTCATTTCCAACCAGCACCAAAAGTGTTGCAGAAATTATGTCATCTTTTAGGTACCATTTCACGATTCTATCCTGAAAATATGACTACACATGCTGAAAAACTTCTTAGGCTGTACTTTCATGAGTTAGACAAGCAGGGACAGCGTCGAGAAGTGTCATTGGCTGTAGCATCAGGCTGTCTCGATGGCCTGGCCGAGTACCTGCACACCTTTTCTCAGCCCATTGAAGATGACAGGGAATGCAGGCAAAAAGTGTATACATATGTAAAGATGTATTCGAGTTATCAATCTGATAGAAAACTTGTACAGAGAGCTGCATTGAAGGTATTACATCTACATGGAATTTTATTGAAGCAACACTTGTTTGAGGATTATTTATGGTGGCATGAAAAATTAATTTTTTGGTTGCATGCCAATAACCCAGATGACAAACTTTGTGGTCGAAATTCTCTTCTAACTTTTTATAAAGTAATATCAGTGTCTTTACAGGAAATTGATGATGACAAACATGCTAGGAATGTTTTAAAATATTTTATTGATTACTTCAAAGAGAAATTAATGTCTGTGAGTCAGGAAGAAAAGGCTGATATTATTCAAGGATTAGGGAAATTCAGTCAGTCGTGCCTGAAGTTCATGTCGGGTGAGAATTTGCTTTCTTTGCTCAATCTGCTAATTCAGCAAGCTCGACAATTGTGTATGGATCTCCCTCTGGATCAGTTGTCTAAAGCTACCCAGAAATCTCTCCAGAATCTGCCATATTATGTGGAATGCATTGCAAACATTGCCGTGCATTCAAAGTTTTCCGAAACCGAAGTTTCAAGTTTGCAGCATATGACAGTGGTCCTAATTCACATGTATGGTGTAACACCTTCAAAATTTCAGCCTCCTATTGTTCATGCACTGTTGTCTCTTGTGTATAGTCTTGCAGTGATGCAAGGGTTACTGTTTGAAAATTTTATAAACGTAGTTGTGTATCAAAGCCTTATTCGAAGTTGCTCATCGTCAGAACATGAACAATATGTTTCTTTGTGGTGTATAATGACTGACTCTTATCATTCATGTAATATTGAAGTTCCTGTTGGGATAAAACAGGAAGTTGTAAAGAAGATATATGACACTTTGATCAGAACAGTTATTCAGATTTTAAAGAAACTTGATTTGAAAGTGTCTCATAAAACAGATTATCAATTAAATTCTCAGGATACAAATTTAGGTTTAGAAGCTAAGAATAGTCATGATTTTATGATTTTCATTAATCTTGTTGAATTTTGTTTATCTTGGCTTCCCAAGACTGATAATTTGTTATTCACAAAATGGATTCAGCCTTTTGCTGTGAACATGATTTTAGAATCAATTAAGAACCCTCTTGCAAGTGGATTTTACAAATTATTGGGTATTTGTTTTCATCTCTGTGAAAAAGTTCAGCATTTTCAAGATCTAGAAATTAGTGATTTTGATAAAAGTAAGTCTCTTCCTCAATTGATTAATAAATATCTACAACTATTGCCTACTAACATAAAGAATTTCAAGGGAGATTTGCAAATTGCTTGTATCCGTGTATTTTTAGAGACTCCTGTAATTTTTATTTCTGAAATTTTGCCTCATGCTACTGAAGTACTTCATGTAGCTTTCAAAATTGGCCGCAGTTACCTGAAATTAGCATCGGAAGCTTTGGTTGCTCTTGAGAAATGGAAATCAGTCCTTCCTCCTGAAACACTGCACCCAATTCTTGAAGCTGTTGTTCCAGAATTGGAACCTTTCCTTCGTCATAGAAGTGCAGATATTGGTATAGATAAAGAATTAGAATTTCTACAGTCAGGTCGTCATTGGCGTAAACGGTATTCGCTTACACGTAAAAAGCTTATAGAAATGCCCGAATCAGACCTACTTAAACTGCAAAGACATATTATTTCCTTTTTAGGACCATTAGATTTTAATATTGCTTTGACACTCCTGAATTCTCAATCTGACACTTTGTTGTCAGGGACTCAGACAAAGAAATTGAAATTAAAACTACCTTTTAAAAATGTTAATATTTTCATTTACCTTGATTCTTTGCTTCCTCATGTAATAGATTTGACAGTAAATTGTAGTGATCGTCAGACAAGAGTGGCAGCTTGTGAATTGTTACATTCAGTTATTATGCTTATGTTGGGGACTAGTAAGCAAACAGCAAACACAGATTATAGTGAAATGTCTGAAATATTTGAAAAAATTTTTCTTCCTGTCTTACAACTTGGTTGTGATTCTGATGATGTTATTTATCAGCTATTTAATCCTTTGATTTACCAACTTGCTCATTGGTACTCTAGCCCTTTCCAACTTCGAAGTAAGAATAGTGAGATCTTTGTTAATACTTTGTTAGATGGAATAGCTCATCCATCTGATTCATCCTTAAGAGATATTTCAGCTAGATGTCTAAGAGAGTTTGTGGAGTGGTCCATAAAACAACATACTTCCCATCGCCTTGAGAAATCCTCCGTTAATATTGAGATGATTATTACAAGAATTTGCATGTTGTGTGGCCATCCCAGTGCATGCAAGCGATTGGGGGGTGCTCTGGCATTTAACAGTGTGTACAGAGTCCTTCGAGAAGATGAAGCAGTAGTAGATACATGGTTTTTGGAACTCTTGTTTTTCATGGTAAAGAATTTAGCTTTGCTTCAAGCTAACGCAGTGATGGGAGTAGTTTCTGAGACAGAGCAAGCAGTGGACCATGTATTCCGTGTATTCAAGGAAAAGGCTTCTGTGTTCAACAAATTCTCTGGAAAGCGTCATAAGCCTTCTTGTGTGGAATTCACTGGTGTGATGCTGTCTGATGCAGTTGTATGGTTGCTTTATCAGTGTGGAAATGAAAATCAAAATTGCAGACATAAGTGTATGGAAATGGTGTACACACTTGCACCGCTTATTGAAGGTTGTAATTCATTTGATTCTTTTGTTAATGAATTTGTTCAGAAAGAGAGTAATAGGAAACTTATAGAAATTGTGGAAGGAATTTCTAGTGAAAACGCACATAATAGTACAATATGTCTTGCAATTGATACATCAGAATTGGAGAGATCACCATCAAACGTCTTGAACTGGTTAAATCTCCTTCAATCCTCTCTTGACTGTTATATTTGGTTGTATGAAAAGAGCTCTATTGTCCCACAACTTTTGATAGATCCGGCTTCGAATGTTATCCATAGTATTGAACTTTTTTTAAGACTGAATACTGAAGAAATGAGTTTGGATAATATAATGAAACAACACAAAACAACTAATGTAGAGCATAATTTGTATCTGCTAGAGAAAAGCACCATCATACAATGTGTCTTCAATTTTATGTTACTTACCTTAACAAACAAAGATGACTCAAAGGTTCTTCAGCTAATATCAGATAAGTTTTTTAACTCCACCATGTGGCAATTTATTTCCAAATGCATATTCAGTTCTTTTGCTGTTGGATTTGAAGTTAGAAAAGAGGAAGCAATCATTCAACTGCATAAACATTTACAAAACCTTCTTCTCTGCCTTCAAACGACGCTTGATTCTTCACTTTCTTGGTGTAACTTATGTGAGGTTCTTCAAACGAGTTTTAAGAACTGGGTGTCAATGTTGGAACAAGAAACAAAAACTGTGCTTTACAAAGATGAATGTCCTCAGGATCTGAAAGGAGCAGTCCTGGGGATGTTAGCATTTCAGGAATGTCAGTTATCTGGTGTTGCAGGAGAGAGTGTGGACCATTTTCAGAACTGGCTTCTCCATGCATGCTTTGAAGCCGTCGAAGAGGTTACACAGAATCAGCACACAGCTATTGCTCTTAATCCATCGGCTCAGAACTTTGGAGAATTGCTCCTTAAGTTAGCTTGTATTGGCGGAAAGCAAATTCCTGCACTCATTACATTACTCTTGGACCCAACAGAACTCAATGTTAAAGGGACAGGATCTTCAGTTCAGCATGGGGAGCATTTCCAATCCAATTTTAAGCAAAACACTCTGATGCCTTTACTTTCTTTTCCTGGTGTAACATTAGAAACTTTGTTTGGAAAGCCAATTGCTAGTCGTAGAACTATGACTCTTGTATTACAACTTGGTCAGTTTGCATTAGAAAACCGGAAAACTTGTGGAAAATTAAGCCAGCAATTACATTCTTCTTTTTTGGAACATTGGCATACTGTAGAAGAATGGGCATCTTTGAGTAAGGAAAATACTACTTTTGTGTTACTTATACTAAAAGAAATTAGTTTGTGTGCAGAACATGAGGCAGGTTGCCTGGCAACAAAACCATGTGGAACATGGGTCTTAACTTTACTGTCAACTGTATCAGAAAGTAATTTGATCCCATCTTTTCAAAATGAAATCCTGGATCTTCTACCATATCTCATACCTTCACCTGGCTACTACTCTGATGATTTAAAAGATGCTTTCCAAACATTTTGCCAAGTTTTTCCGGAATATACATGTGAATTAAAGGTTGGGTCTTTACAATACGATACTTTTCTTTCAATATTTTCCAAATTACTCTTAGTAATGCAAAAAACCGGAAGCCTGTATCTCTTTGAAAGAATACTTGCTATGGCAGTTCGTGATGACAACCATATATGTGGTAACAAAATTCAGCTAACTCTTCCCAAATTTGTGTCTCGATTGGATTCTGCAATGCAGTGTAAAGCAATTGAAGTGGGGTTTAATATATTTATAGAATGTAGTCTGCATTCGCCGCAAATAAGAATGAAGTCAGTGGAATATTTTGTTGTACCACTCATTAGGCACAGTTGTGAAGACGCTGTTGTCCAATTTTTCTCTTTGCATATGCAACAAATTTTTGATTTATTAAGCTTAGTTCCACTGGAGGCTGCTCGCACAATTCAAACTGAACATAATTTAGTGTCAAGGATTGGATGTTGGTGGATGATTGAAGTTCTGTTTTCTCAGGTTTCCTCTGAGGTACTAGAGTCTAAGGAATGCCCAATAACTAAAGGCTTGAACTTAGAGAAAGGACTAATTAGTGAATTGTCAGGGAAAGCATATCGTATTCGTAATGAAAGCCTGTCTGACAGTTCAATGAAGAATTCTCAAATTAAAGAATTATTCCGCAAGATGCAGTGTTCAGCATACACTGTTTTAGTTGTGATTGTATGCAGTACCAAAAAAGAATTAAAATTTTACACTGGCCTTCTTTTCAAAGAGGAGGAAAGGAAGAGCTTGTGGGATAAGATTATAGATTGTACATTCATTTACACTTTTCCCATTTGTTGGGAGCAAATCCCCAATCAAAGGAAACTTCTTGTTAGCATTCGACAAAGTACTCAAAGAGAAGTACAATATCTGCCAACTGATACTCAAATACTGGTGAATAGTACTTTGGCAGAGGATGTTACACGGTTTGATCTCACAACTTCAGTGCATCAGCCTCCGCCTGAGAGTAACTCCTGTTTAGAGGTTTCTCTTGAAGATGATTTAATAAACAAACATGAGTGCATGGGAACACTTTGTGCTTTATTGAGACATATGGCTATCAAAAATCTTTATACAATACCTAAAGTTGGAGATACACAACCACAAATTCCATCATGGATGGAGCAAATGCGGAAGAGCATCATGGATAATTCTAAGCATTACAATGTTCGCTCGTTTCTCACAAAGCTTATAGTGAATAATGTTAATATATTCAAGCCATTTGCATCATATTGGCTTTATCCAGTCATGCAAATTATTGTGGATGGATGTTTAGGACATGATATTAACTATATGATAATGGATGTGATTTCAATGTTGGTTTCATGGCATGAAATTGCTATTCCATCCAAGGAATCAGAAAAAATGTTAGCCAGTGAAATCTTGCAGTTTTTAATTTCAAATGCACAATCTCAAAGAAGAGATGTTCTCAAGTGTAATTTAGAAGTTATTCGTACTGTAGTGGAGGTGTGGAGGGAATGTCTCACTGCCCCTCATCGAAAACTATTAGATTTATTGGCTGTGTCTTCCAGAGATGATACATCTGGTTGCGAGACTGCTATCCATACTGCTAGTATTTTTTTGGTAAATGGTATTCAACCTTGGAATGATATTGGAAAACAGACTTTTTTCACATGTGTTACATCTTTAATTTCTCCTACAAACAAGCTACTGTGCCAATGTGCAGAAGTTCTTGGAATGTGTTTGAAACATCTCAATCCAAATCTCGAAGAGAACTCTGTAGAACAAAATGAAAAAATTTTTACCGCTGTAAAGCAAAAGATTTATAATGTGGAGAAAAATACTGATAAATATCTCTCTTGTTTACACAGTATTCATAGACATTATACTCCTATTCTTGATGATTTTTTGAAGAACATACTGTACTATTTGCCGAAAGTGCATGGCAAGTTTAAGGTAATGTGTATTGAAATGATCAGAGCGCGAATTGAAATTCTTGGTGATTTTGCTTTTAATGAGTTAGAAAATAAAGGGTTATTGATTTTACTTCAGCATGGAGATGTTGACATGCAATTAGCAATTTTGATATTGATCAACAAAATGTTGCCTCAATTAACTTCAGAGAAACAGTTATTACTGGTAAATCTGTGTGTGAATATTTCAACAGTAAGAAATCAACCATGTCGCTTGGCAATCTTTAAAATACTGATGTGGGCATATGAACAGAATATACTTTCTGATGATGGAAAAGGTGTCCTTTTAAAGGGTATGGTAGACAGTGACCCTGATATACAGGAACTTATTTTTAAGTTTTGGAATGCCGAAAAGCATCTCTCACCAATTATGCCAAACCGATTCTTAGGGCTCATCCAAAACATGTATTCTCCTCAGACTGAGCAACATTTTCTGAGTTATGCATTACATTTACTTTTGGATGATGTGACATTTAGTTCTGAATATAACACAAATATATTTGACTATCCTTTGTCTCAGTGTGACTTCAAGCAGTTGCAAGTTCTTGTTTCACAACGAATGAAACATGCACCTTTAGCTCCTCTATTCTCTCAGTTACCTGGGACCATGCTCTCAACACAAAATTCTATGTTTCCAACACAATTCAAAATTAAAGCAAGTCACACAACTCTGAGATTCCAACCAACATTAGATATGTCACAGGCTGACAGATCTACTATTGGTTCAAGCTTGATGTTTACATTTGGATCCGGCACTGAGCAAAGTTTCCCAGAACGTTACAGTTCAATGACAGATGTTTCAGACAGCAATGAAAGAGAACTGTCTACTTATTTCAGGAGTCGTCGCTTACTCAAGGATGTGAAACAGGTGAGCCGCATGCATGCTTCCTTTGAGGCTCGTCGTGCCAATAGACGACAGGTCTTACAAGAAGAACGTGTGAGGCAGCGTGAAGCTAATGTATCTTTGTATCGTACGTATCGTTTAGGTGATTTTCCTGATGTGGAGATACCATACTCGTCCATTTTTAAACCTCTTCAAGCATTGTCAAAACATAATTCGTCTGTAGCATGTCTTTTTTTTTTTGGAAAACCAACCTTAAAATTTTTTTCCTAATTTCTAAAGCTTTCTATTCAATCATGCAAAAGACTGTAGGCACACCAATGTTGATAGGTTCAATATTTGAAATGATTTTGTCATGTAATAAACACATCAGTTTGCCTGCAGATATAGTTTCATCAGTGAGTCAAGAGAGTGGTTTACTGATACTTGGTAGCCTGGTACTGGAGAAGAGCTTGATAAATTGTCAGCGTGACAACAATACCAGTAATGTTGATGTTGAATTGAATTATTGGCTTCGGCTTGCTGAACTTTATCAAGGCATGGAAGAATGGGATGTTGTTCATGGAGTATTCCATGAGAAGCTTAATTCTTGTGCTGCTGCAAGGTCTGCTTTGGAGGCAGAGGCAGAAGGGAAATGGAGAGATGCCAGAGACCATTACAGAGATGCTATCAGTAGTAACGATCCCAGTTATGTAAAAGATTTTTATTATGAAGCCTTCTACCAGTGCTTAGCCAACCTCTCTGAGTGGAAACAGTTGTTCCAATGTGTGGATGAAGAAGTGGATGGTGAGTGGGATTTGCTGTGGAGTGAGCTGTGGAACAAGCAGCATTTATTACCACAGCTCCTTACATCTGAAATTCAGTTGATAGGTACAGAAGATAGTAGTAGATTTTTGAGAAACCTACAAGTCTGGTTGCAGGATGAAGCAAAAAAAGAATATATGGAAGTGCATTTCACTGAAGAGTTAGCTGTTCTTTATGCATTTGAACAAAATTTTGTAAAGGCACAGGTGTTTTCAAATAAGTGTTGTGTTCAGTTTTTAAATGATTGGATTAATATGAACACGTTGGGTTTTAAACAGAGAGCAACAGCTCTTCGTGATATTCATCGATTATCAGAGTTGCAGGTGTACTTAGACTTTGTGACTGCAAATAATGTGCAAAAAAATGTAAAACAACTTGAATCGTATTGGAAAGGAAGCTTACCCAATGCAATGAGTTCATTACTTGACTGGGATCGCAAGCTTGCATATCGAACTCAATTCATTAAAAATATTAAGGAGAAGTATTCCAGTAATTCTCACAATTTGGAGATGATAGAAATGGAAATGCAACTCTCTATGGTAGATGCAGCTTTAATACAAAATAATGTTTGTGTTGCAAAAAAATATGTCTTTTCTTCAAAGGAAAAGCTAATTACATTGCCACTTAAACTGAACTTACAGTGGAGTATAGTGTATGCTCGATATCTGTGGCTCAAATCAGTGCAAAGCACTACTAAACCAATAAACCTTAATTTCATGATCCAAGCTTGTAATACTTTACTGGATCATAATCCTTGCAATGCTGAAGAATGGAATGATGATTGGTTGCTTCAGTTGCAAGCATGTGAATTAATGGGCACAATGGCCAAAGGAGTGTGGGAAGTAATGAAAATTCATCCAGAAGCCATTCACTCTTTGAATGAGGAAAACAGATGTTGTTTTCAAAAGTGGATAAGCACAACAAGTGCAGATGTAGATACTGTTCTGAACGCTATACATGAGTCAGGGTTGACGTATCTTCACACTGCTGTTAACATAGCACTAAAAGAATCTGCTCAAAATAAGTCATCACCTTCCATTATTGCTGATGCTTATTTTAAGATAGCTGAATTTTATGAAACTACAAGAGTAAAGGTAATTGGAGAAATTGATTTCCTAGTAGCCATTCTTCGTGCCATGAAATATGGTTCCAAGGATGCCCATTACCTTTTCCCTCGTCTGTTGCAAAACACTCATTTGGAAGCAGAATGGATTGAGAGGTTTATTATGGAAAGTACTGAAGTAGCTGAGTGGATGTTTTTAAAATGGATTGGTCAAATTTTGGCGTGTTTGGATAAGCCAATTGGTCAGGCTCTGCATCAGATTATTCTAAGAGTAGCAAAAGCATATCCTCAAGCAGTGACATGGCCATATCATATTAGCCTTGAGAAGTATAACACAAATTGTATCCCTCAGATTGTGCTTGAGCAATTGAATTTGTTACTGATGCAGGATCCTTTGATAGAAATGTTTTTGAAAGGAATGTCGTGTTTAGCTCAGCCAGAAATAATTTTAGCCTATCATATAGATCAGGTTTTAAGTATCTGCAAGCAAGATATTATATCTGAGGAAATTCAAACTGCTGGTAAACACTTCCAGGATAAAATTGTGCAAATGAAATTGCGGGACCAAGTTCAAGGCTCATGTTTTGACATTTTAAATTCATATTATCCTCAGTTAGAGAAAGCATCAATTCACATCGTTAAGAAAGAAATCGAAGGATTGGAAATTTTGAGGCAAATAAGATCACTATTGGAAAAGAAAGTTAGAGAAAAATCTGCAAGGAAGGTACCTTTGAGAAAGCACAGTCCATGGTTAAGTGACTTCCAAATGTCACCCTGGGGAGATTATATAGAATTGCCTGGGCAGTATACTGGTGAGAATCGCCCGGTTCCTCAGCATCATGTTAGAATTGCTGGCTTTCTTCCTGAAGTTTCTGTAATTAGTTCTTTGCGTTTACCAATTAAACTGACAATAATTGGAAATAATGGCAAAGAATATCCATATCTTGTAAAATACGGTGAGGACTTACGACAAGATCAAAGAATTCAACAACTATTTAATGTAATGAACACAATATTTTCCAAAGATCCATCATGCTTAACTAGACAAATAAATATTGCTACATACCAGGTAATACCTCTTACAAGTCAACTTGGTATCATTCAGTGGATTGATGGTACCAAAACTCTCAAAAATGTGTTGGAAATTAATTTAAAAGAAGAAGAACAAAAAAATTACAAGAGAGCAACTGATACTTACATAGAATGGTTGAAATTAGGTTCAGGACGTTCTGAAACTAACATGCAAGCAATACATCGTATTGCGTATAGAAATTACAGTAGGGAGGAAACTATTCAAGCTTATGAGAATAGAGTTGCCTTAATACCAGAGGATATATTCAGACGTGCATTCCTTTATTTAAGCATAAATCAGGAAGAATTTTTTGCACGACGTCAAAAATTTGCCTGTAAATATGCAAGTATGTGCATTTCCCATTGGATACTGGGTATTGGTGACCGTCACCTGGGAAATTGTTTGGTCAGGGAACGTGATGGGTCTTGTGTGGGAATTGACTTCGGATGTGCCTTTGGTTGTGGTATTCAGTTCCTTCCCATACCTGAATTAATGCCCTTTAGAATGACTCCACACATTATAAACTTGATGCAACCATTTCAGTGCATAGGATTATTACAAGGAACTATGATCCACACGCTTAGAGCTTTAAGGAATGCCAATCAAACTCTTTTAGCTACCATGGAGGTGTTTGTTCATGAACCATCTATAAATTGGGTAGAACTGGCTAAACAAAATAAAGGATACCAAAATGCAAATACCAAATGGTTACCACAAGAAAAGGTATCAGTAGCAAAAAGGAAGTTGGAAGGTGTTAATCCTGTAACAGTAGAAGTAGAGGAACTAAAAGCAGGGCATGGATCATCTAAATATTTAAATGATTACTTGAAAGTTCTTAATGGTGCAAAATCTTTTAATTTCAGAGCTAGAACTAATGCAACTAATTTGACACCTGCAGAACAAGTAGAATGTTTAATGGACTTAGCTGTTGACCCAAATATTTTAGGGAGAACATGGTATGGTTGGGATCCATGGATATAATTTTGATAGGTTAACAATACAAAGCCTTCAAATATTCCAAAGACATGAAATGTAATATTTGGAATTTAAGAAAACTATTAAGTGCTAGACTTCTACTTTGTGGATTTCAAATTTAATTCTAAATGTTGTGTATAATTCCTTCACTTTTTATTTTATTATATTATTCATTCTTTGAGACTATATACAACAGTTAACATACCTTTATATTGCAGAGATTACTATAAAATATTACATTTAAATAGCAGTATATTCATCCTGTTAGTTACCCCAAAATAATTGATTCATAATTTTCTGTACCTGCTTCTGCATTAGTATTAATGCAGCTCAAGTATCAATTATTTCTTTTGTCAATGAAGGGAGATTTTTATTTATTTAATTTGTTTTTAATTAACCGCTCAATTATTTCATTTCTGTCACTAGGCAAAGTGGTAATTTGAAAATATTTGAAAAATTGCCCATTATTTTTTTGATGTTAATTCATGTAAATGGTTCTCTGTTAATTACTTGATTACTTATTTCGGTGTATTGATTTTGTTCTATGTTGAATACTCAAATGTTGTTTTCATAAAGTATTAGTGGATAAGTGCAAATAAATTAGGCAAAAACATAATGTTCAAAACAGATCTGAAAACTTCTGCTGTAGGTTTATTGTATCCAATTGTGAAATTGCACATTCAGTCTAGTTCTGTAAGAAATGATACCTAGTTTTTATGTAAATAATTTTTGTGAACAATAAACTAATTCACTAACATAATTCTTACTGATACAAAGGATTTTATAATGATAATGATGTAAAATTATTACAGGTATGAATTGGTATGAATTTGTTATATTCTACAAATGCAAAATATAATTTTGAGAAATATTGAATTGGTTAATTGAGAAGCACTGAATGAACAGTGGTCCAATTAATTAATTTTAATTTTAATTGGAAAATTTGTAAAGAAATTTTCTCCCTCCTTTTGCAAGATAGTTTGCAAATAATTTTATTATTTAATATGATAATTGTGAAAAACAATACAAATTATAAAGCTTTAACTGAAACATATTCTGTGGAGTCAACTCCAACTTCACAAATTACTCACTAATTATGTTAAAATTTAAAACACAGATTATTTGTATCCATGTTGAACGCTCATTAAATTGTTGGAAGAAGAAATATTAAAAAGGGATGTTCTGTAATCATTAAATTGAGACACTATTATTTTCTGAAATGTTTGTTAATTTTGACATTTATACCTGAATTTGTAAGTATTTTTCTAATATTCATTAATAAAAAAACTAAAATGACAGTTACTGATGTCGTGAATTGTTTTGTCATTGCCTTAAATGTCATAGAAGAAAGAAACTAAACTGTTGGTTCAAATTTTCCATTAGTGCTGTATTGACACAACACAAGTAAAAAGTTACCCATTAACAAAGATACCTATTGTGGATTTCTATGCACAGGGTTCATATGTACCTGGAAAAAATTGAGAATATGGAAATGTCAGAGAACAGTTAAAAAGTGGAAAAGTCAGGGAATGTTATGCATATACTTGAATTTTGTTTTGTTCAATAAAAATGTTCATACTTTATGAAAAATTAATAATTGTGAAAATTTTCAAATTATATTCCTAGTTTTTTTGATAGCATATAATAAATGTGATTTTTGTAGTGAAGTTTTTCAATAAATACTTTATTTATAGAGGTGGAATATTTTTTTTACCCCTCTATTAAACTACTACTTACGAACTACAGAGAAAGTATTGTGATGCTGCAGGAAATAAACGGCGCTTTTTCAATAGAAAAACTGGAGTTGCGAGTCCCTTAGACCGATAAACTGGATAAATCGTGTTCCTCCACATAGTTGCTCTAATACGTTGGGTCGTCAGATTCCACATTTTGTGGGTCCTTCACAAAAAAAAAGAAGAGAAAACAATGTTATCCAGCAAAATGGTGCGCCTTGCGGTCAACCATTCAGACGATTTTCTTCAAAATTGCAATTTGAAAGGGATTTCTTTTGTGTGTGTGTGTGTGTGTGGAGAGAGTATTTTACATGAAGCCTCAGACACATTTTCATAGTTTCATGGCCCTCAACATCTACCTACAGCTACTTTATTCAAGATAGGTTTTTACTTTCTCGTATACATACGTTTACACGGGAGTAATATACGAACTATAGGGAAAGTTATATAATGATGCTGGAAATCGATTTCGAGATTTCAACGGAAGTACACGTTTTGGGGTCCCCTGATACCGCAAAAGTAGTTTTTTCAAAACGTCCGTCCGTCTGTCTGTCGTATGTGAACAAATCTAGCGCCTAAACTGCACGTACGATATTTTCGAAATTGAAAAATAACCTGTCGATTTGGCTCTAGTTGAAGCTTTGAAATTTTCAAAAACATTCTTTAAAATTTGGGAGTACTTTACATGACGCCCCCGGACATTTTCAAAATTTTATCAAAATCGGCTCCAAATATTTTCTTGTAAGAATAGAGTAAAATACACTTATAAAGGTGACATAGGTCAAATGTTCGAAATTGCAAAAGTTTTAATTTCTTCGGCGTCTTATATAGTCTCCGTAGTTAGTTCTCCGTTAAGGTCACGTAGATTTTTTTAAAAAAAATAGTAATTTTCGTTCAAAAGGACGTGCAATATTTGCAATTTAAAAAATACAAAAAACAAGTTGTTTCTAAAAAAGGCTCCAAATTTTTTCTTTACATTTTTTGCAAGGGTAGTGTTAAACGTACCATATACGATGACGTAAAGCTCATATTGCTCTGTTCTTTTATTTTTTGAAAAATGACAAATATATATTTTTGACTTGTCTCTCACGTCTGTAATATTTACATTAGCAGCAATATATTTACATTATTATATTTATGAGTACATGTTCTTTAAATAATGTCAAATAAAGTTTCTGAAAAACTCAATAGTTTACTGTTAAAATGACGTCAAAATTCCGCAAGTTCAGAAACGCTCGAACTCCATTTTCTCAAATATGACTCCAATTTTTTTAAAAACAATTTTAGTAGTTTTCGTGCGTGCAATATTTGCAATTTTAAAAATTAAGAAACAAGATTTTCTCAAAAACGGTTCCAAATTTTTGATAGACTTACCCTATACTAATATAGATGTACCCTATACGTTCACATACAAACCATATTTCTCTGCTCTTTTTTTATTTTCAAAATTACAAAAACTTTTTTGACCTGACTCTTGTCGGTAATATCTATATTATATGCGATTTCTTCACATTAGTATATTTATGAGTACATGTACTTCAAGTAATGTCATATAAATTTTCTCCAAAACTCAATAGGTTTCTGCTAAAATAAGCTAAACATTCCGCGTTCTGAAAAACGCTCAAACGCCATTTTTTGAAAAATGGCTCCAAATTGTTTCTTCCAACTTTTCCAACGGATAATGGTAGACATAAAGTTCATTTTCGTGTAGTCTTTTGTTGTTGTTGTTGTTGTTTTCTTCAAAAAATACACATATGTAATTTTTTTAAAAAATATATCTTACGCCGTTAATATGCACATTTCAATGGATTTGTATACATGATTGAATTTGTAAGTGGAAGTTCTTCAAATTAAGTTTTTCGAAAATTCAAAAAATTCCTGTGAAAAAGAGCTTCAAATTTCGCATTAACTGTAATGCTAACATTTTCTTAAAAGCGGCTCCAAATTTTTCAATGAAAATTGTTATTAGGATGAGTTCTTAGCCTTCTTTAATATTTTTAAATTAATATTTGGGTTTTCGTGAACCTTTATCAAAAATCTGTTGAGTTTTCAAGAAGCTTTATTTGATATTATTTAAAGTACACGTACAACACGTACAAATACAATACAATAATGTGAACAAAACGCCGCTAATGTAAATATTAACGACGCGAGACACAAATAAAAAATATGTTGGTAATTTTTGAAACAAAAAAAATCGAGAAAATTTTTTTGTATGTCAACGTATAGGGTACATCTATATATAGTATAGGGTAAGTCTATCAAAAATTTAAAGAAAAAAATTGGAACCGTTTCTGAGAAAATCTTGTTTCTTAATTTTTAAAATTGCAAATATTGCACGCACGAAAACTACTAAAATTGTTTTAAAAAAATTGGAGCCCAAATTTTTCTCGGAAATCCAAATAGCCGCGTTGTAACGGCTAATTTTGGTTTCGAATTGGTGCAATTGGGCACCCAGCATCTTCTCGTAGATTTCGACATTCCAAAACCTCAGATATCTTTCCAGACTCGAAATCATCTGTCGCTAGCAACAGCAGCACACAGATATACTCTTTGCACACAGCAAACGCTCATCAGGGCAGATGCAAGCTCATCCAGTCCTCTGCCAGTAGATAGGCCCCGGCCTGTTCTTATTTGAAATATATTTGAATTTCAAACTTTTGAATTCGAAATCGAATTCCGCCATGCGGGGCCCTCCGTGGGCCAATAGCGTCGAAGGGCCCAAAGGCGCGGCGCGCGAAATCTACAGGACAGAACCGGCAATCATTAACATGCTTTGTGTGTAAACGAAACGGTTTCATCTGAACGGTTTTGCCATAGCTTTTGTGTGTTTTAGCGTTTGTGTGTTTTAGCGTTTGTGTGTTTCTGCGTTTGTGTGTTTCTCGAAATGCCCCAATTTAGGCGTTGTTGGGTACCCAATTGCCGATACAACCAAAATAGAAGGAGTGAACAGCAATTCTTTAAGTTTCCAAGAGATCCTGAAAGGTAAGCGATATGAAATGCTTAGCATGGTTCTATAACAATTTTTTCATGTACTATTTAGTGACGTAAATTAACTATGTATGTATGATGTATGTATTTCATGTAAATAATACATGAAATTAATTTACATAATGTAATTATATCGAGGATATTGTAAACACATTATTATGAACATCAATGTATTGAAGTCATGAAAGCACTGGTTGCTTTAAAATCATGTAATTGATAAGTTATAATAGCTATATTAACATTAAGGTGATTTTGATATAACTATAATAGCTCAATAATACATTACTAATTTTATTACAGGTGTATGAAATGGTTAAAGGCAATTGGGGATCTGACTTTGGCATCTAGCCCTTGGGAAATTCTCATAATGTTGAGATATGTATGTATGGAGCACTTCACGCTGGAAATGTTCACTGCAGCAGACAGACTAGCACTTAATGCGGAGCCCATAATTTTTGCTGATGTGCGTCCTGAGTTTCTGGAGGTGCACTCAGGTCATTTATAGAAGGCTTACCACAACAAAGGTGTACGTTTCTTATTATTATTATTATTATTATTATTATTATTATTATTTTATTATTATTATTATTATTTTAGCAACTAGAAGGTGTAATAAGAAAACTTTTTCGTTGTTAATTTAATTAAACATCCTTATTTCATTTGCAGGATCTGCTCGGCATGTAGTGACAACATTTCTCCTGAGTTCTCGGTTGCTAAATGAAGAAAAATCCTGTAACACGTGGTGTGGTCAAAATCTCGGTTTTGTGGGATCTTGATGCGAACAACCAACTGGAAGCAAAACGTCTGTAGTATGTGAACAAACATAGCGCCTAAACCATGCGTAGAATTTTTTTCAAATTGAAGAAACCCCTGTCAATATGTATCTAGTAGAAGGTTAGAAATTTTAAAACCTTCCTTAGTTTTTAGGGAACTTTATATGAAGCCGTAGAAATTATTCAGAATTTTCTCAAAAATGGCACCAAATTTTTGTTTTAATTTCTTGTAAGAACAGAGTAAAATACTTATAAAGGTGGCAAGGTCCAATTTTCAAGATTAACTCTGAATTTTCAGAAATTTTAAAAGTGTGCGTTTTATCATCAACTTCTTTCAATTACAATATTGAAGTTAGAGACTTTTCCTTCGAATTAAATTTGATGTGCATAAATAGTTCTTCATTTAAGGTGTGAAGATTGTTTTGTAAATATTAGTAGTTTTTGTGCAATTGTGGGTGAACTATTTGGAATTTTAAAAATGACTAAAGAAGATTTTCTCAAAACGGCTCCACTTTTTTTCTGATCAGTATTATATTTATGAGTACATGCACTTTAAATAATGTCAAGTAAATTTTCTTGAAAACTCAACACTTTTTTATTCAAATGAGCTCAAAATTACTCATTTTCAGAATAGCTCAAACACCATTTTCTCAAAGGTGGCTTCAATTTCTTTCTTTAAACTAGTTCAACGAATAGTGGTAATGGTACTATTTAATATAATATAATGTAATGTTCATTTTGCGTATTCTTTTGTTTTCCCAAAATTGCACAAATGTTTTATTTCTTTCAATATCTCATGCCAGTAATATGCACATTTCAATGGATATATTATTGAATTTGTGAGTGGAAGTTCTTCAAATTACTTCAAATGAAGTTTTCGAAACTCAAATAGATTCCAGAGAAAAAGAGCTTCAATTTTGCATTTACAGTAACGCTTAACGCCTTTTTTTTTTTAATGGCTTCAAATTTTTCAATGAACTTGCTATTTAAGACAAGGTTTTAACCTTCTTTAATACTCTTAAAATAATATTTCGGTTCTACTATTTGTGTAACGAAGAGTTGAGAAATGGCAAAAATGTATTTTGAGCGCGATAGATGCCAGCTGGCAAGAGGATGAGGAAGACCATAGAGCCGGTCCACTCCAAAGGAAATTAGAAACTTAACTTTGAGAAAGCTATTCTGTAGCACTTCCAGTTACTATATGTAATTTAGTAAATCCAAACTGCAGGACCACTTTCTTGGAGACATGTACCAAATTGAAGTTTTTGGGATTCAATTGAATAAAAATTGTATTTTGAGTGATAATCATTTGGTGTTTCTGTTGCAGTAAATTTTTATCTCAGGTGTTTTTGGCCCACTATCTGTCTTGTAGAACTATGTATAAGTCTTTGTATAACAGTTTGGTATTTTTACCAGGAAGCATTAGCTATTTTCTAAACATATTTCTGATGGTTCTTGGGATGTCTGTTGGGTATAATCTCTGAGTATGATAAGTGCTTTTATTTAGTTATATTGTTTTGCAGAAATTGTGTGCGTTAGTCACATAACATGATTAGGGAAAGACATGAAAATATTTTTTAGTAATTGAAAAACTGTTCAATATCTGTATCAAATGTTGAGTAATTCTGGATATAAAATCGACCTTTGGATTTTCATCCACGATCCATTGAGCAACTAGCCATGCTTTTGGACAAATATAGCCTGTGATATCGGAATATTAGTGAAACATACCAAGTCCAAAACTCTGCTTTGAGATTAATGAAGTTGAAGTAGAATCATGTAATTTTTTACTTGTTCATCACTTGTACTAGGTAGGAGGTAAAACATGTTTCTTGTAATGCAGTTTAATGTGTAATATTGCTTTTGAAGAAAGCAAGCAAAAAGACAGATTTTGTGACTGTTTGTGCAGATGCAAGTTTCCTGTTTATTTATAAAACTTATCAATAATATTCATTTGTATTGTACCTTAGTAGCAATTTTGATAATAGTCTGAAATTTGACAGGTGTTGATAGCTGGAATGTCATTTTAATAATGATGCAATATTAAAGAAGTAATGGTCACTAGTTATATTTGGACAATTGTCTAAATTCATGGTTTCAATATTTAGTCAATGGCAAAGTAAAATAATCTTTATGTCTGATTACTTGCTCACATTTATTTTGTAAAAAATTGTATTATTTATATTGTGTATGACTATTTACATAATTTAGAAATAAATATTGTGTTTATAAAATAACTTTTTATTTTGCACTACCTGGACAATAATTCCATTCAGTGACTTAGGATTCCAAATCCTAATATTTTAGTTTTCTTAATTGCCTAGCGTATTTTACATAAAATAATGTATTCATTTGACGCCATTTTGAAAACAACTTCATTTTAAATGTCCCGGTCGTCAATACGCCCCACCTCCATTGGTAGAACGCCCTTCGACGCTATTGGCTCAAACGGGGGCCCAGATGGCGGCTTCCCCCCTCCATGAAAATTAGAAATTTGAATAAGAGCGTTGGAATTAACATTGAGTGCCGTCTCTATTAGTATACTCTCTGAGCTCATCTAACGCCTCAGACAAACGCCTTTGAATCAACCACCTCAGTCGCGCCAAACTCTCCAAATAAGTAGTTCACAGATTCACCGTCAGAGCGCGTTGGTGAAAATACAGTTGCATATGGCGTCGGGCTAAAATTCAAATAACGACTTCTACCGGTCTATCTAGTGACAGGAAACACGGGCAAACCAAAGCTTGCCTCCAAACGTTTTCGCGCCAAACCGTGTGATGTCACTGAATGTCACTATTGTCTGTGACTGTGTGATGTCACTATTGTCAAAGAAAGAACAACAGATAAGTTCCTTCATCCATCGCTTGATGTCGCTGAAGAAGTTCATTTATTCCATGGAGGAAAGGAATTATTAATAATTTTAATATCAACTACAACAGTATTGGTGGATATCGGAATGCAAATTGTATAAGAGGAGTAGAATGATCTTATTATTGTAAACATATTTACTGAAATCTGCGTTTTACCCTTTGTAACTGAAGATGCAAACGAACGTTGTCTGACACGTAATTCATGCAATACCAGCTATTTAATGATATCGAACAAATAATTACAATGAGATTTGCATAATTTATAAAGTAAGATTGATTAATACACCAATTAAAATTTAAACATATTTATTTAATTGTTATAATTGTGTCCACAGGCGGAGTTGAATGCAATGTCTTTGAAAAACATGATTGGTTAGGGTTTGTTCTTGGGTTCCTGTTCCGGTCTGAATTCTCTTTTCGTTGTGTAAAGTTTCTCGGTGAGACTCAGTAATCATGGCTGTTGGTAAGAACAAGGGCCTCTCGAAGGGTGGTAAAAAGGGCGTCAAGAAGAAGATGTAAGTAAACAATTCCGTATTATTGAAGTTGTATTTACTTCGGATTAGTTCTACGTTGATGAATTTAACTCGCATTTTGAGTGATTTCTCTGATATTCTGAGATACGAGAACACGTTCAACGCACGTCTGCATGCATGTGTTCATATGTTAGTGCGTTTCCGGGATCCGTTCTTGAGATTATTCAAATAATTATTAATTATTGTGAAAAACGTCTGCTCTATATTTCAGTGTGGATCCCTTCACAAGAAAAGACTGGTACGATGTGAAGGCGCCGTCAATGTTCAGCACCCGACAAATCGGGAAGACTTTGGTTAATAGGACTCAGGGCACAAGTACGTATTTAACTTCTTTATTAGGTTAATTTGTCAGTATGCCCGTGTGAAGTGAAGGGTTTAACCTTTTAGGAATAACGTTACCAGAAACTTGGATGATTGAGGTTAGTTATATTGTATTTAAGACGTTTTGTTCGTGGAAGCCGCTAAGTAGTTACTGAAGGGAAGAAAAGTACCAATAAACAACCTGTTTTCTAGTTATAATTTCAATTACATGGATAAATAGTATTGAAGTGGATTGGGAATCTCATTTGTATAAAGAATTTTTATTTCCCAAGTTTTCCCAGTGATAGACTATTTGAAGATAAATAAATTTATAGTAAACTTTGTGTTTCATTTATTCCTGTAAAATTTATTGCACAGCAAAAGTCACTGATACTTGATTACGTACTAATAACAAGTTCCCTGCCAACTAAGAGTATATTCATAGTTGGCAAACTTGTTTACTTGCCAGGTACGAGATAACTCGTTAATCGTCTTACCTAAATTCACGAATACGAGTATTGCTGTAGCAAATGCGTGCGAAGATTGGATATATGGCGTACAGGAAAGGACTAAATAAAATTTTTTGCATGCTGAAATAATTTATTTAATATAAGTGTGATAAATTATAAAACTTTTCCATGCGAAGTGTGGGTTTTTCATCACATACCAGATAAAAATAACACGTTTCACACATATTCTTCTGTCCACTACAAACCCTACTTGGCTTTGTTGGTTGCATCTTCTCCGTTTGTGGAAGTGCTTCCAAATAATGAAAATTGTCTTCTTTTTTTTTCTTTCAAGTGCGGGTTTTACTGAACTGAAAAATAATAAATTCATTTGTCATCCGATTAAGCTTTCGGCAAATTTTTAATGGAATTTCAGGCTGGTAATTTTGACTCCATTGGTTTCAAAGTAAATCAGATAAGCATTGTTGATGTACATTTCAAAAAGATGAAGAGCAATTTTTTCATCCAACAGATATTTTTCTCCATGATGAATAATAGCTTAGTATTTAGTAAGATAAACTAGTTCCTGACGTTTTTAATTAAAAACTTTTATGATAGGTTTCTTTGAAATCTTGCCTTTTCAATTTCCACATGATGCATGTTTGATATGGTCAGTACTTCTCTCATCTTTCCACTAGCAAAATACCCAGCGTTGCCTGGGCTTTCTTCACAATAAATCCTTGCAAATGAGGGAAAAGATCTTTTATATAAACCGGTTTAAAATTATTTTTTATGTAATTTGTTCAAATTTCAATAAAATACTTCATTTTACAAGACATTACCATTAGATGATTTTTTTTTTTTTGTGTGTGTTGTTGTTATCTTACTCACCACTACTGACCTTTAGAGAGAAAATTAGGTATCTATTTTTGGTGCAGCACCACTGATCTCGTGGAATATATTAGGAATCACGTTCTTTAAGCGAGAGGTGAAAAATGGTCACGGTGCATCTGCAAACATATTATTTAAATTATTTATTTTCCACATTTGGGTTGCGTTAATCTTTAGTAAACTTTGCAAGGACACTGCAACAATCCTGAAGAACCTTTAAAAATTTCATATCTATTCATACTCTTACTTTTTGTGGTATCGATGTCGGTTACACATTGTTTAATTCACTTTTATTAGTATAGATTTACAAACTACTGTCCCTCTTATATTCCAAATAACTTCACTTTTCTTCAGCTTTTTATCACTAAGTTTTGGGTTCCCTTTTCTATTTGTGCATAATGTACCACATACATGTTTTGTGGAGGGTTAGTTCCTTTAGGAAGGAAACAATTATAAAAATTGTCCATGTAGAATTTATATCTAAGTAGTCATCCATCGAATGTAGGACTACCTTAGTTGTGTGACCAGTCTCATTGTCAGTATTTTCAGATTTTCTAAAGTGAATGTGTATTTTTAGCACAATTCCATTTGATTCGCATAACTTAATACTAGATTTGTTTTTATTTATGATGTATTGGCTTCCACGCCATAATATCAGACATGTCAATGGAGAGAGTTTGGTTTGGTACATAATTGTCTTTCATACTTTATTGAAATGTTTCATACGGGTCTAATTTTGTACAATCTATAGTCAGTTTTTGTGTTGCCTGCAAAATGAAGCCGAAGAATCAATAGAAACCTGTTCCAGCTGATAAAAGTTCGCCAAAATGGAAAATTGTTAAATTCACTTGCATTCCAATAATACTGTATGGTTGGATGATAACACAGAGCAACAATCAAAAAAAAACTTTCATTTCTAGTACATTAATGTCCGTCCTAGTGGAAAGACGGCTTGACCTTCGAAGTGGTCTTTGCTTATTTATTTCTTGTATAAATTTTATAATATATATATCAATTATTTGTTGGACCAAAAAAATCAAAAATTCTTCTAAAAAACAAGTTGACTAACCTTTCAATACTGACATAAATTTTCAAACCTGAGTTCTGACTGAATTCAAAATAAGGTGGGTCATCTATATCGGTCCTGTCATAATCATTGTTCTGCTCTGTCCCTTCTTAATGTTTGTCATTGTCACTATGGCCTCCTTCTGCAGTATTATCAAGAATAGATTCACTAGACTCCTCACTAGATGGAATTAAATTATCTGACTCTCCAACGGAACACACTCCATTCTGAATCACGGACATTTGCATAACATTCTACTTCTTGTTCAGTGAGAGGTATTCTTTTCACCATTTTCACAGTTCATTCATGGGATATATATTCAACAGTGTGCTCTAATACTTGTTCAGCGCCTGTAACGGACAATAAAGTCGCAGCTGTTATGTGGGCATGTGCAAAACGGACGAGTATGTCTTGCTTAACGGTTTATGAATAATCTTGTAGTTGGCACAGGAAGCAAACAAGTTATTGCATGCGCCAACTAAGAGTATAGTCGTGAGAGTTTATTTATTGCTAAAAGTAATCTGTTGTAAAGATATTTAATGAAACAATGGAAAATAATTTAAAACATAAAATTGCAGTTTGGATCTTGACACATGTGAACGGACCCATCATATCAGCTTTGGCAGCAAATGTGTTAAGCAAATGCTTGTTTTACAGAGGTGGTTTTAATTTCTCGCAGTTGTGAATTATTCTCAGAGCATTTTTTAAAAATTGTAATGGTTTTTGTTACAATGTTCTCTTATCGTTTACTGGCATCGAACTTGGAGTAATCCTCTGTTAAGCTACTCTTTCATTGACTTCTATACCTTTGGCCATGGGCTCAGCACTTAAATTCCAGAAATTCCCAGATGGACGCACATCCAGGAAACCGCAATGCCTAAAGTTGCTTCAAGTCTGTGGCTTCAAGGAGTGTGGTTAAGCAACACTGTTACTGATGCCAGCATTCATTCATGGCACTTGTATGTGTGTGCGGAGCTACTGTATTTACTTTTTTTGAAGAGTAATTGAAATACATGAAGATAAAATAGGAAGGCTGGCAATGCCTCTACAAGCAATGGTTTGGCTGTTAAGACTATAATGGATGCACAGAAAAATCCTCCGAATGGAGGAAGTGGTGGCTGCAGGAGAGGTTCAGCGGCCTCATATTTGTGCATGGCAATAAAATTAACTCGTGAGAAATAACAACTCTAATGTGCCTTGCCTAAACAGTTTAATGAATTGCACCTATCCACAAAATAGAAACTATGGATGATTTCTATTAACAAATTTATTAAGTGACTGATTCCACTGCTCAAGGCACCAGTCAAACTTTATTACACTATTATGTTTATTTTAAAACCGAGACTTTAATATGCGTACTGGTGCAAGTGTTTCCGGCTAGTGTACTGTTGTCTCGAGCCGTGATTGAGTGTGTTCTATTTACATTCGTGGCAGGGTTTTTTACTGATTGAGAGGCAATGTCATGAGATTTTCCAAATACGTAATTAAATTTAAATATTTCCCGGACTTGCGTGCATGCATATACTTAAGCGGAACTCTTAAGACTTCTGCATAGGGATGCTTTCACAGGAGCCATAAACACTTTCAAAGAGGCGTGGCTGAACAGCTGTTGTGGTGGAGGGATACTTGTCTGAATTACACGTGATGTTCACTTGTTTAGCGAACTGTCACTTTGGCTCATTCTTAGGAAAATCATTCTGTATCAAGATTGTAGATGAAGAAAATAATTTCTAATGAAGAAAAAAGATGAAAATTTAATAAAAATGAAGAAACTACTCGCCTCTTTAATTTGTTATAAATTTTTTGATGTTTTGGCAAAACTTTTCAAATTTAATTGTTTTTGAACTTTGTCTCCAAGTATATTCTGTTAAATTTAAACTAAAATTATTTACCACTTTATGGCATGGAATTGCGTGTTTAATCACACTCTAAGTCCCCCTCAATAGTATTTGTATGCGCTCCAGTTTCAGGATCTTTGAAATAGTAATAGAATGATTAACTCCTAGATGGGTAAAAACCTTAATCTTTAAGACAATCATGAGCCTTCCAGCAATCTGAGATCATAATAGATTTCGGTTTGATGTAATTTTTGATGTCCAAAAGTACATCCTTGCAACGACGTTCAATGGCCTTGAAAAATGACCGAGAGGAACCTCCGTCAACACCACAAAACACCCATTTCCCTTATACGAAACTTTCCTCGATTTTAACGCGAACACCCTCTCCACCCAGTGGTTGACATTCATCTTCAATCACTTCAAAAACCTAACTATCGGCAAAAATTCATCCAATCAGTAATCGTGCTCTCATATACATCAGCATCCAAATGTGTGTTCAACCTTTGTTTTCATCACCCACATGTAGGTAATGAGAAGCACCTTCCGTATCTCCATGTGACTCCTCTCAAACCAAGAATCCTTTCGCCCAGACATTTTCACGCTATGACCATTCTTGCCTCTCACTCTACAAATCCACTCAACCATCTGTCCTATCCTTTCAGTAAATTTCATCTCTTGCACACATTACATACATGTCGAGACGTAAGCAAACCCACTTTCTGACATCACTGGATCATATTCAAAGTTCCCTCTCATTGCAAATCATAAATAAATCCAGCATTCGTACTGAAAAAAACACAATTCCATGCCAACAAATTATCTGGAGACTTCTCATTTAACTTAGAACATAAATAATTGTTATAATAACAGCTAAATGTGTTAATAGAAGGCTGTTTAATTACTAACCCATTTCTATATTTATATTTCCCACAATATTATAATAAAATCCACATTTTAAAAATATTTTTTTTAAGTGTTGTGAAGTGTTACTGTGAAGTATGAATTGATATTTTAAACGTATCGTGATGAAGATGAAATGCTTTGTAATTGCAGTACGTATAGCTTTATGTGACTTTGAACAACAGTCATATTGTATATATTTATGCTTTGGCATAAGAAAATTAATCAATGCCAGCAAAATTATTCTCGATCACTCAACCAGTGATTCAGGTGAATCGTGCATTTATAAACAAAGGAATCACTAGAAACGATGAATCATAAAAGGAACCAAAGGAACCGTGCCATTCTAAACCTGTGTTCAACCGAGGTTAACTAACATAGCAAGCCAACCCAAATATCATTTTGTGGTAATCATTAGAAACTTTGCTTGTTCAATTAATTTTGTATGTTATATTAATTTCAAATAAAATTGTTGCACATCCAGAATTTCTGGTTTAGTGCTGTATGAAGATTTAAAGTGCATAAAAAATGCTTGTTTGGAGAGGAAGTTAAAAAATTTACAGAATTTTCTAACGAGAAATTTAATTATAATAGAGTACTTGACTGGGGGGGGGGGTCACGTTAGCGTTCCTGCTCTGTTCAAAATAACTGATACAGGGAGACAGTAACTCTGTGCTAATTATAGAAACGTTTGTGTCAGGGTTTGTATTTCAGTTTGAAAACTGAGGAACTGGAGAGGGGGATGCAATTAGTCATTAATCGTTTGAAACTTCAAATTAATGAAAATAATTAAAAATATATCAAATTAATTTTATATTTGATTTGTTCTCAAAACCTTTGTTGCACATCCAGAATCACTTATGGTAGAGTACCATATGAGGATTCCAAGTGCATAAAACAAATGCTTGTTTTGCAGAGGAAGTTTGCGTTTTTTTGCTCTCATTCTTTTGAAAATAAGCTACATTTGTTTCACACATGAAGACTAGAGAGAAAAAGATTGCATTTAAGTATGGCTTGAATTCTCATGATTTGTTCTTTATTCTTTTATCGTGTAGGTATGATACTTAAATGTACAGAAATTTTTGATGAGAAACGTGGCATATTTTGCTATTTTTGGAAGGTAGAGAATTCATGACTTACTTCCAGTCATGTGATGTGATAAACATCAGACGCGGAGTTTTTTGTACAGGTTTATTTACAATGACTGTATATGACAATGTTTATTTACATACTCCTCCGGAAACTACACCGGCACTATTCCTGAGGCAAGCTGCCCCAACCTGACCTCAAGTACCCCAGCGTGCTAATCTGTCCTGTGGGAACACACCACCCTCGTGAGATTGCGATCACCCCAAATACCTCTGCACCGCAATGCAGCCAAAACTCGAATGCCAACAGTTTATTCCACCAACCCCTATTGCGAGGAGTCACGTGACAGACCCATGCTGAAGACCCGCTGACCTCATCACCATTACAAAATTTTGGGTCCTGTCGCAAAATGGGGACCGCCGCCAACTGCAGATGATCCTCACCCGTCATTTTGCACCAGCTGAACACAAGGGTTCCCAGACATGCCCCCCGCGGCCTGCACCCTCCAAGGCGACAGCTCCGGTTGCCCAGCCAGCCCATCGCCTGGACCACCCCCTCCCACACGCCGGCCCGCGCCTTGTGCGGTACGTTAACTAAAATGCGACAGTCATCAGCTCCTTAGCCAGTGTCACCGTTGTTTCAGGAGTGCACCAGGCTGCTGCAACCCCACATACTTCATTTAGTTGATTTTCCTGGACACCCTATTTTGCCGTGAGGAAATTTCTCTATTGACATGGTTTTCCTTCTGAAAACCATGCATGGCAGCAACGTGCACCCGACTGCAGTTATCTCCAGCACATCTCGCCCATCTGTAGTCGCACCCACTCGTAGCTTGCTTGAAATTCGGTTCAGGGGATACAGATCTTCCTGGCCATTTTGCTGCTCTCAAACTACTGAATCTCTCGGAAAACTGCAAAAACGTTGCACCGGATTCCGGGTTTCCCAAACGTATTCCAACAATTCTTCAACTATACTTGGGTTTTTCTAACGAGGCATGTGAGGGTAGTATCTCAAAGATGGAATATGGCATGGTTTTTCTCGTCTTTCTCGGTCTGGCTGCTAGAGTCGCTTGATCTGCAGCACTGCTGGATATGGTCACGATTATGTGTCATCTTGTGACAGGACCAAGAAAGACGCAAAAAGTCGTACTTTATTCCATCTTGAAGATAATACCCTCAGATGCCACATTAAAAAAACCTAGTATACTGGAGTGCAGTGGAACATGGAGGGTGATGTGCACGCGCTGAAGGCAGTCTAGTAAAATTAGTGCAGTGCCTAGTCGGAACTTCAAAGGTTGCTCTGGATGTCTTTCTTTACAATGGATGATGAGGATACACTGGCTTGTGACATAAGGTGCAAGAAGTTCTTAGACTAAAATAGTTGTCAGAGACCAACCAAAACTAATTATTTGGAAGAAAGAAGCACACTTATATTATGAATGTTATAATTCTCAACTACATTTTTTACCATTTACAAATTTTAGGTGTATAAGCAAAATATTGGCTAAGAGGGATTTTAACTATTACAATAATAATTTACAAAACTTTATTTCTCTTAATTGTAATTTTTGGAAATATATACATTCAAAAAAGAAAATCAATACCTAAAGTAATGCATCTTGGTGCTGATTTATTTGATATAATTTGAGTGTTAATGCCTTCGCAAACTGTCCTCGTTTTTTAGAGCTTCAGATTGTCAGCTTAATGTTGGTTTAGATCATCAAACTCCATTTGTTATTTCTATAAATGACACGTTTCTGACATTTTTGATGAAATAGGCAAATTAGACACATGGGAGTGACGGGATACCTACAATTTTTCTATCAACGCAAGCTTTATTATTTCTCATATTTTGAATTTTTTTTTCAAAGATTATTTGGAAGGTGTTCCCTGAGTGCAAATTCTCCTTAGTCATTCGCATTTTAAAATCCAGTGATAAAGCCATATAACTATAGACTTATGTCTATTTAGAGTCTAATTCCAAAACACTTTGAAGATAAAGTTACCGATAAAATCAAGTGTAAAATATTTCCCTACCTCATTATTAGACAATTTGGTTTTATGAAAAAATACTTGAATTTGGTATATTATATCCAGTACATTAAAAATTTTACCCTGATTTGGTAATCACAAATTACTAGTACAAAAATTGAAAGCTTTTAGTTTTTCTGGTCTGCTCCTACTTTTGTTTACTGATTACTGAACACAATGTGTTTAAAAAATCAAAACATTTCTGAAGGTTTCCTGGTTCTGTCTGGAGTGCTTCAGGGATCTCATCTGGGACTGCTAATCTTTATTCTAATTATAAATGAATGAATGCCTTATTTTACGTGGCTAGACTCGGGCCGTGAGGCCTGCTCATCCGTCTGACCACGCTGATTTCATTACGCTCCTTTCACAAGGTAGGGGAGAATGAAGGTATTACTTAGGCGACAAAACAGGCAATTTTAATTTAGCTCAGAGGCTTCATTTAGGCTTGAGGACATTTTACATGCAGTAAATCTACTACATGGGACAGCCAGCTTTACTTCCCCATCGAAGGTAGGCGTAAGGAGGATTTTGTCACCATTGAAAATCCACGGCTTCGATTGGGTTTAAACCCATGAACTAGGGTAAATAGTTTGATACACTAACCAATACACCATTGCCACTGCATAAATGACATTGATCTCAAGGTTAATGATAAGGGTTACAGATATAGAGTTGCTCGTATTAGCAGATGATTGTTTACTCTTTAAGATGATCACATGCATAAATGACCAACATTCCTTAGAATCTAAATCTAAATGCATTAGCTAAATGGTGCAAAGAGAATGATCTTATATTCAATGCTGCTAAATGCAAATTTATTTTATCTCGCTCCCAATCAGTAGCTGATCACCAATTCAACATAAATACATTACCTCTTTAATGTATCTCTGGGATTCAGGATTTTGGTGTATATTTTGACTCTAGTACTTTAACCATGTTTGTTAACCACCATTAACCATAAAAAGCCAAATATATCCTTTGTCTGAAGAACATGTGCTGAAACATTTTTAAAATGTTATGCCTCATGCTTGTGTAACTTATTTTAATCTTTGCGTCTGTTGTCTGGTCTGTGTTCTCACATTCATTATGCTAAAATTGAATCTATCCATTATAAGTTTTTCAGAATTGCTGTAACACATTTAGGCATTTGTGACCCTTACATTGAATATGATTATAGTCTCATATCCTTTGTGTTTAAGTGTAATTGATTGCCCACTGTTGCTTGAGGAATTGAATTTTATTCTCCACAATTCGCTCAAGAAATAAATACTTCCCATACAAATATGTATATTGCAAAAAAACCTAGGACTAGAATAACTAGGATGCTCAATGATTATAGTTGCGATAATTGTAGTTTGGCAGAACGGTTCTTTACTGATTTGTATGAGTGTTATTTGCATTCTTATATTCATCAGCCATATTTTTCTTAATTTTATTTCTGTCCTATTCTGTATTTCTATATTCAGCGAAAGCCCATCAGATAATAAATAAATATTGAAAATTCACCTTCAAATTGTGTAGGCTTGTGAATGAAATTGGGTCAGATTTCACTTTCAATATAGATATTACAGAGTTTAAAAACTGAAGTTAAATCTAGTAAGTATGAACAATGAGTTGGGTACATTAAGATAATTGTTCTGTTTCATTGTACTAGTATTTCATTTTAATTATTATATTGTAATGTTTCAGATATATTATTTTGTTATATTGTACATTTATGACATGTTTTATATTTGTAAATCATTTTTCCTCCAGCACTATTTTGTTGAAATTATGGACATTAGCTGTTGATTATAAATATTCGTGTTTATTGCAACTGGAATTTTCAGTGCAATTTTGTCTTCAATCCACTGCCACACAATCTTTTCATCAACATCGAATTTCTGGCTGCTAAATTCCCATATCCTTTAGTGAACATCACTGCGCCTGATTAATATAAATATATATATATATATATATATATATATATATATATATATATATATATATATATATATATATATATGAATGAATGTTTGAAGTCTGAGAAACTGGAGAGGGATCTAATTAGTTATTTATTATTATAAAGTTGGTTTATCAATTTGATTTTGTATTCAATTCATTCCTAAAACCTTTGTTGCACATCCAGAATCACTTATGGTAAAGTACCATATGAGGGTTCAAAGTGCATAAAACAAATGCTTGTATTGCAGAGGAAGTTTGCATTTTTTGCTCTCATACTTTTGAAAATGAGCTATATTTGTTTCACATGTGAAGACAAAAAATTACCTCTTGTCATAAGGTGGCACCTAAGCACTTTTTCTCATGATTTGTCTGACGTAGGTGGTGTTGAATTTAGACATTTTTTGCACAAGAAAATGAATTATAATAGGCCAATATGTCATAATTCATTATTGCATATTTTGTCATTTTTGAAAGATAGGTATATTTAGCTAGATTTTTCAGTCATGTTCATTGTTTTTCTACTCTACATGAAATAATTGTAGATGAGGGGAGGCAGCCACTCAATGCCAGTAAACAAAAAGGTTGTGTCAGTTTGTATTTCAATTTCAAGTCGAAATGGAGTATGGTGTCATTTATTTTTAGGAAGTTACGTTCATTCCCCTGAAATTTGTTGTGCATCCAGAATTGCTTGTTATTGAGTACTAATGAGGATTTGAAGCACACAAAACAAGGATAGTTTTGCATAGGAAGTTTACATTTCTTGCATTCATGCTTTTGGATTTAACAAAGATTTGTTTCACACATGAAGAAAAATTTACATTAAGATTTGTATGATTGGGCCAAAGCAGGGCTAGCATTCTTATAATAACTCACACTTTTCTTTCTTCTTCGGGGGGGGGGTCTGAAAAATTCAGGGTTTTGTTTTATTTTTTACTCTACAGAAGACAAGTAAAAGAAAATGGGTATAATATAATTGTAAATCCATTTAACTTCATCTGCTTGGTTTTAAAATAGGTTTTATTAAATTTCTTCTGGCAATATCAAAGGTTACTGCTTTGAACTAATATTAAGTTATGTTTATGGAAACTTTTGTGCTCAAATGTGCTAAATTTCACACTCTTGGAATGTTAATAATCCTTGTTATTCACTTACAGAAATTGCATCAGATGGCCTGAAGAATCGTGTTTTTGAAGTTTCATTGGCAGACTTGCAAAGTGATACAGATGGAGAGAGATCTTTTAGGAAGTTTAGATTGGTTGCTGAAGATGTTCAGGGTAAAAATGTTCTGACCAACTTCCATGGAATGGATTTAACTACTGATAAGTTGAGAAGCATGGTTAAGAAGTGGCAGGTATGAAATTTAAGTTTGACTCATTACATCACTCGCTTATACTAGAGATTTTTGTGAAGAGAGAAGTTGAGCATCTGAAGGGTAGACATGGTGTTTCGTGCCAGATAATTTCAAGATTTGTAAATGTATTGTCAGCTATACCATATGTAGACAAATGAAAAATATAATAATTTATTGTTTCATTTTCTACTTGATTTTCATTCAGATATACTCAGCATCCTTTGATTAATAACCATAGTTTTTGTTTTATTTAGACATTGATTGAAGCTCATGTTGATGTCAAAACAACAGATGGATACCTTCTAAGAATTTTTTGCATTGGTTTCACCCACAAGGATTCTATGTCTCAAAGGAAGACGTGTTATGCTCAACACAATCAGGTTGGTAAAAAACTTTAACAGTAGATTAACACTATTATTTCTTGAATAAATAAGTATGGGGCAAGCTCTGCTAGTATACTTTCAGGATTTTCTGAACGTTAATAGTAGGGCTTAGATCAACACAAGAACTTTAAGCCTTTATTCTGTACTGGAATAAAGAGCGAGTCTCTCTTGTTACAAATATTGAAGGCAAAGTTCCCTTGTCATATGTTAAAATATTGTGATTAGATAGAATATTTTTAAGTATTTGTGCCGCTATTGAATTGGTGACTGGGCTCATCACAACTTATGTTGATTTATAAAATCTCCAATTAGGTTCGGCAAATCCGCAAGAAGATGGTTGAAAGAATAACCCAAGAAGTCAGTTCATGTGATTTGAAAGAAGTCGTTAACAAGTTGCTTCCGGATTCAATTGCTAAAGATATTGAGAAGTTGTGTCAAGGCATTTACCCACTACATGATGTGTATATTCGGAAGGTAAGATTGAAATATTATGGCAGTTGGAAAAGATCATGCAATTCTTGAGGTTTTATGAGCATTAATTTGTTGCAGGTGAAGGTACTGAAGAAGCCTCGCTTCGAGTTGTCTAAACTGTTGGAACTTCACGGAGATGGTAAAGGAAGCACAGATGAACCTGGTGCAAAAGTTGATAGACCTGAAGGATATGAACCTCCTGTCCAGGAATCTGTTTAAATATACAGATAAATAAATATTTGGCTAAAGTCGTGGAAATAATATGTAGTGTTTCTTTCCCTTATACTCTCCTTGAGGAGCTCAATTTCCATTATTGATTTTATTCGTTAAGATTGGCAATCTTAGTTCATGCAAGACATTTTTACTCTCATAATTTTTAACTATGACAAAGAGAATGTTTGCTAGTGCACTCTCGGTTCCTTTAGGAAACTTTATTATAGCCGTAATGTTCTATTGGATTCATTGTACCACCACAATTACGCTGAAATTTACACGGACAGTTTGATTAAATAAAGAACTAGTAACACAGATTACACCTCAATCACGTGTCAAAATTATTCTAAATACATTAAAGTTCACATCAAATTCATTTAATTTTATTATATATATGTAGATATAGAAAACGAAACAAAACTAGATTGCAGTACCGGAAGTGTATATTGGTCTGACACTTCTGTGCGCTGTTACCACAGATTACTACGCACATGGCACCACCTAAAAAGACTTGAGAGACAGATAAGTATCAATGCTTAACCCTGGCTGTGAGCAAAGAAACAAATCTTCACAAGCTGATTGCTTCAGAGCTGGTCTCGTGACCTACCACAGGATATGATCAGAGAACTGTCAGAAACGCTTATATGCTACACTTGTACTACCAGTACTACACCAAAAATCACAGGAATAGGAACACAGAAAATACTAATTATAAGGACGGTTCACATTTTCCAAGGATTTAAAAACTGAACAAAACGAGAGAATGGGGTACAACAATGGTTATTACAGGATTAAAGAAAATGGAGAATTATAACTAGGGTGTGGATTTCCATAAACATAATGCATACATTTACAAGAAGGTACTGCATATTAAAAAGTATTTTTTAGAGTTTACAAGACATAGTGGATGAATTAGAGCCATTTTATTTTACTTATTTTGGTATTAAGGAGGTTGTCACGTTATGTCAAAAATAAGATTAAACTTCGCAACTGAAATTTATTGCAAGATTAGATGTTTTTACATGCTTTCCCAAAATATAAAGTGATTCTATAAAGCGTTGCTTTACAACTCATTGCCAGATGAAATTAAACAATTAAAATTGGTACACAAATTTAAGTTAAAAGTAAAATCGTTTCTGCTGCAAAACTGTTTCTATACAATTAGAGACTATACTGATCGTCAAAAAGAAAAATAATGTTTACTTTAACAAAAAAAAAATATAGTATAATGAATTTAGTCTACATTTGCATTATATAATTAAAAAAAAGACTCGATATGCCTGTAACAAATAATGTACTTCCGGGTCAATGACCCCCATCTCAATCAGGTTTTTGTCCAGTTTCCCTGATCCATTGAGCAAATGCTGAGATGGCCCCTGGCTTTGCTTCTGGACGTAAATGTAGCTTCACTATGCGCACGTTTTTTTGAACTTTCCTTTTGCTTGTAGTGGTAGTAGAGCTTAGGGTGAGTTTCTATTTTGTTAACAATACAGAAAAATCAAATCTGCTTGTTCCTTTACTGTTAAAAATAAGTTTTCTGTAATTTTGGAATGAAAATATCTATTTTTGAAATGTTAGTCCCTCGCTTTTTTAAATTTATTAGTATTACTATGATTTTTCATCTTTCAACTATTAATAGTTAAATTGTTGGGAAAGGATTCTGAAACTCAAGAAAGCGTGCGCAGATGATTTTCTCCCCTATACGTCACATACAGTTTTTGACTAAATAGATTCTACCGTATAGTTTTAAAGATAATCACATTTGAAAACTTGCGTTTTAACACGCAAAGTATAGGAAAATGATCTCATCCGACCGTAAATAATTAAATTTGAAACCCATCCACATAAGGTTACACGAGGGGAAAATATTACAAATGTAGCTTAAACCTTTCTGAAGAGAATAGAATAGAAATTGAAAGATTTCACCGTGTAGTTTGGACAAAAACAAAAGAAAATAACGTCATCAGTTTTACGTAAGAACGAAAAAGTGCGGCAACGTTGCAGGACGTACCACTCGGCGGGAATTTTAAATATTGCGAAACAGGCTGGTTTGTAGGCATTGCTTTGTGAGCTGGCATGCGTATACGGGGTCATTCATGATGAATGATGATAAAATGTTGTTTAGCAAGTTCTTCAATGTGCACGATGCGGCGTCCATTAACAGGAAACATGTCTTCGTCTCCAACGTTTTCTTCTTCGTTTCGTGGCTACAGACAAATTTGTTTTCCACGATGACTTAAGTTTCGTAACAAATCGCCCTTTATATCTCAACTGTTCGAACATGATTTTCAGGTTATAAGACCTACAAAAACCACTCAGCTCAACTCAACTCAACTCAATCACACACTGTTCTGTACGTTTGTGACCTTCCCGAAAACGTAAACCATTGGTACCAATAAGATAAATATAAAGCGTTGCCAAGTTTATTACCTGAAAGTTATCAGTTCTCTGAAGGAGTTAATTGCGATCTAAAGGTATTATTCTTGAAAGAAAACATTTACATAATGTTTAAGAAATGTCCTCCCTATAAGATAACTAGAATTTGAAGAGAAATGCAGTCGTACATAAACGTTGATTACTCCAGTATTTTCAGTATTTCATGTTGATATTTGGAGTCAAATTAGCTTCTTAGCTTGCGTTTGTAAAATAATTAACACTTTTTAATACATCATTTAAAAAATACTCGTTTACCAATCGCGAAATACAGAAATAATATACTTGATACTCGTTGTTCATTTCTTAACAAGCACGTTCCAAAATTACAACTTTTCGTTCGGCTGACTAGAGAGTAATGTGACAACCTTAAGAATTTACCTTAAGCTACATATTTTGTTACATTTAAAAGTATACTTTATAATGAGGTTTTCAGATGCAATATAAGCTACTGAAATGGTTTCTTACAAAGGAGTGTAATACTACAGTGCTTGTATGACCACTGGACCTTGTGTTGAAGTACCCTGCCCCCTCTACTTGGAATGAAGGATGAGCAGGTGTTTAAGGCCAAATATACCCAAAAAATACTTATAGGAAAAATCAATAGATCGCAGCACCATCACGGGGAATTTACTTGACCGATAATGTCGGAAGAAATGGTCCGATTTTCGATCAGAAAACGGAATTGGACTCCTTTTTAAAATAGAATATACGAAGCCGTTTTTTTAGTTCTTTAATTTCCTTATAGTTCTGGGGAGAAATTAAAAAAATGTGGGTTTATAGCGCGATGACGACGTGCTTCCTGAATCCAACGCCGTGTCAATCATGCAAATCGGATGAATAGGAGCAGCATAAAGTGAAATTTGAAAAACGCCTCCCCCCTTCTCGCTCCACGCCGTTGCGTCACCCGACCCGTGAGGGCCCTCCCTCGACGCGGCCGAACGGCCAAACCCGGTGGCCTGTGACGCGAGAGGAGGCCGAACTTTCAGGCACGTAAGCCGGGAAGTCGGTTTATGCTTTCGTCCCCTTCAATCTCAATATATTTTTCTCCACATATCAGACTAGTGATACACAACCAAACGGTCTCGTTTTATCTGTAATAGTCGTATAAAACTATATATCTTGTTCCCGTATTTCCGTCTTCCTGCGAATACCATCAAAAAATTATTTGAGGCATTACTCAAAAAAATTGATTCCGATTTGTAAACCCATTTCAAAAGGAAAATTGAACCAATTGTGTAGATATCACCAATATTCCATGTCCTAACATCTTGTTTTACTTCTAAGATCTGTTATCATTCTACTACCAGAAAGAATTAGCCGAAATTGCGCACTAGCTCTTTTATTCTGCGACTCGATTTTTTATCTCAAAACGGCGTTTGTCTCCTTGATAATTTCACCTGATAAATCTGTTTTCCCAAGTAAAATCGCCGGAGCTAATTTTAAAACTTTTCGGACAAATTTGAAGAATGGTAAAATATCGCGCAGGCGAGATGCATCCTGAATCCAACCTTGTAACGAATATTGAAATCTAATATTAAGAATCATGACATGTTCGAGCTTACTTGGTAAGTTATATTGATATAAAATGAAAATATAAAATGATGTTATATTTGTATAAACTTGAAGATGGGAATAAGTAATTCCCGGTGGGTCATTTTGGTACAAACTACGTAAATGATAATGTAAAAGGATGTAGTGTAAATCATTGTATTGTGACACATTTATGTATTTTTAATGCATTAAATTGTCATGAAAGCAATAAAACATTAACCCTCAGGCAGGAACACCACACTAGAAGAGGAATATCCCTCTATGAGGCGGATAAATTGTTTTATGCATAGTTATTAATTCGGCAACTTTTATATTTCTACATTGAGCTACTATTTCAAAACATCATACACACTTTTCAGTAACATTTAATCGGGTAGCAATTCAATTTATAAGATTTAATATACTACTAGTAGAACATGCATTACCAGACTCACTGATAAACATCCCTATTAGGGAATGTGCATCAGAATGCAAAAGTATTAAATCGGCGATCCTCATGTAGGTGTCGAGAATAGGGATGCAACATTGATGTTGAAATGTTCAAAACAGATTTTGTATAGACACATGAACATATTTTGTAAAAAAAAATAAATAAATATGAAACATTTATGGAAGACAAGACGTCAAATACCGCTGTTTTTAGAGGTATTTTACTTTTATCCGATGTCTAAACCGGTAAAATACCTTTATTTAAAGGTGTTATATCGGTATTCTCCCATCAAAATACCGGTATTTCAGTAGAATATAGATATTTGGTGGAAATTCATTGCGTTTTTTTTTCGCTGAGATGGCTCAGGAACAACTATTGACACGGCAGAGTGTCTGACCGGGAGGACCTAGGGTTCGAGTCCCAGGATGGCGGATTTTCGACACTAGGCATATTCTAACTAGGTCGAGTTCTGCCGTTGACTGGGAAGAATTCTAGTTGTCGGGTTTCCTGAACGGTAGTTTTCTATGGTTTCTTCGATCATTACCTTGACGTAGAGAGTAGTTTTTGGTAATTGGTTTCCTCGCTCATATGCAAAGCGCCCAGTACTTGAAAACGTTTTCTCTTTCGCCCGCCAAATACTCTTAACCCTTTCAGCGCTAATGCCGGATATATCCGGCGCGGGTCGGTCGTGCCATGAGCGCTAAAGCCGGATATTTCCGGCGTGCGATGTTTCGTCTGCTTTTTGATTTTATTCCTAGGGGGCAGTACAAGCTATTGGCTTGGCACGACATCTACATCTTCCTAAAAGTACTAAGTAGCTGTAGTATTTTTTCTGACCAATAGGGGGAGCATAAGGAGCCGAATTCATCTGCCCGTCGTGCGTGGCGGAGGCGGGCGGCCGGCCGGCGTTGACTGACCAAGGAGTCGCTCGGTACTCGGATCGCGCGCAGGTCAAAACATACGAAATTATATGGCTCCAGCACCCGCCACCAAGGAGGGTGCAGGGGCAATAAACATCTCTGTGCAAAATCTACCCATCCTGGTTTTTGTGCCTCACTTTGTGTTCAGATTTCTTGCTGTGCGTTCGCGTTTTTCTGAAGTATTATTACATTCGAGTTGGGCTTTGATTTTCGTTGCATTCTCTGGATTTCTGCGACTCGCCTGACACAGCGACGTTTTCCGACTATCGTCCCATCAAAAACGAAAAAAAAAGCTCAGCGAAGATGCGTCGTTCGTTCTAACAAGTTACGTCGTGAATCCAGCTACATGTGTGCTCAATGTGACGTAGTATTATGTGTGCATCCTTGTTTCATGATTTACCATACCAAAAACATATTAAATCACTTACTGCCTTAAAAAATATTTAAAAAATTATAAAAAAAATTACAAAAATATTTCTAAATTGGCCAGAGCCGGTCGAAAGCTCGGATCAAAAAGAAGGATGGGAAATATAAGCACTTTTCTCCCCGCGCCGCGCCACTACAAAGGGCGCGCGCCCGAAAAGAATGCAGGCCACAGGCGACCCAAGCGGGCCGGGTGACTCAGGGCTCGGGGACGCGCTGATGCCACAACAACGTAGCGCTTAAAGGGTTAAGGAATGCGGTTGCATCCGCTCGGCCCCCGCGCCGAGGAGAGAAAGGGCCACGCCGTCTCAGAAGGTCATGACGTCTCCAGATGGTATCCCGCAGGTAAAACCCCAATAAGTAATTCTTATTCCTTGTGAACGGTCAGTCAGGTTTCTCGTGTGTTTAGTGATTTTTTTCACTGGTGTTTCCCTGGCAAATATTGGAAGAAAAACTACAAAAATTGTTTATAAATATTTTAAGTATGAAAACAGACCAGAATGTGAACGAGAAGAAGAAATAAGAGATGTGGAGGAAAGCAATTTTGAAATAACTGAGGATGATATTAAGAAGGCACTATGCAAAGCAAAAACCAATAAAGCCCCAGGACCTGGAATATAAGAACGGAGCTCCTGAAATATGGTGGAGATGTGGTTACTAAATACCTAAAGAAAATGTTCAATAAGACAGGGGAGGATCCACCTGTAGAATGGAACATATCCTACATTTCTTCTATATTTAAAAAAGGGGACAAACAATCATGTGCGAATTACAGAGGAATAAGTGTCATACCGTCAACAGCAAAATTGTTTTCTAGTATTCTAAGTAAAAAAAATCGAAGAAGATAAACCTGTATTGAGTGAAGAGCAGAGTGGTTTTAGACGAGGACGATCATGCCTAGATAACATCCACTGTATCAGACAAGTTATAGAGAAACATAAAAGCAGAAATATGAATATTTATGTAACCTTTATAGTCTTCCAGAAAGCATGGTAGTGTCCCAAGAAAAAAGATATGGGAAGCAATGAGAAAGGTTGATATAAAAGAAAAGTGGATCAATCTGGTTAAAAAACTTTACAAAAACACCGAAGCCCAAATAAAAATTGGAGATAAGTTAACGGGAAGCTTTCTGATAAACAAGGGTTTAAAACAAGGATGTGGGTAATCTCCCATTTTGTTCAATATCTACCTAGAACAAGCTCTCTATAACTGGTACAGAAAATGTTCTGGCATGAGAATAAAAATCGGAGATGACACCATTCACTCCCTTCTATTTGCTGACGACCAGGTAATCTTTGCCCAAGATGAAGATGATATGGTGTACATGCTAAGAAAGCTAATAGAAGAATATAATAAATGGGGATTAGAAATAAATTTTAATAAAACCGAATGTATGTGCATTGGACAAGGAATAACAGATATAGACGTGAATGGAAAAACTCGAGAATAATTATGGGGAAGAAAGCAACCAAAGCTTTACACAGCATATTATGGAATAACAATATCCGCCAAGATGTCAAAAGGATATTCCATTGTGTAGTAGAAAATATAGTACTATATGGAGCGAAAATGTGGCCACAAACAAAAAATAAGAGATTAGGACAGTGGAAATGGACTACATGAGACGATGCCTACAACTTACTCGCAAGGACAGAGTGCGAAATGAAGAAATATGGAGAAGGATGAATATAATTTGTTCTATTACGAAGACCTTGGAAAATAGAGCACTACAGTGGTATGGACATGTTCAGAGAATGTCAGAAAACAGATGGCCACACAAGATCTTAAAATGGCAACCACCTGAGAGGCGAAAAAGAGGAAAACCAGTTTTAGAATGGGAAAAATACATCCAAGAAGCTATGAAGGATAGAGGCCTCAAACCACGAGATTGGGAGGATCGAGAGTTGTGGAGGGTGAAAACGGCAAGCTTCTAAGGGGAAAATGCCAAAGAAGAAGTATGATCCTTCAAGGAACATCTCGCAGTGCTTGTTGCTCAATTGTATTCATGTTGTGAAGGTACGAACAAACTTTTACATATGCCTACATGTGAAATTCCGTGTGAGATCAGCCAAAACTTTGCACTCTCTAATCTGACTCCCCTTCACTCCATCCATAACTGTAGTGAAGTTGTTTTATAGAACCATCTTTTGACGTATAAAATGTTTATGAACAACACGTGACATGTCAACAATCCTTCTCTTTATGATTTTATTGTTATTTACCATTTAGTAGCAAATGAGTCATTTACCGTTTATTTAGAGGGAAAGGTACATACACTTGATTTCTATTATTAAAAAAGTTGTATAAAAAGATAGCATTTCCAAACCTTAGGTTTTAGAAAGCATGGCTCATACTTCCTGTTTTGGGTCCTGATGGGTTGGGGTTCCTTGGACCTGCGGATCTTCCCCGGCCGCTCCAGAGAAACAATGAGCAGCTTTTCCAGGTATTTTTCTAATCCTCACTTGCAATATTTAAAGGAGTAATGGTTCATTTACCTGAAATTATTACAACTACATACTATAGAGAATTAGCTACTGATCACGAAGTAGACATGAAATTGTTCTTTCTGTATGTGAAACATTTTGCTTCAATATCGCTACTTGCAGTACATATTATCCTACATCGAATAATTCTGAGCCATGGAAGTGGTCTCTGTTAGTGAGATTACCGAGGGTTCGAGAAAACGAAAAGAAAGAAAAAAGAACAAAAAAAATCACGAAACATGAATCGTTCAAACCGTAAGGGAGGCCTGGCATGTTTTTTTTAAATATGTTAAAAATAATTGTTTTTTGATAAAAGAAGGAAAATTTAAGCCGCTCTTTTGTTCACCTAACGTGTCAATATATTTGTATAAAATTATTTAAGTTGGGATATCCTTACTTTAATAATAAATTATATACTTTTTTAATAAAATTTGGAACAATGGATTTGTACAAAAAGATGCAAGAAAATGAATGTTAATTTTCCCAATATATTTTTATGAATTGCAATAAAAATAATTTATTTTCCATTCAAATCAAGACATATCCAGCGGTGATTCAATCAAAACATAACATGTTCTTCGCATTCATTCAAAACGAGACATATCCGACACGAAATTCGCTCTAAAATTCAACCAAACATTGAATATTTCAATTTTATATTAATAACATATTTAGCTATCCTTATTACATAATTAAGAATTGAGTACAAATAACATATTTGCATAATTTTGATGCTATAATATGTTTGCGATTTTCTCCAAAAGGTGGACATGTCGCGTTTTGAATGTATGTTCATTTTTCGCGCTCCTTTCTTTCCTAGTCCAGCGCCGCCAGGGCACGCGCTCAAGTGAAGTCACTCTTCTCACCTGGAAGCAGGGTCGCACCTCTGGCACACTGCTGTTCTGATAGCGTGACTTCTTACCTCCGCAGACATCTCGCCGAGTTCTTCGGCGGGCTGCGTTCTACACTAGGGCAATTCGATATGCTCAAGCGTAGGAGAGGGCGGTGAGCAGTTTTCAGTGGGCAAGAACATTGTGCAATGACGAAGTGGAGATTATATTTACTCTATAAGAATTATAGTAGTAAGTAACTAAAGTAACTTATCTTGTCAACATGCATGGATGGTAAGCTATTGTTTTTCATTGAAAATACCGGTAACCTTCACGGACGTCCATACCGGTATAGGCGTCTTTTAGAGATATTTTACCAGTATAAAAGAATAAAGGTTTTTGAAAAAGGTATGAAAAATATCGGTATTCAATACCTTTTCGGTCCCTGTTCACTAGCAGAATCAAAGAAAAACAAACTATTATTGTTATCTTCTCTATCATTTGTATTTACAGTATTTGAAGTACTTCTTAAAAAAACTATTTTATGTATTTAAATACATCTCCAAATTACGTGCTCAAAAAACTCAAAAATACAGTTTTTAAATACAAAAATACATATTTCAAATATAAGTAATTAAATATTGCTCAACCTTGCACAGATGATACGAGACCGTTTGGTTGTGTTATAGCATCACTAGTTTGATATGTGGAAAAAAAATATATTGAGATTCAAAGGAAAGAAAGCATAAACCGACTTCCCGGCTTACCTGCCTGAAAATTCGGCCTCCTCTCGCGCCACAGGCCACCGGGTTTGGCCGTTCGGTCGCGTTGAGGGAGGGCCCACAAGGGTCGGGTGACTCTTGTGGGCCCTCCAACGGCGTGGCGCGGGAAGGGTGGGGAGGCGTTTCCCAAATTTCACTTTAAGCCGCTCCTATTCATCCGATTTGCATGATTGATACGGCGTTGGATTCAGGAAGCACGTCGTCATCGCGCTATAAGCCCACATTTTTTTAATTTCTTCCCAGAACTATGAGAAAATTTAAAAACCTTTTTTTGGAAATATTTATGGGGAAAAAACGGCTTCGTAGCGTATATACTATTTTAAAAAGGAGTCCAATTCCGTTTTCTGATCGAAAATTGGACAATTTGTTCAGACGTTATCAGTCAAGTAAATTTTGCTTAGTTTGGTGCTGCCACGTGGTGACGACAAATTGAACTAGTGTCGGTACATTTAGCCTTAAAATCTAGAAGTAATTTCAACCACTCATTTGCTTGCTCATGTTCCATAGAGCACATGCATTATTCTATTGAAAACTACAAATATTTATTATAGATCATTGTCTTATCACGGGTGGGGGGGATATGATCCATTTACTCCCCTTTGTTCTGGGATCCATCACAGGCTACACAGTACCACTATTCACTTCAGTGCTGACTTCTCCTAAATAACATTGTGTAGACAAAGAACTTGTTTTATTTTTCAAGTAGATCTTTGTTTGAAGAAAAATAGTGTGCAATTTCTTCTGTAGACGAAGACCTTATTTAAATCTTCTCTGAATCTTATAAAATCTGGTCAGAGACTCATTACTTGGATTGTGTGTGCCCATCTTTTACACTTTTCATGAAACCCTAAAGGAAAATGGTGTTAATAAAGGGAAATTATTTTGTCTTTGAAATTGAGTAAAGTATAATGTATTTAGATACATCCAATCGAAAAAGATTATAGTATGCGGTATTAGATACATAATGAACAATATTAGGTCGGATAGAAATTTGATCGAAATTCTCATCGGAAATCGAAGGCGAATTAACACCGAAGCTAAGTGGGTTTTAAAATAATGTTGCAACACTTCCACGACTGTTACTGCTGGTAGCCTTTCATGATGCAACAGTAGTTCAAGGGAGGGAAATGGTATTTCTGCTGTGAAAAAAATTTCGAACTTTACATTTTCCCAAACTCTCTAAAATGTTTGTTTTCTTCAGATCGTAATGATTTCCAAGTAGTAATGTTTTGAAAATTTATGGAAGTGTTCATGAAACGAATTGACAGTTAAAAACATACGGAGAATTCCATGCTCTTGATGTTTGAGCTATTAAAGGATGGGAAAAATAATTTATATTATATATATGTGTGTGTATATATATATATATATATATATATATATATATATATATATATATATATATATTGTGTATATATATATATATTATATATATATATTGTGACGTCACGGGGTTATACGAACCCGTAACGCCACCATAAGCCACTAGAAAAGACCAGAGAACTGAGAAATAGGGTACGAGGCGGAGCAATGGTCCGAGAAGGCGACATCTACCCGCAGGTTTTCGTACTCCGATGTCCAAAGTTAGCGGATAATATTTTCTCGAGAGGGCGCGAAGGAGGAGAAAATTCACCCTCCAGAAATTTTTCCCCAGGCGGAGTCGCATAAATACCGTGACGCACTTTGGTAGAGCTCTCTTACGACTTCGACAGCGACGGCGACTCAACTAGATTCTTCAGCGGTAGTAATTGCTTAGTGCAGGAGTATAATTTTACTTGCTTAAGTAAAGCTGATTTAAGAAACGCGGTAATAAGTGATAGAATTCAGAAGTAAAGTTCATGTACAGTATTTTCACTACCATTACGCGAGTAGGCGAGCGATGTGACTGCTCGAACTTGAAATAGTTCCATAATCGAAGTAAATTCGCGCAGAAGGACTCTGAACGAAATCCAGTATTTAATTTTGTACGCCACGACCACGCACGCTCAAAGTGTGGTATGTCGGCCGAGTGCTAGAAGTAGTCAATTCAAGCACGTTAGTTATTTAAAACTGGAAGCGCGAGCAACGGGTACGCGGCAGGCGGCAGAAGGACGACTCCAACACTCAAGCGTAGGCGAGAAAGACTTGGACCAATCCGTGGACGGTACGAGCCTGAGGACGAGAGAAAGGTTTGGAATTTGGACGTGTGGCGGCATCCTGAGATCGAGCGAAAGAAGAGGTGTAACCGCGGGACATCGAATCAGTCAAGTGACGTGGCGAGGACTGCGAGCGACCGAGCACCCCAAGGTTAACTGACGGCGAGCGGGAAGGAAATGTCGAGGTAAAGAACTGGCAACTTCTATGCGGCAATTTGTTGGGAAACTGTGTAGCTTTAAACACCAGGCGTAGCGTCCTAGAATAGGTGAAAGTTCCAAATAGTTACTGGGAAAATATTTCGAACGTATGAGCGGCAGTTTTGATTTCATTCGCTGTACGCACCAGTAAATTCGTTGAATGCCATACCTTGTACAACTTTTCTAAAGTAAATTATAATTTTTCATGTAATGTAAAAGTAATCTTATTGAAAGTCTTGTTTCCATTGTATGATGTCAGGGATACTCAGTTGCTATAATTCTGTAAAGGGTACGATTTAGTAACGTGTGTGTCACGTTTATTCTTGTGCTAGAGTTAACAGCGTTGTAATAAATGCGCAGTTCAAGGCTGACTCTCTGAAGTCTATAAAAGAATAATTGTAGAGAATCACTTAAAGGGCCGTGCACGGAGAAAACTTTAGATTAACAAAAGTTAAATGAGGTACACGAAGTAATTCAGAAGGAGGTCAAAGCAAAAATATTGTAAATAGTGCGTATTGAAGTAATCAGGCAGTCAAGGTGACGCCTATACATTCTCTTATGGTTGTGTTATTTCTGTTCTTTTTGTTTCTGTTTTCTTTGCAGTGACCATCTACGTAAAATACATACTTATTGTATATTTGTGCCACTGTGTAATTTGTTTACTGAATATATGCTCATTTTACAGAATTTTATATAATTCATTGTGTCAAGGGTTCAGACCTTTCATACCCTGAAAGATCCTGCTTCCTGAGAATTCAAAGCTCGCTTCACGAGCATTCATAGTTTCACGCTTCATCGCCATCGGCTGGACGGTAGTAGGTGGGCGTGTTATAATATATATATATATATATATATATATATATATATATATACAGGGCCGTCTTTGGGTTTGAAAGTACCCGAGGCACTCAGAGATTTCGGGGCCCCTAATTCTTAGTTCATCAAATTACGTTCTGGCGATCATAAGTTATTAAAAATTGAATATTACACAGTTAATAAGCATTTTGATTCCTCTTTTTAAGGTAAGGAAGGATTTGTAAAAAAAACTAGATAAACGGAATTAAATAGTATCTTTAATCTCTGTATTTTCTATAGTAATATTTTACTAATAACTCTAAAAATAGTAACAGTAAAATAAGATTAAAAAACAACACAAGCAATATTTACATAATAAGATAGTACTTTACGGTACTTTACGTAGTTTCGCACGCACGAAGTCGTCAATTACATCGTCGAAGATCAATTCGTTCAAAATATCGTACTCAATGTTTAATAAAGCTAACGAAGAAAGTCGTTCTTGAATCATATTACTTCTTAATTCATTTTTTATATACTTCAGCTTTGAAAATGAGCGTTCACCCGTCCAATTAGTGACCATTAACGTTAAGAAAATTCTTAACGCTATTTCAATGTTAGGAAATGTCTCCTCAAGATTAACTTTTTAAAAAAATTTATACATTTCTGCCAAAGGTACGGTGCTGTTTTTTATTTATTTTACGTAAAAAAACAGTTAAAAAACTGCGTATGACGTGCTATGGGGAAAAGTGAATTGTGTGCACATTTTCAAAATTCTGTGATGCCAAACTAAGCCATATACTACTTAAATTTTGAATTTTGAAAGGGAGAAAAAAAACAAAAAACTCCCATGTAGTAAAATCTATTATCAAACATAAATAAGCAATAAATTTTGAATTTTGAAAGAGAGAAAAAAAAACAAAAAACTCCCATGTAATAAACTCTATTTTCAAGGATAAATAAGCAATAAATTTTGGCTCTTATTACTTCCTGCCGCGACAACGTGGAAACGATAATTTGAATAATTGTATTTCCCACTGAATTCTAGAAGACGTGCACAGAAAATGAAGTTACATTTATGTCCAGAAGCAAAACAAGGGCCATCTCAGCATTTGCTCAATGGATCAGGGAACCTGAACGAAAAACCTGATCGAGATGGGGGTCATTGACCCGGAAGCTGTAGTACAATAGTTGTTACAGGTTGTTTATACTCATTTACACAGTTCAAATGGTAAATAATGCATTATGTATCATTGTTAAAATTAATGTTACTTTTATTGTGATGCTAGGTATAGTCTCTAATTGTATAGAAACAGTTATGCAGCAGAAACGATTTCACTTGGGATTTAAACTTTTCTATTGAATTTAATCGTTTAATGTCATCTGACAAAGTGTTGTAAAATAATGTGCATGTATTGTATGTGATTTTTTTGTAATGAGCTGTTGATACTGTCACCTGATGAATATGATTTCTACGTCGATTGTTATAGTAATAGACTTCGGCATTTTCTGAAAATATATTCCCGCCCTTGAGTAAGTCATTTTTTACAAAAACCACTGATTCGTAAATGAGAAGACACGGTAATGGTAGAATTCCTAGATTAATGAAGAGAGGCTTACATGAATCACGTGGGTGGGATTTGGTTATTATTCGTACAATTCGTTTTTGTAATCTAAAAGTCTGGGAGCTATAAGATGTATTTCCCCAGAATATTATGTCATATCTCAGGCGGGAATGAACATTCGCGAAGTATACACAACGAGCAGTATGAAGGCTGACTGAATTTGCAAGAATTCTGAACGCGTAGCATAATGAACTTAATTTTGTGTTCAATTCATTTAAATTTGTTTGTTGGATTTTCAATGCGAAGATAATGTTGAAAGTAAAAACTCTCCGATATGAGCTCTTGTTCATTGACATCTGTGTTATAAAACTCAAAAAATTGTTTACATTTATTAGACAATTCTTTCTCATCAATAAGTTTTAATTCTGATAAAAATTGAAATCGTTTACTTATAATACTGTATGATTCAGCTCTTCTATCCAATTCACTTATTAATGTGTCGATAATAGGAATATAAGTTTGTAATTTAAATTTTTCTTTGGCAGAAAAAATGACTTCGTCTGTTTCTGAGTCAAAATAACGAGAACTTCTGTTTGTTACAGGCGAATTTCGATATTCTGAATAGAGAAGCTTTTCTTTGGCGATTGTTTCAAAGTTATCAAATTCATTTCTCATGACATGCAAACAATTGATCAATGATGATATCAGCTTTGAAGCAACATCCAATGAAAGATTTTCTTTTTGCAACGTTTTTGTTTGTTTCATTGACTTTTAAAAGTACAGCACTCCAGACTTCGGTTAAAATTATATTCTCTAATTTTTTCATTTTCTTAGCTATACTGTAGGCTTCATTTCGCGTTTCTGCTGGGTTTTCTTTATTATTTTCAATAAATTCCAAAGCTAATATAATCTGAGAATAACCACATTTTAAATCTGAGACTGCATCGTATCTAGCAGACCACCTAGTATCAGATAAACTTTTTACTACTTGATATATTCCCAAGAATTTTTTTAATATATCCCAACGATGGGTTGAACCCGAAAAGAAGTTGTACAATTTTTGTACAAGTTGGAAATAACTCGTTTCTGTCATCACGCAACCAGCAGCTTTATAGATATACTCTTTGTTCCGCAACCAGCAGCTTTAGCCCCGACTAAATTCAGCGAATGTCCAGCACAAGGAATGAAAATAGGGTATTCACATAATTGACGCAATCTTACTTGTCCTGAGTACGCACCTGACATATTCGCGGCATTGTCGTAACTTTGACCGCGGCAATCATTAATTGATATCTGATTATTTTCGAGAAAGCTAAAACCGTATTTGTTAAATATTGGGAACCATGTTCTTGAATAGGTATGAACTCTAAAAACCGTTCAATCGGTGTGTTATCTTTTACATATCGAATCGTAAATGTTAACTCATCAACATGGCTACAATGTGGAGTAGAATCAATACTAATTGAATAATACTTGGCCTGTTTCAACTCAGAACGTATTTTTAGTTTTACTTGTTTACCCGTAATCTCAATAAACTCATTGCAAATGTTCGCTGATAAATACGACACGAATCCTTTTTCTGGATTACCATATTTGTTCAAATGCTCTTTAAGAAATGGATCAAATTTGCTAATTAGTTCTAAACAACCCAAATAATTTCCATTCTGCTGAGAATCAATTATTTCATTATCACCACGAAACGGCATTCCGCAGCCAGCAAGAAATTTGATTGTTTCAACAATTCTAATCAAAACACTTTTCCAATAACTGACTTCTTCATTGAATTGACAAGTATTGATTCATTTACAGTACTCACTTTCTTACTTCGAACGATGTAATCCATAGTTGCATATCTTGCCGCAAACTGTTTCATGTTCAGTAATTGCACGGTTCAAATTTTTCCCGTCGTGAAACCTGTCCGGAGAATTAAACGCTGAATCGGAAGATGCAAAAACACGGCATGCAACGCATTTTTGCACGGCATATAACGCATTTTTAGATGGCGAAAATAGAAGCCATGATCTACAGACAGTTTCACTGTTTTGCAATTTCCCGTGTAAACACAGATTTAGTAAGATGTCTAATTACAATATTCCATTTCCATCTTCGTACTTTCTGCTGATTTTGAAAATCACAATCTTATTTTGAAAATATAGGTCCTTTCTGAATCCAAAACATCGATCTTCTTCACTTATCTTATTCCATTCGCCGGAATCGTTTGATGTGCACCGGGATACTTTTAAGAAGTCAGAGCATCACCTATATTTTCAGATGAGAAACATTTCTCATGCAATGAAACATCTTCCAGATGAGAACTACTCTTCGGAGGTACCTGATTCTGGCTCCATTTTCTGGTTTTCTGATCGATTAATTCATCGGTGTGCCCAAAAGAATTTCGGGTGTGTCATGAAGATATACATGGATTTATTTGATTTTGTAAAGAAAGATGTCAGTTTGGGTAATTTTAACTTTTCGTTCCCCTCAATCGCTTTTTTCTCTTAGATGTACCGCTTGATATGTGCGTTTCGACATGGTACCAGTAAAATGAAATACCAATGAACTCTGAAGAAACTATAATATAATGTTATACAATTAGTTTATTTACAGATACTTTCTGCATGCGTCAAATTACAGTTCACAAAAGCAACATTTTCGGTGCTTTCAATTTTTATAATGTCACTTGCATGTTAAAAATTGGGTTGATATTTCTTAATCATATTGATTTTTTTTACTCATTTACACTTGTTATATGTTATTATATTTGTATTTAAAATAATTTTTTTGTCTAAATGATTGATTCGTTAACATATAATTCTTAAATACTCTTAATTTTCAACCATGAAACTTTATTATACAAATTATAATATAATAAAATTTTCCACTTTTTAATATCCTTTAATCAATTTGTATTTGTTTGTTGCTCTATTTTTAAATTCATTAATTATAGTGTTATAGTATTGTTATTTATTAGTTATAAAAATATAATTTTATTAAAATAAATAAACAGTGTGGTTTACAAAATTATACATTAAAATGTAATTAAATGTATCTTAAACTTACATTTTTTAGTGTGTTCCGTCGTGGGTTCAAATGATATGATAAACCTTTCAGATGTTAAGTATGTAAAGATGTTGTATTTTATATTATACTTATAACACTTAACACTGTATTGCACCTGCTCTTCATTCCATTTCTGACTGCAAACTAAATTTATTTTCAATATTTGCCGATTGCTGCCAAGCAATACGAAGGTCGTTTGATAAGTCTGGTCAACTTCTATGAAAGAGCGCGCATTGTTGTTAAACATGTGCATTGTTAGAAAGAACGATTCTTTGTAGACAGCTGTTTGACTTGGCGACAGACTTCGAAAACTGAACTGATCAAATTATAAGTGACATATTTTATTAATCTCTCGACATTTGTACCATTGATGTTGAACATAAATTAATTCAGATGCAGTCTATATTGGTTCCACTCAATATATTTAAGTTAATCAATATATATGTAGTAAATATTACAATTTTTCAGTTTTGTTATATATTTTTTATTATCTGTGGGGGCCCTGAGGCACGAGCCTTGTCTGCCTGTGCCTAAAGATGGCCCTGTATATATATATTGAAACGCACCGCGTTTCTGAACATAGACGCAGGTGCCAACATAGTTTAAACAGCGAGGTAGAGACGGCCGTCCGGGCGGACTCGACCGAGCAAGAGAGTATCCCGCGGCAAGCGAGACGAAACGAACGCGAAGTACGAGACTTCGACAGTTGAGGAGGGGATCATGGGAACGACGGCAGTCGGGAGGAGGCAGTCGGAAGGGAGAGTCGGTGTGGAAGAGGTAACGGATGGTAGTGCGGAAAAGCTAATGATGGCGGCGATGAAATATAGTTGAGGAATCCGATGACATCGAGCGGGAATCGAAACGTAGGACAATGAGAAGCAGTGAGAACTATTAATTGATCTCGAGTCAAGTGATATACAGTAAAGATTAAACGGCGTGAGGCGAGGAAAGTGATGAGTGTATAGACACGTGTGCGACAGAGGCAGCGTGAGTGAAACGAACATAGTGATACAGCATCGGCGGGCCTAACAAACGAATTTGGACGAATTGGAAACAAGGACGGCTGTTGATCTGGCGGCGAGTGGACATCGCCGTGCCCGGCGAAGCACGACTGCGGCGTGGAATTTGCATCGGTGGCCGGGTAGAAGCGACGAGGGCAAGCGCCGTGGCCACGTGGCGGGCGAGACGGCCCCGGCTCGTCACATCGCGCCGGCGCATCCGGAGTTGGTGAGCTCGAAGGAATTCCAGACGCAGCAAAACCAGTAAGACTGTTACTAGAAGGAACTCATTATTAGGAGGTAAAAGAATCTATTGATTTGGAAAAGGGGGTAGACGATTGTGAGAGGGGGTATTAGCTGAGGGAATTTGCCATGTAATGATAAATAATCTAATTTGATGTGAAGAATAGAAAGGGTGTTTGGAAGAGTGCACATTGTCTGTAAATAGATTAAGTATTGAAATAACGGGGTGATTGTAAATCAATGCATGCAAAGGGAGCTCCCATCTACAGTATAGAGTGTAAAGTTAAAGCAGAAAGAAAGTGTTCATTAGCAATATTTACGTAGTTAGTAAGAAAATTGTTCATGTTTGTCAGTATCGTGAAAAAGTTATTAATATTAACCATTATTTTGTTTACCTTCTACACATTCAATGGAACGATGTTTTTTGTAATATCTATTATCTTTCCTGGGAATAAAGCATTCTGTGTTTTTTCATTAAAAGTAATTGTTTCATTGTTGGTGCATGCATTCAGAGCCCATTCGCAAGAAAGAATACCTGACCCCTTTTACAAATTTACTGTAGAATAGGACCGAATCGCCGGTCCGTCACAATATATATATATATATATATATATATATATATATATATATATAATAATGGTTATATACCATTATATCCATTATAAATTATGCGTTTATTACAATAAATACCATTCCCTAATCATAACAAACATTAATTAAATTGTATAAGAATCATTCCAACTTGAAACTATTCACATCATTGCTGAATGCTGCATCATTTGACAATTAAAAATGTATATCAGACTTACTAGCAGTTCTAGACGTTTTGTTAATAGGGTTGTTAGCTGAATGTGTATGAATGTACGCAAGGGCTCAAGATAGACCAAGTAGAATAGAAAATAGTGAAAAAAAGAAAAAAATAGTGTAGAAAAGAAAATAGTAGAAAGAAAAAAGTGTGTCATAAGTAAGTGGAAGCAATGCCACACGTGACCCTCCTCCTTTAGCCGGGCTTGGGACCGGCAGCGTCCGCTGGCGCCGCGCTGCTCGACCCACCCGAAACGCTATATTGCGATGCAGGTGCGTCGAGCAGACCAGCACAAATTCCAGCATCAAGCAGGCGGAATTTCCCGTATAGTTAATACTCAACAATGATAGTGTTACCAGTCAGTCAAGATTCTAGCTGAGAGAAAAGTAAATGTATTACAGAATTTAAATTAAGAGATGAAGGCCCCACAAAACAGGGATTCTGGCTACACCACGTGTTAGAGGATTTTTTTCTCTTCATTTAGCAACTGGTTTTATGCACTTTTTCGCAACCAGAGCCTGGCAATGAATTTTTTTCTGCCGAAAATCCTCCGTTTTTTCGCGCAGCATTACATAACTTTGTTTATACTACGTATACGAGAAAGTAAAAAGTGAAGTAATTTTTTAGAAAATCTGTTATTCTAATTTTTAATGTTGCACGAAAAATACTGAAAATTTAAAAAAAATTGAAATGTCCTTAATGAAAGAACTAAATACGGGGGACAAATTTTACTTGAAGGAAAAATCTCAAAATCTTCCATTTTGTAGTTGTAGCAAGACGCTGAAAAAATCACATTTTTAAAATTCAGAGTGAACAGTGGGAAACGGACCTGTGCTATCTTCATAAGTGTATGTTACTCTATTCTTTCAAAAAACAATTTGAGCCATTTGTGAGAAAATTTTGAAAATGTCCCAAGAGTTTGATGTAAAGTACCTCCAAATTTTAAAGAGTCTGTTTTATGAAAAGAAGAGATGGGTCGCTAAGGGAAGGAAAAGTCATTTTGGCAAAGAGAAAAATTAGTATCAGGTTGCATTATCTATGGAAATTGTTGCGGGAAATTTCTTAGATTTTAAACAGAGCAAGGAATAAACATGAGAAAACATGGACGTACAAAGAAGGTACACCAAAAATACCGAGTAAACTGAAGATGAATTGCTGATAAATGTACTACTCTCGCAACTTTTCTTGAACGACGACCTTGCTTCTCCCTCCCTTGAGCAATAAACACTTGAAGGCAAAAGATCGCAGTGAGCACCGATGACAACATTCCAAACATTAAAACTTCGTTGGCGCGAAACAAAAGCTAGTCAAAGCAAGTTGCTTTCATAGTCGAAAACTTCTGTTTGACTTTATTACCATTATCTAAAGAAATTGCTGAGGCAGATCCAGGTCCTTGAAGGGAGGCACCTAAAACTCGTATCTTGTGTCCCTGCTGTTGCCTGCCCAGAGCGATGACCTGGCCGCACACGTAGTAGGCATGGCTTTGATTTTCCAGAGGTTGGCATTACTGTAAATACTCTAGTGACCGACTTTGTAATTAATACCCCCCACCCGCATTTCTTCAATCCATCGTTCAAGACAAGTTGCGCGAATAGTGTCTGAGAGTATTGTGAGATTTTCTTTGAGACAAAGTGGCCATACTGGAAGAGTAGCTAGAAGAAAATATGTGAACGAAGTCAACAGAAAGAATAGGTTATATTTAGCAAAAAACATGTAAATAAAACGAGTGAGTTTTGGGAAAATGTTATTCCCCCAAAAAAAAAAAAAAATTTTGGGAAAAAAGTTATTTTTATAATCTCCTTTTAGCTCTATACACTTTTCCCAGCGATGTTCAATAAGTTCGATACCCTTTTTATAATAAGAACTGTCTTGCTCCTCAAAATAGCTATTAACTTCCGACATCACTTCTTCATTGTTGGAAAATATTTGACCACTGAGCCATTTTTTCAAGTTTAGGAACAGAAAATAATCAGAGGGAGCTAAATCTAGCGAATAGGGTGCATGAGGTATAAGCAATTCAAATTTTAATTCATTAGTTTTGGCCATTGCAATAACGGATTTGTGAGCTGGTGCATTGTCCTGATGAAACACTTTCTTCTTGGCCAAGTGTGGCCGTTTTTGCTTGATTTCTTCGCTCAAACGTTGCAATAAGTTCGCATAATACTTGCCGTTGATAGTTTTTCCTTTTTCAAGATAGTCAATGAAAATTATCCCACGCACATCCCAAAAAACCGACGCCATGACCTTGCCTGCAGATGGAACGGTCTTCGCCTTCTTTAGTGCGCGTTCTCCCTTTTCAGTCCATTGTTTTGATTGTTGTTTTCTCTCTGGGGTGCAGTGGTGGACCCATGTTTCATCCATGGTTATGAAACGGCACAAAAATTCTGCTTTGTTGCGGTGAAACTTCGCTAAACACTCAATTGAAACATCTTCACGACACTGTTTTTGCTCGAGTGTGAGAAAACGCGGCACCCGTCTTGCACACAGCTTTCTCATGTCTAAATTTTCAGATCATATGCGATGTACCGCACTTTTCGAAATGCCTAGTACGTCTGCAAGCTTGTGCACTTTCAGTCGACGATCACCCAGTACCGCTTTGTGGATTTTCTTTACCATTTCTGGAGTAGTCACCTCATTTGGTCGACCACTGCGATGCTCGTCTTGGCAGCTCCTACGGCCTCGTTTAAACTCTGCTACCCAATATTTTACTGTAGTAAACGAAGGCGCAGTCTCACCCAGAGTAGAATCTAGTTCAGTTTTTATACTGGTTGGGCTGAGGCCTTTCAAATTAAAGTATTGGATCACATAACGATGACCAATTTTGTCCATTTTTACAAATTCACTCACAACGTTCACTATTGATTGTTGCCAAACAAATACTAAACAACGTAGCGTCTTCAAACTTGACACATATGCTTCATAGATTGTCTACTTTCTAATACAGTGATATTTTTCGAAAAACTACCGCGATCTCTAGGTCAGGCAGGGTACTTCTGGGACCACCCTCGTATAACATATTTTCTTCAGATGGAAGGCGGATGATTTTTTTTTTTTTTTTACTTTTCGGTACACGTAAGCAAATTAAAACTTTTTGTAGAAATCCTTAGGTGTATGATTACTTTTTACACTCACTGTATTTCCAATTGCTTTGTACGTTTTTCGTTAGTATCACAGAGCATCACAAGGAAAGTAACATTAATTTTAACAGTTATATTTAATGTATTATTTACCATTGGACTGTATAATTCTAAACAATATGTAACAAATATTGTATCGCAGCTTCTGGGTCAATGACCTCCATTTCGATCAGGTTTTTCGTCCAGTTTCCCTGATCCATTGAGCAAATGCTGAGATGGCCCCTTGTTTTGCTTCTGGACATAAATGTAATTTCATTATCTGTGCACGTCTTCTAGAATTCAGTGGGAAATACAGTTATTCAAATTCTCGTTTCCATGTTGTCGCGGCAGGAAGTATTATTCTGAAGGACAATATGGATAAGAGCCCAAAATTTATTGCTTATTTATCCTTGAAAATAGATTCTATTAAATGGAAGCGCTCTCTCTCTCTCTCTCTCTCTCTCTCTCTCTCTCTCTCTCTCTCTCTCTCTCTCTCTCTCTCTCTCTTTCTTTCTCTCGCCCCCCTCTCTCTCTCGCCCTCTCTCTCTCGCCCCCCCCTCTCTCTCTCTCTCTCTCTCTCTTTAATTCAAGTAGCATATGACTTAGTGTAGGGATCACAGAATTTTGAAAATGTGCATACAATTCATTTCTCCCCATAGCACGTCATACGCAGTTTTAACTGTTTTTTGACGTAAAATAAATAAATAGTAATTTCTTCAGATCCTCCAAAGTTCATGCTCTCTTCATACTTGATTCTGCATTACCCTCTGTCTCTAAAGATTGTAATGCAGTCTTGACAACTTTCAATGCCTCTTGCACTGTTGGAACCAATGATGTTTATGATATCATACATTATTATGCACATGATGGAACCAATGATGTATATGATATCGTACACATATATACATTTTTAGAATAAAACTGAACTATGTAAAGAAAATCTTTATCTATTTTAAATTATAATATTGGAAGAATGAAGGAAAGATAGTCGTAAAATAACAATGATGGTGTTATATTTTCTATTGCAAAGACTGGATTAATACATTTTATAGTATTTAAAAAGACATGCTCGGTGCTTTTCCCATTCATCAGTTCTTATTTTAAAAATTTTATTCTGAAATACTATCAGATTAGGACACGATCGTTCATTACTCACTTTCTTTTCTTCATACGAAAGGGAAGAAAAGAAATTATTTAAAACTATTGTTCCACTTTTCCACCATTATAAAACAATAACACTATTTTCACGAGTATCACTAAAGGCTGCAAGGCGCAACGGAGAATATCACAATCATGGACGCCGTTAAATCGAGGACTCCTGTTAAATCGAGATCGAACGCCGTAGCCAGAGAGTATACTAACGCCGTAGCACGCTTTGTCCTTGAGTAGGGGAACGTCGCGCGCATGCGCTGCCGCCTCCCGATCAGACCTGAAGACGTTGGAGGCTATCGCCAACGGTCTGAGCATCGCTCGCACACCATAGAAAAAATAGTACACTCTGGTGTTCTGTGCTCAAATCATACACTCTGGTAATACACTTGGGTGATCTGCGCTCGCGCACTGCCTGCGTTGCATGGACTCACTGGTGGCCATCTATGACGCCGATCGCACGGAAGACCGAATAAATGAAAGAAATGTAAATAAACCGAAAGGAATAAATTATTTTTTAATTTCCTTTGGCGTTGACACACGACTTGCACACCCAAAGAAAACACGACTGAATAACATACCAGATCCAATTAATTTCCCAGACTTATTTCCTGCGTTCACTATAGCTTTGGTTCAGGTTCACTGTAATCGAATCTTCTTAGGCTTATTTATGTCCATAAAGCTGGCAGACACACTATAGCAGAACACAAAAAAATTAGCTCATAATTTTAGGCTAATTATAGGCTAATTAAATGCTATATTCCCAAATTTTAGGCTCCTGTAGTTTTCTCGAAAATTAATGTTCTGCCAGCTTTAGAATAAAGCCAGCAAACACAAAATCAAATATTAAAGTTAGAACAAACTTACTTATACACAAATTATAGGCTAATTTTAGGCTCACCAAAAATATAAATATTATTAATGTAATTGGTCGGGTTTCACCCTTCCTCTCCTCCTTATATATATAAACCTGCCCACACGTTGGGCGGTCACTTGTAATGGGTTGGGCGGCCTCTCTACACGCCCGGCACGTTATACTGTTACGTTTAATAAATTGCCCTGCTCTAGCCCTTCTTACGAACAAACCAATAAACACTAGCCTCGCGTTGGGTTGCCACATATAATAACTTTCCCCCTTTCCTACTCACAATTGCCCCTCTGCTAGCTTACCTGGCCTTTTCACTCACCTGGGCGTGGTCTGCGGTGCGTCTGTACAGACGCGAGCAAGGTACTGCGCTCACGCGCGTGGATCAGTCTAATGCTACGTAAATGATTGCGAAAAACATATTGATTTTGCGAATCATGACCCCTAAAATGGCCATGAAGTTTATTCAATCGCCTCCGTTGTCATGTTTCTTTTCAATTTGCACTATTTAGTGCTGCAACAGCACTGGTACCTCTGACGGCACACATCGATACAACCCAGCATCAAAAACAACAACAAAATAAACATTTCTCCTCCCTCAATACACAATACATAGATATATATACTCTTTCATTCACACAAACTATTTACAAAAACAAACAAATACCATTCACACATATAACTAAACCCCAGAATGCATTCTGTCGAGATTTCCGTCTTAAAATCTACCAATTACACGGCTTGGTCTTCGACAGAGCTTTCTTCAATCAAAACAAAACAAACAAATGTCAAAATACTTTGGCTCACGTATGCTGTTGCCTCTGCGACGAATCTGCGTGTCTGGGGGTGATTATTCACGCCCAACAGCGCCTCCCGTTGTCGCCATCAGTTCCGGAACACTCGCATACGCATCACAGTTCACTCATGGTGTCGGAGTTCACGCTGCCATCCTTTTTTTTTATAAACCCTTCAAATTATTAAAATCTCACTGAATTCCGAATCAAATTCCGCGCCTCTAATTATCAATGCAACGTCGCGCTCCCACCGTTGCAAAATTTCGTACCGCCGCTCGCCTCGCAAGTCCAGCGGGCGTTGCTGAATTTCAGAATAGTTCCGAAAATTCCCTTCTTTATGAAATTTCTTCCACGACTGTTACACAACGTACGTAAAATATTCCCGGTTACTATTTCGGATGATGTTCATAACTTCCGCACTTTACAAAAATTTTCAAGAATCGCCTAGCGAACACACATCCTGCTTTCACCAAGTCCAGGCACATTCTGGCAAATCTTCTTCAACCTAGCATTGTTATCCTTGCTTCAGCACTTTTCCTGATCGCTCGATAACTGACGATCGCGTCACCTTGGTTCTCTCAAAATATTTAATTTCTAACGTTTTCCGAAACACTTTATTTCCGTTTTAGTTTTGATAAAATTCTCCGGCAATTTCCTAAAATTTGATGTTCTCCTTGTTTTCTTTGGTCAAAATCCTTTTATTTTCCTGTTTTCCGTTTTGAATGTGAAATGGAACGCACTGCATTTGTTCGCTAATCGCTTCCTCTGCTTGAATTAATTTATCTGTTTTATTAAAATTTCGTTACTTCCCGTCAAGATATTTAAATGGGATAAATTTTACCTGATGCAGCTAATTTTCTTTTTACCTCCCGAAAGTCTGAATTTGATATCTTATCGCGTTTTCTGCAGTATTCGAAAACCTCTTCTTTATAAGCGTTTCATCGCTCCAACAATGGACTCCATTAATATTTTCCTAACACAAACATGCGAAATACGAAAATTTCAATAACTTTTATTGCCTGACGCGATTTCACTGGGATAACTTTCAAAATGTTTCTAAATCACAGCCGGATCTAATGTTTATAGTCCAAACTCGCACAAGTATCGGGTTCGCTTTATTCTCTTCCTCAATCGGTTTTATTTTTTACTATGGCGTCTTTGCTGTAAATGTTTTGAACTGTTTATCATCCAAATGCACACCATTGGGGATCGTGTAAATCATTACATACCCCCCCGCCTAAGATGTTGCGCAGTTCTGACGAGCCAACATCTAAAGCTTATGCTTGCTTTTGTTCCCTCTACTGTGCTCACTACGTTTGACCTTGACCGTGAACTTGAAGCTCGTTAACAATGCTCGGCGGAGTATACACAAACACACGTACTTGGCAAAGTCGCGACGGACGAACCTGCCAATGTTTACTTAGCACTGCATAGGCTCGTAACACCGTCGTCTCTACTCGCACTTGTCACTATGCACCTGCAACTCACTTCACAACACACAAATAAATCGTTTCTTTCCATAGATAATACTTACAACTACTTACTGCTAAACAATCTTCGTACTTGCTCATAAAGAAATACTTAAAAAATTCCACTACCTTTCCTGACATCAAACTATCTGTGTCTTGTAAGGTTTAATGTTATATACATTTTGAACACCTATTTCCTGCCCATCGTTTTCCAACAAAACATTGTTATTGTTCAGTACCCCTTTCACCTTGTACGGACCGTCATAGATGGGAAAGAACTTCCGAAACAATTTCTGGTCGGAGGAAGACGAATGTTTTTTGTTTGATTACGTAGAAATGTCCCTGAGCCCTTTTCCGCAGCTTGGCCGATTTCTTCAACTGGTCGTATACTATTTTGTTATTTGCAGTCACCGTTGGTAATCCACTAATCTCCGGTGGTATCTTCACTGCGTCGAACGTCCTTAACTTCTTCACGCCGAAGTGTACCTCCCACGGCGTCGAATGGGTGCTGGAGTGTGGCACAGCGTTCAGAACCTCGTTCAAAACGGGTACCGCCTCGAACCATGCTTGTGGTTTTCAGCCACATACACGCGAAATAACCGCGACAACTCCCTCAAATTCGAAACTCACATAACGCTGACTGTCAGCTTCGATCTCTATCTGCCAGTACGCGGATGAAAAATCGAGCGCGCTGAAGATAGTAGCCCCGCCCACTTCATCACCATCGCATTTATCGTAGGTGGCGTCTCGTACCGTGGAATAGCAACTGCCTTTAATTTTCTCGCATCCAGGCAGATGCGAATGCTCCCGTTCCTTTTTATTACCATGACCAATGGACTGACATATGGGGTAATTGCCCTCTTTATTACTCCCTTTTCCTCCATTTCTTCCACTAGCTTGCGCACCTGTTCTACGTACATTTGCGGTACGGGATATTGCCTGGCAGTAAACGGTGTAGTGTCCTTGAGCTGTAACGAAAACTTGTAGCCTTCACCGGCTCTGACGATTCTCCGAAAATTTCTGCGAACTCGCAACAGTTGTCGAATTCTTGCGGACAGTCTCCCAAGTCCATGACTCCTTCCGCGGCCCTATCCACATTCTGAGGATCTCTTCCATAGCGGCCAGCATCTCATCCTCCTACCTCGCCTCATCAAGTTCAGCGACCACTGGACTGCTTCCAAAAACCTCTGATCGTAGCGTCACTTTCCTAGCACCTACGTCGACGACGGCTTGGTAGGCACCCAATGCGTCCATCCCAACGATGACGTCACGGATCAGCCTCGAATGACGACTGCTACCTCAATGGTCACCCCTCCGACATCAATCTCTAACCAGACTTGTTTCCCGGTGGTATTCGCCGCTTTCGGTTTGCCATCATGACTTGTAGTTTCCGCGTCGGTAATTCAACCAACATGCGCCCTTCCTTCAGTACTTTGTTACAGAACTCTTCCGACACTGCACTCACACTACTGCCTGAGTCTACCAGCGCTCGTACTTCTCTCCCGTAGCATACACCTCGCAATAATAGACATTGGCTAGGTTTCACCCCTTCACTTACTTCTTCCGAGCAATTCATCCCTTCAACGATGATCGTTGCTGCAGCTATCACTGTCACGGTATCGTCGCTATCCTCCTCGTTTGGGTTGAGCCACCTGTTCGTCCCAAACGTTTCTAGTTTTCCTGTCTTCCTTCTTCTTCTCCCACCTATCTGGTATTGCGCCTGCTTCAATTACCTGACTTCTTTCTTCTCGCACCATTCGTTCATCCCCCGAACGTTGCCTATTATTCTCTTTCGGCTTCGGTTTGTTTTGTGCCTGTCCATTACGCGATTGTGCTTGCCTACTGGATTTATCATCACCACGGACTTCAATTGCGCATACGTTCTCCTGCCGATATCCTCCCCCAGAATACCGATTATTCCTATTCCCGTTACTGGAACTTTGACCGCGTCCCTCCTGCGCGTCTTGCTCACCCGCCTGATCAGCGTCGATGGTATCTGGCATGTTGTTCCACAATAGGTTTCGAATACCGTTCGGCATCTGTCGGATTAGAATTCGGATAATTTCGGCCGGTTAAGTCCTCGCTGCACACCTTAAATGCGCATTTACGCGTGACAAAGTCACTCATGCTTTCCGAACTTCCTTCCTAAGCGTTCTGACATCAACCTATACTTCAGCTCGAATTTGTGGTGCTGATTCCAATATCTTTCCAAAATTTGGCGCGCATTCCCGTATGTAGTGGCGTCGGCGTCAAAGCTGCCACCAATACTGCGCCTTGGAACTTAACGCCTCTTCGACGAATCTTAGTTTCATCCCATCCGGTATATTATTTACACTCGAAGTAATTCTCCAGCGCGGTTAGGAACGAATACGCTGTCCTTTGCTTTCGCCATGGAATCGTAAATAATTGGGTAACTGGGATGCCCCATCATACCACCGTTGCCATTTACCCTACGCGCGGTGAACACCTGTCGTTCAAGTTCCTCGATCTTGCGAAGAATTGCTTCGTCGATTTCGGCTGTCGGCCCTGCGCCTACCGATTTTAAATTGTCGATTTCGGCCTGGATTGTCGATCGAATATTTTCGTCCATCCCGCAGACCGATTCTCAATTTTTCCAATCCGAGCGTCCTGTCGCAGTGATGTTTCTGCATTTTTGAACGTCCTTGGCGACGTCAACTAAACGCGCTTCTGCGAGTGCACTGATTGTTGCAAGGTGCCACTGTCGACCTTACCTCCCACTTCGGAACTAATCTGTTGGTTAAACACTTCTTGCACCACGCAACGCGTTTCGAGTTTCTTCTATATTTTTAGCGTTCGCTTTCTAATTGCGACAACCGCGCAGCTGATTCGGCTTTAAATGCGTTAACTTCTTCGCGAATACTGAAACTGCTGAATGTAATTCACACTGCAACTTACTTAACGTGAAATTTATTGCTCGGTTCTGCTCAGCCACCTCTAAATTTATTCTGAACGTTACTTTCCATCCTAGCGCTACGTTCTTCATCTTGGCCTGCATCTCTTGCAAATTACTGCCCATCTCTTGCAAATTCTCCCTAGCTACTCGAATGTTATCGGCTTTCATTCCTTGCATGAATTGAAACAACATTGCCATCGTAGGTTCCGGCGTCCTCTGTTCCTCCGCTGGAACTACCTCTGCTGCTGTCTGGCTCATTACGCCCCTGCACATTAATTGCAATGTTACCCTCCCTTCTACCTCTAATTCGTCTAAGTGTTGATATTCGTCGTCCCTCTCGAACAGAAATAGATTCGGAGTCCGACGCGTCTCGTACACTGACCAATTTACGCTCTCGTTTCCATAGCGACGACACTGATAACGATTACGCGTTAACACCACTGATCCACACGTTGCTTGAGTACCTGCTCAACCACAGCCCACCACGTTGGTCGCCACATGTAATTGGTCGGGTTTCACCCTTCCTCTCCTCCTTATATATATAAACCTGCCCACACGTTGGGCGGTCACTTGTAATGGGTTGGGCGGCCTCTCTACACGCCCGGCACGTTATACTGTTACGTTTAATAAATTGCCCTGCTCTAGCCCTTCTTACGAACAAACCAATAAACACTAGCCTCGCGTTGGCTGCACATAATAACTTTCCCTTTCCTACTCACAATTGCCCTCTGCTAGCTTACCTGGCCTTTTCACTCACCAAGGTGGTTGCGGTGCGTCTGTACAGACGCGAGCAAGGTACCAGCTCACGCGCGTGGATCAGTCTAATGCTACGTAAATGATTGCGAAAACATATTGATTTTGCGAATCATGACCCCTAAAATGGCCATGAAGTTTATTCAATCGCCTCGTTGTCATGTTTCTTTCAATTTGCACTATTTAGTGCTGCAACAGCACTAGTACCTCTGACGGCACACATCGATACAACCAGCATCAAAACAACAACAAAATAAACATTTCTCCTCCCTCAATACACAATACATAGATATATATACTCTTTCATTCACACAAACTATTTACAAAAACAAACAAATACCATTCACACATATAACTAAACCCCAGAATGCATTCTGTCGAGATTTCCGTCTTAAAATCTACCAATTAACGGCTTGGTCTTCGACAGAGCTTTCTTCAATCAAAACAAAACAAACAAATGTCAAAATACTTTGGCTCACGTATGCTGTTGCCTCTGCGACGAATCTGCGTGTCTGGGGTGATTATTCACGCCCAACAGCGCCTCCCGTTGTCGCCATCAGTTCCGGAACACTCGCATACGCATCACAGTTCACTCAGGTGTCGGAGTTCACGCTGCCATCCTTTTTTTATAAACCCTTCAAATTATTAAAATCTCACTGAATTCCGAATCAAATTCCGCACCTCTATTATCAATGCAACGTCGCGCTCCCCACCGTTGCAAATTTCTCGTACCGCCGCTCGCTCGCAAGTCCAGCGGGCGTTGCTCGAATTTCAGAATAGTTCCGAAAATTCCTTTCTTTATGAAATTTTCTTCCACGACTGTTACACAACGTACGTAAAATATTCCGGTTACTATTTCGGATGATGTTCATAACTTCCGCACTTTACAAAAATTTTCAAGAATCGCCTACGCGAACACACATCCTGCTTTCACCAAGTCCAGGCACATTCTGGCAAATCTTCTTCAACCTAGCATTGCTATCCTTGCTTCAGCACTTTCCTGATCGCTCGATAACTGACGATCGCGTCACCTTGGTTCTCTCAAAATATTTAATTTCTAACGTTTTCCGAAACACTTTATTTCCGTTTTAGTTTTGATAAAATTCTCCGGCAATTTCCTAAAATTTGATGTTCTCCTCTTGTTTTCTTTGGTCAAAATCCTTTATTTTCCTGTTTTCCGTTTTTGAATGTGAAATGGAACGCACTGCATTTGTTCGCTAATCGCTTCTCTTGCTTGAATTAATTTATCTGTTTTATTAAAATTTCGTTACTTCCGTCAAGATATTTAAATGGGATAAATTTTACCTGATGCAGCTAATTTCTTCTTTACCTCCTGAAAGTCTGAATTTGATATCTTATCGCGTTTTCTGCAGTATTCGAAAACCCTCTTCTTTATAAGCGTTTCATCGCTCCAACAATGGACTCCATTAATATTTTTCCTTAACACAAACATGCGAAATACGAAAATTTCAATAACTTTTATTGCCTGACGCGATTTCACTGATAACTTTCAAAATGTTTCTAAATCACAGCCGGATCTAATGTTTATAGTCCAAACTCGCACAAGTATCGGGTTCGCTTTATTCTTCCTCACTCGGTTTTATTTTTTTACTATGGCGTCTTTGCTGTAAATGTTTTGAACTGTTTATCATCCAAATGCACACCATTGGGGATCGTGTAAATCATTACATTAATAAATATTAATATTTACTAATGCAAAATAATAATAATGTGCAATATCATTTAATTGGCGAAACACCATTCAACTCGTACTTTTAAACGAACGAACAGAATATACAGAACATTACTTTCAACATACTATTCATACCATAACATACTATTTGTCGATATACGGATCGTTGAAGTAAGTGCTCATGAACTTTAGCGAAAAATGTTGCTAAAATACAACAAAAGCACTCAAGTACGGACATCTTCACGGCATTCAGAGCTTCATAATTTTTAACTATACAGCGAACACAGCTGTCTTTCAACATATTACACGTACTGTTATGTAGTATTTGTTAATATAGCCCTTGAATTAAGTGTCGTCAACTTTAGCTAGAAATGTTGCTAAAATACAACAAAACCATTCAATTACGGACATCTTCACGGCATTCAGAGCTTCATACTTTTTAATCTAGACAACAGAACACAGTAGTCTTTTAACATAATATACGTATTGTTATGTAGTATTTAATTATATTGCCTTGAATTAAGTGCTCGTGAACTTTGGGGAAAAATGTTGCTAAAATACAACAAAACCACTTAATTACGGACATCATCACGGCATTCAGAGCCTAATAATTTTTAAATTAGACGGCAGAACACAGTTGTCAATTAACATAGTATATGTATTATTATTATATTGTAATTGTTGATATGGCTCTTGAAATAAGTACTCGTGATTTTAGTGAAAAATGTTGCTACTATACACCCAACCACTATAGGACATATCACGGCCTTGAGAGCCTATCAATTATGACCCCAGACGCAGAGCACAGTTGTCTTTAACATAATTTACGTAGTATTATGAACTATTTGTTGATATAGCCCTTAAATTTAGTGCTCGTGAAGTTAGCGAAAAATGTTGCTACATTACAACACAACCGCTCAAGGACCCGACCGCTCAAATTTAAAAAAAAAAAAATATATTTTGGGCGGAGATAGATTGTATCACTCAAGAAGGAAAGGCAAAACTACATCACCTGTCGACATCAAAGAAATTATAAAACTTTACTACCAGATAGTCATGCCATTCCGTAGTACTTCTGTTTTATTTATGAACAGAGCACCAAGTAGTACTCATAATGTTTATAAGAAACTATGCATGTTATTCTATTTTTGTTTGATATCCGTTTGAAATTAAATGCTGGACAACTTGGCTTTAGACTGTGAATACTGTATTGATAGTGTACAATTCTAAATCACCTGCAAAAAGCCTAACGGAAAATGATTGCCATCAACATTTTTAACATAAAGTTTGATAATAATTTGTAATTTTGTATTAAAGAATCAGAGTTTAAATATTTCATCTTTAAGTTTTCGTTTGAATTTCTGTGGCACAAAATTACACAGATCTAGGAGAAATGAAGGGTAATGTAACAAAATAATGCAATATATTTCAACAAGTATTTAATAACACAATATAACTCCATTTATTGAACAAATATTACAAACGTACATAAAAAGAGACATTTTCCATTTGATCGTCCTCACAACGTCAATCATTACCTGACGGAATATTCTCAAACTGAAATAAATCAGCAGTAATCCCAAAAATGTTGCCTTACCAAAATCATTCCTATGAGGATTAAACTGATTTAAGAGCACAATCTAATGTAGATGACAGTGAACTGATATTTATACCTTTGCGTCCACTCAACACCAGCTTCAATGACAAGTTCAGTGCGATTGATTTTACCTTAACACTACCGTGTATGTGGCTACTCTCATTATCACAGATTATTTTCCTATTTTTAACAATCTTATCACATAAGCAGTGATAAACATATCTGTTGTCTCAAAATAGAGTATACAAATACACAATTCTTTTATTGAAAGTCGCTTATCCAGTATCCTATCCTTCTCAAAGTTACTATCACACAATACAAAGTATCTTACTAAAGTAAACAAGTACGAAGAAGAATAAAAGCATACCAAAGGCAACGTCAGCAAGTAGTACGATTATTAAAGAAAGTAAAGGAACATGATAGGCAACTACATCCTTTCCGTGTAACTGAATGCTACGGAAAAGTAAAACAAATAATATCCATCACAAACAGGGATGAACATGCAAAACGTTTAATGTGAAATGATTTATATCAATACGTTTATCATATCTCTAGTTCTATCCTCAAGGCAATAAGGGAAGTAATTCAATCATGACGAGTTTATTAATGAATCACGTCCATATGCAATTCCAACTAATCTCAACTAAACATAAGGAACTCTTTTCTTTATAAGTAGAACCTTTTTTATTTTTAATTGTTCGATCTTCTTAAGTTGACACAGAATGTCTTACCATTTTGTTTCCGCAAAAAGATCAACGTTCTTCAAGAAGTTTCCAGCAAAACAAATTCACTCTCATTCATGAAATCTTTTTATTAAAATAACCCCCATATCGTGCTTTGCAACAAAAATGGCTAGTCAATCTTCTCTAAACCTTTTTAAACCATTATAGGCAGAGGAAAACCTCCAACGAAGAATGACAACGACGTTTAAATCGACAATCATGTGTTTTATCCACAAGCTCACTGCTGGTAGGAGACTGCCCCTTCCCACCCAGACGTGGCAAGTGCGCCTCCAAACTAATAAAAGGACACGTACTGGTATTCTCTATTGTAGCAACCATTTTGATGTTGAAAGACACGTAATTCAAGGGCTAACAACAGCACATTATAATACGTATAATATGTTAAAAGGAATCAGTAATCTGGGTATATTTAAAAAATTATTAGGCGCTGAATGCCGTAAATATGTTTGAGTGATATGGTATATGATATGGTTGAATATACTTGAGTGATTAGGTTGAGTAATTGCTCAAGTTCACGAGCACTTAATTCAAGGGCAATATCAACAAACAGTACATAATAATACATATATGTTAAAAGACAACTGTGTTCTTCCGTCTAGATTAAAAATTACGAAGTTCTGAATGCCGTGAGATGTCCGTAATTGATGGTTTTCTTGTATTGAAGCAACATTTCTAGTTAAAGTTGACGAGCACTTAATTCAAGGGCTATATTAACAAATACTACATAACAATACGAGTAATATGTGAGAATACAGCTGTGTTCTGCTGACTAGTTTAAAAATTATGAAGCTCTGAATGCCGTGAAGATGTACGTACTTGAGAGGTTTTGTTGAATTGTAGCAACATTTTTCGCTAAAGTTCACGAGCACTTACTTCAACGATCCGTATATCGACAAATAGTAGTTATGGTATGAATAGTATGTTGAAAGTAATGTTCTGTATATTCTGTTCGTTCGTTTAAAAGTACGAGTTGAATGGTGTTGCAATTTGGTATATTTAATTACTATAATATACTAATAATTAATAAATTATTAATATCGGTGAGCCTAAATTATTATTATTTTGCATTAGTAAATATTAATATTTATTAATAATATTTATATTTTTGGTGAGCCTAAAATTAGCCTATAATTTGTGTATAAGTAAGTTTGTTCTAACTTTAATATTTGATTTTGTGTTTGCTGGCTTTATTCTAAAGCTGGCAGAACATTAATTTTCGAGAAAACTACAAGAGCCTAAAATTTGGGAATATAGCATTTAATTAGCCTATAATTTTTTTTTTGCTATAGTGTGTCTGCCAGCTTTATGGACATGGCTTATTTGCAATGTAAGTGAAACGGACCGGTGACTTAAGTTCACTATGACTGAGGGTTCACTATATCAGAGTTCACTATAAAGCCCGCAACACACTACCGAGAAATGCGTTGCGAGAAATGTGCGACGTGAAATGTGAAAACTCGAAACAAGGGACACTTATGGACCCCCACACACTAGAAAGAGTTTTCTCATTCGCTTCTGCGGTGGCGAAAGTGTTCCTCGCTCGAGTCGGTCAGCGAACGCGTTTTCTCGGACACATTTCTACTCCTTCACTTATTATATGACAATTAGGCCTTCACTACAGCAGAAAAACACTACGGACTGAGTGAGGTTATACTATTTAGCAGTAAAAGACATGATAAACAACCAGTTTTTCAATTGTTTACTTGATTTTTCTCTTTAAACGGGAATGAACAAGAAAAAACTTGTATGAAAGATATTCTTACTTAAATGAAATACGTTCATAATGAGCAATATAAAAATAAAAATTTGAAGAAAGAAACTTAAACGGGTATTTTGATATAATTTAATTAATTCACTATTTTCTTAATTCGTATTTATTATTTATGAATTATTTATTAATTGTGAATTTTATTCTGAATTAGTTGATCGTTCCCAAATTATTCATAATTCAACCAATAAATACAGTTTAAAACAGAGGGGGGTATTTCGGAGCTTAAGAAAATAGGCACAGGTTGCACTCTTCCCTTTAAAGTCAGATACGTTCGAGTTTTTTTTATATTAAATAATGATTTGTATGCAATGCAATGATGTATTTCTCTTTAGGCAATTCGAACTAGTTAAACAGATGGTTTACGATTATGGCAACAAAACAAGGATTTCACGGGTTAAAATTACACAAGAGCATTTAATTAGACAAGCCTCGCTCTCCTTTCACCACTGAGGTCCGGGTTCGATTCCCGTCGAATTGCATGTGAAATTTGTTCCAACAAAACGAGTTTGACTGCTTCACAAGGGCTAGTGCAAACCCTTGTGAAGTGTCTTAAACCCTGCCCCTATTCTTATTCCTTCCCAATTCTGGCCGCTGGGTAGTGACGCAGGAGGCGCGTAGCAGGAGGCGCGTACGCGGAGATGCTGCCTGGCGGTCCTCTTGACAACTGACTGCGACGTGACGCGACATGACAGAAAGTTAATGAAGGATTACTCCACAAGTGCGCAATCTAATGGAGGATTACTCCTCAGCGCAAACCGCTGAACGCCCCTTAACGGGCTTGGAGATGCTTTGCGTCAAAATGGTAGCACGCAAAATAGTAACGCAACAAATTAAAAAAAAAAAAAAAAAAAATTGGGACTCGCAGGTGATCTCATAGCTAACTGCTGTCCCACTCTCGGCTTGTAGCGCAGAAAGGCATTTCAATACATCAAATAACCTATTTGTAGAGTGTGGACTCTGCCTCGCCGGCCTCTTTCCACATTTCCCGTCGCACATTTCTGGCAACGCATCTCTCGGTGTAGTCTGTTGCGGGCCTAACAGGAGTCGACTACGTTTTTCACGTTTATATTTTTTTCTTGTAAGTCCCGGATAAATTCCTATGATTCCCATGATAAATTATTTCAGTTGTCTTTTACGTTTATACGTTTTTCACACTTATACGTTCATAATAAAAGTCCCTTTAAGGCCGTATAACGTTTATTTATTTTACGTCAAAAAAAAAAACAGTTAAAAACTGTGTATGACGTGCTATGGGAAAAGTGAATTGTGTGCACATTTTCAAAATTCTGCGATCCTTACACTAAGTCTAATACTACTTAAATTTTGAATTTTTGAAAGGGAGAAAAAAAACTCCCATGTAATAAAATCTATTTTCAAAGATAAATAAGCAATAAATTTTGGCTCTTATTACTTCCTGCCGCGACAACATGGAAACGATAATTTGAATAATTGTATTTCCCACTGAATTCTAGAAGACGTGCACAGAAAATGAAGTTACATTTATGTCCAGAAGCAAAACAAGGGCCCATCTCGTTCAAATGATCCTGATGACGCGTGGGGCGATCTGCGCCGAGAGCCCGGAACTTGTATGTTATGCTCGAGTCGGCACGCTCCAGAGCGCTCCCATCCAGCGACCCGACGCTGAGTGACTTCCCGTTAATGAAACTTGTAATAGAGAACCTCGACTCAACAATACGACTATACAACCCAAACCCGAAAACCAACATCAAACCTAACCGTCTATAAAGCCGTCACTCCCACAATACCAACAATAGCCCAAACCCATAATAAAACAAACTCTCACGCCTCCCATAGCATCCTCTCCCGGTCTTCGGTAAATCCGGAGGAAGGGAAGGATTTTAATAAATTTTACAACCTTATTTTATTATAACTAAAGTGGCAAAGCCCAATGGTGGGCGACCATCCATAGTGGGAAGGGTGCTAGATGGTAGCGCAAAGTCTGTTGCCGACTTTTTTCACCTTAAGTCCCCCGAAAACGTATAAGTGAAGTTTTACTGTACATGCAACCTTCATTGCATTGATGATTTTCTCCTTATCTTGAAACTGGATTGAATTGATGCAATAACACCTAGTTCATAGCAAATCTGTGATATTATGAAGAAAATGTCACTTTCCCTAATTACAAAGTTACTAGTATTTCTAGGGTGGGAACAAATCTACAAGAATATCAGGCATCATATCTATTGCATTAGTGCAGTCACAGGAAAACAGAAACGGCAAGAAATTTTAATTATGACAGGGTAAAAGCAAGGTCTGGAGAAAAACCACATAAGTGAAGAGAAAACATAAATTCTGGAAACAAAAATGGGGCTTTACTGTAGTTAATTTGGAAGGAATTTTGTTTCTTGGCAGTATGTTTTCAGAAACACTCATACTGGATGTCAAAGATTACTGCAAGGGATAAGGTATTACACATACTTCCACATAACCCATACCTTTATCACAGTAAAATAATGCACTTTGTATGCTGTTGAGTGTAGTACACTGTCTTACATCCAAACATTATGACAATGAGAAGGGGATGTTAAATGTCACAACAATTATAGGAATGAAGGAAAATTAATGAAGTTTGATTCAGCATCAATTCTACTTTTATTGATTGTTACATAGCCCTTCAGATGTAACAGCTTTTTTTTTTTCTTCTCATTTCTAGGCCTAAATAAAATTAAACCTAGAGACATAAAAATGTTAAATTTATGGCCTTTAAAGCGTATACCTACTTCAGAAAGCTTGTCGACACTTCATTCTCTTTATCTAAATTTTATATTTGTAATTGTTTTCCTAGGCTACCTGTTGTACACTGCAATAATGGATAAGGACATGTGCATTCACTTGTAACATTAAAACTCAATTGCAGTGTGTTTGTAACTGATTACTTCTTGAAAAAATAAAAATCATTAGGTAGTACCTGATGTGAAGGTTAGGTGTAAAACTCTTGGAATGGTTTGAATATTGACATGTTTCTCAGAGTAATCTTACATAAATTGTTGTTTCTTATGTAAATTTTGGAACATACCCAGTTGTGATAATCTTGAATTTGAACTGTTTTTCTGAACACTTTTTCAAGAACGTCTTGTGATTCTATTTTTGTTTAAGAAATTTCAAAATCAAGCTTCAATTTATATCACTTTCTCAGTCTAAGCCACACCTGAAATTTAGACTTTTAAAGACGTGAATTTTCATTAACAATAATGGCTAAAGCTCTGATAGATAGGATGTCTCAGAATAAATGTTACAAATGTCTATGGCAAGTTTAGGGATCGATGATGATCACTTTTGCCAATGAACATGAGGGAAGAATAACAAAAATAAACAAGTGAGATTTGCCCCTGATTACTAGGCATTTTCTCATGCACTGGTGTTTGGCAGATACATGGAATCTCTCTGCATTAATGTCTCCAGCTGGCTATGTTCTTGGCGTGTGAGGAGTTGCCTGACAGCCAGGGGCAAATCTCAGTTGTGTAAATTATTTAGTATAGTTTATGAAATTTCCCAACACACAATACAATGAGCAAAAGGTGACCATCTTGAATCTCTCTACATGCCATATAACATTTATTATGAGACAACGGTACGTTGTTCTTTTAAAAAATATTTATAATTAATATTTTTTATGCCACATGAAGCAATTTCAGAAACACCAATTTTTATTGTATACAACCAGGAGAATATAAGAACAGAATGTATTGCTACATACAGAATGAACAGTAATTTGTTACTAAAAAAAAAAGGAAAAATTGTAGGTGAAAATTCCTTGGTAGAATATTAACCATAAGTGGCAGATGTTTGCAGAAGATATTTCTCTGCAACTATTTAATATGGAGAAGATGAATTCGACCATATTTGTTACTGAATAATTATTGTATAGTATTGAATCCTTGAGTCTCAAGACTTCAGTGCAAGAAATTTGACCAAGATGAGTTTTTAAAGCTATAACTGGTAAGTAATGAGCTTTTAAAAACATTGTTGACATTTAGCTGAGAACTGGGCATGTTACTTGTGTTTGAATTTTGTATGACATGGTGTACATGTGTCATTTCTATTTTTAGGATGCATTTGGTATGTGTAGATGGTTAATTCAAATATACCAATACAGTGTAGGTCCTACATGTAGGATGAGAATGATAGGTGTTCATTACTTTTATTTCAATTTGAAAGATTATTATTGTTTCTGTGAATGTAAATGATAATGGCTTTTAACTCTAAATACTGAGTGACTCGAGTGTAGAAAATTAATGCAGTTTATAAGTACTCAAAAATGTGCATATTTCAATTTCATATATATTGTTTGTGTACAGGAATCCCTTCACCAGGAATTAGTGAATGCATTTGGCTCAATGTTCTGTTTAAAATTGACTTTAATTGTTTAGTGGGTTTTGATATGTAGATAGTAACTCTTGTCCTCATCAAACATATTATGATTATTCAACTTTCTTTCAAAAGATTTTCTGATAATTGTTCACCAAATATATCATTAAGTATACTTTCATCCTCTCATTTTCCATATTTTTACAAAAACAAATTTATTAGAGCTAACTGTTGGTTTGGAAATAGCTCAGGTACAATTGTGCTTTTGGATGCTGATAATTTTAGGATTTAGGATACTGTTTATATTGTATCAGCTAACATCTTTTAAAAGTATTTAGGTTGAAATCTCATCAAGCAATAAAAATGTAAATCATTCTCTTTCAAAAAAAATTAATTTGTTAAGCTTTATGGTACAAACATTTGTTATCATCCATCCCTAGTTGCAAATAGACTCATTAGACGACAAATCGGATTTTTTCCAAACCAGCAGTTTCGCTTTACAAACAATAAACTTAACACTCCACAAATATTTACTATAAAATGAATTCAGTATTTAATTTTCTATAGACCTTTCCTATAAACAAAGTTCTTACATGAAATAATACAAGTGTTTTAATTTTCAAGACAAATATTTTGAGGCATTCTGTGATATGTTCCGTTCCATGCAAAGAAATGGAAAGCATTGATTATAACAGAAATATTATTTTAATAATAAAAAATTAAATAATCTCAGAAAGGAACTATAACTTTAGTTGTTCAAGAGGAGGATCAATTTCTCCTAGCAGGATTTTCACCACATTCCACATGCCCATTTGGGCCAGGGTTGATTTCTGTCTTTTCATATTTTAATATATTGGTTACTAACTAACAATACTAAAAGAATGCAATGTGTTTTATTGTACATTATTTTGCTTTTCCATTGCTTTGCATGTTTTACAGTTAGGTCATGAAGGGGTGGAATAATGAGAACATTTAACATGAAATGTTATTAAAATACAAAAAATTAGATTCCATGCATTCCCTACAAAATATCATTAAGTACTAAATTAATGACCAATTCTTTTCATGACCTAGCTCTGATAAGTGTTAAATTACAATTTATTTTTCAATATTATGACAGTTTTCATAGTAATATAAAAATATGGGTTTCTAATTGGCCATAATTGCCAACTGTTTAAGAATGCACCATGTATCTTTACCCTAACATTAGACTGCCGGAAAAGTGAATCTTCCCTTTTAAACACTTAATTTCAGTTTGACAAATATTTATTTCTTTGACATCACAAAAAATAATTTCCACTTAACATTCTTAATTTTGATTGTTTATTTTCTCATGCTATGTATGGATTTGTGATGCAAAAATTAGCCAAGCGATACTGAGTGTGCTAGCTGGCTCAGACCAACACAACACTCCTTAAACTTAGCGAATTATGATAACGGTAGGGAATAATAATGAAACACAGGTGGAATATAGACAGAAGTCATGATAGGTCTCCTACCCATCTTTTATAAATTTACTTTACCCATCACAAATTCCATATCAATTGCTGGATTTTGAATAGCAGTCTCAGGAGAGAAATGTTAAGCTGGGATTCAGAAATATAACAGCAATTAAATTAAGAAGCAGACTTAGCAATTCTATTAAAGAAAAATTTTATTAAAAGAGTTTCTGTATCGTGATAAAGAAAAATTTAGAATAAGGGATGATGCACTTCTTGGCAATTCATTGAGTAAATACAGTTGAATATATTTCTACTCAAAAATACTGTTTCTGTAGCATCTAAAACTAGATAAAAAATATTAAAGTTTCTTCTCGACATTCTCTACAAAGCTTTTTAAATTTGTCTACAAGTTGATACTTATAAAATTTATTAGAAATATCAATAAATATTAGGTGATTGGTTCTTTCTGCCACCAGTACAGTTCATAATAATAAAAATTATGATGGAAGTTGAGCAGCTGTGTTGATATTTCAAAAGTATGCAAGAAATATAAGCATAAAATGTACCAGAATCACTTTCCATGAGTTTAAACTACAAAATTTGGTACAATTAATAAAATAATGTTTTACTTAAATTTCTTCATCAAAAGAACATTTGGCCTTGTGAATCTAAAAATTGTGTTATCTCCTTTCTAAAGGCAGAAATCTCCAGTTCCTACAACTAATAAGGCATACTACGTGTCTAGATCACACTGCAAAGCACTGAAGTGATATGTATTAGTTCTCTATTGTTACCACTAGGTGGTGACAAAAGCTTTTCTTAGAATTTGGGAGAATTCCCACAAGATACTGCACAGAATGTACATCTGTGTCACAAAAAACAATGCGAAAAATTTTGCTAAAAACTAAACCCCATAACTTCACTTGTTAGTGACTTTTTGGAGCCAAAGATCTATCTTGGCTCTTAGTTGCTTAACAGTCCTGCCATTCAATGCTTAAATACCTTGATAATGAAGAGGCTTATGAACTTTTATAGTAAAATGGCATGAATATTTTGCTCAAGCACCCACAATAACAATGTTCATTTGAAAACAAACATTTGAATGCTAACAATTTTGTATTAGAAATATTTTCATTTCAAAATTAATGTATAAGACATCAATTTTCACTACAAGTCCACAAGAAATCATGTGTGCTATTTCAAAACACAATTACCATCAGGCTTAAAAAATATATTTCATCTCAAAGTAAATGCATTACCTTGCTTGTCTGTACTTATTGAATAGATGTTTAGTCAATAACAAGTGAAGAAATGGAGTCAATTGACTTGAGGATATACAAATGTTGTTGATGTATAACTATACAAAAATAATATACATTATGTACTCCAAACACTTGGCATTTCATGACAATTTTAAAAATTACTTGTTGATAATACTGTTTCAAGTGGTACTGGATATTACAGCCCAAAACTCATACATAATAATTAGAGTTTAATTAATGATGCCATGAGTAACATTTAAATTTGCATCTGGGCCAATATTCAACCTTTCAAGATCAACAGCACTGAATGTGAATGAGAAATGCATTTGAATTTCAATGATTTTTAACTGGCCCCAGGTGAAAATTGACTTTTTTAATTTACTCATTAACTTTTGAAAACGTTTCTCAGCAAATTCTATGGATTAAAACATTTAATACTATTGTTCCTCAATAATTCTTACTTGAAAAAAATTAAAATATTTATCAAGATTCATTAGCTGTATGACTTAAAAAACAGAAAGCATTTGATATGACACAATTGGGCAACTATAATAGTGATATGTGTATTGAAAGTGCATTTTTTTCTGAATACTCTCCATAAAAATATGCATCTTGTGAAGGTTCTACCACCTCCTATAATCTACATCAAATGCTCTTCTTCTTCAGCTCCATAATATGATTAATAACTCATAAAATAAAAGTGAAGACACTATATGCTAAGATTGTCATTTTTTCGGAATATGATCCTCTCTTTTAATTGACTGTGTTTGCAATTCTGAATCAGGACACTCTAATTCAATTCTATTATACGATGAATCTACCTGCTGTGAAAGATCGATAGAATTGGATGTTTCACTCATTTTCTCTGTATTTGGAACATCTGTGCTCGGAATGTATCCAGAAACAGAAGGTAAGTTTGTACCTTCTTCAACTCTCATATTTGCAACCATATTAATAGCTTCTTCTCCTAGTTCAGTGTCAGTGGAAGAATCAACAGTTTGGGCCAAAGGTGAAGTAATTTTTGTAGTTGTATAATGTTGTACTCTTGAGCTTAGCATATTGTCCGACTTGGAAGGTTGTAGTGATAGCAAAGAAGGCTGTAATGAACACATGGATAATTATTTCTTGGTCTTTTCCTATTTCCTAAGAGGAAACAAATTCTTTGTTAATCTGTCATGATTATATGATGCAAATCAGTGATTTAATTAAAACCCTAAAGAAATGGGAAAATGATGCCTTATATTGACAAAAGATTTGAAAATAAGTACCAAAGATGTCTTTATTTTTTAACATTGAGTTGGGTTGTCTTAACTCTTAGACTGTTTGGGGTCTTTATTGACCCCAGAGGATAATAATGGTTTGCAACTTTCTGTAAATTATTCACATGAACTTCTCCTTTTAGATATGCTATTTATGTCCAGTTTTACATGTGTTATTTTTTAGGTTTTTTTTTGTTTGTTGGAAATAATTTGTTTTTTATGCAGTTGGAGTCAAAAATGCCACATTCTTAAAACATGACCATTTCTGTTTTGTAGTATTATGTAGCAGTTTCTAAATGACAATTTGAGGTAATACTTGTCTTTTACGATTTGGTAGCTCTGTTTCAACATTCTCATGTTGGTAAGATAGACACCTATATATAGTTGTGAGAATATGCTAGAATGTTTTTCTGGAAAGAACATTATTCTTGAATAAATTAAAGATGTTTTAAATAATGTGGCATAACACAACATTCAGGATAATCTATAAATATAGTACGCACAATGATAATAATTTCAGTATAATTTTTTGAGTCTTTTCCTTGCTGTGCTTTGTGCTTCAATGTTTTTTATGTCTTGTATTTTAATGTATTCAATTGGAATTTTTACGTAGCTATAATTCTTTATTCACAAAATTTACCTGAAGAAGAGATAAAAATCCTCACGAGACGTTGCACCTGTATACATAACCAAATCTTATAATGGAATATACTAAATATATGTGATTTCAAATAATTTGTTTCATATGTGTTTGATTTTAATATGATTGTCTTGAATCTCAAGATATCAAAGATATATAACATTATTCTTTGTTTTTTAGCACAATGTAGTAAATAAAGTAATAATTAGCATCACTTTGTCAATTAATAATTCCAAATAATATCCATGCGCAGTGCCAGATTACCAAACAGGCTAAGTAGGTTGCAGCCTGGGGCACGTGATTTTTGGGGGTGAACGAATTTCAGCGGATTCAAAATTTCGTGAGGCAAACTTTTGAATATTTTTTATAGAAATATTTCTTTTCACATTTGTAACAAAATAAAGTGTTAATTAATCATATGTTTTACGTACACAATATTTGCGTCAGTTACGAATAAGCTACAACAACTTTTTATTCAAAATATTATAAATAGCAGTAATGTCAAAAAAAAAAAAAAAAAAAAAAAATTAAAAGGGCAGTAAAACATTTGACAGCCTAGGGCACACATAAGTCAAAGTCAGGTACTGTCCGTGCAACAATTGCTTGTAAACTATTGTGTAAAATGTTTGGGGTCAAAAAAAACCCAAACATTTTACAGTTAATGGGAACACATACTATCACACCAAAAAAATAGTTACTATATATTTTCTGTAACAAGAGCATTTGCCTCCTTCCTCGAAGAATATCGTTGTTAATTATTTGAATTCTTTTTAGGTACTATGATTATATAACTGTAAGCTACGCATATATTTTGCTCTGTAAACAGTAAAAAGAATTTAAGATTTTTTTCCTTACGAACCCTCCTGAATTTTAAAATTAAGATTAACTTACACTTTCTCTTCCCCGAGGTTGTGAAATTCCAGGTAGGTCTGATTTGGACTTGGTCAGTCTTGCTTCAACATCAAGAGCTTCCTCTCGAGTACGTATACCAATAACCTTTAAAATTGCTGACATTTTGTCTGGATATTCACTATGGCCTAAAACATGTAAATGATTAAAAAACTTCAAAAAATATTGAAGATAAAAAATTCCTGGTGATAAAAGTGGAACTTTCTAGTTACATTCATTTCAAGACACCTTGCAATTAGGATCCACAAAACAAACCACACATGTTTAAAATCTGAAGCTGTGAAATCTTGCCATTGGCTCTCTTAACAAGGAAGATAATAGGGTCACAAAGGCTTAAGGAATATCTTAATAGCAAATGTGACAGGAATTTCAAAAGATGATGGAAATAGGTCACATAAGAAACCTCTGTGTTTGAAGGATGAAACATACAAAAGGAAGATTAAAACCAAAATTTCCCACTCTCATAACTGCAACTTGCCCTTTCAAAATAGGCATTTGCAGTATTACAAATCCAAAAGGTTAAAATACCAGTCTTATATTATCTGTTCTGTTTAATTTTGTTTTTTATGTATGACACTTGGTTATTATTAATATTTTTATTTGTTTTGAATGTGATAAAACCAGCAAAATAAAAATTATGTATAGAAACCAGCCGTTCAATATATTTGTATAAAGGGTCTTGTCCCAGTTGGGGGTTCAAATACTTGACAAGTTTTAATCTCCTAGTCCAACAACAGATCATAGGAGTGGGGATTCAATTGAATAATTAATTGACCCCCCCAATGAGTGTGTGGCCGTAGTTGATCATTGGGGGCTTTCCAATTGGTACTAAATGTGCTTAGCTGCTTATGTATTAAGTAAATTTGCAATCCATTGTTACTTCTTGCACCAGAAGAAAAATGCACAGTGCTCAATTCAATGCGAGAAATTTAATATTTTGGGCTGGTTATCGAACAAAATTTAACCAGAACAATATTAAAAATATTTGATCCGTATAAAACAGATGAAAATTAGGGAACTTACCTGCCACAATTTCACTAAGATTAACATTGCAAATTCGACGATCTTTACATTCAACTGGTTGCAATCCAGCAACTTCACTCGATATAGATAAGGTTCTATATAGGAACTTCAATAACCAATCACTCCTGTAAGACACTGAAAAGGTCAGATAAAGTATTTTTGTAAGCACAAAAAACTAATCCGTTCTACTTACTTGCAATATCCATTTACTATTTTACCAGCCACAACTCTTGTCAAAGGTTGCCACTCTCTAGGGGAACCTGTCACAGGAGCTCCTAATAATACAACATCTTGAATTATACCTTCACAATCTTTCCTCTGGGACATTTCCTGGGCAAATAAACAAATTATTAATTTAATTTATTTTACACCAAAAAATAGTTACATCCATGAGCACCGTACTTCAGAGGAGAAATGCAAACTGTGAACATATACAACTAAATTAGCATTTTTATAATGATTGATTATTTATTGTTTCCAGCTGCAGCTATTTATTGTTTCAACCACTATTGCCTTTATTCCCATATGTTGAATGCATGTCATATGAAATATTGTGTCATATATTGTAATAATCTAGTGGTGCAAAAACAGTACATACTTTCATGCAAAATTACACGAAAAGTACTCAAATTTTTGAAAAATTGTACATGGCCTCATTTCAAAATCTATCTTATCAATTCTTGCCATTTTCAATAAACCAGTTTTCACCATAAACGAGACCTGCACTTAAACGTCTTTTACACTATCCAGTCACAAAATTTAATCAAAATCGATGGAGCCATTTTTTTGGGTCCCAAGGTCTTCTTGTAAAGAACCCCAAAAATTAAAATATCAGTTTCAAATTCAAGAGCCCACAACATCAGCCAGATTGATAGGGGAATATCAATTGTGGAGAAAATCGACTGAACAATTTATCTGCTAGCATTGTTCAAAGACAGATGGGCGTCACTCAATTTTTCAGTATCAAAGAACCAGAAAACTGGGGTTCTGGCTACACCACATGTTAGAGGATTTTTTTAAAATTTAGCAACTAAATTTATCCACTTTTTCATTACCAGGGCCCTGTAATAAGATTTTTTCTGCTGAAAATTCGCCTTTTTTTTTTCACCTAGCATTACATAACTTTCTACTCCGTAGCGAGAAAGTCACATTACGATTTTGACTATAATTAAAATATACTATAATATATGAAATTTAGTGCATGTTGTATCCCCAGAAGGTGGCAGTGTTCTTCCTTAGCTGGAAAGCCAGATGGCTAACTACAAGCCAGCTAGAGGGGGTTTCAACCTCTATGTATCTCCCCCTAGCAGGGCATCAGTCCCAGCTGGGACAAGCTTACGTCACCATTCGGATTCAAAGCCTAGGACCTTCTGTTTAACAATGCTACTGCGGAGCCATTGCAGCCAGTTTCTTATAGTGTTTAAAAATAAGTCAGTGTTTGGATTTTATAATGTTTTACGGTAAAGCTAGTAAAGGAACATTCTAACGTGCAAATTCTATTTGGAAAAGAAATTTAATCAGGGTTGGGCAGTATTTAATTGTTTGTATTTGAAATATGTATTTTAAATACTTTTGTATTTGAAAAATTTTTTTTTTTTTGGTTTTGGAAAAATTTAATAAAAATAAAATTTAATTTTTTTTTTCCAATTATACTACTGGTATATTTTTATAAGTAATTACTAATTTATTGCATTTGACAATTACAATGCATTATTGCTATAAAAAAACTAAAATGCTATTGTATTTAATGTATTTTAATAGTATAAATTTTTAAAAATTTTTTTTCCCCCCAATTTTGGATAAAACTTTTATGAGTATTGTAGAACAGGAAAATTGCAAAAAATATATTATTCAATAAATACTTATTAAAAAGAATATTATCAGAGCTGGACATCCAATGAACATAAGTGAAAATTTTGCAGAACATTGAAGTCGTAGGCTTCCGCGGCCGGAGTCATGTGGATGATCTTGGCTGTCCGGGTGACGCCACGTCGAAGGCTGTGTTGCCGACGTTTCGACCATCTTGTGGTCTTCTCAGGGCTGGTCTGACCAGCCTGGGGCCACGAAAGATGGTCGAAACGTCGGCAACGCAGCCTTTGACGCGGCCTCACCCGGAGTCTGGTCTGACCAGCCCTGAGGAAGACCACGAAAAGATGGTCGAAACGTCGGCAACGCAGCCTTTGACGCGGCCTCACCCGGACAGCCAAGATCATCCACATTTTGCAGAACAATTCTCTACTGTATTTGAATCAATTCAATCACAGAATAACTCAAATGAAGAAAATGTAATGAGGTATCTTAATGTCCTTTACCCAACAATCACCTCCAATCAAAATTTTCCTTCAATGAAACAGAAAAATTGAGTAAACAGTTACTTAACCTGAAAAAAGACCTAGCTGTGATCCAACTTGACTCAACCAAGAACAATAAAAAAGAAAGTAATTAAATTAAAATTTTCTTAGATCACATGATTAATCACTCACCCCTGTAATTAATTTATAATTATTAATTAATCATTCAGCCCTCCAAATAAAAATTTTGCACAACAGTCATTACAAAAGTTGACAAAATAATCTTCAAATTTGAATGAATATTATTATATGTTACATAAAATTGTATGTTATTAAATAATCTTTGTAGCAACTGAATATTTATGCTCAACTAACTTACATTAAGTGGATTTGGCAAATGAAAGAGTGATAGACTTTAATGAACTTACTCTTAAACAGTAATATATGACTCTAGCTCCCAGACTGAAACCAATGAGTGTCACAGGTCGATGTCCTTGTTCACGAGCAAGAAGTACTTCCGCCAGTTGCTTTCCTACTTCAGCTGACCGCCGGCAGCAAACTCCCCAAGGATTATCAATTACAGAAGCAAGAGTAACTAATGAAGAAGGCCAGGCAATGGCACTGATCAAACCTTCAATATATAAGAAAGCATTACATTTATTTTTGTGATGTCTGTAACCTATCAATTGATATCATGATTCATTTCTTACAGTTTTAAACTAAATCCTGCAGTGGAATTTCCAACTGTTATTAAAAACCTCACTTAATCAAGTATAAATTCTACCACTGTAAAAATAATATATACCATAAACTGGGGTGGATTTGTGCTACTTGAAGATTTTAGAAAATAACTTGTTTATTTTTCATATAATTAACAATGTTATAACAGTATACAAAATTTAAAAACATGCTTTGTCCATTTTATGAAGTGATAATTACTGAAATAAATGTCTTCGAACAAAAAATGTTACCTAAACTTGGCATAAAGTCACCTTGTAGGATCGGGTAGCTTTATCCCACTACATTTATTGTCGTTCAATGCTGCATGATGACTGGCACAGTTTCATCCCTTCTTCATGATTGCTTTGTAGCAAGGAATGAACTAAACAGTATCAGAAAGTTTAAAACTTTATTAAATGAATATCTTTTAAATTATTCAGTATTCATTTTGACCTTGATCATTATAACAGAGAGTATCATTTCCCGAATGCTCTTTAGCTCTGGAATAGTGAAGAATCCTCCTTTTGATTTTAACTCAGGGTTTTGAATTTTCTTAATTATATCTATATATTTTGTAACGATACCGAATATTGTGCCCCGGATAATCGCAAACAAAATGTTGCGTAATCACGAGCTGGCGCCTTTTGCGTCTTTTCTGAACCGTCGGGTGGCTAATTCGTTCCGCACAGTGCTCGCCGCGACACCTCGGCGCCGAGCAAACGAGGGGGACTGTGTTTGTTTTCGCCAACGCCGACGCGGGTCTATCCCTGGGGATCTAGCTGGGAAGGGGGGCTGCGCAGTTTGGAAACTCAGGGAGAGACCACCTACGTTTATTTACCAAAAGCGTGCGAGTGAGAGCGCATCACGGAAAATTCCGCTCGACACACCGGCGAAACGCAAGAGATTATTGGACCAAATTTAAGTAAGACGTAGGAACCTTTCGCCAATAGAAGCACGTTTTAGTAAAATTTCTGGAAACTTCTAGAACATTTGAAAAACTGGGGGGGGGAGAAAAGGCTTGTGAGCGCTGGCGTGCGCCGAGCAGGCACATCAGAACGGTGGGAGAGATCCCAGTAGGCGCATCAGAACGGTAGGAGAGGTGAGCGCTGACGTGCGCTCAGCTCGCAGAGCAGTAGAGCCAGAGAAGGGCAGTGTCCCTTTGCTTTAAATTGAGGACGATTAGTTCATCCGGTCACTCATTTGTCGAGTATATCTTTCTTTTGGTCTCTGCCGATCACACCCGCGTCGCCCGTCACAATTCACGCGACGATTATCATCGCGTTGCTGGACACCTGAATCTTGAGCTGTCGTCGCTTTCATCGTCATCATCACTGCACCACCGCCGTCGCCGTAGTCACATTGCGCCACCGCAACCGCCGCCGCCGACGCGGGAGTCAAGGGCTTTCCCCGGCACCCACGGGACACGCTGCTTGGTGTGAGGTTCGGCGACCTGTGGAGGTTGCCCACCCCAGCGGACCTGCCTGCAAACGGTGACTGTGTTTTGATTGTCGAGCTGCGGCAAAATCTTCAGTACGCCCTTCAGGCGCAACGCTTGTTTATGAAAAACCTCTTACCCAGGAAGTGCTCGCCGCGCATTGGCGACTTCCTTACAATATTAAGTTCCCTGCAATGTGTAAGTTTTATAGCATAAAAATAGAAGAAGTAATTACTCAGACCTTGATTTTTTGTATGCTAAAAATTTAAATCTTCCATTAAAACTCATTTGTGTTCTAAATATTTTTTTTTTTAATTCATCACGTAGCTAAATCCGTCCATTCTTCTAAAATCTACATGCTTCCTGAGCTAGCCGGCCACACGAGCCCAGGTAAGCACAGGTAGGTTCTGGGAGACCAGGTTCGGTGCAATTTGTAAAAAAGATTCATCCTTATTCTGCTACGACTTCCAAAATCCCTCGGATTTCTTCAAGACATTTACTCGTGCCAAGTCACTTTCAATGGCAGTGACTAGTCCAAGAAACAGCACTCCTTCATAAGCACCATAAGAAATTCTACTGTTATTGATTGAGAAGATAATGATTTGTAAGTGCTATTACTCGGAGAATCATCACTGCATTGTTAATTATACAATTTCACAAGAAACTAAATGTAAGATTTAACTAGTTTAAAGAGAAGTGTTAAAAATTTGAAAATACCACATTGAATATTCAAGAGCTACTGGATCAAAAGATACCCTCTTGTTTTCCATCGGTTTATTTCTCTCTCAAATACAAAAAAAATTCAAGTCAAAGAGTAGATACTACAGCACTAGATTAATAAATAATGCTATAAAACAGTGCTCTTATTTCATGCTCCTTAAAGTTACTGTGCTTTGAGTTGCAACCTAAATTTTCTTAGGAACATTAGCATATCAATCAATGCAAAATTAAAAACTAAAAATGAGGGAACACGGTAATGAGAATGTAGTTCCCAAATGGTGTAATTGATAGCACCACTCATCAGGTGCGTTATGCCAATGCTTCTGTAGAGACAACACAACACATTTTATAACAATAGTTTTCTAGAAGGCACAATGGCACAAAATGACCCCAGTTTACGTTATACACTAAACATTGTTTGCATGAAAAATTACAGAGTATTTAAAAACAATATTTTTCTATATGCTTCCTAGACTAAAAGTTTCTGAGTACCTGTTTGATTGTTCAAGATATTATTAATTATTTTAGTAATAATTAATTAGTTAGTTAATTTATAATAAAACTAAATAATAGTGAGGCAAATAATTACATTCAAGAACTATCACAAAATTACATAATAATTGCCCGTTTCAAAACAATGGAATGACTTACTATAATCACACATCAAAAAGTAAAACTACTCACCTGAAAGAATTGTATACTTTAATGCCTCTTGAGCAGCCATTGAAACAGCAAAAGACAAAATAAGTTCCATAGCCTTCCCCAATTCCAGCAAGTATGATGATTCATATCGAAGATAATACTGCTCTTTGGAGCTTAGTAGAGAATGCCAGGGACGTGTAAAATTGTCTTCTTGCTCATCACTCAGCCAACCTGAGATAGCAATAGTAATGTGAAGTTGCTGAGAAATAGGGCCACTGGCAGGCCCTGTAACGACAGGTGTAGATGGAGTGGACGTTGAACTGCTATCAAAGCTGCTGGAACTGTCTGTATCTTCTGATTGACTTGAAGAAGAAATGGAAACTGGAGATAGATATCCAAAAGCAAATTCTTCAATTTCCCCTACACGTTTCTTCATTTTGAAGCCTGAAATTAATTGTGTAAATTAATGTGCATTTACAAAAAAAAAAGGGCAATATTTTCAAGACACCATTTTTTCCCATGTTCACTTTAGTGTAAGTACTAAAAGAATGGAAAGCAGCATTATTTACCAGTGAGCCCAGCTCCAGCGACACCAAACAGAGATCCTATTATTGCTACCCCAGCAGTTGAACCAATGGCAGCAGCTGTGGCTCCTCCCAACACAGAACCCACTCCAGCTCCAATGAGAGGTGCGGCCAGTCCACCTGTCAGGCCAAGGACTGCTCCTCCACCTAATGTTGCCAATCCAATAAGGGCATAACGTTTGTAACGTTTTTTACGTTGACGTCGAGCCATTTCTTCTTGTTGCTCTCTGAAAGTAAAAAGAAAAGAAAAGGGTTGAGCAATAATTATTTAAAATTTTTCTTTTTTTTATACAAACACTAACATATCTTACTCAGATAGGGAAACTGCTTCATCAGTCAGGCTTTCAACCAGAGATTCTTCAAAAGCATCAACAACACTCTGTGGAACAAGAAGCAGCCATGCCACATGGCGCACCAGGACTCGTGTCCGTGCATCATATTTACCTGAAAGAAATTTTTTTGTTACACCAGTGTATAAGATCTAATCTAATACACTGCACCAAGACATTTAAGAGAAAGTAAAATAATGCATTATTGAAAAAAGTACCTGTTGTCAATCCTGAAAGACATGAAGGAAAAAGAAAAACATTAATTTAATATACCTTGCAAATAAATTGAATAAGAACATTTGTCTGATATCAACAGGGCAAAAAAAGGGGAGTTATAACTGAAGGGCAAATTCTGAGCAAAATTATCTTGCTTTGCTAGATCAAAGATAGGAATAAATGACTAATCACAATTTATGTCATTGGATACAACAAACAAACCAACCAACCCTTGGACCACAATTTTGTTATTACTCCCTGAAAAATGCCTTTTTCCATTGTCAAAGGCAAGAAAATATAATTGATGTTCCCCAAAGTTTTGTTTCTACTCTTCAATGGTTAGTTATGTTGTGGACCATGAGAAAACAAATTAAAGCAGAAATAAAACAGTCCTCTATGTTGACAAATAAAAATATCTGATGAGTGCACTCTAATCTCACAATGCTTAACCTTTCCTTAAACATTGATAGTCTACTCCTTGCTACATAATCTACTGGCTGAAATGTGCACTCTCACAAGAGGCACTAGGGTATAGGATCACAATGAGGGAATGCAGGCTGAATATAAACTGCCATTGAAGTTTATTTTGGGGACCGCCAACCTACTGAGAACCATTAATAAAACCTTCCCAAAAGGTAGGACATGATTCTATATCACTATCCCAAATATTGAAAAAGGAGCTTAAGGGGTACTTCAGAACAAGCAATGAAAGATGGCTACTTTGGGCCACGCTTGAATTCTATTCAGAAGACTTTTCTAAATAGGGCGAGGAGAGAGAGAGAAAGAGAACAATTTGTGCGAGATATTGGAAGAACCTTTACCAAAATAAAAAACCGAAAACTGATTTTTTCCGAAACGCATATTCCCGAATCTTTACGAATTTCTTATGTTTTCAGCACTGATTAGCGACGGAAAGTCGCTTGAACATAACAAACTGCAACACTGTTCCCGGCCACATCAAACACAATGATCATCCGCCCGGGAAGTGCATTTATTTATTTTTTTATTTTTACGTCAAAAAAGCAGTTAAAAACTGTGTATGACGTGCTATGGGGAAAAGTGAATTGTGTGCACATTTTCAAAATTCTGTTATCCCTACACTAAGTCATATACTACTTAAATTTGAAGGGGAAAAAATGTAATAAAATCTATTTTCAAAGATAAAAAGGCAATAAAGTTTGGCTCTTATCCATGTTGTCCATCGGAATAATACTTCCTGCTGCGACAACATGGAAACGATAAATTGAATAATTGTAGTGCATTTTGTGTCTGGAACGTGAGTTCCGGCACCGACCTACACGTGAAAATAGCAAAATGTCAAATTATAATATAACGTTCCAAGCTAGCATTTTTTTTATTTCTTCAAAATATCTGAATGGTCCCGACTGACACCAACTCCCATACTTTCCCGATCGCCCCTGGCCTCCGCCAGTACAATATTTTTATGTACTTGCGAGACCTTTTCATGAAACACATCAGTAGCATTTTCTCTGGTTTCGCAAGTCGGGTGCCCAAACAAATAAAAAAATCATTTTTCCCTTTGAATTTATTTAATTTATTTTATTTATTCGTCTTCCATGTGATTGGCGTCATAGATCGGCACCCGCGCGCTGCAGCGCGTCCATGCAACGCAGGCAGCGCGCGAGCGCACCACAGGCCATTGGCAAATGCCTCAACGCACGGCCGTCTCTAGCTAGTTACTACAGACATAGACGGCCGTGCTCAACGTCTTCAGGTCGGATCGGAAGGCGGCAGCATATGCTCACGACGTCCCCCACTCAAGACCAAAGCGTTGGATCCCGATTTAACGGCCTGCTGGAGAGTGAGCGTCCGTGATCGTGCTATTCTCCGTTGCACGTTGCAGCCTTTAGCGATACTCATGAAATTAGTGTTGGTTTTTGATAAGGATAGTGAAAAGTGGAACAATAGTTTTAAATAATTGCCTTTCTATGAAATTTCCTTCCCTTTCTATGAAAAAAAATTTTAAAAAATAATAAAATAAAAAAAACAAATTGAGTAATGGGCGATCATGCGCTACCTGATGTTTCAGAATTTAATTTTTGAAACGAGAACCGAAGAATGGGAAAAGCGTCGAGCATGACTTTTTAAATACTATAAAATGCATTATTCCAATCTTTGCAATAGAAAATATAACATCATCATTTGTTATTTTGCGACTATCTTTCCCTCATTCTTCCAACATAATAATTTAAAATAAATAAGGACTTTGTTTACATAATTCAATTTTACTCTAAATAAGTAAGCGAAAAGAGTAGTATGGGGGTTAATATTTTCCTTCACTGCCAACGCCCTAGGTCCGCAGTGAGGAGACGCCTCTGGAACACGTGACCGGATAATTTCTACAGCGGCTCAGTTTAGGTCAGCGTTAGCATGGCCGCTGTCTCTGCAGCGACTCCAATCGAGAGGTCCTAGGGTTCGAGTCCCGACAATGGCGGAATTTCGACACTAGTTGGACAGCTTGGTCGAATTCAGCCACTGTCTGAAGGTACATTCTAGAGGCCGGCTGCTCTCATCGATAGTTTTCCGTGGTTTCTTCGATCAATAGCAGGCGAATGCCGAAACAATACCGACAGCGCGATCTTTTCTTCCTCTTTCTTGCCTTATCGTCCTCCTTTATGTGACACTACCACACATGTCGAGAGCGTACAACTAGTTCCGGCTGGGAAAACACCACGCAAAACCGCAAGTAGTTCTGTCACCCGATCTCACCAACACCGCTACCTCCCTGATAATACATTCGGGTCACCAACGGTACGAATGACATTAGCAGTTGACGCGCCGAAACATCACCAATCATTTCAACAGTTGAAGTGATCTGTTGACTTGAGAAATAACCCATTCACTTGCAAACAGAAAGCAACTGTAATTTCTATGGTACATGCGATTTTAGGACCATTATTATATATTTTATATATTAATGATCTATGCACGATATTGCCTCATGGTAGCCGTATCTTATGCAAATAACTCTGCCTTTATTTTTAAAATCCAGTGGTGACCAAATGTAATCACGGCAGCGAGCGGAGCGAAATTTGAGCTATGTTGCTAAGTGGCTATATTCCAAGTTATCGCAGGTTTAATATTCGAAAAACTGTCTTTACAACCTGTGTTAGTCATATAGACAGTGTACTGAACTATTATAATCTTATGCTGAAAACTGTGATATCGTTAACAGTTACTTTCCCAGGTGCGGATCCAGACACGAATTTTGGGAGGGGAATTTTTTGTATTCAAAATGTTTTGGTCGAATGTGTCATATTACAGATTATGTAGAATGACGCAGGCTTAATTCAGCTCGTTGCAATACAATTTTATTCATTTTAATGTTTATACGAAAATATTTTTGCTTGAAAATTTCGTGGCAAGTTAAAATTAATAGTTACTGAAAATTTTGGGGAGGGGAAATTTCCCTCCCTGTGGATCCGCGCGTGCTGTCCGAAAATCGAAAGAGGTTGTCTTTTTTTAGCCAAATACCTCGCCATAAAATTATATCCACTGCAATTTGAAGTGGGAACAACATATTTTCAAAATAACTTCTAAATTAAGGTCTCTTACTTAGGTTTTTACATACATTATCAAAAATATTAAATAGCACACAATTACTTATGATTTATTATACTTTCTTTTGGTCTTTGGCTACATATGGGATTAACACCTGGAGTGGTGCTCACGAAAGGGCGATTAAACCCTTTATTACTATCCAAAAATCAATTTCAAATCTTTGGTGAAGACAAGTTCTACTCCTCGGAGAACATATTCAAGGAAAATAATTTAATTTTCATTAGGAAATTTTATTTAGAAAAATCGCTGCAATACAGCTTTTCCTACCTGCATAATGTCTTTATGAACAACATAAATTTAGTTCCCATTTTCACTCCTCCCAAGGTTAATAAAGATACAGTAAGGAGAAGTTGTGTGAATGTTGCCTGTATAATCTTTAATTGTTAGAATGAAGATCTAAAGCGCTCAGATATGAATAGTAAGTTTAATAGAAATTAATTTAGGAAATGGTTAATAAACTTGAGTGAAGGGGAAGTTTATGATGCAGTAGCAAAGGTTTTTCCCCTCCCACTCGGAGTTGTGTCAGTGAATGCATTTTTTCTATTTAAAATTATTTCTACCTTTCCTTTCCGTTAATTTTTTTTTTTTTCGTTTCTGGTGGGAGATATCTGGTTGGGGAAAATCCTCGCACGTGACGTAGGACGGCGCCGGATCTCACCATCCATCGGGGGAAGTACACCGCCAACTCCCGCGGTGAAACATGCACTACACTTACAGGACTAATGATCTTATGAGTTGACGTGCCCCGAATCATCGATCAATCCAATCGCTGTGCTTGGTGCGCTCGCGCTGCCGTAGTTGCGTTAGCACTCACCGCTCCGCCAGGAAGTAATAATTTTCTAATATTTTCCAGTCCCTTTTTTAAATTTAGGGCAACTACAATTAAATAAATCCAAATCCAATCTTCATTGAACAAAATTATGAACTAAATTTAATTTATATAATGTAAGAAAACATAAATTATGATAGTGACAATCAATAAAAACTTGTATCTTTTTGAGTACTAATTTTATTCAAATGTTTGACCCCAAGTTCTCGTGTAAACGCCAAGATGTGGATGGTCTCCTTAGCAGCTCGGAAAAACGTGTGCATGCTTCCGTTGAAGGCAGCCGGCCTTTTTTATGGCAAAAATTACATTTATTTTAATTCGGTTTCGTGATTGCTCTAGATGTCCTCTCAGGGTTTCATAAATAAACTTTACAGTATTAGTTTTCACAAAAACAAATTCAAAAACAGGAACGAATTTGTTATTTAGTATTAGATTTTTTGAAGCTAACAATAATAAAAGCTATTAAAACAATTAATTATCAACTTCATTACTTTTTTATTTGTTTGTAATCAATGGGATCATCATTAAACATCATTCGCCGAGGCATACACATCTATCGACACCTTTTAAAATTTCATCGATCCTTAGAGAGTCGGTAATCTGGTTTCATTGGGAACCCCTGCTATATAGAAACTTGATGGCGAAATCTCCGTTGGATGCCCACGTTCATCCAGCAAGACTTTTTTTTTTTCCACGTCGTCGCCATCTTTTATTTTCATTCTCGTGTCAGATGTTCAAGCAACATTGCTTTGCGCGCGGATATCTTTGCCTCCAATTTCATCCACACCTCGCGTCAAGTGACACGTGTTCTGATTCAGTCCCGAGGGGTTGACTGACCGAATCAAATTCGCCCTTGTCGTGCGATTATCCTCGCAACATGTAGTGGCGTCCGCCTTCTAGCTCGACAACGTCGTCCAGTTCCGGCGGTTTAGGATTTTCTCCTGAAACATCCCCAAGTATGATTTTATTCAGCAGAACTTCGGCCTACATTATCCTGATTATGACTAATAACGTTTCATTCAGTCGTGTTGCGGGTGTTCGTCACCATTTTCCTGTTCGACGTGTTGATTAACTTTGACGTTATATGAACATATTTCAATTGCGAAATGCATGTTTCGCAATATCTTATTCTCGTGAAACGCAGTGTTGGAGCTTATAACCTTTTAGACTAAATAAGACTAAGGACTTTATTTTCGACATGTTTTATGATAAGTAACATAAAAATTGTGTTTTTGGCCAAACGTTCAAATTGCCTGTTTCTTCGCCCAAGTAATACCTTCTTTTTTCCCGAGTTGGTGAAAGGAGCGTAGCGAAATTTGCGTGGTCTGACGGAAGAGCAGGCCTTATGGCCTGAGTCTCGCCACGTACAATAAGGCATCAATTCAATTCAAACGTTTAACACTGTATAAGGAATAGCGACATAGCGCTATTCGTAAATGTAAAATTGGAATAGTATGAAATATAAAGACAAACACGCGCAGGTTGGCAAACGCCCTTCGGAAGCTAAACTCTGGCTTGGAAGCAGGTTGACCTCTTGTGGGGTGAGCGCGTTGCCGCACAATTAAACAACGCGGGCGCGGGAGTGGGCACTCGTTATAATGATTATTGTTGTTTGTTATTATTATAATTACTATAAGTACAAACATTTGATTTTTTCAGTGACTTGTAAATAGTAAATAGAATTTATTAATAGCAAATAATATTTTTTTCTCAAGTCACAAAACACTATTTATATTTACCAGAACACACAATGAATCATTCCTTCTTTTTTTCAACTCAATAATTTTTTAAAGACCAGGATGAAAAAAAGTGTTGTACCTCAAATGACTGTTATAGATTATTTTCACATTCAGAATTTATTATTGATAAAAGTAAGGGGTTATCTTAAGCTGATAACACAGCAAACTCTACTTACTTCCCTGAAGTTAGTACAAGGAAGTTTCAAGGCCATTAACAATCACATGTTATCAGCTGACATCCTTTCATAATTTATATTCTAAGGAAGAAAACATATTTCACCACAGCTTACTAGTTTTGTACATACAACCTTCAAGAAAATGTCTCACCTTCTTTGACTGCAAGAATAACAAGATCTTCGACAACATAAATGGCATTTCCATTTAAAGCTTGCTCCTGAAGAAGGAGGTCAATGTAAGCATCAGGGGTTTGTTGGGCATGACCATCAACCAAAGTCATCATAACTCCTTCCACCTGCAAAATGTTTCTTCACAGTGAACTTAACGATCTATTTTAATTCAATCACAATCCTTAATTACTAACAAATACATTTTCCATTTAAGAAATCATGCAAGACAAATCAGGCCCTTATTCATCACACAACACTAAATAGAAACACACTAATGCTAAATACAAAACTTTATGTACACAAATATGGCTTGGTACATTATTTTTCTATATGGCACACCTGTTTAGGAAGTTTCAAGTGATCAAGAATTTGCTTGATGCATTTGTGGCAAAATGAGCGATCCCACTCATTATCAAAAAGTTCATGCAGAGATAAGGCACAGATGGCTGCATAGGAATAAATTCCTGCATCAGAGATTTGTGAGGTGATTTCATGTGCATTGCGGTCTGAAATTTTCAAACAAAACGAGTTACAAATCATGCTTACAATAAACTGAGTGAATGCAGAAGCTGAATGTGATTCACATGCAATTATTTTACTGAAGACTGAAATTTCACATATTCATAATTAATTAACATACTCTTGGTCAAAGCATATAAAGCATTTTCAATTTCTTCTTTTTTCCTTTCATCATGGTTACCACTAGTCAATGATTCCATTACAAAATCCAGTCAGTAGAAAGCTGCAAAATATAGAGCAGTTGTAACAAAAATGCCGATATACTTACTGCAATCATCATCTAAATTGAAAGTAATATGATCAAAAATTTACTTTTTGAAAGAGGTTTATATACTATTTAAAGGATTTCCAATTATTTACTAAAAGAATTCCAAGTCCTTTTAAACGGTATATTTATTGTTAATAAAATTATATGTTATTATTAAAAATGTTTTGAAAGTTTATTTTTCCCTAATATATATCTATACCTTCAAGGATACCTGACTAAATCCAAGATAGCAAACTATAAGATATGAAGTGTATTTAAAAAACTTGAATCATGAACTTTAATTAAGGGCATATCACTTACGGCAAGGAGCAGTCAAATTCACCTGCCGCAATGACTTATTCCCTATATTTAACACAAATATATCTTACCTTTCAAGACCATGAAACGCTCGCACAACTCGCCTTTGAAGGGGCTTTCGACTTGCAGGCGTGTGCGGTTGATTAACATTATCTGATTCATTCCTTGTACACAAATTTTCACTTACATTCGATTTCCCTTTGTTCTGATTCTTCATTTAAAGTATGTCAATAACATTATATTTATCATCTTGGAGCACAATATTGACAAGTGGTGACGTTCTATACAACTGTCATTTTGGAAAGTTGTCTACAATGGTTTAGTGGTATTTTGCAATAGGTTGGTAACGTACAATGAAAAATTTCCTCGGTGTGAGTGTGAAAGGAAAAAGAGTCCGCAGGAGTCCGTCGGAGTCCGTGGGCCATATCGATAGTGTTGAGTGTGTATTTGTAAACTGTCTTGAGTTGAGGCCAGGGCCAAATGATCAGAACACAATTGAAGGCCCCCCGCTCGTGTGTTGCTTTTGGGAAAAATCTCTTCAAAGCCACCAGTTTGTTCATTATTTTTTAATCATGATATAACAGTGGGAACAAGTAGTGCAAAATTCGTCGAACATGAACCTTCAGACTTTATTTCAGGATTTCAATCCTAGGTTTGTGAAATATACGTAATTAATAGAACATTGCGCCTTTACACTGAAGTAATTTTTGTAACGCACAAAACGTATTTTTGTTTCAGCAAGTTCCTAGTTCACGTGTGTTTAATGGTATTCACTGCATTATTTGCACTACAGTTGGATGGTACTGTACAATGGAGTTATTGGACTGTTTTCATCCCCATTTGGTTTTGGAAATTCATGGTTATAACAGGTGCTACTGTGGGAAGTTATGTATGGTGGAGGTATCCTCATTTTAGGTGAGTTCCTTAACTCAAGAAACAATAAAAAGTATTGGAATATAATAATGGAGGTTGATAATAAAGATTTGTCAATTTTTTTATCGAACATATTTTTACTGAAAATGGTTATAATTTTTTATTTTCTTTGGGTAGGCTTGAAGGAGAGGCCTATGTCCACTACAAAGCAATGCTCATTAGTCTTGCCTTGCATCTTATTTTGTTGATGTTTGAGTTGCTTGTCTGTGACAAACTAGAATCTGGAAGGCATTTATGGATTCTTGTATTTATACCACTTATATTCATTTCTATTGTCTCGATTGCTGTATGCATTTGGGCTGTTAAACATGATCGTTCTTTTGAGGTGAGTATAAAATAAGTAGAATTGAAGTGAGAATTGTCTTTCTTCTAATTGAATGTAGTTTTGATTGTTTAATTTTGTTTTTGTTGAAATTACAAATACTAGCATCTTTTTGTATTATATTTGAATTTGAATGTTTCTTTATAGCTGGAGCTCTTTTGTTCTGTGAACATACTCCAATTTATATTTCTGGCTTTACGACTTGATGGTTTCATTTTGTGGAGTTGGGAAGTTGTGTTTGTTCCTTTGTGGATATTAATGTGCTTATCATTAGTGGGTGTTTTGTACACTATAATTTTTGCGGGTATCTTATTACGTGCCCCAGAAGTAAACCCGCAGCAGCGACGAACTTCTTTTAATTCAGCCTTGGGATACACGTTCCTAGTGATTCCCATTCTCATATTTCAGGTATGTGTGGTAGAATTCAAGCAATTCTATTAAGAAAATATTTGAACCTCTGAAAAAGTGATGTTAGTTGTGATGGATGACATAGCATGTGTTTTTCTATTTCAAGGTTCTTCTGGCTAATAAATTAGATGAAGATATTCAGCTGAGTTACATCAGTGTTGTATCTCCATTGTTTTTTTCATACATCACACTAATCCTGATGTCATTTGGTGCAAAAGGAGGAAATAGATGTAAGTGGATATATTTAGTAGTAGTGTATGTGATGAGAGAAAGAAAACAAAAAAGCTTTTCAAGATTTAAAGATTTAAGGAAGTATTTATTATTGAGATATTTATCTGAAAATTTAGACTTTTAAATGAGAATCTTGAAGATTGTTTGTGAAAACTGAACCTAGTTATTACAATGTAATTGGATAATCCCAAAGGGTTCAGAATGCTTTACATTAAACAAAATGAGTCTCATAGTTTGCTGTAGCCTGACTACTGTCTTGAAAGGTTTGTGCTTTAAAAATGAACCGCATTTGTTGCTGTTAATTACTTTTAGCATCCATTAAAATTGTGGTATTACATTTTGTTTGTAAAATTTGATGGGAAAATTATCAAGAGGAAATTGCTCAGGGCAAGACAGTATAAATAAATGTACTGTTAGGTGTTATGCACACACATGATAATGTGTTAACTATTCTTGGTCATTCTCAATTGTAATAAAAATTTCTTGACCATTATTTGACAAACTGCCCCAAGATTGTTATTAGACTTATCACAGTTAACAATAATTTGTTTCACAAATTCACATTATGTGATGTTGACAAATTTACGAGTCAAATTTTGATGACAAATTGAAGAGTCAGTCCACCAAGACGGATGGGATGGGTGGTTGTCTCATACTTCGAAATATGACTTGTGGGATATGGAAATGTTAATTTTTTAAAATTTTATTTTATTTATAGATAGTTGAATTTAAGTATAATTTTACAAGAAACTTGAAGATGACAAATGTGTCATCAAAATTTCACATGATGTGAATTTGTGAAAAAATTATTGTTAATTGCCATAAGTGTAATAAATGAATCTTGGAACTGTTCATCAGATAATGGTCAATTTTTTATAATGTGTGATAATGCCATTTGTGAATGTTCATGATGGAAAAATGCAATTACACATTAATTCAGAGTAAATACTTTGTCTCATCCTACATGATGTAATTGTAAAGGTAATATGTCAGTAAACATAACTAGCTGTGATTATTTTGAAAATATTAATTCTGGATGTTAAGGGGTCATCCATAAATTATGTAATGCAAATTCGGACTCTTTTGAATACCTCCTTTCCTCCTGTTACACACCTGTTACAAATTTTTGAATCCTCCCTAAATAATTAGGTAACACTTGCAACAAGACATTCCCCTTGCTTAACAATAAGTAAAATAAATTATAAAGCAGTTACGAGTTGTATTTATTTTTATTTGTGTTATTTATCAAACTCGTGTCAATGAACTTAATGATCTTAAGTTTTTCTTCGACCTGTTAATCCATGATATTGATTGGAAGTATTACTAGCGAGGATCAAAATTCAAGTTCTGCCTAAATCCTAGGGAAGATCTAATCAAATGTTATTTACAACTTTCACAGTGAGAAAAAATTGTTATTTTTATTTACCTTTAAATTGTATGGCTAGATTAACAAACAACTAATATAGAATTATCTCTTTCTAAATATCCGTTTATTCTCCAGTCTAAAGAAAAATTTTTGAAAAATTTCAATAAATATATTTGAGCTGTGTCAAACTGCATGGATCTTTTATGCTTCACTGTACGGATTATATTGTATTGGGCAATTGCCTATTTTCATAAATTAATAAATATTAAAATTTATCTTAATGTCAGAATTAGTTGGCAATGTGCAGGGCACCTATCAATACGATTGGAAAAAAAATTTAAATTAAGGAAGTGCGCTTAGGTGAGAACATTTCTGGCAACAAGTCATACACATACTGTCTTTGATGACACATGGACCAAAATCTACGGTTTCAATTTAATTGGATTCTAGAATAAACTATAGATTAGTTTGAATATTTTCTTTGTAATCTAACAGATTCAATTGGTAAACCATTGATGAAAAGTATTTTCATTTATTGCAATAATTTATACTTTTTTTTTTTTTTTTTAATTTGTTAGTGTTTTAGTGTACGTCTGAATAAAAGGAAGTTATTCAGCAAAAGCTGGGAATTTTTAAAATAAATATCAGCATTATGTAACACTTAACTATGACCCACTCTGCCCCTAGTGCAGCATTTGACATAGCATAATGCTGCCGTAAATATCCCCTCTCCTCCTCAGCATTATGTAATAAATGGGCAACCTGTAACTTCAATCTAAGTATTTTAAAAATCAATCTCGTGGACAGTGCTGAGAACACTCTTATGCCATGTGCAATATAGTTTTACCCTTGCAGCAATTCAAATAATCACTTTCCATTGTAAATTATATGAAATGTTACTACCATTAGCATTTTGTTCACTAATAGGAAGTCAAAATTGCTAATTTTTGATACAGCATTCCTATAACAGTTGGTTAGTAGAGAGTAGGAATTACATTTTTATGCAGTAAATGCCAAAAAATGCTGTTAAAATGTGGGAAATGATGATAAAACACACTGAAATACCTTCTAAGAGAAATCTTGGATTTAATGATACTATAAGATGTGAAAAACTTTGACTGAAATGTAAATGTAATTTTTATCAAAATAAGTAAAGCAAGAAAATAACAAAAAGAAGGTTTATAGTAATTATTTATTAGATTTTCTTCATTAGTCTGTGACGATTTCCAAGGTGGTGTTTGTAAACCAAAAATTAATATTCCATATCCACACTAGTGATGGGTGCAAATTTAAAGCTGCTCAAAATTGACGTTTGAACAGAATGATATGAGTGGGCTCTTGTTTGGTGTTAATCAGGAAGCAGGACTATGATTAAATACCTCCTACAGTTACTGAAATCTGATTATTTTAGCAACATAATTGTTCCTTTGCAGCACAGGATTGGAGGGAATAAAGGAAGAAAAAGAAATTAATTCAAGAGAAGTCATAATCTGAGTAACTTGATATTCTCCATTAATAGATTTAATAGAAAAACAATCCAAATGGGAAGGAAATAATATTATTATGCCAATTTACAATTTTATGTTCAATTGTAAAAGTATACATAACCCTGAAGTATGTAAAAGTTTTGCAAAGTTTAATTGTAAAAGTATTGCATAACCCTGAAATATGCAAAATAAAATTTTGAAATGTGCATCTGTAGGAATTCTAATTCAGATAGAAAAACAAACTCCAGGCTTCTAAGACTAATCAGAAGAAACATATAATTGTATAAAAATGTGTAAAAAAAGTATAATGGAAGGTTGTTGATAGTTATGATTGCCACAAAACTGTAGATTAGATAATTAATGAACACACCAGTTGCTCAATGAAAGATTATAGAGAATGAACATATCTGGACAATTGGAGAGTTTTTTGAATTTGCACTTCTTAAACAAAAGAAATTAGGTTTTATTTGTTCACATGTTCAAAAGCTCAGATAGAGATGATCTGTTGGAATAATTTATGATTAATGTAAATATGTTGGTGTGAAAAACATGGAAATATGTTATAAGAGTGTCCATAGTGCTTGATGCATGCATGTTTTTGTTTACATTTCAAATTTGTCTAAATGTCTCAATGTAGTCTTGTATTAATATTCGTTAGAACTTGAACGTAATTAGTTAATAACAACGGTTTCACTTAATTTAGAATTATAAAAAATGTAATATGGTCCTTTTCTCATAAAAGGAAGAATTCATCTGGCTACAATCTGGCAATGTTTGAGGACTAATATTGTAAGTTTTTTCTGGAATATTGCTATTGTATATTTACATGATGTGTTTTATTGCAGGGTGGTTTGGTATTCGAAAAGACTTCTGCCACTTCTTGCTTGGCCTGTGCCCTTTCCTCCAGGAGTACGCCAACATCGCTTACAGTCTTCAAGCCGAGGAGACGTTCCAAGCTCATTCAGGGCAACAAGGGACTAATGATACAGTGATAGATACAAAACCTGAAAAGAGAATAAAAAAGACTGAATTAATGAAGCCTGTTGTGCCCATTATTTCCATAGACATGCCGGATTGAAAGATCTTGTGCATTCGTTATGTGGTCAGCTAAGACTTCCCTGAATGAGGGCCACAATGAAGATATGTCCACCGTGTTAATAGTGAAGTGTTAATAGTTCACATATGTTCATCTAACTTGAGTATGTCATAAATTTACATTTGATAAAAATATATTTTTATGAAAAGTAAATTGATCAAGTGGAGACTTTCGCCTGTTTCCAAATTCCTCTTTAAATTGATACAAACACTTTGCAATAAGAGGGTCATTTTAGAAGTCATGGCAACTATATTTTATCAGTCAATAAAGCTGCAGGAAACGAAAATCAGGATATGCAATTGAAAGTTGCTGGAATGATCTTCACAGTGCTGGTACTAAATTGTAATTTGGGTACAAGGCGTTATGGGTAGGGGGCATTGAAAGACGCATAAATAGAGTTTTGTATTACATAAGCACAAAACAAAACGGTACAAGTAATACTTATATCATTACGAGCCAGCAACCTTCAAAATAATCCCCCAAGGCATCCTTTGCCAACGATGAGGAAGATGCTGAATATCATCAGGTGTGTGTGATGCATCTATGTGTGCCACCTCTTGCCAATGTGCTATTAGGATGTCCTCCCTGTTTGCAAACTGCTTCCCATTCAGCGGTGTCTTTAGTTTTGGAATGATATCAACGTCATACAGATTGAGATCAAAGGAGTAGGGTGTTCCAAGATCTCCCATCCCCACTGCTGCACAAGGAATGATCTGTAGTACATGGCAGTGACAGTTTGGCCCTCAAGAACAGGATGACACAGGCAATACCTTGGCTGCCAGAAGCCAAAATAAGCAAGACCTTCATGGGTCAAGCCTGTAGCATCCACTTTGCACAAACCTTACCATCTTCAGGTCATTCCATAAAATGCAAAACACTGTCGATGCAGACATACCAGTATATGCAGCTAATTCCGACACAGACTAACCCCTTTCAACTGCTAAACAGTATTCAATAACAGCCACTAGCAGCTCTGTTTGAGCAGACGCTGGACGTCCACTGCTTGGCAGATCAACAAATGCTACACATCGATGCTTGAAGATCTGCACCCAATGTGCACCAGTTTGATAGGGCAACGCCCTATCACCCAATTTTTCTTTTAGCTTGGCATGACACTCGCAAGCATTTTTGGCATGCAGAAATGCAATGTTTACATGTACTTGCTGTACAACTTTAGTGACATCCATCGCAGAACCCAATCTTTAGGATACTAACGTATGCATGTGTTGCCTACTAGACATCAGTGCACTCGGACGTCATCTGGTGGTCACATCACATACTGTATATACCATGTTTTCAAAGTTTATTGTGCAATGGATATGCAGTTATTTGGAATATATAAAATAGTGCAATGACTTCTGAATTTACCCTCATGTTTACTATCTGTCCATTCTTTAGATACACTTCCTTCTAGAGAAATGCCCTCTTTAATGCTGTTTCAACCTATTGATACCCAAAATATTTCATGGTTCACATTTGATTCCTATTGCGAATGCGAAAAGAAGAATTACTATGAAATTATTTGTTGGGAAAAGGATGTTGTAAAAAGCAGTACTGGGTGTTAGAGGGAACTTAAACAACTCAGGGACTTGCAGAATATTCTTGTTCATTACATTTGTAATCCTATTTTGTTTCAACTTGAACAGTGCGAGATTGCTAATAAATATTAAGACAAACTGAAAAAGAATTATTCCACTGTAAATGCAACTTCTTTTGCATTTTTTGGATGCTTATTTTTCTCATAAAAATTCTGAAGAACACATTCATGAATCCCATAGAAATCGTACATGATATAAAGCATTTTTTTACCCTCATTTATGAATAAAAACTTTTGATTCTCACATGAATGAAAATTATCTCAGAAAAGTGAGATTTTCTAAACATTTTAAAACCATTTTCACTTTATTACCTTTATTTCTTATTATTATTTTAGGTGCCTACAACATATTTTGTTTGTTAAAGAATTCACATTATGTTTTCTGTAGTTCTCTGTTCTTGCAGAAAGATAAATCAAATTTGCCAGCCCTACAGATTTTCTAAAAAGTAAACTGTAGTGCAGAAATTTATGCTTATAGATTGTTGTGAAGTAATTTTTAAATAAGTGCTTAAGAATTGCACTTCATTTAAAATTGCAAATATAGAAACTATAAGCAAAATATTTTTTATTAATGACTATTTTTAGACAATTATGTGTCCTGTAATCCTGTCAAATTTGTTTAATCAACTTCCAATAGTTGCTGAATGAAAAATGTTCTTAAACATATTCAAACTTGAGAGGGTAGGGTACTTTGGCGAACTCCCAAAGTCCTTGTCATTTACTCACTCACATCTCGCATCACTGCCTCTCCTGGTCATTTTTGCTATTATTCAAAATTTAATAGAATTACTTGATCACAATTTTGTAATTTATCAGTTTATATTATCATCCTTCTTTATATATTATTATTATTATTAAAATCTATTAACCTATTAAACTCTAGAACTGAAAATCAAGTACAAAAGTGTTACTACCACAAACAAAAAACTTCTGACAAGTTTCTTTGGTCATCTTTTCTGCACAACTCTTGCATACTTGTTTGTTGTTTCTATGATAGTATTTAGCATTCTAAGTTATTTCTAATTCGGATTCTTTAGTCTCATGAAATTCCTATTCATTATCGTCGTCTTTAGTCATGGTTACTCTATTTGATGATTCGAAGATACTCTCAGTACTACTGTACATTTGCTTCGCCCATTGCGCAATATTTTCTGCAAAATCATGGTCATTAATATTCACACACTCGCTTAACAAACTAGAAATGTTTTTTCTGTACATTCCACTTTCTTCAGAGACGCCACAGAACCAACTGTACTAACTAGCAAAGTGCGAGGGGTATACTCGGTGAAAGTTACACTGCTATTATACTGACGTGAAGTCCCTAGGTCTCCTGCGCGCCAAAAATGGCTGATAATTTCCCTGAAAAGCATTCCACTATAGTAAGCTCGCACTCCATTACTTAAAACTAGAAGGAAAAGGTACCAGAAGAATCCAAGATACAGAAAAAACGTATATGCATGTATTCGAAGTTTCGTGAACTCGGAGTCCCAGGGACTCCTCGGATAGTGGAGTCGGTAACAGGGTTAAAAGTGAAGATAGTGTTACAGCGGAACCTAATTTTCAACCATGTTACGGGGCAAGGGAACATTTTGAAACGTAATAGAATGTCTAAAAATGCCTCATCATTTCGGAGTTTTGCACGATGGTAATGTGTTGCAGCGTAATATGTTTGGCGGGTTGCACATCCACCTGATTCCCCAAATGTGCCTTCTGCAAACTTCTGTTATTCGTCAGTGTCACTTCGGTAATGCTAGCACTCGATTTTGGGCTACTTCCCAACACCCCGAAATGAATATATCAAAAAGGGGCTGATAAAGCTAGCACTCCTACTGTTTTTTACGATCGAAACAATTTTGGGCCACTTTTAAAAATTTCACTCACCCCTAGGAACGAGAACAAGAAACGAACAACACCCCAATTTCTCAAAACTCACAAATTCTTGTGCCATAATTCTGGGTTCCTTAGTGGCACCGGAAACTTTTTTTTTTTTTTTTTTTTTTTGCCACACCACGAACCCCCACAGTAAGCTCTCAAAAAGGGAGGTGCCGATGTCTATAACTATAACATTATTATAATTACTGTTAATGCCGATGTCTATTACTATAACACTCGACGTAGAAATCATATCAGGTTACTGTATCAACAGATCATTACAAAAAATTCACATACAATACATGTACATTATTTTACAACACTTTGCCAGATGACATTAAACGATTAAATTCGATAGAAAAGTTTAAATCCCAAGTGAAATCGTTTCTGCTGCATAACTGTTTCTATACAATTAGAGACTATACTGAGCATCAGGAGGAAAGTAACATTAATTTTAACAGTGATATTTAATGTATTATTTACCATTGGACTGTATAATTCTAACCAATATGTAATAAGTATTGTATCGCAGCTTCTGGGTCAATGACCCCCATCTCGATAAGATTTTTTGTCCAGTTTCCCTAATCCATTGAGCAAATGCCGAGATGGCCCCTTGTTTTGCTTCTGGACATACAAGTAAGTGTAACTTCATTTTCTGTGCACATCTTCTAGAATCCAGTGGGAAATACAATTACTCAAATTATCGTTGCCATGTTGTCGCGGCGGGAAGTATTATTCCGAAGGACAACATGGATAATTGCCCAAAATTTATTGTTTATTTATCCTTGAAAATAGATTTCATTACATGGGAGCTTTTCTTTTTTTTCAAACTTTAAGTAGTATATTACTTAGTGTAGTGATCATAGAATTTTGAAAATGTGCACACAATTCACTTTTCCCCCATAGCACGTCATACGCAGTTTTAACTGTTTTTTGACGTAAAAAGTTTTGGGATCATTCGGGCTACTTGTAAAAATGTCGAAACTCACCGGTAACTACGAGAACAAATAAAAACAATCCCAATTTCTCAGTACTCAATAATTCTTGCGCCGTATTATGGGCTCTTTAATGACCCTACATTTTCCTACCGTACAAACTCTAGGAAATAAATATTCGAAAATAGGGGTGGTTAGTTCTACATAGCTTTCAAAACTTTTTTCTATCTAAACAAAAGAATTTTGGGCTCTTTTTGGTCACTTAGCAAAATTTCCGAATACTCCCACATCTCTGAGAAAAAATGTAAACCACCCCAATTACTCAAACAAATTTATTGAATCGATGTCGATGAAAATCTTGGCATTGAGCGAAATTTATCACGAAATTTTACTAACAATTTCAGTAGAAAAAGGGCAATTCAACCAAGAACATTATGAACAGTTTAATAATACCAAAGGAAGACTAAGATGCCTTCCCTTCTGTGGAAATCCATTTTAAAAAATATATCTTATTTTGATGATAACTAATTGGGGTTGTTTAGAAAATTGAGTTAAAAGAGATTGCGAACGACATTGATCTCGTCTTTTTAAGCAGTAATGACGATATTCTGAAAAAAGTATGTTTTGATGATTTGATTGACGATTTTGCGGCAAGAAAAGTGAGAAAAGTTCCACTTTAACATAGTTAAACGCTTGTGTATTATAGCATTACCAAATATTAATAATTTCAACTCGGTTAATTGCGTGTTTATAGCTATTAAAATACCTAAAAGTGTTATGCGTGTTATTACTGCCGAGGCCAAAAGTTAAAAATCGAGGCGGAGCCGAGATTTTTAATTTGGACGAGGCAGTAATAACACTGTAATATTTCGTGGAAAGTTCAGCATGTTATCGGTCACCATAAAATCTCACGAATTGTGCGAAAATTTACGTAATTACTGCGATAGTAAACACACACACTCTGTTGCTGCGGCACGTTAGTACGATTTTATAGGGTGTTTCTTGCTATATATCTCCACAAACTATTTGCGTATACCGTGGTTCGAGAAAGATGGATGCAAATAAATCTCCTCAACCTAAAGAAACGACGTTTCGATAGGAAATTGGTGTGTTGACTTCCAGCGGCGTTACTTTCACATTCTCAGTAAATACGATTACTGAAGTAGATTCATTTGGTGGAATGTGAAGAAAATGAGGTTTTTTTACCTAATATATTTTTTCTAATTGTGCTATTAATAATATTACAATTAAGAACAATTATTCCTCAACCCAATGTGAAATATTTCTGAACAGTTTGCATCTGATTTGTTTTGTACTTCACTTTGTTTCTTTCCTTAAACATTTGACTTGCGATGAATCGATGGTTGTTTACGTTGCTGAGGTTGTTAAAACCCGTTGCTAATTTCTTAACATACAGGTAGGTACAAGTGCACTCAACAAACCTGCAGGGTTGCATGTTAACAGGTGATAGAGACGCATATGACCGATAAATATGATTACCGAAAATTAATATACACAGTCCAGTCGCAGTAATGTGACCACCGCCTGTGTTTAATTGAATGATTAGTGATTCCGGGCGCATCAACTGCAGAGGACATTTGTCCCGGAATAGTAGTGCATGTGTTTTCCTCAGGTGGTGGTTCTTCTCCCCCCCCCCTGGTGAGACCCGGTGCTGACCTACCGTCGGCTAGCGGGGTTTTCCCCATCCCACGGGCGGGGCACCGCCCAGCCGCAACAAGCTATAAGCTTCCGACCATACTCTCTGCTGTAGTATACTCTCTGCTCCCGGTATGTATTGTAGTGTAGTGGTGCCTGTTAGTGTGTGGGTAAGTAAGGAGTGAAGATAGAAAAGGGAAGAGGTAGGAAAGATCGCGCGCAGTCCACGGCCCGTTTGGTTGGGTTCTGCTCCGGTATTCTCTTGGTGTTGATCGGGGAAACCGCGGATAACCACCGATCAGAGCAGCCGGCAGCTAGTATTGTCCTCCATACAGCGACAGAACTCGAGCTAACTATCTAGGTAGCGGCGAAAATCCTGCCACCGATGGGACGCGAACCTATGAACTTTCGGTCAGAGGCACTGCAGTGATATCACTTGATGCCCTGAACCACCTCTCCCGGTGGCTATGCTCAACGTAAAGTGCATTAAGCCACCACCTCCTAGAGTTCTATAACTCTAGGAGGTGGTGAATAAGCCCTCACAGACGGCAGGTGGCAGCACTAACAGTGGAGGGCATGTAGGTCGAGCGGTAGCAGAAAACGGTGCAGTATTGTCGCAAAGCAGAAACGATTCAAGTAAATCGATCGACATTAGTTTAATGTAGAAAAAAAAATTACAAGAAACTGAAAATTCCAGTTAAATAACATGTAATTTTGTACATTAGAAGAAATGACCTCGAATTTAAAATTCACCAGCACATTTAGTCGCTCGAATTTTCGAAAATTTCCGAAGTTTGAATTTTTTTGGATGTCTTCTAAAACTAAAAAAATGAATATGGAGTTGATTTTTTTCTTTCTTCAAACATTTTTTTCCCTTCAAGGTCTCGAATAAATGTCATGCATTTTTAAATATTAATTTTTCCGCGCAATTATGTACGAAAAGTGAACAATATTAACAACACTTCTCAAAAACCGCTCCACATTTTTACTTTCTCGCCTGCTGCTGCTTAGACAACATAGAGAAGGTATTGTAATGTTGCGGGAAACTCATACTGCCGGCCACAGGTAACGAAAATATGGTTGAATCTTGTTCCTGTATATAGTATAATACTTCCTCTAACAGGCTGTGCAGTCAAAGTCCACATTTGGTGGGCCCTTGATTCTGAAAAATCGATTGACGGCAAGAAGTCTGTCCGTCCGTCTGTATATGTGAACAACGCTAGCGGCAGATTAGTACGCAGGATTTTCACCAGAATTAAAATTCTTAGATCTGACTGATGTAGCAGACTCTTGAATTGGAAACGAATATTTTGATATCTGGGGGTTCTTTACATGAAGCCAACAATGTCAATTATTTCTCAAAAATTGCTCCATTTTTTTAAAAAAAATTCTTTCCTCAGAATGAGCTCGGAAAAGACGCTTAAAAAGTGGCTTAGGTACTATTTTCCTTGATCTCCCTGAATTTTCGAAAATTGCAAATGTTCAAAAGGTTTTGGGCGTCTTCCTACAACTACAATAATTAAGATATGTTTTCCTTAATGAAATCTGACCATCAAAAGCAGATTCTCAAATAAAGTGATCTTTAATTTTTCGAAAGTATGAATAGTTTTTACATAATTTTGCCTGAAATATAGGCAATTTTTTAAATCAAATTTCCCGCACTTATGCCAGAATTTTCCAGGAGTTATTTAATCAAAAGGAGTTATTTATGAGTAGTTATGTAAGTAGTAATTCAATTAGTTAATTCGTAATCGAGTAAGTTTTTTATCAGGTGTTATTTAATATAATCTTCCACGCGACATTGCCAGACAAAGGGAACGATGCGACTTGGCGGTTTGAAATTCTCGGAATAACTTCTAATTGTCGGATGGGAGAGAGAGAAACGATACAGAGGCTTTATTTACTTAAAGTTAATATTACAATGTCTTTACGTTCAACAAAATCCATACATTCAACTACATCAAAGTCGGGAAGAGTATAAGTGCAGCTAAAATAGAATATATCTGCATAAGAAGAACATTACGCAATGATACCGTTGGGTACTAGGCATGCATTCATAAAGCGATATATTGTATGACCTTCATTTCTGGTTGTTTAATTTTTATGATAAATTATCCTAGCTTGTCTGTATAATGTGCTGCAAATATTGTAACGAGTTTTATTCATGTTTGTTTCTTTTGTTACAATAAGAAAATGCTACTGTTCCTGACTGTTGAGATAATTGCAGTTATGCACCGCAGGCTTTCGTTTTTTTCAAGTGAGGGCAGAAATTCCAATATTATAATATTACGTAACCGTTCCCAATAATGCGAGAAAGTATCCACTGTTATAGCGACTCGAGTTTCTGTTAACTTTCTGGACGGATAGTGTTAAATTCACTGAATAAAATGACATAAACGCCATTTTGATATATTCTTATGTTTATTCAAAAATTACAAAAATGAAATTTTTCTTTTGTCTCTACGTACGTAGTAACAGGCGCAGAGATAAACATATGTGATACTGGGGAAAATCGATTTTGAAAATTCAACATACACATTTTTGAGTTCCCCAATTCCGGAAAGAGATTTTTTTTATCTCAAAACATTCATCAGTCTGTCCGTCCATCCGTCCGTGCGTCTGTCCGCCACAAGTTATCCAAAAAGAGATTTTTTTATCCCAAAACTTTCATCAGTCTGTCAATCCATCCGTCCGTGCGTCTGTCCGACTGATTGTGAACAACACTATCGCTAAAACATTCGTAAAATTTTATCCAAGAGGAATACTCGCCAGTCGATCTGACCCATTTAGAACCCATGCGATTTTGAAATACATTCTTTAAATTTTCGTGATTGTTTACACGAAACCCTCGGGACATTTCCAAAATTTCCGTTGTTACTCCAAATTTTGTAGACATTAAAAACTGGAAAACTTCAAAATTTTTCGGAGTTGTAACTAAAATATTAAAGATGGAGATTTCCCCTTAATGAAATATGTTTCTTAAAAATAGATTTTGAAATAAGGTCATGTAGAATCTTTGGAATTTTTTAACATTTTTCGCGTAATTTGGCATTAAATATAGGCAGTTTTTAATTTTGTTTACTTAATTTTTTCAAAAACATCTCCATTGTTTATTATTGTTGACATTGTTACATTATACATTGTTTACACCTCCATTGTTTATTATTTTATTTTGTTGTCGGATAGTCTAGGACGTTTAAGAGAATGGTACAGACCTCCTAATGGCTAAAAACACTGATTTTTCGAAATTGAAAAAAATTCAAATTTTTTTCCGCGTCTCCCTACGACTAGAATTCTTTTTAGTTTCTCGTATACATACGTAGTATATACGGAGTAATAGAGTATAGAGAAGGTTATGTAATGCTGAGGAAAATCAATTTCGTGATTTTTACGGAAATACACGTTTTGCGTTCGCCTGATACCGAGATTTTTTCTAAATGCCCGCCCGTCCGCCCGGCTGCCCGTCTGTGAACACTGTCGATCTGGCTCTAGCTGAAGCTTTTGAAAAACATTCTTGAATATTTGGGGCTACTTTACATGAAGCCCCCTGGACATTTTCAAAATTTTCTCAAAAACGGCTCCTAATTTTTTCTTTTAATATCTTGTAAGAATATAGTAAAATACACTTATAAGGATGGCATAGGTCCGATTTTAACGATTAACTCTGTAGTTTAGAAAATTGCAAAAGTTTGATTTTTTCAGCGCCTTCCTACAACTATAAAATTGAGTAGAGAGATTTTTCCTTCAAACGAAATTGTATATTGTATCATAAAGATCATTTTTTTAAAATTTTAAAAAATTTCAATTAAAAAAAATACATATAATTTTCTCAAAAAGGCTCCAAAGCTTGTCTTTTAATTTTTGGGCGAGTTAGTGCCAAATGCACTCTATCCGATGACATAAACGCCATATTACTGTATTCTTTTGTTTTTTCGAAAATCACAAAAATGTAATTTTTTTGACCTGTCTCTCACGTCGGTAATATTTGCATTAGTGGTGATTTTACCTTATTGTATTTATGAATACATGAGTTATAAATAATGTCAAATAAAGTTTCTCGAAAACACAACTGTTTTCTAAAAAGAAATGAGCCCAAAATTTCGCATTTTCAAAACCACATAAACTCCATTTTCTCGAAAATAGCTCCAATTTTTTCTTCAAAGTTTTCAAATGGATAGTACTAATTGCACTGTTTTACATGACGCAAAGTTCATTTTGGTGTATTCTTTTGTTTTTTTCAAACACGGCAGAAATGTAATTTTTTTATTTTTATTTTATTTTTATTTTTTTTAATACTTCTGATGCACATTTCCATCGATTTATATACATTCTTGCATTAGTGAGTAGAAGTGCTTTAAATGACTTCAAATGAACTTTTTCGAAAACTCAATAGATTTTTTTAGAAAAAGAGCTTAAATTTTATTTACAGTAATGATTAATCACGTTTTCTTAAAAACGGCTACGAATTTTTTTATGAAAAATTTTTAGGACAATTTTTTACACTTCTTTAATATTATTGAATTAATAATTCGGTTGTACAATTAAGAAAAAAAAAGGTTGAGAAATTTGAGAAAAAAATGGACTTTGGACGATGATAGATGGCAGCTGCTTAGAGATTGAAGCAAGACCTTAAAGCCAGTCCACACCAAGGAAAATAGAAATAAATGTTACGAGAAACTGTGTGTTATTCTGTAGCACCTCTTGTTATATATGTAGTGGTTCACAGGGTACGGCACGTTGTAACTAATATTTATTCAAAGCAGTTGTAACTAGTAGTTATTCAAAATTATTTAGAGAATTATATGCGAATGCGCCCCATTTGTCATTTTTGTTAAATCAGCCTAAGAGCCGTGTAGTTCTGCATTCCTTAACGTGGTCCTTAGATAGGAATGATAGTTTTAGCTATCCATATGATCTAAATTTGTAAACTATTGTTGATTTCGGCCATTATTTATACATTTGTGTAAATCTTATGTATACTTTTTTTTTAATTGGTTATTTAAGGTCGCATCAACATCTTAGGTCATTAGCGACCACTATTGCTGTTAACGGTATGGTAACTATGAGGATGAAACGATTTGGTGATGATAAGGGGGGAAAGGACGAACACAAATACAACCATGCCCGAGGCGGGACTCGAACCCGCGACCCTTCGGTCCGAGATCACTACGGCACTACTGTCTTAGCGATCTCGGCCACCGGGCCGACCTCTTGTATGCTTGTGGATGTTCCAAGTGTAAATATTTTCGTATGATTGCTCTTTCCGTAATTAATTTAAATATGTAAAATCAGAGTGAAATTGCTTAAATGGAAAGTAATAAATTTAATAAAAATTGTTATAAATAAATTCTCCATGTTCTTCACCTGACCAACCTCGTCCAACCGTTTCCATTGTTATTTTACAATATTCTGAGTTTCTCTGGATATTCTCAAAGAACTAGTACCTGGACGAGTTGGACCTGGACGAAAAATTACGAGTATTTTATTTATTACAGTAAATATATTTTGTTACAAAATATGTTATGCACATTTCTCCGAAGCGCGGGGCCCCTCATCGATGGGGGCCCTCCCAAGCAACTGCTTATTTTCGAGTCTTTCTCGGTCGTGCCGCTAGATGTCGCACGATTGCGACCGTATCAAGCACAGCTTGAACATGCGAATCTAGCTGCACGACCGAGAAAAACGCGAAATGCAGTGACATAATGCCACTGTGAAAACAGGTGTTGAGAGGCAGCTTTATGAAAATCGCTAACGGTGTTCCCCATTCCTGGTCTTGTTTAATTGGGGGATAAGAAAGACATGTGACGAATATTACGTTTTCCCTTCACAGTAACTCCGCCTGCCTGATTTTTTCTTCATCATACAGCTACAGAAACTGAGACGATTTTAAACGAAAACTACAACTCTATTTTTGCCCCGACCGAAAATCGAACCCGAGATGGCACCACGGGAAGCTAGAACGATGCCCCTGAACCACCTTAGGGCCTGGAAATAAAATAAATACATCAAAATTACATTTATATCGTGTTATTATTTGATGCATTCAGCATCATTCGAAGAAAACTTTTATACAACTTTGGAGCCGTTTTCGAGAAAATCTTGTGTTAAACTTTTTTTAAAATATTGTCCATATTTTACTCAAAAAAAACGCAAAAACTACTCATTTGGAGCCATTTTTGAAAATGTCCCAAGTGCTGCATGCAAAGTAACTCCAAAATTTAAAGTATTCTTTTCAAAATCGCAGAGTTTTAAAACGGGCCAGATCGGTCTGGAAGTATTAGTTTTGGAAAAAAATCCTACAATTATAGTTTAACCGCTGGAGTTGTTCGCTGACGGATTGACAGACAGACGGACGTATGTTTTGCCGTATGCCAATTTTTCGGTATCAAGGACCTGCAAATCGTGAATTATGACTACACAATGTGTTAGAGTAAGTCATTTCACTTTCGAAATTAGTGAAAATCCTGCCTACTGTTCCGTCGCTAGCTTTGTTTACAGACGAAAGGGCAGACGATTTTCCGCATACCAAATTTTCGGTATCAAGGACTCCAAAACGTGGATTCCGACTACAAATCGTATTAGATGTACTAAAATACAATATGTAGGAGCATTAGTTAACCCCTTATTTCTGTGTAAGGGTCTACGAGTCTTATTACGTCTTTCTATTCGTATTTGGGGCAGCATTACATGAGTTTCTCTATACTCTGTGTATTATCACTCCGTAGATACGTATGTATAAGAGAAAGTAAAAAAAACTAGATGTGCAACCGAATAGCACATACTTTCTCGCACTAATTAGTTTTCTGATCTATTTTAAGCTTTCCCGTATAGCCCCGTATTATAAGCTTCCCCGTTAGTTACGATTTTTTTTTCTTTCTTTGTCAGTTTCTCAATTTTTCGGTCCACTAATAGTAGAATTGAAATGTCTTTAAAAATATGACAGAATACTCAAACAAAAATGAGCAAATTGTGTAAATTTCCTTTCAAACATTTGGCGTTCTTGAGAAAAATGTTTGAGCATTTCTGAAAATGAGAAGATTTGAGTTCATTTTCACAAAAAAGCTTTTAGTTTCCGAGAAACTTCATCAGAAATCATTTAAAACACCTTTTTCACAAATGCAATAAAAATGAAATTTATGTTTTTGTGCCATTTCATTAAATGCATTTAGCATAATCCACTCAAGACGTTTAAAGAAGATAGTTTGAACCGTTTTTCAGACAACGTCGTTCAAGCGTTTCTGAAAAGGCGAAATTTGGAGCTCATTTTCACAGAAAAGTATTGAGTTTTCCAAAAACTTTATAACACTCATAATAACAACTTGTACCCACAAATACAACAAAGTATTAAGTCACCCGTAATGTAAATATTAACGACGTGAGAGATATTTAAAAAACACATTTTTATAATTTTTGAAAGAACTAAAGAATACTGCAAAATGGCATCTCATTCAATGCATGTAGCACATCGGTAAAAAAGTTAGAAGAAAACAATTGGAACCTTTTTTGAGAATATCATGTTTTTAATTTTTTATTTTATGCAAAATTAATCGAAAACTACATACTTTTGGAGGAAATGTACATTGATTTTCCACATGCTGGTGTAATAGATTTTTTCGAGCATGGTTTTAAGGACATAGAACAGTAGTTTCAGTGTTGAACATGTGTTGCGGGTTGCGTGTATACCTATTTTATTTACGTATTTTTTCCTTCTTTATTTTTCTTCTTAAATATGGTTGATAGAGACCTAAGGGTAATTCTATACCCGGAAGTAATCGCACTTACGAAGTTTTGGGTCAATGATTTCTCATTATTGGCATAAAACCGATTTTTTGGCATAACACTATAAGTATACGTATAGTAATATAATAAATAGTAATACAGATATGATAGATAAACAATTAATACTTTTCCTATCAAGGATATCTATTGACATTTATAAACCGTGACATTTCATTTTTATTTTTGACTTCCCAAAGCATAATTGTTGCACAAATCGAAGGATTCCCTTTTGCAATAGTATTATTTTTTATTTATAAATACATCCCTTAAATCCAACACAAATAGTTATTGTTTATAGTTTTATTGCTGTGAATCTTAAAATTCAAATTATTGACAATGCAAATTATTGAGAGTATGTTGTAAATTCAGACATATTCCGTAAAATTCGTTTAATATTTTGTTTTATACCAAATATTGTCCCCGAATGCGCGTAAATAAATTCCTATCAAAACAAATGTGAGTAAATATTATTACCATAAGTGCACGACCGGAATGATCTTTCCTTGTTACGTAAACCCTTTAAAAGTCGTCAATGAAAATCCTAATATAGAAAAACGGATATTGTCACAATTTGATTCAATACAAGAACACTTCAAGTTCCTTGTATCGATTGTTGACGCCGGAAGTGACAGCTTGCTCTGTCACCCCACCCTCATTTTCACCCTTCTCGGACCAACTACGCTGCCCTTCTGTTTTATACGTAGTGTGTAATATCTTTAACTACATCATACCGGGAATGTTAAGCTTTATCGATCTTACTGGATAACTGATAACTAGTAGATAAGGATTCTGTGACAATCAGTAAAAAGAGCTACAGAATAGCCCACTTGCAAGGGCAATGTTTTTGGACAATACAGTAGGACGGATGCCTCTCGATACCCACACTCTGGGCATTTGAGAGAATTCCTCGAAGTACGTCGAAAATTAAAATGTGATTAATTCACAATTTCTAGAATACTTTAATAAGTTGACAGCCAGTAAATTTACTGCTTTGGTGTGGTTAGTGTCATTCTTGGACTTCATTGGCGTGCTGTATGCAAATACAAGTTTTCGTCGATACCGACAGATCAGATTTTTTTTAGGTAAGTTGATTCTTAGATTGTTTTTGCATTCGACATTGTATTACTGTATATTTTTAGCATCCATATTCTCGATGTACTACTTTCTTCGACGAAATCTCGATGATAACATTTTGCTTTTGTGGATTAATGAGGAAAGGTATGGGCAAACACAAGCAACGAAATTCGCTGTTGAAAATATTATCCTTTTGTTCTACTAATTTTTTATGTTGAATGTGTATTTTATTAGTGAAATATTAAATGCTGTATTTATTTAAGACGCAGAGAGATGTGTAATACGAATGTCATTATTGTTTGTTAATACCTACCTATTACGAATTTGATGTATGGCCTAATGGGCTTGTAGTTCTGCAACACATTGATTCGAAAATGAAGCAAAAAACAAAACAACATTGGTGTATGGTGTTTGGCCTGTGAATACGCCGGATAAAAGCCAATACTCGAAAAGTGTGCATTTGTTTTTAAGAATGGAAGGCATTTGCTGCAGTTCCAAATTTTTAAACAATGGAGATAATTTAAAGTCTAATGACTCTTTTAGAACTTAAGACCCTCTCCCCAAGGGCAGAACCTTTTCCTTCTAATGCCATTTCTTATTTTGTTTTCTTTCCGTCTAAATAACTATTAGTAGGGCGTCTGCTCTTGTGTTTGGTATCGAACTTGCAAATGCAATTTAGGAAAGAAAGTAACAAAGAACAGAAACGAATGTAATGATTGGAATTGTTGTATGGAAATCTTAGCGGGTGCATTCATTGGGAGGTATGATTTATGAAACAGTTGAATTGCCTATCAATGAATGGTGGGCGTAATGGAAGCGTACGGTTGACAGATGATGGGAGAGGGGCGGGAAACAAGATTGTGCCACTGAAAGAGGGGGTGTGAAAGAGCTCACGAGAGGATGTTGGGAAAAAGGAACAGTCGCGTGAGGTTATGCTGAAGGAAACGACAAGACGAGAAAAGTTATTGCATTGATTTGAAGAATTGTGCAGTGTTCCTTTCGGTGGTTCCGTTGATTTCGTAGCTGTTTCTCCGTAGTGTTCAAGACATGAAAGCCACTACAAGTTACGAAATATATGATTCAGGTGATTGTTTTGCATATAGTGCACGAAACATGTTCTTAATGTGGAATAACGGCATATTTTCTTCATCAAAGATATAGTTTTTGTGATATCGTTATGATTCGTTATGATAAATTTCAGTTCTTAAGACTCTCATTCAGAATTAACTATTTACAGACGGTGATAAAATGAGCAGAGAAATGGTTTGAACTCCCTATTCACCTTTAAAATGAACATGAATACCATGGTTGAAACCAGAGAAACCGTAATGACTTGGAATGATGTTGGAATGGCTTGGTATGCCAATTGGCAGTTAGCAGCCTTAATTATTCTAGGCTCAGTGGGACTACTAACTGCTGTAGTGGTAAGTTTTTTTGTTTTTGTTTTTTATGGAATGAAAATGTTTATTTAAATATTTAGAAAAGTAGGATTTGAAATTTGGTGCCTTCCAACATGCACTGAACTCGATTGCTTATTGAATAACTTGTTAATTGCAACAGTGCTTATAGATTTTAAAATACATTTAAATTTGTTCCCGTAGCTGGTAATTTGCTTCTAAGTCAGAACACAAAGGCTTGCATTTTAATTTTTTTCCTCCTAACCATGTAAAAGCTATCTGTTAAATAAAAAACTTGCTCTGATGCTAATTATAAAATGTGTATTAAGGATATATGACATTGAAAATGTGTTAAGTGTTTGCTTTGTTTGAATAGGCTGTTTGAAATATACCTTATTGATGGTGTGTAAGAACACTGCAAACCCCAATGTATTAACATTTCACATGAATTTCATGCATTTTTTCCCTTGTTTTATGCAACACAAGGTTTATTAGTCATTTTCTGTTTGCAGGCTAAACATCACCGATAACTGTTAAGAGAAAATATTCTACACACATCACCCTCATTTCTTAAATAATATTCTTATTATAAAATGGGTACCTGTAATCTTTAATGGGGAACAAATGATGACATGCATAGGATACTGGTAAACTTGCTGGTGCTCTATTGCTGTTCATCATGTGTTATTGGGAAACCAACTCTTTCCTCAGTTTGGCTTCTGACTCTGTACGTACATTTTTATACACATTATGGAATTTTCTCTCTATATATTACATGTGATGTTACTACCAATTGCATTCCCAATTTTTGCTAAAACCCTACAATGTCTTTCTCTTTAATTTAAATTTTTTTTTTTAATTAATTTTTTAATTGGTTTTAAAAAAATTATTAGTCATGAAATGATATTGTAGGGTGAACATTAGTCATGCCTAACATTATTTTGTGCCAAATTGTTAAATTATTATGATAACAGTATTATACTGTAGTAAGTAATTTCCTAAAATCATTAGATGACAATTTTTTCAGATCCAGTCATTTTTAGAGAACATATTTTGCCCAGATTACTATCAATGTTTTCCCAGTTTTGGACGACCTTACTACGAATATCAACATACTTCAATAGGGTAAGATATTACAGATTCTAGAGAGAGGAGATGTCGGAAAGAATTTAGATGTGCATGTTGCCTACTGGGAATATAGTGCTTTCAACAATATTTGGTTCATTGTTTGAATTCATTTTGGTATTGCTAAATGTCGGATTGATATTGTTTTTATTTTGTAAGGCTTAATGTATGGCAAAGTATAGAAACAATAAATTAATTTTCTATTTTAATGCATGCACTGATGCTGAATCTACAGGCAAATCACAAACCTTTTGTGAAGTGTGTATGAGTGACGAAGTCAAGAACTTTGTGTGGTTCTTAAACCATTGTTTGGCAAATTATTTAAAGAAAGGCTTTGTGTAGAAATTTTAGCTTTTTATTTGGTACTGGACGAATGTTAGAAAAGAGTAGTGGGTAATTGTATGTAGAGGTTGTTGTGGTAGACATGGATGCTTATCTTTCTATTGTGGTTAGCACGTTTCCTGGATGTTTAGGAAGTAGATCGCTCATACGTCTTCTGTACTTTCACTGAAGAGTTTGGATAATATCTCCATTATGCCAAAGTGGTGAATGTTGCGTTGAATAGAAGCTATTGTGAGTGAATGAAACCAATACTTCTGGATACTTTTGCACATTCTGATCTTCATGTAGGTGTGATTTATTATTATTATTTACATGAATTCAGTACTAAATATAAGTGTTAGATCATCCTCATTTGATTTCTTTGCATGCTGGAAGGCACCATTATTTTTTCTCCAGATTGCTTGGATAATATTTTAAGATATGTTCTAAATGTCTGAAAATTTCCAAGTAATAAAGAAAGAATAAACTAGATCTTAATCATTAAAGTAAATTGAGAATTAAATTTGCTCTATATTTCAGAATGATTTATGTTTAAAAAATTTAATATCTCAAAGTTAATGCTAATGTGCAATTTAGTGGTGATGTTCAGAATATTACAAATTTTATTTAAAAATTAATTTATATATAATCAATCAATAAATTATATATCAATCCCCCCATCCCGCCAGAAAAACAAAAAATTAATAATATTGTTTTTGTGATGTATCTTCTTACCGCATTGTGTAATTTTTTTTTCTTTCCTTTTTAACGTTTTTGCATGTGTGTTTGCAGGTATTACTATGGCTCAAGAACCAGATGTTGTCCACCAGCAAGCACAGGGAGCTAGCTGGTGGGAGATCGGAAAGCCAGGAGTGGATTTTTCACCCGGTGATGAAACCACCCCTAGAAGGATGTGATTCAGCTGGAGTCCAACCTGTGTCTAGCCTTCCTTCTCTTCCAGAAGTGATGACTAGGCAGGAGGAAAGAAGACCTGAGCCAAGACGCATAAAGGCTAAAGGGCTGTTGGAAAGAAGGGGTTCCTCTGCGAGTCTTACAATAGATCTGCATCCGAGTCAGGAGAACTTGGCATCTGTTGCAATCCCTACAAGGGAATGGTGAGTCTTTGTAGCGCAAGTAAAGTGCAAAAGAAGCGGAGAAAAAAGGAAATGTAGAAAAGGAGGTCATCCGAAGAAGTGGGAATGGAGGACAAAAAAATAGGGTGAAAAGTTAGATACAGTTTTAAATTGTGAGGTGTGAATTAGTGTTTTCAATCTGTGGTCCACAGGTCATTGTAGTCAGTGCCAAAAGAACCAGTGGTTTGTAGTTCTCTATTTCTATAAGCGCAGTTGCTGGTTTTATGCAAATTAAACAAAGATTTACTCTCAGAAGTATAACTACAATTTCAATATTTATTTTCATTTGTTAGATGATAAATAATGTTGATATATTTGGTGATCATCCAATGTTTTCTAAGCCTTCCTTTGAGTGAACAACACTGATAAACACTGGCTTTGTGCTTTAAGTTAGCAGGCACATGCACAACACATATTGTTTGTTTCCTGTCTCCTCCATCATGCTTCACTTGCAAACAGTATGTCCTAGACTCATAGAAGAGGCTGGGATATATGTCTTACCCCCATTCTGTTGCCAACAATGTTTGTAATTTTCCTCAATTTATGTAAAATAATTACCATGTATAGATTTCATCATATCGAAAGTAGAATTCTAGATACCTTGAATATTATTATTATGAATATACTTGTCATTTCATTTATTTTGAACTAGCAATTAAAAGTAGTGGGAATGCAGGGCATACTGATACTTTTCCTCCTCTTAGTGTTATTACTCAACAGTTGCTGCAATTTTTAGGAAAGGTAATGACATCATTTAAAGATCTAAAGCTGAAGGACAAATTGCATTGAGAAAAAATCTCTTGCTTTAATTGGAGGTGTAGGACAGGTTCAAAAATAAAAATTTCACTGGTCTTAATGAAAATTAGAACTTATATACATAAACATACATACGTACGTACATACATACATACCCAGGGGCAGGCAGACACACAGACTCGGACTAACATACAATCTCGGAGGGATATGCACATTCAGACAGACTTACACTTAGATGCACATACAGACCGAGACTTTGCATGTGCACAATGGGGTCCGGGGGGCTGTGGCATTACTGAAAATTCCGAGGAGGAGGTCCAGAGTCTTATGTAAGAAAATGTTTTATTTCAGTAAATATAAAAAATTTCTGCCTTTTAATTTGACAATTTGAGGAATCACACATGACATTTGGGGAAGAGGCTCTCCAAACCATCTGGCAATGCTGCAAATGCTTCAACCAATTGTATTTACAGGATGGCTGTTTTCTTGAAAACTGGGAATCTTTTCTTGAATACAAAAATAATGCAGATTTGATTTTCATTGAACTGTCCCAATTTTCGAAAAAATTAGAAAGAAGCTAATCATCAGCGGTATACTCTCTCCATCGGCAATCTATTCTACAATTGTCTATCAATGCTGAAACAGTTTTTGATTCCTAGCCTTCAGAAATCTTCTGGTATGGAGTTAAAGAATTCATCAAGCTATGCTCAAAATACATTTTCATCCTTATGGAAGGTTGTTCGATAGAGAACAAAAAAAAGGTGAAAATTTGAGTGTGCTAGATTAGGTTAATAATCAGGGTGTAGAACCCAACTCCTGGTAGTTTCTTTTGTCAGATTAACAGAGAGCATGCAGGCATTGTGGTCCAAGTAGAATCACTTCACACAACCTTGCTCAATTTCATTGTATTGAAACTGTAAGACGTCATAAAATATAATGATAATAATGATATGACAATGATGGAGGTAGGACCATACAATACAAAGGCAATTACAACACATTGTTAAGTTGTGGTGTACTGCGACATTTTGAAATTTTATTATTATTATTATTTTGGTTTGGTTCACAAGTCCATAGATTTTTTGTTTGACATGTTGGTGCTCCTGTTGTGGGATATACAATTGAATGTCATTTTATTGTTGAAGTTCCAGTAGTTCTTGTGCGTATTGAATTTTGCATTGTTGGGCAGTTTGGGCATTGTTTTTATGAATTCATGGATCATGCTGAAATGTCAAGGTCCATATCTTCTTTTTAAATGGTAAAAGAATTCCCTAACACAACTTGTTGAAATAATAATGTAATGAATTGATTCAGTAAGCTCTTTGATTAATATTGTAAGGATGAAGGTAGAAGCATAGAGGGCACAGTTAGCAATATTAATAAGTAAAATTGTCCAGTTTAAAGCACCACATTGAATCTTTGAAAGGAAGAAAAAAGATTTTTCTCTGAGGAATATTTATAATGCTGAAGACAAGATTATGAAGACCCATAAAAATGATCACAAGAAATAACAATTATTACTACAGAATGGCACAGACTTCCTAGTGCTAGTTAGTTTGCTATTCTCTTTTTCATGGTAAAGCCATCTACCTGCTATAACTCTGAGGTGGAAATAAGGACCCTGAACGTCGCATAGACATATCTCGCATCTGCACCTTTATATATTTGCAGATAATATTCCTTAGCCCTACCTCAATGCTTGTACCAGCATTCTGGTTGTGAGATCCAGTTTCCCATTTATACATAGATACTTAGCACTATCCATTGAAAAATTTTTTAAAAAAGTGAGAAAATCATGTTTTTAATACTGCCCATATTTCACCCAAAATTATGTGAAAACTACTAATATTTTCAAATCAGTGTGCATGGTCTTAATTAAATAACTAATTTGAAGAACAAATTTCATTTAAAGAAAGAAAATCTATCGTCAATAAAGTAGTAGCGACAGGGGTTCCAAAAAATGTGAAACTTTGGCAATTTTTGAAATTTCAGAGTTAACAGAGCAAATCAGACCTGTGCTACCTTCATTACTACATTTCACTCTATTCTCACAAGAAATTTAAAGAAAAATTTGTAGCAATTTTTGAGAATAATTTGACAATGTTCTAGGGGTTGCATAAAATATCTCCAAAATTTAAAGAATCCGTTTCAAAATCGCAGGACTGGATCGACTAGGGAATATTAACTTTGGCGATAATCCTCCAAATATTTTAGGTGTTGGTGTTGTTGATAGATGAACAGAAAGATGGGTGTTTTGAAAACAATAAGAACAATTACACTTTTTAGGAATCGGAACCCCAAACTGGTTGTGTCTCTACAAATCACAAAATCAATTTTCTGCAGCAATACATAGCTTTTTCTATACTACTCCATATGTACGTACATATACGAGGTGGTAAAAATCTGAAGTGGATATGAGGTAGTTGATTGGTAAGTGAAAATGAGCATGGGCTAACCCTAATTTTTAGGATTGTGTTTCAACCTTTCCTCCTGAAAGGCAGTTGTCCAAATGCAGTTCTAACAGCAACAGTGAGATTCCAGCATGAGACAAGGCCAGGCCAAGTGAGAGAAGCCCATCATTGGGTCTGATTCCATCTACCTCGTATGAAAAGTGGCTTATATATCGTATGTCCAAGGTGCAACATACAATTATGAAAATAATACCGGGAGCGGTGGCTCAGTGCATCAACTAATGACACTGCAACACCTCTTACCAGGAGATCCTAGGTTTGAGTCTCGACGGTGGCAGGATTTTTGACATTAGCTTTTCAGCTAGGTCAAATTCAGTCACTGTCTGGAGGAGAATTCTAGCAGCCAGCTGCTTTAATCAGTAGTTTTCTGTGGTTTCTCCGATCAACACCTGGTGAATGCCAGAGCAGTACCCTAAAAAACGGGCCATGGACCGCGCACAATCTTCCCTCCCTCACCCTTATCGTATCCTCTCCTCTTACCCACACACACACACACACGCTGGGGGACTGGTCAGAACTTGTCCCGGCTGGGGCGGTGCCGTGCTGGTGGGCGATATCTGGTTGGGGAAAACCCCATTAGCCGACGGTAGGTTGGCGCTGGATCTGACCATCACCACCTTCCTATCAAAAAATGCACTACACTTATGGGACTATTGACACAAGTAGTTGACATGTCCGGAATATCAATCAATCATAAAAATAATAATTTCTAATCTTCAATCTTGTATCTTACTTTCTATTTCTGTGTCTTTCATTTAGTACATGACATATAGGATCAATATGCAGAAGTGAAATTTAGTACAGCACAGGGATGATTAAGAAAATGCTTCTTTGGGATGCCTCTTTATGAATAATGATTATGAATCAGTTGTGGAAGGGAATCAGAAAAACCTAAATAAAACCTGCCAACCTGCTTTGTGCTCCATAAATTGTTTCTGGATTGACTGGAAATGACTTGGATTAAAAAGCTAGTGAATTAATTAATGTGAGATATCTGCTCCACTATACCATAACTCAGTAATATTGAATGATATTGTGATTACCATTGATTTCGTGTGAAAGGCTAATCCTTTTATAGTCATTAAGTCTTTAGTCATAGTATAATGTAGGGATATACAAGAATTGTGACAATTGCATTCAAATGCACCGACAATGCCATTTTAACCACTATATTCTGATTGTTGTACCAAAACCTTTCGGCATTCTCTAGGATGGATAATTTGAATTGATGGATAGGTATTGATGATGATGGTGGTGGGGGTTGACAAGCATAATAAGTGGGAGAACCTTGAAAACACTTGCCAAGTACCCATTTGCCCATCACAAACTCCATGTGGATCAACTAAGAATCTGAGCCTAGTTCCAGCGACTATCATCCTAGGAGATGTCCTCTGTTCTTGTGACTGCATCCTACACCCTGTGCTGACACTTCCAAAAATTGACAAACGATCAGTCATTCCATGAGAACTATCTGGGAAACTGAAATACCTGATCATCTCAACATCTCAAACAAAAGTCATGTTTTTTGTAAGTGAATATGCAGATGTTGTTTTGAAAATTCTTGGAACACCATTCTGACTTTCCTTGGGCTATCATATTACTTCAACCATCTGAAAAACTTATTTTAAATTGTCAGGGGCAAGTTGCATGGATTTCTGCTCTTATAATGATGAGTTTCTTATTTGATTAATAATATGTTCTGGCACTGATAAGTAGATTATTGTGGTAGAAAATTAATTACAATGAGGTTTGTAATTTTTAAAAATTTATATTGATTTTGATTCGTCTGAATGCTTATGGCCTAATTAATTAAATACCTGAAAATTATTTTGAGAACACTTTTTTGTTTTTATCAATAAGTGTTATGAATTCCTTTTATCCATTGATTTGGGTGTATTTCTTTCACACAGCACTGCTGAGGAATATTTATTATCTGCTGGCAATGTTTTAAGTCGTGCACAATTGAGATCTTGTTTGAAAGACTGCAGAGTGTTGCACAGGGAATTTTGGGATATACCTTCAAATCATCCTGAAAAATCAGAGGTTGCTGGTAGTGGCACTAAGAATAGGTACAGATCGATTTTGCCTAATGAGAGATCCCGTGTAAAATTGCCATCTGCAAGTGATGACTTATTAGCAGGGTATATTAATGCTAATTATATAAGGGTAAGATATTTGCCTTTATTAATGTTTTGTTCTCATTATCATACAAATATTGATGTTAACAAAGAACCGGTAAAAGTGTCAAATACTGTATTCCTCAGGGATATGATGGAGAAGAACGAGCATATATTGGTACTCAAGGACCTCTTCCTCACACTGTGGCTGATTTTTGGTTGATGATATGGCATGAGTGCTGCCCTGCAATTGTTATGATTACTAAGTTTTGGGAAAAAGGTCGCCCAAAATGTGAACAATATTTTCCGCAAGGAGAACCAAACAGTGAATCTGTTGTATATGGAGAGTTAACTGTTCAAGTTACCAAAATTGTGATTAGAGATGGCTACACCATTCGGGAACTGTTGGTTCAGGTAAGAATTGGACTCTAAGAAAAGAGCTTGCTCATAACAATTTTTTAAGTAGTTAATTAAAGAGATTTGCAAGCTGAAATGCTGACCTAAAAATATCTCAGAATTCAGAGGTTAAAATATTTCATTTCTGAGTTTTCCATAAAATACTGGCAGCAGTGTAATTAATATGATTATTAATCAATAATAATTAGTAATGAATGATGAAGTTTGTATAAAATACTAATAACAGTGATTTTAATGAGTGGTCCGTGTATCTGTAGTGAAAGTGGATGTTTCAGTGAAGGTATACCAACCCTGATTTTGGTACACACTGAGCCCTTCCGTGAAAGTAAATGTATAATTCATTTATAATACAGAAATTAAGAATGCAGAATACATTTTGGAATGGAAATGAAATTAAAATTCAATAAATTTTATATTTTTTATAAACTATTTACTTCACAAATTATCAAATTACATTTAAAGTAAATAAACTTGGAATGAAGAGTGAACGTAATCAACAAAGGTTTCATTTGACTTTGAAAGGGACAAAAACATTGAAACACGAAAATTATCAAACTATTATTTTTTAGTCAGTATTGAAAACACGAAATACTGGATTATTCATCACGAGTTCTCATAACCACATCCATTCACTAGAGAGAGCTCACCATCGCTAGTATGGTGTGTTTCATGCAGAGTGCTGAAATAATAATGAAACCTGGTAATTTCGTGTGATTTATTATCTCATTCAATTGTAGATTTCTTACTGTAAGAGTGGTTGCAGAAGTGCAGAAATTGCCCCTCAATACAGTGTTATTTCCTTTAAATTGTATTCTGGTACCATGTTGGGTTTTATAAAACAGCTCTGGAGATGTAGTGACAGCTATAGACCCCAGTCCGGGCTGTAAGCCCCTTACGAGCGCAATGAGTTGAATCTATTGTGTCGTACCTCACATTATGGTTAATGCATTGCAAATCACTTGGTGTCAAAATTGTGTTGGTTATAAAATTGTTTGTATTAATCAAAACACTTAGATCTAATATGAACCCTACATAACATTTAAGTTTCCTAATTGCATTTCAGCAACATTAGTTCTGAAATATTCATTCAGTGCCAGGGTTCAGTATTGATACACCTTCCCTTGTGGATGTGTGTTAGTCATTTAATGGAACAGTTACATGGATAATTTTAGTAATAGTATCCATTCCCTAGGGCTGATGTACCTTCCCCAAACATATACTTCCACTGTAATATCTATCAATATGTGGGGGTGTATGATATACACACGCGCGCTTACTATTTTTATGTTTGTAGTTTCTTAAATGGGACAGGTAACACTAGCCACTAGACTGAATTTTACGAAATGAGATTGAACAGAGGATTAAGTTTAATGTAGTTATGAATTTTTTCAACATGGCCTGATATTACCAATTTTATGGACATTTTTTTATCAATTAAGTGCCTGAAACACTGCAGCATGTAATGAAATTTGTAAATTGTAAACCTCTGAAAATTTATAATGCAAGATCTCAACATACAGTTACAACAAAATTCTCCTTTTCTTCATTGTGTATACATGTTCTATTGACTAGCATCAACAAAACTCGGTCTTAACTGCTGGTATTTTATATTTTGAGATACCTCGGTGACTAAGGAAATAATTACTTTGTGTTATTTAATCGATGATGATGTCAGGATCTAGCAGGAATAATCAAAATGTCCTTTCATTCAAATATCCAAATTTAGCATCAGCTATTATAACTATATACTACTCAATATGTCCTGGCAATTCTGTTGGTGGTGTTTAAATGGAATGATCAACAGAGTGAAGGAAATTTTTTTTTGTTTGTTTGTTTATTCACATTTGATTCAATTTACTACTTTTTTCAGAAATGTAGAATTGACATATTTGATTATCCCAGTAGTGCAAAGGTCAAAAATTGAAATTTTGTTATAAAATAGGAAATTTAGTTCACAGCTTTATTTTCTCTCTTATGCTTACACAGAAGAAAGTATTATATTGCTGCAGGGAAAACCAGTGATTTTCCAACAGAAAGATATTGGTGGCAAAAAAATGCATAAATTATAAATTCCTATATATAGTGAATTCCTTCCTCTATCACATAGTGTAGTCTGAATCGATATTTGATGGTCCTGGATATCGAAATATCCATTGACTGCAAAACGTCCATCCATGAATAACGCTAGCGACTAAACTGTAGGCAGGATTTTTCACAAAATTGGTATTCCATAATTGATGAGATTGATGATATTTCTTATATTTCAAATAGGTTTTAAATAATTTGTAAACATAATAAAAGCACAAATGTAAGAAACAAAGAAATATAATATAATATACAAATTTTAACTTACATAGCATCCAACTGCCTAGAATCACACTCTTTTTACATTCACGAAGTGCAGTAAATTTAGAGCGGGCGACTATGTTTGTCACCAAATTGCACAAAAAATACTCAACTTCAAAAAAATTCAACATGACCTTATTTGAAGATATTTTTGATAAACACATTGCATTAAGGAAAAAATTGTATCTTCAAAATGGTAGTTGTAGGAAGTCGCCAAAAACTTTTATTTTTTCAAAATTTTCGAAAAATCAGGCATTTTAATGAACATGAGACCTGCACCATTCTCTTAAGCATCCTTTACACTATCTAAGATCCAAATTTAGTGATAAACACTTTTGCCGTTTTTAAGAAAATATCGTTTAAAGAAAATAAAATTAACCTATGTTTGACACACAGTTTCGAAAAAAGTCATATTTTCGTCAAAAGTCATAATTGTAGTCGTATGAAGACGCAGACTTTTTTTAATTTTTGCAATTTTCGAAAAACAGCATTTTTAACGAACATGAGACCTGCACCATTCTATTAATCGTCCTATACGCTATCCGAGGTCAAAACTTAATCAGAATTGTTGGTGCCGTTTTTGAGAAAAAATTGTTAAACAAAATTACCTGTAGTATTTTCCGCAAAATTACGCGAAAAGTACTCAAATTTTCGAAAAATTGTGCATGACCTTATTTCAAAATCTATTATTAAGGAACAGATTTCATTGAGTGAAACATATCTATCTACATAATTGTAGTTGTAGGAAGACGCCGAAAAAAACTTGAATTTTTGCAACTTTCGAAAATTCAGAGTTTTTGACGAAAATCAGACATGCACAATTCTCTTCAACGTCCTTCACACTATCGAACAACAAAATTTAATCAAAAACGATGGTGCCTTTTTTTTTTTTTTTTTTTTTTTTTTTTTTTATTAATGTCTCAAGGGCTTCATGTAAAATATCCCCTAAATTAAAATATCGGTTTCAAATTCAAGGGTCGCGGCATCAGCCAGATCGATTGGGAAATATCAATTTTGGAGAAAATTTGCTGAACGGTTTAGCCGCTAGCATAGTTCACAGACAGTCGTTTCACCGTCAATCGATTTTTCGGTATCAAGGACCCACACCCACAAAACATGGATTCTGGCTACACCACGGGTTACAGGATTATTTTTTTAATTGTAGCAATTGAGATTTATCCACATTTTCGTTACCAGGGCCCTGTAAAACGAGTTTTTCTGCCGAAAATTCGCCGTTCTTTCGCGCAGCATTACTTAACTTTGTCTCTACTGCGTAAGCGGTAGTGGGAATGTAAAAATGTCTATATCCATTAAAGTAATTGTGGAAGACGCCCAAAAAATTTTGAACTTTTGCAATTTTAGAAAATTTAGGGAGTTTTTTATTTATTTATTTATTTATTTATTTTTACGTAAAAAAAAAAACAGTTAAAAACTGCGTATGACGTGCTATGGGGAAAAGTAAATTGTGTGCACATTTTCAAAATTCTGTGATCCCTCATAAGTCATATACTACTTAAATTTTGAATTTTGAAAGGGAGAAAAAAAAAAAACCCAGTAAAATCTATTTTCAAGGATAAATAAGCAATAAATTTTGAATTTTGAAGTCGAACTGAAATACTATCTTCGCAACTTTTATAGCGTCTTTTGCTGTATCTGAGGGGGGAATTTGGATCTATTTTCTTAAAAAAAAGAAAGAAAGAAAATGGTGAACCTTCGTGTATATAACTTATCAGTTCTTTAAAAATGTCATAAACAGTATTTTAAAAATTATAAGTGGTTTAGCGTAATTTTGCGTTTTTTCGAAATTGCGGATTCAAATTTCCCGCCATTCTTTTGCTAGACTCGTTTGGGAGTTATCAGATTGCATTGCACCTATGGGAATGCAGCAACACACGTGTTTGAAATTCTCAGAATGGCTTCTCATTGTTGGACAGTGTTTCTTGTTTAATGGAACAGTGTTTTGGATTGTCGAACTTTACTTTCCTGCCCAATGCGCTATCATTGATATGAGTTACACAAGTGATGGCTCATTATATTTATAATGAATGGTGACACATTATACTATTTATAATGAGATTTACAACTGATGGCTGAAATATATTAATATGGACAGAAATTGCACATAAGCATTAGGTGAGGAAGTATGTGCAGTTGTGGCTCCCACTGGATTTAAAGTGTGATAAAAAAAATTGCATTTAAACATTTGAACAATTTTTGTTTGCAAATAAAGAATTTTTTCAGGCTTGTATGTGTGCTTGCGTGTGTTAGTAAAAGAAATGTTAGTAGTATTTGTATGAATTATCATTTCCTTCTTGGTCATAATGTTCGAAAAAATATTGTTTGTATGTGTAATCATGTTACAAGTAAATATCAGTTTTTTTACTGAACAATGATACAAATTAATTATTGAAACTTACAATTAAAAAATTTGTTCTTTTATCCCTTTTTAATGTTTCTTTCAAAATTCATAATAGCATGGTGAAGAGAAACGTCATGTGTTACACTTTTGGTATGACACGTGGCCGGACCACAAAACACCTCCTAGTGCTCATTCATTGGTGGCTATGGCTAGAGAAGTTGAGGGAATGAGACAGCACCCGCTGTCTCCTGGAAGCTGTCCGGCTACTCCTCGGGTCATCCAGGAAGGCCTCTTGAGGCAGCTGGACGATGGGCCAGAGTGGCTGGCAGGGGGGCCAGTGGCAGTCCACTGCAGTGCTGGACTCGGCCGAACAGGTTGCTTTATAGCCCTGTCTATAGGAATGTGCCAACTGTTAGAGGAGAACAATGTGGATATCTTGGGCATTGTGTGTCAAATGCGTTATGACAGGTCAGCAAATAATGTGCAATAATGTTTATGTATTATATATTCACTACTACTGAGTCTGCATGCTGACTTGTGTTTATTTGCATGTGTATTAATTAATGTTCCTGGCAGTATAAAACTTGAAGTCATCTCTACTGTAGGAAGTAAAGATGACCTTGTGTTTCTTTCTACTCAAAAAGTACCTCTATGATTATTCTGGAGGCAGCAACAGTGATAATCTGCTCTCTCTCTGTGAATAATGCTGTGTACTCATAAGATGTTGAATAAATCCTGGAAATTCTCTTATTTCTTGTTTTTTTTTTTTTTTTTTTGAAGAAAACACCTGATGATATCCAGTAAATGTGATTCTACCTACTTCTTTTTTTGCAGGGGTGGAATGATTCAGACAGCAGAGCAATATGAATTTGTTCATAGAGCTCTCTGCTTATTTGAACGATCTTTGCCAGATCAATCTGGGGAATGAATTTCCTTATTGTGGGATGTACATCAATGTCTGGATGATTTATACTTACATGAAGTCGTTACGGAGGCCCTGGTGTCTTCAACAGGCCAGTAAGCTGTGTTTCTGCAGGCTATGGTACTACAAAATAAAATGCATAGTACAAAAAAATACTATTATTAGGTTTAAATGAAACCTTACCTAATGATAACCAGATGTATTCACTGTGGTGTAATCTGTGTACTTCTGGATGTGGATTGTGAAGTTGGGTATTTGTAAGCTCAAAATGAGGTTCAGAATAGCACCTTGAATTGTTACCTGTGGAAAATAATTTGTGTTTCTTTTATAGTTTGTTACCTTCAACAAAACGAAAAAATTAAAATATTTTAGTTTTACATGCGTGCGTTTTATGCAATCAGAAGCAAGTTGTTTTTAGAACAATTGACAAAACAAAAATCCATATCTAATCAAAGCTTAAAGCATGTCTCAATGTGTCAAAAATGAAGGATACGTCGGAGATAAATTCAAGTAAGGGAGACTTAGAGATAAAGGATATTGTACCCTACTTGCTGGGGAGATATTTTATTTCTTGCATAATTAACACTTTGACAATGCATTCTTATGAGGAGAATCTGGGGCACAATCTATTATCATTCCAGTACAATCAAATTTTTTTTTGAGACCTTTTATTTATTTTCTTATTTCATTGGAGATCATTTACTTTTTTATTCAATTCAAACAAGTTACTTGTTTCCTCATTGGTATTTTTGTTGATTTGAAATATTAGCTTTAAGACCACTATGACTCCTGAATGTTTTCTTGGTTATCAGAAAACAGGGATGGCATATGAAACACGCACATAGTGACAAAAGTGAATGTAAGCAAAACAATGTGTGCATTTATGTGTGTATTATTTATTTCTGAAGCTGTGAGTACATTTTTTTTGTGGAGTACATAAACTTAATGTAACAAAATGTACCTATCTAATGTATGTGAGCTTTAAAATATTTTTTCTATTTGTCAGGTGAGCCACAGTACAAGTCTTCATTACATTCGATATTTCATTAAATAGGTTTTTTAGTGTTTTTTAGCTATTGAGGAGAGAAGGGGCGGGGGACAAGGAAAGATTTTTATTAAATGAAGCTGCCTATGCAAATATAAATATGTGCCAAAATGATGATGAAATTTTCCAACTAATGGATAATCACAAAAATGTATTTACAAGATGGTGAATAGAAATTGAAATATAAGAGAAAGTTTCTGACAATCCAAGAATAAATTCTTACTGTTATTTTTTTTGTTGTTGTTTTTTTTTTTTTACTCATTGTATTGTCTGTCTTCTGTTTCTCTTCTCTTCCCCTTCTTCTTCTAACAATACATTGTTCAACAACACATCTAAAAACACATTGTTCTAGTTTGTAATGATCATATGAAATTATGCTGTTTGAAAATGTTTTTCTTTACAACCAAAATCTTTCACACTTTTACAGTTTCCTGATTTTGATGTCTGTGTTTTCCCGTGTTGTTTTTGTAGGTCAGAAAATGGGGCTGAACACATATTTGTGATATATTTTTGAATGAGCAAACACATATTGTATAAGTTCTGATTTTCTAATGAAGTATTTTTTATGGGACCATGTATTGTGTTTACATATATTAAGTTTCTGAGAGCTTAGAGTTACTTTGGCACACTATGTAATTTCCTCTTTTGTAAATATTGTATGAATTTGTGGAAAAAAACTGATTTTCTTTCTGACTGATTTTATTGTATGAATTTGTGGAAAAAAACTGATGTTGGTAGCTTTAATGCCTGTAAAATGTTGTAGGTTATAGGAAATTGAAAAGTATTCTTTAGGAGAACATTAACGTATTTTATATACCTTGCCTCTGTTTCACTCCAAAATATTAAATTTTATTAAAAGTCGTGTTATTGTAATGAAAGTTTATAATTGTTAGGTAATGCTATTATTTTATTAAAATGTTGTTTGCCACGATTGTGTATTGCAAGTTGATAAATATTTGTGTAAAATATATTCAGTGTTGAATATTATTTTCTTGCAACAGTTTGGATAATATTAGAATGTGAAAGGAGTTTTAATAGAATAAAGAGAATCTATGTTCACGATAAAGTCTTGGCGGACAACTTAAAAAGAAGAACCATTTTCTTGTTGCATTTCACTTTAAGGAATGTCCCTCTGTGATATAGGGTTGTATTCAGATAAAACAGATTAAGAATTAAACACATAATGACTCCTGTTGTCAGTGTAACTGTTAATGTTCTTAGTATGTATTTTGTATTGTTTAAGTATTAACTTTTCAAATTCAAATGTAACTAAGTGCTATTTACTTTTAAATTGTACACCACAACCTAACATTCGTGGGGTCTTTTTTGGCTGCATAAGGAACAGGACCGGCTCAAGGATTTTTTGAGGGTGGAGAAAGGACAATGTGTGGGTTTTACATTTTATATTGAAAAAATAAATGTCATTTCTCAGATCAAGTACGTTGTGAAACATTTCAAAGGTTAAAGTCTGCAGCATTTCTTTATAAAATATAATTTATATGACTTTTGTATTGGTAAATTGTGTCGGTAAAGATCAAAAGCATTTCTGTTCTGTTTTTCGTATTTGGACCCTTCAAGCATTTGGGGCATTCTGCAACGTTGTCTGCTGTACTGCAGTAGTTGCAGTAGACTTAAGCCGGCCCTGAAATTGAGAATCATTGAAATACAATGTGACCCTTTATGTTTAATATAATATTATTCAAGCATTACTGTTTTGTAAAAGAGAACTAGTGTCAATGATATGTGTATAATGTATCTGTAAATTTACATGTTAATAGTTAGATATTTAGATATGTTTTGCCTGCAGGTTTTATGTTCCTTAAAATAGTAACTGGGTTCATAGATAATTTTACTTTTTGTTATGTGAAATATGTAAATATGTAGTGGTAATATTGGGATGTTTGGAAGTATTAAGATTATTAAACTATCTGTGTTCAAATCATTAGTACTAAATGTCTGGTGAATAAAGTAAATTTTTTGGGGTTAAAATGTTTTGGTAAACTATATGAAAATGCATTCTTTCAGGATGAAAAATAATATAAGTATTGTACAATAATTAATGTATTTTCTGCAAGGTTGGAGATATGCTCATACAGAACAGGAAAGTCTTTGATTGTTTTATGTATGGCTGGAAGTATAGATGAGACTGAAAATTTATTTCTTAATTTGTCGTGCAATAGATTTTTTTGAGAAAGTTTAATTTTTTTACCAATAAGCCTTTTTTCGGTACTTAATACTGTAATCAGAATAGTGAAAAGCATGAAGAGGTGAGTTCTCTTCATTATAATTTTAGACATTAATACATTTTCTTCTCTTTGTATACAAAATTAAACAAAATAGAAATAAACAGCACAATAATGAATTGTATGCGAGTGTTTAATATCAACCTTGATGAATCCTAAATTCCCGCCTTTCAAATATTATTTGGATATTGTCGGCCGAAGAAAGGTACACCTTGTTGCGCTGCTTTACCGTGCCGTGCTGTTGCTGCCGGGCCGTGACGTTTGCGGCTGAATTGGTGTGCTGGAGTGCGGCGCGGACAGTCGGCTGTCGCCATCAGAACTGTGTGGGTCGCGGGAAGTCGGTAATGTGATGGCTGTCGTCTCACGATTATCACTTGGTGACAAGTAGGTTGCCATGATTTTAGATTTATCCAAGTGGGGAAATTTTAAGATGACTATTGATTTATTTTAGTTTCGGTATCAAGTTTTGGTTTCAGTGCCGAAGATCATAACCAAAGATTCCACGCCGATAACGCATGGCACTGCGACGCTTGGGGTTCGATTTGACAGTTTATAATAAGTATTGAAAAGTGTATTTTAACGTGTGTGTGGAACTGAAAGGAAAAAAATGAGACCCACTTAAATTGGAATTTGTTCAGCAAGTACCATTGACAAGAAATTCAACAGCAATAAAAGTGTTCATTACATGATTGGTGAATACACCTGCGGCAGTGCATGTCAACCGATTCGTGACGTTTTCAAATTGTCAAGATTATTTTGGAAATCCAGACTTATTTTATTCAAGTTTGCTGGTTGGACATACACGATAGTTCCTACAATATATCCTGAGTTACGGTTGTGAATGAAGATAAAGAAACCAATTTTTTTTTTGTTTAGTGCACCTGTTGCTCGACTGTTGTTAGCGCCTGCAAAATAAATTAATGTGGAATAATCATCAACCAATCCTGACACTTACGTGGTGCTTGGGTGGACTTTTTTAACGAACTGTGCAAAACACCGGGTAGCGTGCTCATCTTTTTCAAGTGACAGTGTACTGTTATCAAAAATAAATGTTGAATAGTGTTGAAGATAAATCTATCAGCAAATACCTGCGATATTTTGGAGGTGCAGTTGTTCCATTTGAAGATCTCCATTCGCAAGCGAGGTTCATGGTTTTCATGGTAAGTGTTTTTTTTTTTATTTTTATTTTTTTTTTATTTATAGGACTGATATGATAGTAATGCATATGAATGTGCAGCCTGCGTGAGACTATTAAAAATGTGCGCGATGGAAGCAAATCCAGTTGTCACAAGAAACTAGGTGCCACTAATTTGTATTTGTTGATGCATTTGAAAAGCTTTCAAAGGCGGCATGTTTTTGTGTGTGTTACCGCTCATGTTTCTGTTCGTGGACAATGAGTCGAAACCGTATTTGGATGCTGATGACTTATGAGGTGCTTAAATCGTTTCTTACAATCAGTAAAGGCGAATTCGGGAGAATCCTTTCCACAAACAATCAGATCAGGGCTGTGATAAGTCTGTTCTTCCGTAATCATGAATGAACGTATACTTGGGTTTTCGTAACGTGGCTGATGCCATTAGATCATTTTTACACCTCCTGCCTTATAAAACGAATCTTTATAACAGTGATAAGTTGTTTGAGGCCATGAGCCCCGTTGAGAAGGATGTACGCGAATTAATTAGAAAGATAGGAAGACATAAGCCGGGAGGTCTAAAAATGACCTATGTCATCCGCCAAGTTACGAAAACCCAAGTATAATTATTGACAAGAGGTGAGCGGTTATTTGGTAAACGTCTTTATTTATACTGCTTGGAGCCGGTTCGCGTGGTGCGGGCGGACTCGGCGAACAGGACCCTGAAACTTCGAACTTCCCAAAATGTGACCACTGTTACTAGTCCATATACCGGAATCATGAATTACACACAAAATTAGCATATTCGTATTCATGATCAAACGTTTGTTGGTTCCTGATGCTTATCTGGAAATTTTCATACTTAGAGGTAATTTTTATAAATAATTCTTTCTTGGATAAGATCTTTACAGAAAACACTGCATTTGAACGTGCTTGTGGTTTATGAACACGATAGAGAGAAATAATGTGAAAGGAATTACTGGGACTAATGCCATGCACTCATTCAGATCCTCGTTTTTTGGCCAACAATTTTCTTGAATATTGTTGTTTCGCATTGCAGTTGTTTCATATTTTCTGTAAAAATTGGCAATGATCACATCCTTTCGACGTTGATTTATTTTCATATGTTTTCTAATATAGATTTTTGTTGAATCGTTCGTTTCCAGTATGACTGAAAAATCTCGATCGTGGTTTTGTCAATTTCAGGGAATGTTGAGGTGACTATTTTGCTTCTACTCTAAATGAACTAGCGCCTCATATAATTTTAAATAAGTAAATTCAATTATTTCCCTACCTATTTGATTTTAAATAATCAATTAGTTACAATTTATATTTGAATAGCATTTTTTCGGGTTATTTTTGCTCATTAATTTTTTTTAATGTCAAATTTTACCACCTTTCTTCAAGTATGTTCACGTCTTGTATTAAGCCTATTGTCGTGGTCCTGTGTGGCCTATTGTCGCGGGTTTTATCCGAAATTCAGTAGATTTTTCAAAGTTGACATGTTCGTATCATTTTTATTATTGCGACTATACTACTCGTGAAATTTAAACCAATAGGATTTAAGCACTCCTGTTGGGAATCAATTGCAGACGAATTACATTCGCGTTTTGTCCTTGAAGAATTATCACGCGCGTTTGGTCACTTTCACGTGCTGTTGTTTCTTCACAATGTAAACAAGCAATGGTCACTTCTAGGAAAGGAGAGCGATTTGACCAAGCATCAGATGCAAACATTGTTAGCAGGTAAATTCTATTTATTTAATATAATTTTCTTACAAATAAACTAAAATTTCATTCGCGAAAGAGTATTAATAAACACCACTTGTGCATTGAGAACGCCAAAATAAAATCTCTCACCGCTAGGCGTCTCTGGACTTTATGTTGATGTTTCCGGGCATGTCAACCGCTGTGGTAATTAGTTCCGTTAGTGTAGTTAATGTTTTATCGCGGAAGGTGGAGGTGTTCCTCTCCCCACTGTGTGTGATATCCGGCGCTGACGTACACATGGGGGGTGCGGGCTTGCGGGGTATTTCGCCTCCAGGTATCACCCCTTGTGGCCACCGTCCCAGCCGGGACAAGTTCTAAGCTCCGACTAGTCTTCCGACATGTGAGGAAGTGCGATGCATGTAAGTCTATGCAAGTAAAGGGTGAAGATAGGACAAGGAAGAGGAAGGAAAGATCACGCGCGGGCCGGTACCAGTTTGTTAGGGTACTGCTCCGGCGTTCGCCCCGTTCTCCGGCGTTCCCCCCAGAGAAACCACGGAAAACTACCGATCAAAGCAGCCTGCCGCTAGAATTCTCGCCCAACCAGTGAATTCGTCCTAGCTATTTAGTTATCAATTTTATAAGAAATTTTCTTTGAGAATTCCATTTAACGGACAGCGCATATAAATCAAAATATTTACGAAAACCTTTTTTATTTTATAAATTGTAACCTAAAATATCTCGAAAACGTCTAGCTGTAAGGGAAAAAATGTTGAAAACCAATTTTGTGGGAAATTGTATTATCTCCAAATCTTTAAATGAGTTTATTCACCATAAATTGCATTGGAAGCGGAATATTTGCGAAAAAGATTGGTTGGTGACTTCTATCCTCTGATGTTTTGGTACGCACACGTGCAATCGATTCGAAATTTTCCCCTTTCATAAAACAGACGTTCGTCTCGGCGACAATTCATCTCGAGAGTATTTATTCCGTAGAAACGACGTTTTTGTCCAACTTTTCTGAGCTATTTATGAAGAGCGTAATTGGTAAGCACAATCGTTTGTGAATTGGGAGCTGGAAACAAGCGCGCGGAATCGAATCGGGCGCGACGATGTCGAGGTCCCATGAGAGACTGCAGAGCGTTTCCGCGCGCGCCCGTCAGCTGCGCCTCGGGACACGCGAAATTGTTGTTGTAAGAGGCGCCAGTCACTTGTCCAGGTTTGTGGGTGTGGGTGGATGGAGGCTAGAGGTATAGTGTCCAGCCGACTTATTTTGTTATACAGAATTTTACATTTAATCTGTCTTTCTCGCAGAGAATAGCAGTGAAGAAATCCCTTTCGGCTATGGGATCACGATGGTCTATTGTTTTTAATACATATCTGGATTCACGTAATTATGTGAATTTGGTTGTCGTTGGGACGACAACACAAGTTTAATCAGTAGTAAGGCATTATGTTGCGATTCTGATACCCTTTCCCAAGTTCACTTCTTTCCACATTCGAATAAAATAATTGTGTAGTTCTTGAGTGACGCCATGATAGTGTCAAAATTTGCTGATTTTTAAAAATTGCAAAATGTGGTAAAACAATGTTCAGCTATGAAGTTCTTCAGTTGTTAGAAGCGAATAATTTTAATCAATAATGATATGAATTGGTAGCTTTGGTAATTAGGTTTGGTAAACACCAGGATTAAAGAAATGCTGGTTATAAAGAGTGCTTATTTATTGATAATTAATGGGAAGATAATATTCCAGAGGAAGATTTGGAAAGGGAATTGATTGCGTACACGAGATTCAGCGGTAAAATTTAAATAATGGAAAATGTACTTTACATTCATAATGTGCAATTATTTTGCATTTTTTTTCGATTGTTTGCAAGTACCAACTACATTGGCAAAAAATTGAAGTAATACATAAATAAGCACGATTTTGTTTAAAAAAATAGCCAGTCAATGAGTTAATGACTATAACACTAAAAGTTTTGTCTTTTACAACTAAATAAATGTCCGGAGTTTTCAATTTTTTATCCTGAATGAACGAATATAGTAAGGTACCTATCTGTTTGTCTTCATGTAAATTTTAAAATGTATCTATACTTCCGTACGTAATTTTTGTCAGGAATTTAGCACATTTACGGAAATAAAATGGTGCTTCATTTTCAGTTACTCCAAATTAAAAACACCTCGGGGGGTGGAGGAGATTTAGCACACACGTTTTTCACTGGAACACAAGGAATTGCTACCCTAATCTTAAACGCTTTAAAATTTATTTTGTTGTATATGGCAAATATCAAAAGAATGTGTAGTTTATATGAATTATTAATTTGTACTTACTTTTAAGCTACATGCTTATTTCCTTGGACAATTTTAAATTATTAATTGTTCATTTTAATATTTTTGAACTTTCTTATCTATGTAATATACTTTTAAACTATAACTGTTACATAGATATTTATTTCTTCTTTCTTTATTTTATGTAATTACTGTGTGCGTAAATGATGTACCTATTTCGTTATAATATTAACGAAGGGAGGCGTTCGAATGTAGTTTTTTAGAGTTGGGAGGATTGTGTTGTGTGCGTACTCTCGGTCGAGTCGATCAGACAAGTGAATGAGAGTTGGAAACAATACAGCGCATATTGTTAGGCAACCCGCAATAACATTTCCAATGTTCTCAAAATTAACATTTTGAAATTAGTAACAATAACACTTAGGCTAGGTTACTCCCGGGAGTAACGTGCCCTACTTAGGTTACGTGTATGGAGCAATTCTGACTTTACCAGCTCATTCGCGGTTATACATCTTGAGGGTTGGATTTCCACCCAAACATACGACGGTACAGCACATAATCACAGTCAGCACATACAGCATGCGAACAAACATACACGGTCCAAACCCACCGCATTACCCTTCTTGGCATTCGCGGAGTCTGATAAATATAACGATTGTAACCCTTTTCTAAACTTACCCTTACACAAGTCTTCTCCGTACATATTTTTTAAATTGACACGAAATAAATAAAAGGATTTGTAGATGAACATTAAGCATTTGTCGCGCAATGGAAGGGAACTGGTTGAGAGAATTGCCCTGAGGTTGGCACTGTCATTGAACTTGCGTAGTCTACGATTGATGTGGGCTTTCAGCGGTCGAGTACTAAATGTCTCCTGGAACACCCCCTTGTTGTTCGCCGCATGTGTTCTCTAGGCCCCTCCCGTCGCGACCTATGGATTGCCGTTTGTCACTTCCGTTTTGTAATTGGAGAATGAGTTGGTCTCGATCGGAAATAAATTCTTGATTAGTTCAGATTATGCAGTAATGAACCAAAACAACATGTACTCTACTGCCCACTCTTAGAGAAGTACTATTCCAAATTGTCATGAAGATTGGGAATATGTCCCAAATATTTCGTCTTCGGTTGTGATACGTCAGTGTGAAAAAGGTTTCAGCACTTATTGCAATTTCCTTGATATATTATTAACTGGAAATGAACATTCTAGTGTAATGCATTACGCTTTAAATATTTTCACTAGATTGGCTTCGTACAATTATTATATTTATGGAGAAGGCTGCCGTTAGTCACCTAAAATGGAGGGGTTCAATAGAAGGCGAAAATATGCTGTATAATTTCTTAAACAGGTGGAATTAATTGATATGAAAACAGCTCTTCCCTAAAAATTTGTATTTCATTATCATTCCTTTTACTTCTAGAAATCCCAGGGAAACTTGCTTTTTGACGCGCCTAGTAGGCCAGTGTTTGCAAGGATAAGGAAGATTGACAGGCAGCGCTAGAAATAGCAGTGAATGATCTATTCTTTTGAAATAATCTGGGAAGCGAAGTAAATGGTTGCTGGTGTGGATAAGGTGTTGTTTATAGCAATGGAATTGCCTTTTTCAGTTATCTGCATCGCGAACAGTTATCGCCACTTCATTTTAGCACTAGGCCGTTCATATTACATGCCAGTTGCCATCCACTTTACCCTTTATAATTTTACACAGAGAAAAATTACACGAATATGTCAATTCTATTATCTCGGAATTGTAATTCTCACCCCAGAATAAAAACTAGAAACAAACTTCCTGTTTGTGCTTTGCTTGTCTAGAATCCACATTGGCAGGGCGTTGGAAGAGAAATTAACAACTACCTTCTGTTTTGAATGCTAGTGTGCCGAGTGAATTAGCTGAAAAAATGGTTATAAAGGTCTTTGACTGCATTGTGAGACGAAATTCACCTTGATATTGTTATTTAGAAGGTTCCACCATAACAAAACGCCTACGAATTTGGTCAGAATCCTCCTCCTTAGACTCGAATAACATATTTATGCGCGATCTTAATCACCGAACTTTTAATGAGATGAAAGACACCTTTGGCTCATTGATAGTTTCCCTCTTAGGCCGTGATTTACATGGTGAATATGCAATGTAACGGAATCGCCAAATACAAAGGAAACTTGTTAATGCTTTTAGGCGGCAACTTCTATTGAGTAGTAATCACAGGTCTGCAAAGTGTCGCTTAACTTCACAAAATGACTGTAATTTGAGCCACGAGACCTGCTCGCCGCGAATTATAACGCATAAGTCTCTGGCGCGGAGCGGTTAGGCGGAACCGGTGGCGAGGGCGACGGAATCAGCCGTCGCTCTGTCTACCGGCGGCGCGGTGCGGCTGGGTTCGAAGCGGCGGTGGGCACTTTGCCACAGCCGTCGCCAGGGTCATCACCGTCGTAATTTATTTAACGGACAGCTGAAAAGCGGAATCCTAATATTTCAGGCTGCCTATATTCGGCCAACGCTTAATAGTGGTGAGTGCGCGGTGACGCGACGTCCCGACCGCCCCTGCCCGCGTCCCGCCGGTGTCCCGTTACTGCGCTCTTGTCCAAGTGGAGGCGTGCCCACCGCCGCACCCACTCCGTCCGCGCCACCCCCACCCTCCACTCACACCTGCTCCTGAGAATTCTAGCGGCCGGCTGCTTTGATCGGTAGTTCTTTCCCATCAATACAACGCGAGTGTCGGAATAGTACCCTAGCAAAATGCTCGCTCGCGAGCTTTTCTCCAGCCTATTGCTCTTCACAAACACATACACACAAACACATACACAACCGGGAGAGATGGCTTTAACTGATGTCACTGCACGGGGAAAAGATTTTTGATGGAATCTCGAAAGTGATGATTATTACCACTCGTACGTCGTGGTCAAGGATAGTATTTGAATTTGACCATCGTTTGCCGCATGTTGAGTTGGAGAGGGGTAGTGAATCCTCTGCTTGTTTCAAGGGGTGGGGCTGGCGATATCTTTATTCAACAAATTCGTGTATATAACTACGGAGCAGGAGCAATTCAGTTATTCACAGCCGAATATCAAGATCGATGAATATAGAGAAAGAGTAGTTTTGAAAGACAGAAAAACCCTCACTTTTTTCGCAACATGAACCTCCAAAGCGTATTGCCTTTAACATCTATTTTTCGAAAATAATGCCTCTGTCCTGATCCTTAGTACAATAACAGTTGTGAATTTACAGATAATTGTGGATGGTTGTTTTCAGGATTCCTACGTGTATACTTGTTTCAAATAGTCTTATTGAAACGAAAAACAATTCGAAAGAAATGAATTCGAGAGGACTGGAAAGCGTTGGCTCGTGGCCGCTCCTCCCTGAACGTGCAGTTGCGCGTGTGAGCGGCCGCGCGCCGCTCCGCAGCCCCGAAATTGATCAGCGGCGGGGGCGCTGGCTGGCCGGGGCGGCGAGGGGCGTTGCGCAACGCTCCGCCAGATAAATCACACCTCGGACAGCCCCCGCCCCCGCCCCCGCCGCGGCCCTCTCGCCCGGGGCACGAGGGGGAGGAAGGGAGATGGAGGGGAGGCAGGTGGAAGGATGGCGTAGAAAAGGTAGGAAACGGAGGAGATGGAGCGAGTGACGTCGTCTTGGAGATGAGAGCCCCCAAGTAGTTCAAGGATCATGCACGGTAACCTTTCCCTTTTCAAACGCGTTTTCACATAAACGAAGAATTATTAAATTAGGGACCAATTCTTAAAACACTGTCCGAACAATATTTCAATTGAATCGAAAACTATTCGAGTGTTAGATTGTTTCCTAGGATCCTCTGGCGCTCACATTGAAGTTTTGCGCCCTCCTTTCCCCTCCGAGCCGAAAAGTTAACCCGGGCGCATGACGAATCCGGCGGGCGAAGGGGGTGGAGGAGCCCAGCCACGCGCCCCTTACCCTCCCCTGCCCCGCTCCAACACGACTCGCTTCTCCCGGCCCCGCCCGTCCCGCCCGCCCGTCCCCCCTGTCCCGCCCGTCCCCCGCCCCCGTCGCACCCCTTCCCCGCCCCGCCCTCTTTCGCCCCGTCCCGCCCTGCCCCACCCCATCCCGTGTCGCTCTGCCCCGTCCCCCATCCCGACCCCGTTCCGGCCCGTCTCCGGCGCGTCCCGCCCTGCTCCGTCCCGCCCCGCCCCGCCGCGCACCGCCTGGCCCCGCACCGCCCAATGCGCGCTGCTCTGCACCGGCTCGCCCCGTGACGCAGCTCTGCGGATGAAAGCGTAATTGGCAGACCTGACAGCGCCGCGTGCGTGCGCGCGCGGTTCTAATTTATATTTACCACGGCGACCATTTTTTCTGCGATCCGCATGTTTCTTCCAGGGAGTTCTTGGCCGAGGGGAACTCGTTCGAGCGCGGGCCACTCGAACATCGCGCGTAAAAGACGTGCGTTCCGGCGTTATTTCACTGACTTATAACGCAAACGAGAATGAAACATTGTCCACGTGTTTTGAAAAAAAGGGAACGATGTTAAGTAAAGCTTATTTTCACACATTTCTCTGGTGTTGGCAAACGTCAAATGCTTTGTAATGGAATAGATTTCTGTAAAATATGCATGTTTATGAAACTGAAAGCCAGGGGAATTTAATTCTTTGTGGAAACAACTTCGCTTTAAGTCTGTTGAAGCGCAGCAAATTATGAGAGTCGAAAGACAGCGCATTGGCCTGAACTTCCCACTAACGATGACATTCTTTTTGATTAAATATCTATAATTTCATCTTCACCTTGTTCTTCTTCTTCTTGTTGTTGTTGTTCTTGTTGTTCTTCTTCTTCTTCTTCTTCTTGTTCTTGTTGTTGTTGTTGTTCTTCTTCTTCTTCTTCTTCTCCTTCTCCTTGTTCTTCTTCTTCTTCTTCTTCTTCTTCTCCTTTTCTTGTTTTTTTCTCTTTTTCTCCCCTTTTCTTCTTCTTCTTCTTCTTCTTCTTCTTCTTCTTCGTGTTCTGCCTTTCCTTTCAATGGCGCAACATGCAAAAATATATTTTGCCTTGAAGTTCGCATCATGACGGGCGAAGCGCTGGCAACTGTGCCTATATTGGATGCGGCGGCGCCTTCCGAACAGCCAAGTATATATTTCTCGCCAGGAATCAGTACATCTTTGTTTGAATAGAACCTAAATTCGGATTCCTCGTTGTGACTTATCATGTCATGTTAGTGATAGTTATTCAAACTAGTTGCAGAACTTCGTATTTTCTCCGTTGTGTATGAAGATCACCTTTGTACAATTATGTTGATCTATGAAGCTGGGTCCTGATTCAGAGTCCACAAATTGCGGCCAAGCTTGGTTGCGAGTGGCAACTTATGAGGGTTTAAATCTAAGACGATGTTGGTAAGGAGGTGGCGGATTCTTAGAACTTCGACTGTGGTCGAATGGGCGCTAAGGAGGTCGAGATAAGATTTTAAGGAGAACTAAGTGTAAGAAATAGTCTCTTTTCAACCAATCACTCGATATGCCAAATTGGCTTCGATGCAGTAATGTGGTTAAGTTGGGTATGAACTGAATGTCAATAGTTTTGCTTCTTCCATTCAAACCAAACATTTGAGCGAGAGAGTGATTTTTCTCAAGTTGAAAATGCTGCATTTGTGGAAATCGTTGTTCCTTTCGATGTCAACAGATGGTGGATTGGCGAGGGAACGAATTCCCTCACGGGATGTTGTGTAACTTTTTCTCGCCTTCAACATCGCATATAACTTAATTTAATTATTCTTTCATGGACTAACTACCCGAATACCTCATTTAAGAGCTTTATCATTATTCGTTATCTTGCACTTCTTGTTGAATCGAAATACTGTTTTTCGGTATGGATCTTGTTTGTATGAAGAGGTTATTGGAAAGTGTCATATTTTTCCATTACATCGTTAGAACCACATATCCTCGTATCAGTAATTTCCAGGAGTAGTGAAAATTGCTTCATGAGTGCCACCCGTGGCTGATAAGTCTCGTCAAGAGTGCTTCAAACGAACAGGATATGAATGAATGGGATGTGAGCCGTGTTGATAGTGTTATGATTGGGGGCGGATTTTAATGAAATGGCATTTTTTTTCACTAGAGAACAATGCCGTTTAGTATAGAAATTCATTTTATGTTATGACAAAAAGAAATGACAATACGTCATTTGTTTGCATTTTTTATCGATTTCGGCTAATATGTCGTTTTTTTACTTTTTCCGTCATTTTTATGCATTTTTCGCTGATTTGATCGATTTTAATGTATTTTTAATGGAACGTGCTTCAAATAATATTTACGTGATGCTACAAATGTTCTCCACAAAATTCCTAAGTACTTATACCTGGTAGCCTATGGGTTTCTTCGTTCAGTTGTACTGTCAGACATTGTGAGTATGTAATCTGAAATTCCTGTGACGTCAGTCAGCGTCATTGGTGTTCAGCCGATTTCGAGATAACTGAAGACATATATTCTGGTAAAGAGCGGTCCAAACCAAACGTTTGCAAGTTGAGTTCTCTTGAACGAAAGAAAGAAGTCTCAATTGCATCAGAAACGTATCCAACATCTTCAGTTGTTCACCGAACTGGTTTTGATCACATTTTAAGAGCATTTTATTGATCATTTTAGGGATATTTTAGATCATCAAAAACCGCCCTCTAGTCTTTGACGTGTGGGTCATGTATCCGTAGACGTTAAAACAATCATTGTACAACTTTAAAAGTGATCCCTTAAATTATTCATTTCATTCAATTACTACATTCCTTAACGAATTATAAAATTGTTTTGAATATTGTTATTTACACCATCGTTCGTGTTTCATACTGTAGAAAGCATAATCATTTTCACACGACTTCCTCCAATATTATATATATATATATATATATATATATATATATATATATATATATATATAGTATGTTTCGCATAAAGTAAGGTAATATATGATTGACTTTACTGAAAACAACCAATCGCAATTCGTGCTAATTTCAATACTCAAAATTTCAAAAATACAATAAATTTCAAAATTTATTGCTTATTTATCCTTGAATATAGATTTTACTACATGGGAGTTTTTGTTGTTTTTTTCTCCCTTTCAAAATTCAAAATTTAAGCAGGATATGACTTAGTGTAGGGATCACAGAATTTTGAAAATGTGCACACAATTCACTTTTCCCCATAGCACGTCATACGCAGTTTTTAACTGTTTTTTGACGTAAAAAAATAAATACTAACCGGCTGTCACCTTAGAAATGCCAAGTTGTCTCATAGTTGTGAATTACGACTACTTATGTTAATGTGAACAAGGATCTTATGTCGGTGTATTTATGTGGATATAATACTGAAGAGTTATGTGTACTATTCTCATTAGAGTCTGCAGGTTAAGATAGCGTATGTGTGTGTCTGTGCGCGCACCACGCCTGTGTAGTAAGCTCTATGGACAAAGTCGCTACGAAATGGTTTGTGCCACAAATAAATGAAAGTTTTTTTTATTGGTTATTTAAGGTCGCATCAACATCTTAGGTCATTAGCGACCACTATTGCTGTTAACGGTATGGTAACTATGAGTATGAAACGATATGGTGATGATAAGGGATGAAAGGACAAACACAAATACAATCATGCCCGTGGCGGGACTCGAACCCGCGACCCTTGGGTCCGAGATCACTACGACACTACTGCCTTAGCGATCTCGGCCACCGGGCCGACAAATGTTCGTTTACTTGAGGTAGGATTTTGCCCAAGGAAATTGAAACTTCTCTAATGTAGTTTCGTTTGCTTGGTTTTGTATTGATACCTTTTCATTTTTTAATTTTTTTTTAATTCTCGGCGTTCAATTTTTCAGTTTAACGGTTGAATTTTTTTTCACACCGCTGTTCTACGTCACTGATGTAATTGAACTAATTCAGTTGTAATCAGAAGAATTTGCATTGTAAAAACTTCTAAAGACTATTTCCGCATTTAAGAATTCGAAACGTGTAGTTGAGAAAAAATGAATTTTATTTTAGCATAGAGTTTTAAAGAAATAAATAGTGTCAAGTACGTTTAAGTGATGGTGCAGGTCTCATGTTTGTTAAAAAGCCTGATTTTTCGAAAATTGCAACAGTTCAAAATGTTTTCGACGTCTTCCTGCCACTAAAATATTTAAGATAGATTTATTTTTTACTTAATGAAATGTGTTCCTTAAAGATAGATTTAGAAACAAGGACACGTACAATTTTTCGACATTTTAAGTACTTTTCGCGCAGTTTTGCGTGCAAATACGGACGAGAAAGTACGTGCTTTTTTAGCACCACTAGTGCACCATTAGCACCACTATTCGCATCAGTTGGCGCCGCGTTGCATCGCATTCCGTTTGCGCTACTGAATCTGCCGCGCCGCGCAGCGCCGCACCCCGGTAACGTGATTTTCTTCTTTTAGGTTCTTTCACCTGCAGTCTGCTCCATCATTCATATACCCGCTGTTCCTGTGAACCGTAATGTACGGTACATACTTTACTTCACACACCCAGGCCACCCGATGTTGGCATTTGTCAACCTCATCCGCCTGAAATCGGAAGTATGCTTCAAAACTATTGCTACGTAGGATTGTATCCACTCTTTCCGAATAATAAAAATGTTTTTGATGGTATCGCTGATACAGTAGATCCAAAGAATAACTGTTAGTAAAATGAGAGGATAATTGGTTTGTGAATGACAAATGTTTTTAGCTTTAAAATTATTTTATTTTCATTTTATGCTGACGTTTCGTCCAAACTTTTGGTTCACTCCAGATATTATTTTGCTCAGAAATGAACCTTTCTACCATTTAATTAGTCTTTAAATTCTCCTTTGTTACATTTTACTCATCTACAATTTTGAAGTAATTGTCGACTTGGACATTTAGTGAACGGTCTTGCGATTAAAATAAATCTATGAATATATCCACAATGTAGGATGAAACGTCAGCATATGATTAAAATAAAATAATTTTAAAGCTGAGATTTATGTGATCCACAAGATTGTACGTGCAATTGTAAGATTGTACAAATGTATTTAGATGAACATTAAGTTTAATTCGGGAATTATCCAAATTCACACTTTAACCGTAACGTATACTTTATTTCTTCCATAAATAAATTCAATTTTAAAAGCAGTTTTCCGTAATTTTCAAAGTCCCTTTTCGTTTGGAATTTTGCCTTGAAACACGACGGCGTGACTGCGTCGTCCGGAAATCTGCCGTCGATTAGATCTCTGAGCTTCGGAGATGCATTTTATTGTATCCCATAGCATGCGTTGAGATTGTTTCGCTGATTCTCATTACATGTAATAACCGTGAAAGCAAATCTTAACGATTGTATTTGGAGATAGTCGGAGAGTTTTCTTGAGTGGAAAGATATATTTTAATGATGAATCCGGCAGGAAGCGATTCTGTAATTAAATTATGTCAACTGATCATAGAAAATAAGAATTGTCAGCTCATTCGAAAATTGGCCGTCTTTAAATTTGGTGAAATAATTTTGTTTTCATATTTTCCGATGCATTTCCTTAGCGAATTATTACGAAATAGTCGTAAAACATGAATACGCATGTTAACCTTAATTGGTTTAACTCGTACGTGTTTGTGTGTGTGTGTGAGTGAGAGAGAGAGAGAGAGAGAGAGAGAGAGAGAGAGAGAGAGAGAGAGAGAGAGAGGGAGATGGAGAGAGACGGAGATGAGAGGGGATGAGAAAGGGAAATGGGGAGGGGGCCGTTGGCGTGGGCCAGGAGGCCGTGGCGTGGCGTGGCGTGGCGTGGCGGAGGGACGGCGCTGGGCGATGTTTGCGAAGCGCGGCTAGTCGAGTCGAGTCGAGTCGAGTCGAGTCGAGTCGAGTCGAGTCGAGTCGGGGCGAGTCGTCTGTTCCGGCGAGTTAACAAGCACCGGCCGCCGGCTGCGGGCGGAAACTTTATAGTGGTGCGCCGCGCGGAGATACGCCTTATCGGGGGCTCGACCCGCTATCTGCCCGCGACACTTAGTGCAGCCTTCGCGCGCGCGGCCGGGCCCACCCATCGGCAACAGGCACCGCGCCCTCGCCCGCCCTAGCCCACAGGCGGGCGCCTATGCCCACCGTTGCCAACCCACATGCATCGGCGCACGCCCACGCACAACATTCCCCGCTCACAACATTCCCCGCTCACAACATTCCCCGCTCACAACATTCCCCGCTCACAACATTCCCCGCTCACAACATTCCCCGCTCACCGCTCACAACATTCCCGCTCACAACATTCCCTGCTCACAACATTCCCGCTCACAACATTCCCGCTCACAACATTCCCGCTCACAACATTCCCTTGCCCACAACATTCCCTGCTCACAACATTCCCGCCTCACAACATTCCCTGCTCACAACATCTCCCGCTCACACATTCCCCGCTCACAACATTCCCCGCTCACAACATTCCCCGCTCACAACATTCCCCGCTCACAACATTCCCCGCTCACAACATTCCCCGCTCACAACATTCCCCGCTCACAACATTCCCCGCTCACAACATTCCACACTCACAACATTCCCCGCTCACGCCCACCGTCTCTCGCCGAAGCCTACTCATGTCCAACGTCACTCGCTCACTTGCACCGTCGCCCACCGCCCACGCCCTCGTTTCCATCAAACGAGCGGCAAACGCACGTATTTGCAGGGACCCGACGGCACAGCGCACGGAATAATCGTTAGTTCGTAAAACGTCCGTTCGCTCACTGGACGAGAGCGCACCTGTGTGCCACCGCCCACTCCACCCCGCCCCTCCTCGCGCCCCCGCCCGCACGCCAATGGCCAACTGCTCACCGCTGCGCCGCCGCCGAGCGACTTTCGCAGCGACTGAGTTTAGAAGCAATTCATCCCAATTCAGGGAATAGAATACGAAATGAGAATAGTCTATGCGCGGAAGGGAGAGGGGAGAGGAACGTTGTTCTGTGGCTACTCTATTCGAGTAGCACCGTAATTTTTTTCATTAAAATGCCATCTTTTCCTGGCAACGACCCTACCCGACTATGCATTTGTGTCTTTATTCTACTCTCTCCACACACAGATAATCGTTATTCCTTGCTGGCCTCTCCCGCACAATCACGCTCTCGCCTTCAGTTTCCTCCGTAGATTCGAGTGTTCTCTCACAGCTTCGTCAACGATTTATTTTTATGTTTCCTCCTTCTCTCTCCGCTCTCGCGTTGTCCTTCCTGCCCTCATGTTTTGGATATAGCCCGCTCGCCCTTTTCCCGGGCCCCGGTTTTCCCCCCGGCCCGGCCTTCCCCCCCCCCCACCTTTCCTTTCCTCTCCACCAGTTTGTCTTTGGCCTGCGCCACTCTCATCGCTCCCACTACTTTGTACTTACTGCTAAGTCCAGTTGCGAGTGCTCATGTTTGTATCGAAATCATTTAGCATAATTCTTTTCGCAATTGTGTATCGTCTCCTCTTGCCATTTGTCACGAATTCATGGCGCCCATAATTTATCACAGTCTTCTGCATTTGAATTAGTAAATAATTTTAAATCTGTCTCCCAAAATCACTTGCTTCTAATTCCAAAACATTGTTATTGAAGTGTAATTAATTAGCATTGGATCCATTCTCTGTTCCTCAGCAGTTTTATTAAGTCGAGCTTCAGAGAAACTGTCTGGTTCAGTAGAAGTGTCGTATTTTCCCCTTCTCTAGCATTTCCTTCCGTTCTTTTCCATCTTTTTCCCCTGTCCGTGGCAGTAGTTTACAGTATGTTCCAGAAACTGTTTTCATAAAACCGTGATTAATCTTGAAAATTGTGCTTAACAAGCTCACTTTAGAGGAGCTCAGTATACACTTCTTTTAGTCTCTGTTAATGTTATAGAGATTTGTCTTAAATATGAACAATATTAGCATAATGATCTGCAGTGAAATTAAAGTGTAGAAAGACTTTCATTGCAATTCGAGTGACCGGGCTTACCGTTGAAAAGTGAGCGAGTATTTATATTTAGCAACTGTAAGTGTATGTTATATCCCAAGTGTTTCTCTCCCACTGGGACGCGAGATCCTGGGTGGTCCTTCATTTTCCTCGCAAGGTATCTTATCTAGTTCCGCCCCAGCCGGAGAAGAGCTCTAATGTCTCTCGACAAGCACTCTTGTCACTCGACATTTATAGTGTGGTGATTTGTGGTTTTGGATTGTGCGTGCATATGTGTGTGTGTGTGTGTGTTTGTGTGTGAACGTGCGCGCTGGAGAAAGACTAGTTGAGGAAGGAAAGACAGCGCGCAGTCCATGTCCTGTTTGATAGGCTACTGCTCCAGCCGTCCCCTGTATTGATCGCAGGAACGACGGAAATATTCTGATCGAAATCTCTGATTCTGATCGCAGGATCGACGGAAATATAGAACAGCCGGTCGCTAGATATCTGAACCAGAGAGTGGTTGAACGCGACCCACCTTCACGGCTAGTGACAAAAACCGTCGAGTCTCTAACTCTAAGACCGTTCAGTCCGAGACACTGCAAACACAACCGTGTTGCTTCTGATCATCATCAAATCAAAAGAGATCAAAATCAAATCAGATCAAAAAATGTTCTCAGGACGAGGTGATTTCTCTTGCATGTTCACAAGGATATTACTGATGACTATTCCACTTGTGAAATTAAAACCAATAGTGCAGCTAAACACAAAATGCCCCGGTGTATCTAAAAAATGTATCGCTTTCTCTATCCGATATTTCTTACCGCTTCTTTCTAGTGACTCATTCATCTTAGGAGGTGGTATAGTTCGACCGCTAAGTCGATGTCCAATAAACCGCTAATGTACTACAACATAACCTCGTTGATTTTAACATAGCTTTCAGTTATTTTCTATATTTGGCGCACTCTGTTAGACATCATTTCATTGGTGGAACAGTCGTTATTAATTACCTCTCGTTCGTTGGGAATTCTCATATAAACCGCCTCTATCGACAAAATTCCAAAGCACACGTTCTATTACAACAGGTGCATCCCTTCCACTGCGGCTCGTTAGGCATTTGGTGCTGTTTGGTGCGCGTCGCGGGATCTCCTGGGATGGCGCAGGGGCGCAGGGGAATGCGCCGTCGCCACCGACCTTTCCAGAAGTTCGAGTTTTATTGGCGCGACGAAACGGGGCCACGTTCCACTGCCACGCGGAAGGTTAACAGTGCAGGTGACTAATTTTTTCGTCCGGGGAAAAAAGTCTTGGAGTGTTCACGCGATTTTCACCCGTTTTGAGTCACCGCCCTGGCCTATTGTGTAGACTGCCTTGTATACTTGTCTAGGAACGGGCTTTCGTAATTTGAAGGCAGTTGGAAGAGTGGTATTGTGCTAGTCTATCCAGGGTCGAGTGTATTCAGTACCCCGCGTGCATCAGTTAAGAGAAAAGTTTATGGATATCAATTACGATTTATACTAATGATTCAAATCGGATTTTGAGTCGAGTAAATTGTTTGATATATTTGAATTCGAATTCCAGGACTAAGTATGTCTGTGTTACCTGTGCAACTTTTCCAAATATTTCGTTTGCAATAAAAGAATTATCGTTGACGACGTTCATGGTGTGAGGGTCATTGCCAGTGGTTTTGAATTGAATTTTGTTGTTCGACCCTCATTGTACAAAATGACGTCACTCTGTGAAGCATTGATTCTCAAACAAAATATTTCTGAAGAATACGATTCAAAGCGTAGGGAAATGTTTCTTCCAAAATTTCTTTCGTCCAGGGAGATGCCCCGACAATAAAATTCGCGATATTCTCGATTTCGATATTGCAGGCACGTGTGCCACCTAAAATGTCTTAACAGTTCCCTGAAATGGTTTCGACGGTTGTGTAATGGCTCTGATAGGCATCGCTACCGCCTGTCTAATCCTCACAGAGGCACTTGAAATAGCCTGTTGTTGACAGGAGCGTGGCGGTAGCCGCTTGGAAATCTCAAGATCGAAAGCAAATGCATTATATCGCTTATCGCATATCGAACAGCCTTACCCTCTGGAATCACTGAAATACAAAAGCAGTAGAAAGCGAGCCGAGAATTAGTAGATAATAACCAAAAAACTAACGCCGCTCCGGAACATTTTTCATCATATTTATCTATATTTTTATGTCCAATTTTTTGGATGGGTGATGAGTAGAGACAGGATTCCCATCTACTATCAAATGCTAAAATATGTCAGCAAACATGCACTTCAAATAGCCAAACATGCACAATGCAGGGTAAAAAATTACAAAACATACACCATCAAATTTTAGTTTAGCGTGTTTTTTGTTGTTTTTTTTTTTTTTTTTTTTTTTTAGCCTTTTGTAGCAGTAATTTTTTATGATTAACGATATTTTTCTAAATTTTACTCTCTCACTTTCATCATTTCATCAGAAACAAACACAGACTTGTCACCCAGGGGATCAATTGATGTCACGGCAGTACTTGTGACCTGGAGGTCGAATTACAGCTAGCTAGATCGAATGCATCCTCTTTTTTGAGGAGAATTCTAGTGACCGCCTACTCTGATCGGTAGTTTTCCGTGGTTTCTCCGATCAACATCAGGCGAATGCCGGAACAGTACCTGAACAAATTGGCCACGGACCACGCGCGATCTTTCCTTCGTCTTCCTTGTCCTACTATTTTGGCCCTAACTCGTCATGGATATTAGAAAGGAATCCTGGAATAGGAGGCAAAGAGTGGTAGGTGTGAATGAGCTTATCCAGCAACACGAGTATTCGGAGGAGCAGCTGTAATATTAAAAGTGAGTGAGTGAATAAGACGATGAGAGATATTCAATATATTAACAAATTATTAAAAAGGAGAGGGAAAGAAAGAAGGGGGAAGAGAGGAAAGAAGAGGGGGAACGAGAGAAAGGAGAGAAAGAGAGGGGGAAGAGAAGGAAAAAAGAGGACGAGGTCAAGACGATAAAAGTAAGAGAAGAGAGGGAAATGTTAGGGTGATAGTGAGGGGAGTGCGGGGAAAGTGAGGAAAAGAAAGAGAATGGAAGAGAGAGAAAAGGAAATAAAGAACGAAAGGAAGAGAAAAAAGAGAGACGAAGTCAATGAGAAAAGGGAGAGGGAAAAAATAAAGTGAAAAAGAGGGAGAGGAGAGAGAAGGAAGGAAGGAGGTGGGGATAAGGGAAGGGGAAATATAAGAAGAAAAGACAGAGGGAAAAAGATATAGAGAAAAGTGGGATTAAAAGAGAGGGGAAAAGAGAGAGAAAAGGAGAGAAGTGGGACATGATAGGGGAAAGAAGTAAGAGAGAAGGAACAAGAGAGGGAAAAGTTAGAATAAAAAGACAGAGAGAGGAAGAGGAAAAAGAGAGGGCAGGTCACAGTCAGGCGGGTCTGCTAGTCTGTAATACGACGCATTAGATCAAAACATTTTGATTTCCCCCTTCCCCCCAAAAAAACCGTTTCTAGATCTGCCCCTGTACTACCTCTATCTTTTCAGTTAGCTTTACCCCCTCATTCTATTTTTGGCTGTGCTCGTCTAGTCCTTTTGCCCCTCAATTCCTCCAACTCGAGGCTTTCGTTTGATGGCGTCGGCGGCGAACCTTCACCGCAGCCTCCAGCGCCTCGGGCGGGCGCGAGACGAGCTGTCTCTCCCGTTGCCAGGCATCCAGATCCCGTGTTGGCTTTGAGCATTACGCGATGGGAGCGACGACGAAAAAAAATTGGACACGGGCGATGCTATTGCTCCACTGTCTCGTTACAAACAAGTAGCAGGTGAAATATTTCGCCGGATGATTTCGACAGCGAACGGCGGCGCGGCCGCGCCCGCGGGCGACGCGACGAGGCTCCGCTCTGTGGCGAAAGCAGCGCTTCAGTCGGGCGAGCGGGCAACTTCTGCGGTGGGAACAGGGGCGGTTTTACGCACAGACCCGGCAGGCGCACGTACCTACGCGGCAACAATTGCGTCTTAAGAGCCTCTTCTTCGTCGCGTACATTTTTCTTCTTTTTTATTTGTATTTTATGAGTTTTTGAACAAAATGATTTCATACTCGCAAATTAAGCTAATAATAGGCTGTTAATACCTTCTGCTCAATGAGTTGTGGTAAGTCAAAATGAGCGATGCTTCAATTTTCCGGTCGTACAATTAAGATTTAATTACAATTACCGGAAAGGAGTCTTCATGCTACATCGATTACAGTTACTTATCAGAATTCTTCAAACTTATGCTTTTCCATTGTAGTCAGTGTTGCCAGATTTGGCGGTTTTTCAGTGCAGTGTGAATATCTTGTGTCCCAGAACCCAGGGTATTTAAGGATATTTTATGGGGCATCAGAAATTATTTTGGTGAAACAAGTTCATAAACCCTTACTATTTTAAGGAAGTTTGGCTTTTGTTAATTGAAAAAATGAAAAATAAGTAATAGTGCCAATTTTTATCTTTTTGACATACTTGAATATATTACAAAACTGCTACATAATAAAAGTGTGCTACAAAGATGTATTTTCAAGCGTAGTTAGCCTTTGCGTGATATAATTTGAAGCACTTCAATAATTTCCGAATCATTTTGCAAGAAGTCATAAATTCGTTGCATGCTCAACGATCTGAACACAAAAAACACACGCGCCACATTACGGAACTCCGTCCACCGGTGCAAACTACTACAAAAATCAATTGGCAATACTGGCTCGCATTCCGCAAAATAATTCTCTATTTGAACAAGAATAGCAGCACAGTACAGCCACAGCAATGGAGACATTTCCTCAGTACCCCGATCCGACGTACACTAGGGCACGTGTGCGGCGAAACGAGGAAGGGGGGGGGGAGCGCCCGACCTATCCTCGGTGCTGGGAACGCATTAAGCAAAGCCCGAGTATAGATCGGGCTTGGGCTTCAAAGTGTTAAATGACGTACGTAACTCGTATTTGTGTCAACCTGGACGAGAGATATAATTTATGATTTCCTGTACATTGCTTGTAGTTTTCTCACATTTGTATTTTGGTGATTTTTCCCCTATCTACAAACTTTGTTATACCCTACATAGGCTACCCTACACACAATATCTTGTTCTACCAGAGGGATTGTTTCCCGGGGTGGGCATGTAAGCTTTTCGCCTTTATCCGCGCCCCCTTCCGACGCACGAGTACACCTTCAGGCGGGCATGCTGATCCCACCGGAATGCACAACCCATCACGGGCTCCTCCCCAGTTAAGCTGCTTACGATCACTCTACCAGCCCAGAGCTACTAGCTGCACGGCTAGCACCGTGGTCGAATTAAGCGGCACTCACAAGACGCCGGGACGAGTCCCTGCTCAATTACCCATGAGTATCGGGCTCTGCCACGACGAAACCAAGAGCCCGTCTGAGGGCCGCCCGGACCGAGGCCCCGGTGGCTCGATGCCCTCAACCAGTCTCCTCACTGCCTCCACCTTCAAGCTATCGACGTGAGTATCAGGCCCGCTCTTCCGTCTAACCACGCAAATTTCGATACGCTCCTTTCTCTACCTAGCGGAGAAAGGAGGTATTATCTTGGGCGACGAAACAGGCGGATTTCAATTTTGCTCAGAGGCTTCTTTTAGGCTTGAGGATCTTTTACATGCAGTAAATCTACTACATGGCGCAGCCGGCTTTACTTACCCTCGGAAGGAAGACGTACGAGGGATTTTTTTCGCCCTTAAAAATCCACGGCTTCGATCGGGTTTGAACCCGCAAACTCGGGTACAACAGTCTGGTACGCTGACCGTTATACCACCGAATCCGAGTGTCTTGCCCAATCCTGCCCAAAGGTCTGCGGGTAGGAGCTCTCACCGGGCGAAAAAACTGGCAACACAGGGTTTAGCACTGCCTTCCAACTGCGCCCATCATGTCATTGTCAGTGTGAGTACCACCGAGAAACTGTGTGCCCCCCCCCCCCATCTGCGTGGGGACTACTAAGCATTTGATTTCTGTTGACGGGCTTCATTTGATGTAGGGTTTGCACTGTGTGTAGTGTTGTCAAAGAATTTCTAGTCACCGTTAGCCGGCGGTTAGCGTTCCTTATCATTTTCATCTTCTAATCGATGCGACATGAGACAGTCGCAAGGGGGAGGATTTTCTCGTGGAGTCCTTTTTTTACATGTGTTTCTACCTCTTTCTTTTCCTCTCCCTACCTCGCTTTCTCTTCCTATCTTCCTTGTGGAATCTGGTTCTTCCTTTTGCTTGCCCGACTTCCTGTTGTTTCTTACGGTACGAAGGTACATTTTCAAGGTACATTTTCAGTCAGGAATGCTATTCCTACATGACAACAAAAAGTGAACATTGAGCGTTGTGTAAACTGGTGGGAACTCAGTAATTGTGTTAGTTCAATGTTCAAAAGCAGGTATTGAATTAATAATGATCTTTCATTGACATTTACAAAATACGCTCTTGTAATTACTGCTAAAATATCTTTTTTATGAGCTTCGTATCTTTATATCACATGTTTTGAAAGTAGTTATATTGGATTGGAAATAATGTAATGATTGTAGAATTTTTACATGTTAAGTATCAAATTTACTTGAGAACCAGTAATAAGAAACTCGATGAAGGAATAGCAATAAATCTCTCAATTTCTAGAACATGAATTTTCCTTCCTTATCCAAATATTCTAAGAGTGCGAGACCTTACCGGGATTCGAGATATTTCCACAATTACAAATTGGTGTTTGAACGAAGATTAGTGTTGCAAAGCATGCCCAAACTAGTCCAGTTAATCTCATTTTTTCGGATATTAGTATCATACTTCGGGGTACACCATGCGGGACCCACTAGCCCACGAATCCAAACTGCTTGTACAGAGTGAAGATGCTTAGGGTGTCGCTTTTCGCCTTTGGCCAGGTGCATGCCACCCTCATGGGAGCCCGCGGGTCGCAAGGCTCTCTTGATCCGCTGGGCAGAAGCGACCCGTGTCGACCCCCGCGCCACGATTGTGTGCTATTTCCACTCGTCTGTGTTCAGTGAAAGCCAAACGACGCCCCGTGCGCGATGAAGACGAGTAACATGTTGCGCGCGGTCGTCCACGCCGTTAATTTGTGTTTGTTGTTGTTGCTGCAAACACGACTTCCCGTGCGGGGTGTCCGGACTTTCTCTGCGCGTTGGGGGATGCGGTCTAATCCTTCCGACTTCGGGAATTGAGTTGCGGCGCAGGGCGGTCCGCGCTGCACCTGCACCCCTTCACTTCAGACGAGGCACGGCGGTAACAAAGCGAAAACACAATTTCGTGGAAAACTTTGTGGTAGACGCAGAACGTGTTACAGTATTTGTGACTCCGTGGGATGAACATGTGAATCCCTGTGTCGTAGACCGTCTGCCTCCTAGGATAGATGCCAGTGTCTGGACTACAGGGAAGACGGCAAACGCCCGCCGTCCAGTTGCAGAATAACTGTTGTGAGCCGAGCGGTATGTGGCCCCGATCGTATGACTACGTTCTGTAGAGGAACAGTAGGATTTTGTTAGTGCTTTTCTCGAAAACATAAAAAATTACCGTAAGATTGAGTATTCGATTGATTTTTTCGTGTTTCCGGGCGCGTCAACTGCTTTGGTCATTAGTCCCGTTAGTGTAGTGCATGCTGTTTCTCGGGACACAGCGGTGATCTTCCCCCGCTGGATGGCGAGATCAGGCGCCGACCGACCGTCGGCTAGTGGAGTTTCCCCCTAACCAGGACTCTGCCACCAGCGGGGCACCGCCCCAGCCGGGACAAGCTCTAAGCTCCCGACCGGTCTCCCGGAATATGTGGTAGTGTAGTGCATGTTGGTGTAAGTGTGTGTGTGTAAGAGGAGAGGACAGGACAAGGAAGAGGAAGGACAGATCGCGCGCAGTCCGTGGCCCGTTTGGTAGGGTACTGCTCCGGCATTCGCCTGGTGTTGATCGGAGAAACCACGGAAAACTACCAATCAGAGCAACCGGCCGCTAAATTTCTCCTCCAGACAGCGACTGAATTCGACCTAGCTGAAAAGCTAGTGTCGAAAATCCTGCCGCCATCAGGACTCGAACCTAGGACCTCCCAGTCAGAGGCGCTGCAGTGACATCAGTTGATGCACTGAGCTACCGCTCCCGGTTTGAGTGTTCGAATTTTCACCCAGTTTTTGAGAAAGATGCCACATAATACTTCTTTTTATTGAAGTCGCCTGCCGCCATTCCACACTCGGATCACGTACATCCACACGGGAAGCATTATAAGCGTTTCAGCCCATAAGTTTCATAACAACCTTCATTTTTACCTTTCTTGTTTTATATGAAGAGCTATAGAATAAGCAATGGAGAGTAGTAATTAACTTGGTAAGGTCACGCGTGGCACGTGGACACGCGCCGTGAGGGGAAAGCATAAGTTCAAAGGAGTGAGGCGTTTGTCGGGGTAATGTGTGAGCACGTAAAATGAACGTTACGGGAATTTTTAGGATCCAATAAAGGGAAATGGCGAGGATTTAGATTTTACAAGATATAAATTGGGCTGGCCTATAAACTACCTTCGAAAACATGACTCCCCTCTCCATGTACAATCATTCTCGCCGGTTTCCGTTGATATATTTCCTCGTGCGAATAAGTTTCTGGCGACTGGTGGCGATCGAGGAGCATAAAAAGAATTCGTGGTCACCCGGCCGCAAAAAGGTGAAGGACGACTCGCATTCTGTAACTTTTATACGCTAAATATTCTTCCAACTAACGTACCGTTAAGGAGAAATCAGCGTAACTCATGTGAAGTTCATGCAGATGTGTGAAGGTAACGGTGAACGTGTGCGGACTAGACTCGCGTTACGAATTGTGGAACTATCTTCGAGAACACATGGTGTGATTCTGATCGGCTGCTCACGACTGCTTCAGAAACGGAGTCTCAGGAGCAGAAACGGAAAACGAAAATTGCAATTAGTTTACTCAGCAATTCGAGATAATTTCATGGCGAAAGAGATACGTAAAGCAATCTCACTCAAATTCTAAATTGAGACGAGTTTACGACGATAAATTGAGACCCCATCTCGTTCAGGTTTTTCGTCCAGTTTCCCTGATCCATTGAGCAACTGCTGAGATGGCCCCTTGTTTTGCTTCTGGGCATAAATGTACCTTCATTATCTGTGCACGTCTTCTAGAATTCATTGGGAAATATAGTTATTCAAATTATCGTTTCCATGTTGTTGCGGCCGGAAGTATTATTTCTTGACGAAGGACATCATGGATAAGAGCCCAAAATTTATTGCTTATGACTAAGTGTAGGGATCACAAAATTTTGAAAATGTGCACAGATTTCACTTCTCCCCATAGCACGTCATACACAGTTTCAACTGTCTTTTGATGTAAAATAAATAAATAAAAATAAAACAACATAAGTAAAGGGTCTCCATTGAGCTATCAAGAAATGTTTTACAACTGCCAATGCTCAGTGTCAGGATTGTCATTGTTGCAGCGTCCCTGACTGGGAGGCCGTAGGGTTCTTATCCCAGTAGTGTCGGATTTTCAATATTAGTTAGTTCGAGTTATTCCGCTGTCCTCAGGAGAATTCTAGCGGCCGGTTTATGTGGTCGGTACTTCACCGCGTTGTCTCTGGTCAATAACAGGCGAATGCTGGAGCAGAACCGTAACAAACGAGCCACAAATCGCGCGTGATCTTCACTTTCTCATCTCTGAATTCTTTCCTGATCTTTTTTCCCTCATTTCCCCTTACATATATACTCCCATGCGGTGCACATGCCGGGAGACCAGTCGGTGGCTTCGAGCTTGTCCCGGCTGAGGCGGGGGAAGGGGAAGATACCTGGAGAGGGAAACGCCGGAGTCAACCTCAGATCTGACATTCCTGAGGGAAAGGAATACCGAGACCTGCACTACACTTACAGGACTAATGAATATAATTGTTAACGCGTCCGGGTTCACTGAATAATCAATTAATCAATCAACAGGTATTTTATATATCAGTTATGTCCCTCTCTCGTGTAGTCCGGAAATGCGTGTGCCTTTTTCGCGCACCCGAGGGCATGCCCTAATAAGTGTGTCATCACGACGCTGCTGAAGAGGTGTGTGTCATCACGAGCACGTGATGGGATTATGTAAATGAGTGCACCTCTCTCTCGTCGCTGGTTGGGGCCGCGGGACTGGCCTGCAGTCGCCTGCGGCAGGGCTCAACAGAGCGGCAGAGGTGGCCATTGACGATAGCCTCTTGGTTGAGAAGCTTTCATTTTTATTTTTTATTTATTATTTGTATCGGCAATAGTAATATACCCAAATGACTGAGTTTGAGAGAAGAAATGCATTTCTCTTGTCCAAAGACAAAACGAAGGAATGCCTGGCCATTCTCTCTCCTGTTGAAAAAGGAGGATAAAAAACGCGATGGAGTTGAGAGGCTTTACCCAGAATTTTTCTTTCACATTTATTAAAACATTGCTTTTCTCAAAAAATGCATATCAACAAATTCGAATATGCCTACTCAATCCAAAAAATCCCTTTTCAGTATTTTTGATTTCGAATGTCAATCTGAGGTCTAAGCCCTCAAAACAGTTGTGCAGCAAAAGATTACGGGTAAATGTAATGTATGCAATATTACATTTGCTAACCTTTTCAGGTAAATTACAACGAATAGCTGCAAGAGATTGAGCTGCGCTAGTAATAATCTTGAGATTGATGTTGGTGACAGAGTCTGCGAGGAAGTAGAGTGCGATAGGTTATTGGAAACTATGTTAGAAGCGGAGAAGGGCGAATTCTTGGAGCTACGATTAAGTGCGCCAACCTGATGATTTGGCGACGCATCAAGAGCCAGCGGAAAGCGGCGTGGAGGCGAGGCGGGGCCGTGAGTGCGTCGCGTTGCGTCGTCGCGTCGTCGGCCGTATGGGGGGGGCGGGGCGCGGCGGCGGGATGGATGCGAAGCGGAGCGGGGTGGAGGGGCCGCAGGGCTGAAAGTGCGCTGCTTGATGAGAGGAACCCGTCGCCCTTGGACTCCTTGCGGCTCCTCGCGGGAGCTCTTCTCACCTGCTTCGCTTCGCTTTGCTTTGCTTTGCTTTGCTTTGAACGGCCACATCTTCTGCACGTCGAAGCGCGGACAGGGCGTCTGCCGCAGAGGGCGGTGTGTGGGTATATAATTGTATGTATGTGTGTTTGTTTGTGTGTAAGCGTGTTTGTTTGTGTGTAAGCGTGTTTGTTTGTGTGTAAGCGTGTTTGTTTGTGTGTAAGCGTGTTTGTTTGTGTGTAAGCGTGTTTGTTTGTGTGTAAGTGTTTGTTTGTGTGTAAGCGTGTTTGTTTGTGTGTAAGTGTGTTTGTTTGTGTGTAAGTGTGTTTGTGTGTAAGTGCTTTGTGTGTTTGTTTGTGTGTATGTGTGTATGTGTGTTTGTCTGTTGGTGTATGTGTGTATGTGTGTTTGTCTGTTGGTGTATGTGTGTATGTGTGTTTGTGTGTTTGTGTACGTTTGTGTGTATGTGTGTTTGTCTGTTGGTGTATTTGTGTGTTTGTTGTTGGTGTATGTGTGTATGTGTGTTTGTCTGTTGGTGTTTGTGTGTATGTGTTTGTCTGTTGGTGTTTGTGTGTATGTGTTTGTCTGTTGGTGTTTGTGTTTTTGTTGTGTATGCTTGGTTGCGACGGTAGCGGTCCCGCGGTGTATTCGGGTGAGGCTCCTGGCACGTGGTGCTTGCCACCGTGCATGTAGAGGATCCGACGTTAGTGCTAATCTCCATTCCGAACAACGAGTGTCCTGTCGCAATGAGAATGTCCGAACAGCTACAAAAAATGTGTGGGTGGAACGTTCAAATGGACCTCTTCTTGCCTGAGTTATCATGTCCGCCGGGAGTAGCGAGGCAAGTGAGTGACAAGTTTCATAAGGCGCACGGAGTGCATTCATTATCCGTCGAATACTCACGGATATTCCTGGCCCTATAGCTAAAATTACACGCCCTAATAACTGCACAACTATACATTTCTGGAACACTCTCTACGGGAAAGTCAGGTAATCTGGGAAACCGTTTTAACTTTCCACACCCCACAGAAAAGTGATTTGTTACACTACGACGCTCTGTCATGAAGATGTGATCCTTAACATTTAATACGTCAAAAAATATAATAAAACTGTAGTTTTTATGAATTTAAACAAGACGTTTTCCGACCTTCGCAAGAGTATTTTCGTTCTGGGGAGTCGTTTGTGGGAGTGTCTTCCATGGGATGCTGCGATTGACGTGGCGCACGTGAGCGCGGCGTTGGGCGTCGCCAAGGCAACGGCGAGTTGAGAGCAGGGTCCGCGCGGGCGCTGGAGGCGGAAGAAGAAAAAGAGCGTCGCCGCGCCGGGCTGCGCCGGGCTGCTCCACAGCCCTGATAAAAAGCGCGGGCCGCGCGTCGGGGATCGCCGACTCGGCCGCTTCGCGCTTCCGGGCGCCCTCCCACGGACGGACGTCGCATTCGCGCTCGGGCCAGCGGACGAATGGGCCCTTCCATTGGCGGCGAAACGATTCTGTCAGACCATCCATCCGTACTTGATGCAGTCAGACCTCTGACCGGAAGGCCCTAGGGTTTGAGCCCCGACAGTGGCAAGATTGTCGACACTAGCTACGTTGGAGAGTCGAATTCAGCCGCTGTATGGAGGAGAATTCTAGAGTCCGGCTGCTGTGATCGGTAATTTTCCGTGGTTTCTCTGGTCAGGCGAATGCCGGAGTAGTACCCTAAGAAACGGGTCATGGACAGCGTGTGATCATTCCTTCCTCTTCCTTGTTCTATCCTCACAGCTTACATACACACACTTACACTCACTCAAAAAAATATTCGGACAGTACTCAGCTTACTCACGTTTCACACGCTCTGTGGCTGTTAAAACCATAAAATATTATGCCAGTAATAATTTTAATATTCTTTTAGCTTTAAATACTTGTACACTGCAAAATGCATTTTTTCCGCTTTTACATCAACGATAAATTTGCAATAGAACTTCTAATAACGGAAATTGCACACCAAATAAATATTCGGACAGTTGTACATGAATCGTTTTTGTCAACAAACTATTGGGCGAAAACGGACGTAGAAACTCTTCCCACGGTTGATTCAAGGGCGGTCGTAACGGTCAATCGAAGCGCTGTCCAAAATCAGTATATTAGTGTCTCTCCTTGAAGAACGTTGAAAGAATGCCACGCAAAGGGAAAAACAGCTCTTTTGAACTGCGTCAGTTAGTGATATTTCATAATGCAAAAGGCAAGAGCTGCCGTGAAATTGCAAAAATTCTAAATATGAAGAAAAGCACAGTGTATGATATAATCAAGCGATTTAAAAAAGAAGATAGGATTGAGTCTCACCGCCAAAGTGGATGTCCATAAACTTTCCTGTCGAGAAGAGATTTTTGTCGTCAGGAAAGTTAAAAAGAATCCGAAATCAAGTGCACCAAAGATTGCTGCAGAGGTGAGAAAAGAACTGGGGAAGGAAGTACATCCAGAAACTATTAGAGTGATTCTACGAAAAGCAGAATTTCATGGTCGCGTGGCTAGAAGAAAGCCTTTCATAAATAAGATAAACAAGAGGAAGAGGCGGGAGTTCGCTGAGGAACACGTAAACAAGGACATTGAATGGTGGAGTAGAGTTATTTTTTCGGACGAAAGTAAATTCAATGTGTTTGGACCTGACGGAAGAACATTGGTGTGGAGAAAGGCAAACACACAGTTGCAAGAGAGAAATCTGCAGCCAACAGTAAAACACGGCGGTGGGAACGTAATGGTGTGGGGCTGTATGGCGGCGAGTGGTGTGGGTGAGCTTGTGTTCATTGAAGATATAATGGACAAATATAAATATCTTCAAGTGCTCAAGAACAGCCTTAAGAAAAGTGCTGAGAAACTAGGTATAGGTCACAATTTTAGTTTTTATCAGGACAATGATCCGAAACACATGTCCCAATTGGTTCAACTGTGGCTCTTATACAACTGTCCTAAAGTTCTTCACCCTCCCCCACAATCCCCAGACATCAATCCCATTGAAAATCTTTGGCAAAAGTTGGACAATGAAGTGAGAAAGGAGCCCATTGCCAACAAAGAACAATTAAAAGTGAGACTGCGCGAAGAATGGCATAAAATTTCTGCAAAGTACACCAGAAAACTCGTAGACAGCATGCCAGAGAGGTTGAAAGAAGTGTTGATAATGAAAGGACTTCCTACAAGTTATTGATGTATTTATTTTTTGTTTTATTTAGTGTTATTAATTGGTTTATATTATGGTGTCCGAATTTTTTTTGACGTTCCGAAGAATAAGATTTCTTCAAATTAATTGTAGTTTAATAATTTTTAATGTTAAAATTAAACTTGCATATTTTTCTAACCTATGAAATGCTCGTCTTTCATTATTTATCACCAAAATTACGACAAGTTTAATATTCTCTTCTAAATAAAAGAAAATATGGTAAAATCGAAGGTGTCCGAATATTTTTTTGAGTGAGTGTATGCTTACATGCACTACACTACCACACATGCCGGGAGGCCTGTCAGGAGCTTAGAGCTCCACGGCTGGGGCGGTGCCCCACTAGTGGGAGATACCTGGTCGGGGAAAACTCCGCAAGCGAACGTGTTGGACGGCGCCGGAACTCATCTAGCGGGGGTCTCATCACGCCACATCCCGCGATAAAAACATGCTCTACACTTGCGGGAATAATGACTTTAGCAGTTGACTATCCTGGAAACACTAATCCATGCAAACGAAGCGATAAAAACCCATTCGTAGTCGACGTTAGCGCCTAAACCGTGTAGACGATTTCCTCTAAAATCGATATTCCGTGATCGATCTGAACGAATTCGAGGCCCTGCAAGTTTGAATCGGATGAATTGATATTTAGGGTACTGTACAAGAAGTCTCCACATTTTCAAACACTTTTGAAAAAGGCTCAACATTTTTTATTAAACTTTGTTTTGGGATGAAGTGGAGAACGCTTAAAAAACGGCACAAGTCTTCATTTTCATTGAAATCTCTGAATTTGCGAAACTTTCAGAAGATCAATATTTTTGCAGCATTTTCTAGAACTACAATATTGAAAATAGTTTTTTACTAAATGAAATCCGTGATTCAAAGGCAGATCTTGAAATAAGGTCAGCTACAAGTTTTCGAAAATGTTAGTAGTTTTTGTATTATTTTGCATGAAATATGGGCATTTTTAGGTATATGGGTATAGCTGGGATTTGTTGATGGCAAATATATCGCCTCTAATTATTTTATTCAATTTTTTCTCTTCTAATTTTTCTTCTGTCTATATACGTTTTCGACCACGCTTGTAATGTATAGAGGGCACTGCCTGCGCTAGGCATGGGCAGACCGGGTGATCGCCCAGGGCCCCTCAAGTCAAGGAGCCCAATGGGACTGATGGAAAAAATAGTAAAAATTGAAATTATCAGGGTAATATCGAGAAGCGCCAGACCAGCAAAAATGTAATAGAATGTCCAAGAAGATTTCGTCCTATTGATTAAGGTGGAAGAAATGTTTCTTTTTCTAAGGCCTTAGAACGCTTCGTTTAGGAGATATTTAACCATGTAGATTCAAAAATGCGGGCGAATGTTCCGGATTGCAATTGATATAAATATTTAAATGGGTTTTTTTAAACAAATTCTTCATATTTTCAAAGCGAAAATGCAATTCGTCACGTTTCCGTGAAAATCTCTAATGAAAGAGACCTCATTTATAAGGAATGGTTGTGTGTGAGATCTGCAAAAGGTGAAAGGTGAAATATGATTGAAATAATATAGAAGACAATTTGTTGAAATAAAAAAAGCTCGACTGGTTTCTTGCTACAACTTTCACATTTTTAATTTTTCGGAGTGGGGGTGTGGGGCTCCATTTCAGCATTGTCCCGGACCCAAAATCGTCCAGCTCCGGCAGGGCAACACTGGCCCCCCCGCAGCCGTCGCCGGCAGGTTTCCTCCGCGCCCGGGCGAGCGGATTGCGTCCGGTTTCGCGCCCGCCGCTGAGGCCACCGCAGGTCGTGACTCCCGGCGGATAGGGCAGGTTCTCGACGCCCCGCCCCGCCCCGCCCCACCCCGCCCCGCCCCGCCCCGCCCCGTCCCGCCCCAACCCACCCCACCCCGCCCCGCCCCGCCCGCTCCGCCGCCGCGCCGCGCCGCGCCCGCCTGATTAATCCGCTCCTCTTTTTGCCGGGTGTCGCCTCCTTTTCGGGGCCAACGCGACGTGCGAACGTCCGCGCTTCTGCGGAGCCCTTCCTGCCCGGCGCGCGGGTGGGAGGAGTGGGCGGGGCCGAAGGAGCCCCACCAAAGTCTCGAATCTTTCGAACCCGAATCCCTCATATCTGCTGGTAAAGATGAAGTTCTTATTGTGAAGAAATCGACAAAAATCTGGGGAAAGTTTGTTCTTTTGATTGTGTTGCTGTTGACTTGTTGTTGTTGTTGTTGTTGTTGTTGTTGTTTTAACCTTTGTTGTTCAATATGTCGGAGTTTCAGATCCTACCAACATAGTATATCACGCGTTTTTAATAAGTTGAATGATTGTGTTATTTATTTTAAAAAGATAGAAAGGGTTATGTAATTGGGATTTAGTGTAAACGTGTCACAAGTTTCACTACAGATACGCGCAGTTCTGCTCGTTCCCTGCGAGCCGTCCAGCCACGAAGCACACCACCCCGCCCGGCTCATGATTTTCGTCACGATGTGAACTCAGGTGTTACCGCCCCCCACTCCCTCTGCTGAATGGGGAGCGCCTTTAACTGTGATGTAATTTGTGGCGATAGATGGGTTAGCGAAAGTTTTTTACCCATCTCTTTTTATGTCTTGATATCGACCATGTTGACAGACAGTAAATTTCTATTCCTAAAATATTAAAACATATTCCCAGAGCAAATGGCAATTATTATAATTTTTTTTCCTATGGCTTTTTCCAGCCGTTGGCCAGTTGATTATGTTTCACGTCCCGATGGTACCCATATTGGATCATACACTATACACTAATACACTTGCGGGCTTCTCTCATCGGAGGTCAACAGAACGTGCAGCCCTTCGCGACAGCACATATCGTACAGAGAAACAAGGGACCATGCCCAGGGCGGGACCAGAACCCACGACCCTTCGGACCGAAGCGCAGAGTCTGTTCACGCTCTTAGTCACCTCGGCCATGCAGATCGGCCAATTATTATCAGTGAATAGGGAATCAAGGAACATATTATGGCAAGTATGTTTATCGGCATTTCATTTTCTTAAGATTTCACTTAGTATTTACTAGATTGATTAGAGGAGATGAATTCTGACTGTTTCTGTCCAAATTACATTCTTTCGATTTAGTGACTAGTAAATTATGTATACAGCCGTAATAATCTTACAGCGCTTTTATTATCATCGCACTTACATGTGCCGTTTATCTTAATTAGAATTAGGAAACTTTTTCGTCAAAATAAATGACGGCAGGGAAAGCAAGTTACATGCAAGTGTTTAAAAATACACTCGAGCGTAACAAAAGAGTGCCTTACACCGCGGCCATAACTCACGAAGGCGACGATCAGAAAATAAAAATGTCGCTACGCCAATTTACGATGTCAGATACAGAGAGCAACGGGTGTTCGAACAGAAAACATAAAATTTATCAAAGCAGTAAAGCTGATAGCGTGATTGACGTTTTATAAATGATTATTACAGAGAAATGCAGAAGCAGAAAATGTTATCACTAGAAGCGGGATGAAATGTAATTTTGAAACTTTTTCAAATTTCCTTTGTTTCTTCCAATCTTGCGCATCTTCTTGTACGATGCATTTATTTATAGGGGTCTATAGAATAAGGAAATTGCTAAGAAATAGCAATTTTCATGGAGATGTCGAGTCGTAGAGTATATAGATTTTTAGTCTTTAATTGTACAATATCTTCTATGTCCTAAAGCAGGGATGACCAACATCCTTCTTCTCAAGAGCTACTTCGTTTTAATTGAAAGGCCACAAAAGAGAGGCCGCACAACCAATTCCAAGAAATGCGTCCACATGTATAGTAGACTATAGGTAAGACGTGTCCTAAGATTTATACATTGCTTGGACTGGTAAACAGATTTACTAAAAAAATCTGTATGTTTGTTCGAAAAATAAAATATTAACCGAATATTTTTCAATGTGTTTCGTGTGCATACAACAAGGTCGCGGATCGTCAGTTGGCCATTTCTGTCGTAAAGTATCAAAGTAATTTGAAAGCGATAATGCTTGTCCATTTACGTCTGGCTAGTAATATTGTTAAACCCTTTGTACAAAGGCATAAAGCCAAACAGGTAAAGGAAAAGTGGAAACGTTGCGAAGCGAAAATAAGAAAATATATTGGACCTCTGGAAGGTGTAAGGCTAATGGCTTGAGCCCGTGTGGGCCATCGCCGCAGCCTCCAAAAGCACGGCCAAAGGCGCCGCCCGCGATGCAGAGATACGCTCGTCCATGCCGCGCGATTTGGCCGCGCGTCAATCGGGGCCATGCGATTGTAACTCGCGCTCTAGTTCCAAGCAACAATCGCACAACGCGGCCTCGATCGCCCCGCCCCGCCCCGCCCCGCCGCCTAAAACGGCGTAAGCAAGGAGACGTCCGAATAGGGTACAAAAATTGAGTATACGAACAATCGAGCTGCGTAGATCTCGATCATTTTTATTTTTTCGTTATGGAGTAGAAAGTTATGTAATGCTGCGCGAGAAAACGGCGAATTTTCGGCATAACAACTCTTATTACAGGGCCCTGGTAACAAAAAAGTGCATAAATCCAATTGCTAAATTTAGAAAATAAATGCTTGATCGTGTGGTGTAGCCAGATTCCATATTTTGTGGGTTCTTGATGCCGAAAAATGGAATGACGGGCGAATCGTGCGTCCGTCTGTCTGTGAACAACGCTAGCTGCTCAACTGTTCAGCTGATGTTCTCCAAAATTGGTATTCCCCAATTGATTGGGCAGATATCGCGGACCCTTGAATTTGAAATCGATATTTAATATTTTTGTGGGAACTTCACATGAAGACGCTGGGACATTTTCCAAATTAAAAAGAAATAACACCATAGATTTTGATTAAATTTTGTCGCTGGATAGTGTGAAGGACGCTTAAGAGAATGGTGGAGATTTCATGTTCGTTGAAGACCCTGATTTTTCGAAAATTGCAAAAGCTCAAAATTTTTTCGGAGTCTTCCTACAACAAAATTATTAAAGATGAATATTTTTTCCCTGAACGAAATCTGTTCCTTAAAAATAGATTTTGAAATAAATCATGTGCAATTTTTAAAAATTTGAGTACTTTTCGCGTAAATTTGCATGAAAATATGGGCCAGAAAGTACGTGCTGTTTTAGCACCTGGTTTGTTCAAGGTAGTGCGCAAATAGGATGACTTGAAAAAGGATGAAATGCTGGTCTTTGGTTTTGATCCATTACTATTTGTTGGAGTTTTGTTTTCTAACAAGGGGTGAAATAATTGAGATCATTTTTGTCAATTTAGATTTCAATTATTTCATCCTTTAATACAGTAAAACTTGCTCAATGTGGAACCTCAAGGGAGGGTATTTTTGGCGTATTTGACAAGATTCCGCAAAATACAATGTAATACGGTAGAACTTTTGTCCGGCAGATTCACATTAGATGTTCACATCAGAAGATTTCCGCATTTTGCACGTTCTACATTGAACAAGTTTTACTGTAATTTCAACATCTCATCAGCGTTCCCCCACGACGTCGTTTGCTCTGTCCGGTGGGCTCACCGGCCGTCCACATTCCCTCCCCGTGCCGCGGGGGGGGGACGTGCACGTGACATGCGCTGCCTCCGTACAGAGCGCGCTTCCTCGGGGTGCTGCGCAGCGCCCCGGGACGGCGCTGTAAGCCCCGCCAGGATATCCCCCGCCGCCGCCGCCGGCACCGCCTCCCGGACGGGGTTCCCGTCCTCCGCGGGCCAGACCGACCGACCGCCCCCCCCGGCCCAATTCCGCCCGTGACACGTCACCTTACACGCTGCACCCGCTCCGCACCGCCACGCCCCCTGCCACGACGCGCGTCAGACGGCGGGGCGTGGCGGGGCGCTCATGCCGCCGGATCTTTCTCATGCGGCACCCGAATGAAGACGGGTTGTGGTGGGCAAAGCCATCTCCAGGGGTTTTCTTGGGCTTCCCTCGGTTCCCTTCTCCATCAACATTCGCCTCATTGCCGCAATTAGGTGCTCTTACATATTTATTTGAGATTTAGGAGCCCTTCAATGTCTAAGGTCATTGATGCCCTTGAGTAGATGGCAGCGAGAATGGTTGTAAACTGAATGATGACGGAGAAATTGTTAATTCAGATGTGTGAAAAAATGTTGAGACCCAGGAGATCACCACCACGAGTTCTAAGGGATTGACGGGCTATCGAACCCATGATCCAGTGGTGAAAGGCATGCTATATGCGCTGGCGATTAACCCACCACCCATTAGATCATCACTTTTGCGACTTAACGACCACGCTAGTTGAAAGGCCTCTAAACGTAGAAAGTATATACATAAATAAATACATAAATACACTAATAATGTTGAATGAAAAATTTAATGAAGGTCATTTATCAAACTATTTTCATGATCGGACAGACATTTTCTCTTATGACTGTCGGTCTCCGTAAACAACACTTAACGCCGCAAAATCAATATTCCCCAGTCGATCTTGCCGGTCTCAGAGCCTTCCAATTTTGAAAAGAATTCTTGAAATGTTTGGGGTAATTTACATGAAGACGTAGGACATTTTCAAAATTTTCTTGAAAATGGTTGCAATTTTTTCCCCTTTAAATTTCTTGCAATAATAGAGTGAAATATAAAGAAGGCATCAGTCCGATTTTCACTTTGAACTCTAAAATTTTCGATTGTTACCTCTGAAACATTAGGGTCCGAAAAAGCTAATGTGAAAATAATGTTCAGGGAGCGACAGATAGCAGCTGGAAAGAGGATGGGGCCAAATCGAAAAGTTAGCAGAGACTAAAGAGATTACAAAATTATCTAGTGGTAGAAAGTCTATGCCATTCTGAAGGACAACTCGTTGGCTTGTTTTTCCGCAAATGTGCGTAGCAGTCCAATGTTAATAACAAGCAAAACATTTATACACTCTTACTGAATGTTTAAAGAATATTAAACCTTCTTCCGATTTTCATATATTTCTCAATGGCTTTCTTCTTCGTATAGCTTCTGGCCATTGACACGTGGAATAAATTAATAATCTCAAATTTAATGATATTATTATTCAGTAAATGAAGTAAGCAGTGTACCACAATGCATGATCCTTTGTAGATTACATTCTGTAACGTAAAAGATTTAATTTATATTGGGGTTTTACAGCAAAGAATTACAAACAATGGAAAGTTATTAGAAAAACAATTTAGTGACGAACATGTGTTTAAACAACTAACGTGGTTCACATGATTGATGCAAAACTGAATGTTATCGATGTATTATAAAATAATGAAAACGCTCTTGCATGGATACGAAAATAATGTAACCCGGAACTCTGATTCTGTAAACCGCAGTCGTTTCCGAGTGAATATGGTGGTTTACTCTGTTGAAAATAACCGTGCCTGGTCGGAATTCCCTTCTCCTTATATCGTACGTCCATTTCCCAGTCGCATTTCCTGACGTCACCGCCCTCAGCTCCCCGGGTCTGCACTGGAGAAACAGCTGACGCATCACTGCGTGTAGTTCGCAAGGTCCCCTCCAGATACATCAGGTGGAAGCCCCAAATTAAACAGGATGAACCGTTTCGCGTGGGATAAAAATCACACCACAGTCGAACAAATATTATCAATGCCATTTTGCTGAAAATCGCTTCGTGAGTTGCATGGAAATTTCTGACGATTTCTCTTCTTTAACGTGCGTAAGTTTGTGCTAAATATCAGGGTATTTCTTAGTAATATAAAAAAATTGTGTATTTTTTGTCGGATACAAGCCACGAGAAATGCAAATTTGTGAAATGATTTAATTGGGATGGATATTACGACAGTTGGGCTCTGAGATGGCCTGTGACATGATGCCGTCAGAACATACAAAAGCAATAAAACGGGGGAAAATACAAAAGCGATAAAACACTTTCTATTTTGACTGAAAAATGCAAGTATTTCGATCGGTTATGCAGTCTATTCTCATAATGCATTTTTTGATAATTTTCATAATCAGTGCGTTACTCCTTTCGAAACAGCTGACGTCATGTCACTGTAAGGCTCCAAGGAAGAGGCCGACTGCCATTAAAACTTTGGTATTCATGTATTACATTACGGAACATGGTTTTTTATATTCTTGGTATATAAAGAACTGTTGTAGATATTTTAGTATTTGCGATATTGCGATTAGTATTTTGTTCAAATATTTATTTTTTAATGTTATACGATAGTATTTTATTTGTTGTTCTTGATTAGAGTGCTTGTTACGAGTACTTTTCCATATTGTGTAGATAAGCAACTTTGATGATTCCGCCGGCAATTAGTTTATTGCTAATATATTAATGAACACGCTAGTATGCGTTTTTGCCACATGAAATGACTCCTTCTGAAAACATTTTTTATCCCTTTCAAAATTATTTTTCAAACCATTCAGTGCTTAGGAAATTAAACTGATGATAATAATTAGCAACTCCTCGTTCTCTCATACGGGACGTGTTGGATCTTGTAGACTTCAACTGTATTTGTAAGATAAACGGAATGTTGATATCTTCTCCATTTCGCGCGTCATGTGCGTCATATTAACGAGTGAATGTGAACACCTTTCCTGTGGTTTCGATTTGCGGTTTCCGCTTTCTAAAGTAAATGGAAGTCCGGAAATTAAATTGAATAAGATTATCGAAGACCGCACAGTACTGATTATTTTTTTGCTATTGGTCCATGCCATGGTCTTCTTTTCGTGCCGCATAAAACTGAGGAAGAATTTTCGGATATTTAGGCATGCACCCTTAGTTTCCTGGGCAACCATTTTTAAAACTGATACGCTACATTAAGAGTTGTGAGCTGATATAGGAGGATGGGAGAGTGGGAAGATGGGAAACTGTTTGTATAGGATGCTTCGTACACATTTTCTCAGCGGCAGGCCAGATATGGAGGCAATTGTAACGTATTAGTATTACGGTAAGTGAGTCGTATTAGTAATTAGTCTTTTGAGCCAGATTGCCTGCTGTATAGAGCTCACCTGCGCTGAGAGTTTTCACACCGTCCGTTGCCACTTGTCACTGGCCGGTGATGGTGATAGAGGCGGCCTCTTGTTCTTCTTCCCCTCCTCCTTCCTCTTCTTCTTCTTCCTCCCAAGTTCCCTACTAGTATCCCTGGCGAGGCGGTAATGTATTTTTCTTTCTGGGGCAGTGCAATCTTCACGGGCGTCGCAGCCCTACGCGGCTTTTGCGGTAGAAAGGAGTGGGGTACTTATAATCTAGCTAAAGCAACAATCTAGCTAATACAACTAACTTACAGCTAGTATGCTTTAACTAATCTATTAACAGAATGGCGCTTTTGCCGTTTCCTTAGGTCTAGAAAAATGTTTTACTTTTAAATGACACGTTTTACTACGAACGTTATTCCTTGTTTTTATTCTCATTTACACTCCAATTCTCCCACTGATTCGCACTATTTACACTGATATCGCGTTCCATTCATTCACTGATTTATATTACACTGTATTTACATTATGTACACCATTGATACCTGCACCGGTAGCGGTAGCTCAGTGCATCAACTGATGTCACTGCAACGCTTCTGACCGGGAGGTCCTAGGTTCGAGTCCTGACGGCGCCAGGAGTTTCGACACTAGCTATTCAGCTAGGACGAATTCAGTCGCTGTCTGGAGGAGAATTCTAGAGGTCGGCTGCTCTGATTGGTAGTTTTCCGTGGTTTCTCCGATCAACACCAGGCGAATGCCGGAGCATTACCCTACCAAACGGGCCACGGACCCCACGCGATCTGTCCTTCCTCTTCCTTGTCCTATTCTCTCCCCTTTCACACACACACACACACACACTTACACTAACATGCACTACACTACCGCATATTCCGGGTCGGGAGCTTAGAGCTTGTCCCGGGTGGGGCGGTGCCCCGCTGGTGCGAGAGTCTTGGTTAGGGGGAAACCCCACTAGCCGACGGTAGGTCGGTGCCGGATCTCGCCATCCAGCGGGGGAAGATCGCCGTTATCTCCCGAGAAAAGAAACATGCACTACACTAACGGTACTAATGACGAAAAAATCAATCAAATCAATCATTGACACCTGCACTTTCTCGCCCGGGCACGGACTGCCGCGGACGGGGTCTGACGCCGCCGTCGCCGCGTGAACTCTTGCACTTCTCCGCGGGCAGCGCTTGCGCAACGCCGCCGGCGGATGTCGCCCCGTTCGCCCCTGCCGTCGCCCCAGGGCGAAGAGCAGCGCAGCGGCGCAGCGGCCGCTTTCACCTGTTGCGCGGGCGGCGAGCGGGGCAGCGGAGCGCAGGGGCGATGATGGGCGGCGACGAGCCCCCGACCGCCCTAGGGGAGCGAAGATACCGGCTTTCTGACGCCACTTACTTCACTGCGTGTTGCGACTGTCTCTCACATCGCTCAGCCTCAGTCGTGTGCGAGATGTGGCGATTACATTCTGTCACCAAACGGCTACAAGTAACTCAACATTGCATTGCTGCTGTCGCCTTGTTTGTTGTCCTCTAGCAGGGCTGTCCAACTGACGGCTCGCGGAGCCATTTGTTGTGGCCCACGAAAGGTTATTACACAAACGTGAACGTCCCTTGCACGCATGTAGGGCGAGAAGATTGCCCCTAGCGTAGATGCCTTGTCGGGGTTAACACCCCTTTAATGTAAAAATAGGTTAAGTTTAGATTGAAGGATTTTTTCTAGTAAATTCAGAAATTCAAAATCATCCCAATGTGTTTCTCTGCTTTATGCATGGTAGTGCCTGATATCACGCAGGGTTCAAATCTCCCCATCTCCTGTTTCAGTGCAACCGGGCAAAGTGCCAAGATCAACTTTGTGGGGAAGTCAGGTCTGGATCGCCCGAGTAATGAAATTATGGCCCGCCACCATATTAAAGGTTTTAGTGCTAGCCCTTGAGGCCTTGCAAGTTGGACATCCCTGGTCTAAAGAGATGATATTATTACAAGAAGGGGCCGCTTTGACAGCTACTTCTTGGTTGTCTTTCTTCTGAATGAGAGGTTTTAATAATTTGAACACAGTAACGCATGATGATTGGGAGAGCACATACATTCTACTACTATTGGGAGAGTACTACAATCTTTGGAGGTTTCGGATGGTCAACTTGGGAAAACTTCAGTGAACTTTCTTTCACTCAGCAAACAGCCTGAAACGTAGAGCAACAATTTCTGGGAACACACGTTATATTTCTAGATATTATCATTCATTTTGTTGGGAAAAGTTGTTTGTATTCCCAGTGCAGCCACGTGAACAATGAAAAACTATGTATTGCCTGGGCAGTCTATTTGACGCAGAGCTGCTCCGACGCCTTCGTCCTTCCGAGAGCCTCGTTATCCCTTCGTGTGTGTGTCTGTGCCGTTCCCTCGCGTGGTGGCCGCCGCCGCCACGCCTCTCGGGCGGCGCTGCCAGCCCCTCCTTTGTTCCCGAAGGTAGCCCTTTGGCTCGGCAGCCCCCCCCGCGCTCCGCCCGCGCCCTGGCTGCCCGTCCCACCCGTCCCCAGACGACCCCGCCCCCGCCCTCTCCCGTGCCAGGCCCGCGTCTCGCTCGCGTTCCCACCCGCGGGCCCCGCCCCGCCCCGTCCCTCCCCGCCCTCCCGTGCCAGGCCCGCGTCTCGCTCGCGTTCCCACCCGCGCGCCCGCCCCGCCCCGCCCCGTCCCTCCCCGCCCGGCCCCCCCCCGCGCTTCCCGCGCCCTGGCCGCCCGTCCCTCCTGTCCCCGCCGTCCACGCCCCGCCCCGCCTCGCCCCGCGCCCTGGCCACCCGACCCACCCATCCCCAGCGGTCCCCGCCCCGCCCTCCCCCCGTGCCAGGCCCGCGTCTCGCTCGCGTTCCCACCCGCGCGCCCGCCCCGCCCCGCCCCGCCCCGCCCCGGCTTGCCCGTGCGTGCCTGCGAGGGACGCTCGAATTCGTTTGGAGTCGCCTCCCGCGGACGGCGGAGCGCAGTCTGGCGACGGATGTTCGTATTTGCGTCCGCTCCGCCGGGCGCCTGCAGCGGGTGTTCGGCTCCCATTCGTAGAGGAGAACGTGCTCTGCGAAAGTGTAGAGCTGGCGACGGCGGCGCCCACACTAACGTATATCTTAGAGGTCCCTCTCTCTAAAAAATCCAGCGTTCATTGATTAACGAAAAAAGTCCACCCATGAAAGGACTTTCTTTCGTATAGTCATAAGATGTATTTTTTTTAAGATTTACTTATGTTCATAGATAATCAATTACGAATTTCCTAGTAATTATTATTCATTAAAGGTTATGAAACGTTTACTTTACATGAAGTTCTGCTCTATAATAATATTTTTATGTTAATATTAATTTCTTCTTATTGCCATTCTAATCTTTTATAATGTTTATGTTAACTTACACCTGATGAAACGGGGATAACAGCCCGTGAAATGTGTTTTGTAACCATTTTAAAAGAATGAATAAATAATTACTGGGAAATTCGTGTTTGTTTATTGATCAAAGAATAATTTAAATGTGTTATATTTTCAACAATGTTGGTTACATTTAACCAGGAAAAGCTTGTTAACGTTTATCGTCTTTACCTATCCCGTAAGCGTGTAACTTCTATTTACCATTTTTATCTCTATTTTTAAACCAATGTAATATTTGAAAAGAACTGTGATCAATACGTACCACCAAATTTACTTTATTATGCTTTGACTCTTTAACGACTTCTTGCTCACATGCAATATTTGTTTTCTGTTTCAGGTACGTGTGCAGGAGGTTTTCTGTTGAGAATTCCCCTTGGTTTGTAAGTACATGAATACCCTTCCAGAAGCATGAAACTCAGTTTATTGTCGTGGGCACGTAACATTAGCATTATATGCTTTGGGTTTTACGTGTAAAATTGGCTCGCATTGTTTCCAGACTTCATGTAACAAAACTGCAACAATGATTACGAACTTATCTGAGTGACTGTTGTTACCACTAGGGGGCGGATTTTAATGAAATGTCATTTGTTTTCACTATAGAACGATGACATTTAGTATAGAAATTCATTTTATGTTCTGACAAAAGGAAATGTTCCATTTTTATGTGACGTTTTTCATTTTTCTTCGATTTCGACTATTTCCTCCTATTTTTTGTCATTTTTAAAGAATTTTTCGCGGATTTCATAGATTTTAATATCATTTTAATGATACTAGCTTCAAATCATATTTATGAAATGCAATCATGTTCTTCACAGAATTCCTCAGTAGCCTATTGAATTTTGTTCGCTCAGAAATCTTATGTCAGCATTTGTGAGTCTGATATCTAAGATTCCTGTGACGCCTTCAGCACCACTGTCGGTTCGGCGAATTTCACGATAGCTAAAGACAATGATTTCCTGGTCCAGTCAAAACCATAAGTTTGCAAGCTGAGTTCACTTGAACGAAAGGAAGAAGTCTCTTTAAATCGGTAACATATAGCTTAAGTTGTTCATCTGAACTGTTCTTGATCAAATTTCTTACGTCATTTTTCTTTGCTTTTAGGGCATTTAAAAACACTTTAAGAGCATTTTATTGATCATTTTTGGTGATCAAAATCCTTAGTTGCCACTCCCTTGAACGTACGTGCGCATCAATGTGTTTTAAGTGAGACAGGTGTGTTGATGTTCTTCTACTTGGTTTACCAAGGGGTTTCAGAGCTACATTTGGGCCAAACCGAGGATTCCGAAACATTCGCCCCTGGCCCACTGGCTGTCCGCTGCCGGAGCGGAGGCCCCGCCCAAGGAGTGGTCCTCGACCTCGGGGCGCGCGCCGCGCCGCTTCCCCGAACGCCCTCTTGGCGCGTCTGCGCCGCCCATTGTTCTCTTGCGCCTGCGCATGCGCCTTCGCGGCCAAGCGTCACTCACGCGTACACAGAGGATTTGTGCTTGATATTGGCTCTCGTTATTATTGACGTCCGCGGATACTACTGACGTTATAAAGACAAGGTTATGTAATACTGCGCACCCCCCCTAAAAAAATGCGACGGAAAAACATGTTTTGAGCATCCCTGGTACCGAAGAAATGGATAATTTTTGTTTCGATATGTAGTAAATTAGTTCCTCTAGCACGTTGTGTTGCCAAAATTCGTTTTGTAAGCCCTACTTACGAAAAAACGCAGGTCCACGAAATTTTTTCCATAAGAGTTTTTACCAAATTAAACTTATTTTATTAACAACTTAGACATGTAAGGACAAATTTTTTTCTTAGCACCTTCAAGAACGGAGACATTTCTTTCATTTGAAGTATTTTTGTGGACACCTGATCGACCGAACGAACATACTACCTTGACTGAATTTTTGAAGTTCTTTTAGAAGATTTTCGTTTTGCCTGTTGTTTTACCTCTTTTAGTTTCTGTTGTTTTTTAGTATTTTGTCTTATTTTGACCTATTTCTTTGTTTTCTGTCATTATTTTCATTTTCTTCTCCCAGCATCGATCTTGATAAAGTTCGAAACATACCTGTATTGTACGAATCTAATGTCTCTTGTAACTGTGTTTTTTGTCTTCTTGACTAATCTACTTCTAAGTTGATTCTTTACCTCAAATCGTTAACAAATATTTAACTGGTCATTTGTTTATAGATTTTATTCCCATTTCGAAAAGTTAACGTTTTGTTGCGATTGATGACTGGAGCGAAGAAATAAATGGAGAATCATCGAACTTTATTTACTGAACTTTTATTTTAAAACATTCTTCTTCTTTTTCCATCTTGCCCATCGGGTTTTTATATGAGCCCGACCTGAAAATTACCTGAGAAAATATTGCGCGTGTGGCTCGTACTGGTCTTTGGTACATTGATGTAGCACACCATTTGAATTCTTCCAGTCAGTGGTCTGGCATGTTGTATTACTCCGCTTGAAAGGGTTAATTGCACAAGTACTGGCCACACCTGTACGAAGGCCGAACCCCCGAAAAACAAGATAAAATCCTGATTTGCGAAATGACTGCAAGTTCCGAGATTTATTTATACGTTTTGGTCCATTTATAGAAAAGCAATCGTTTTGAGATACGATTTTTAAGAGCATTACTGTGTTGCAATTTATTTAATATCACCAACCCAAAGCTCTACAGATACTGATCTCAAAGTACATAACAGTGCCAAACAATTAAAAATTCATATATGTACAGTAATTGTCTTTATATGGGTTCATGAAAGTTGATACCAACGTCATGTCTTTTCTGGTAAAACGCCTGGTCTTAAGTTTCACTAACAACTCTTCGGCGAGTCCCAGTACCGCAGACTAAAATGAATGTCGTTGTTTGCAGATCTACTGTGAAAATAGAATTTTAACCGTTATAAACTACAACCCAAATTACATATTGTGTTCGGCGTTTTGTTTAATGTCAATTGAAGTATTTATTATAAACATATTTATGAAAGTCAATAGTATAATTATAAAAATACTGTAATAATTCTGGAAACGTCTTTCCCATTCACCTGTTCCATTGAACAATCCGTGAATGTAGTTTTGAAAGGGCTTTCAGAAGGACGTGATTACTTAGCAAGGGACGTGCCCCCTGTGAGACGTTGAGATCTCAGCGTTCAACCGCCAAGCGTTCACACTGCGTTCATAGGGTGAAATGTTATCACGGTGTAAAGCCAACATCACTACTACCTGCCCCATTGTTACCACTTGCAATTTGATATTTCTTTTTCCGACATTAGGGTCACCGAACCCAACCTGCCTCACGACAGGTACTGTGTGGGACCTCTAAACGAGCAGTTTTCTGGCGGAACCCGCCGACACTCACTTTAATCACTCCGCGTATATCCCCTCCCTGTTAGGAGGGGGTGTGGGGGCGTGGGAGTTGCCACTGCCTGCAACTGGGCTCCTTTGCACGTCTTTACCATATTTGCTGAGACCACTTTCCATTTCTCCCCCTAAGACGTCCGCGCTCTTCGTAACTGGCATACTGTGCTTTTGAAACTGTTCCTCACTATTTGCACTTCTATAAAACTGCATATACGATCATTTAATAGACGTTGTGTAAATGCTCGTGTTTGTTTTTGCGGTCCTGCTCGCATTAGTCATTCTATTGGAATCTCGTTCTGTCCTTGTAACCACTTTCTGTCTCGGGTCATCGACACGTCGTCGCTTTTCATGACGCGTCTCCACCGCACTTCCCCGTGCCGCCGCGGTTCTGGTTGTCGCGTCCTTCTGCCGAGCAACGCGCCGCCCTCAACAAAGCGCGGCTGCTGAGGGCGCGTGCCCTGCACTGTCCCCGCATGCGTGTGCGCTGGCTTTCAGCCGTTCTCAATCCAGTTGTCGGAGACGGTCCACGGTGTCTTGAGAACTAGCAATCTACTCAAACCCCGCGCTAATGAACGCCAGCCCCTGAGCAATGCCTCCTGAACTCGGGAGTGCCGCATGGGGGGAGGGGGGGGGGGAGGATGTCGGGGCCGTGGCCGGGCGGGTCGGGGCCGCCTCGCCGCCTCCTGCTCACCTGGGCGGCTCCACCTGTCGCGGCTCGGCCCCTCCCTCCCCCCTCCCCCGGGCGGGGGCGTTGCCAGGTGGGCGAGTGGGCGGGCGGGCGGGCGCCGCCAGGGCAGGTGCTGCGACGCGGCCGGACGTGCACCCGCCGCCCCCCTCCTCCCGCCCCGCGCCGCCCCGCGCCGCCCCGCCTCGCTTCGCCGCCGCGCCACGTGCAAGGGTGCCCGTGAGGCCGCTGCGCCGAGGGGCGTGCCCGGGCGACCGGAAGCGGCGGTTCCCGGCCCCGCCCCGCCCCGTCCCGCCCGCCCGAGCGCGCTCGCCGGAACGGGCGGCCTTCGCCCGCGGCGCCGGAGACCTGCGCGGGCGGCGAGCGCGGGAAAGCCCCAGGCCCCGACGCGACGCATCCCTCGCCGCGCGCTGTTCAGGCTGCTCGCTCTAGCAGCGCTGCACGCACAGTTCCTTTTAATCGAACACCTCCCTTTTCTTCGCGCAAACATGTTCATTCCGATAATGGTAAGGTTTTCGTCAGCTATGGAGTGCGCGGTATTATCAAGCTATAGGAATTAGCTTTGGCTGGAAACATTACAAACCGAATAAAGGATCCTCCCGTCTCTAGAGGTTAGTTTTCGTATAGGCACAGTCCATTTAGGTGGCTCAAGTTCGTTGCCGACGTTTTTTCACTTATGTCGTGCGGTCCTCTTCTGCCCAACTTCGATGACTGCGTATTGGGGCGTGGCCGTGGAGAGGAAGAGATTTTCCGAGATAAATTGCCTCTACGATAGTTGCAAGTTAATCTCACAGATAGCTGAAACGAGTGTTTATAAGCGGTCCTTTGTCTGACCCGCAAACCTAGCCTGCACCACCCGCAGTTGATACTGCCCCTTTCAACCTGCCGTCTAGGCGGTGAGAGGAAACTGAAGGGTAGGGGGGGGACGGGAAGATACTATTTTGACATTTCCAGGGGGAACGACTCGCGATCATTCCGATTCTTTTGCAAACCGCTCAATGTGATTACGGTTTACTTTGCACAAGTCCTAATTCTAAGTATACTTTAAACATAAGCTTTCAGTGCTGACAAAACAAGAGGCATGTCGATTAATATGCAAGTGTTTACGCTACATCTTAAATGATATTCTCCAGAACTTCCGTTTGGTATTTTTACAGCTTCTTTCTTCTTTTAAATTACATTTGGAAATTTCACATTATTGTTCCAGAAGCACCTTCAGTGTTTTAGTACAATCTGCAGTCCATATTCTTTCTTTCTCCTTGTTATTGGAATTGAGTAGAAAAATGATTGAGCGTTGCGTTGGGAGTAATAGTCTGCCCTCGAAGTGACTGATAGTGCAGTCCTCCCGGCACAGTATCATTCCGTTCCGCCCACGCCTTTCCGCCGGCGCTGCCGCCCCTGCGATAGCCTTCTATCGCAGCGCCCGCCGCAACCCGCCCTGCACGTCACCTGCCCCACGCGATAACACAGCCCCCCCCCCCACACACCTGGCGCCGCCCCGCTCCGCCCCTCCTCCCTGCTCAGCTCAGCCCAGCCCACGCCCAACCCCCCTCCATGCCCCGCCCCTCCTCGCCCCTTTCCCCCGCCCCGCCCCGCCCCTCCTCGCCCCGACCCCCCGCCCCGCTACGACCGTGCTCCTAACGCGTGTGCACGTGGCCACCGTCCGGCGCCGCTCTTTGGGCTCGAGATGAGCGGCCGATGCCATTCAACCAGCAAAGCACAACGTCTGCATTGGCGAATTAACTTGATGTAATGTCCTCTTGGAATTGAACACTTGTTTGCAGCCGTTTGGTGATGGTAGTTTAACGTGGTTTGATAGTGGACTTCTCAAAACTTGATGTCGGAAAACAGTAGCTCTTCATAATTATAGTTATAGTGAGTGTGTGAGTGAGTGAGTGACTATTCACCTGTAATTAGTGCAAACATAAACATTATTGCAAACATTAGGCACCTAGTAGAATGGATATGTAAAAGTACGAGCAAAAGCAAAAAGTGTTTATTAACGTTATTTGACGGAATAACCAACGGAAGTTTCTATTCGTGTTATTTTCCATATGTCGTTCAATACTTGTTACCATAAACAATAGAAAAGGATTTAGATTCGTAAACGACCTACATATTTATTGGCAACAAAACAGCAATGCGCCCCGTCCCGCCCCCTGCCCCAAGGAGCCAAGCGATGGCCGCGCCGCCGTGCCGGGCCGGCCCGGGGGGGGGGGCGCCGGGCGCTGCTTTTTGGGCGAGGCGCGCGCCGCCGTGCGTGAAGTGCAGAGGGAGTGGAGCGGCGGCCGCGCAAGAAGCACGACGTGCCACCCCGCCCCACCCCGCCCCGCTCCACTCTGCCCCACCCGCCCCACCCCACCCCACCGCACCCTCCCCGCCCCGCCCCACCCCACCCCCCCGCACCCCGCTCCACTCTGCCCCCCCCGCCCCACCCCACCCCACCGCACCCACCCCGCCCCGCCCCACCCTGCCCCACCCCGACCCACCCCACCCGACCTCGCGCTGCCCGCCCGCGTCCCCGTCGCCACCGCCGAAGCAGCCTCCACTTGGGCACTCCGGAGCGCTCCTGTTCCCGATACGAGCATTCTCATAAGCAGTTGCTTCTTATCATGTCAATAAAAAGGTTCGAGAAACTTGGAGCATTGACTTCTCTCATGAGTAATTTCTCACTTACTGATCAGTGGAAAATATCACATGTGTAACCACGTTATGTGTTTTCTCCCACATATTCATCGGCGGAAGGTGATTGGAACTTTCGACATGCCCTAGAAGCCTAAGATTAAATGTGACACACTCTGCACGTAAAAAAAGTATTATCCTTTTGCCGAAGGGCACGATATAAAATAAATTCAGAAATTCAGCATTTAAGACGCATATAAGATTCTCACTTTTGCAATACTGTTGGGTATTAATTGGTTATGAACTTTGGATTTTATAAATTTAATAAAAAGCGTCTTGTTCCTCAAGCTCAAAAAGAAATGTTATAAAACTACTTAACCTAACATGGGCGACATCATCAAGCACGCGTCGCGCGGTAACATAGACAAACAAAACGGACGAAAGCGACGAATCGCAATCAATCAACTTCTCAAGCACCAATCAACTCCTCGGCAGGTTCACAAAGTCTCTTTGATTGTGACGTTAGTTGGCCTGGCGACCACTAGAGCGCGAGGAGTTGCAATCAGAGGAAAACGTCGCATATGTATGATTTCGTTATTTGAAATTTTCTACCACATGTCCGTTGCCAAAATGTTATCATTTTCAATCTCTCTACATCCTTAGAAATTTGTACAATTTATTCTGAGACATCTGTATTTTTGATAGTTATATTCAATATTCTTCCATAGTTCATTAATAATTCGATCACTGTGGGATCATCCAAGGGAGTCGTGAAAGGAATCATTCAAACAACCCCCAATTCTTTCCCTACGCAAAACATTATTTTACCCGACATGTGCTATTCCTAAATATTATATTATATATTCCTTTATTACCATCTTCAGTGTCTACTAAAACCATTGACTAAATACAACAATGTGGCTCGAGTTACCAGAAAATATATTTCACGGTTTTGAATGACACAATCACTCACTATCTTGTATTAGATCAATTCGTATACGGGAGTATTTTATTACGCCAAATAATACTCGTGCAAAGAAAATTAAGAGAAACACTTATTTTGCTGAAAGGCGTGAGATATTTATTAGTTCTGAAATAAAGCGTTAAATTCACCATACGTCAGAAGGGATGTTTTAATGCTAAATGCTTGTCGACAACAATTATACATAATGCATTATTTAACATTTGAACTGTATAAATGTGTATAAACAACCTGTAACAAGTATTGTATTGCAGCCTCCGGGTCAATGACCCCCATCTCGATCAGGTTTTTCGTCCAGTTTCCCTGATCCATTGAGCAAATGCTGAGATGGCCCCTTGTTTTGCTTCTGGACATAAATGTAACTTCATTTTCTGTGCACGTCTTCTAGAATTCAGTGGGAAATACAATTATTCAAATTATCGTTTCCATATTATCGCGGCAGGAAGTATTATTCCAAAGGACAACATGGATAAGAGCCAAAATTTATTGCCTTTTTATCCTTGAAAATAGATTTTATTACATGGGATTTTTTCCCCTCCAATTTTTAGTATGGGGTAGTAGCTTAGTGTAGGGATCACAGAATTTTGAAAAAGTGCACACAATTCACTTTACCCCATAGCACGTCATACGCCGTTTTTAACTGCTTTTTTGACGTAAAATAAATAAAAATAAATAAATAAACGAAGGGTCCTTAGAAGTACTGCGCTGCCTCGTGTGCTTCACCTGTGATGGATCACGTGTGAGGAATGCGGAAGCAGCCGCTCAGCCCGGGGACCGAGCCACTCGTGCGAAACCGTCACCACCGTCACCGCAATCATTCACCCTTCTCCTCCTTGATCAGCGTTGTGGACGCATTAACAACGGCCACTGCGTACGTCATGGCACCCGTTCCTACCGCCTGCGCCACCGACTGGCTTGGTTCTCTCCGGACAACTTTTGCATTTGCAACCACGCTGCCACGAAGGTCCTAGAATTCTAGTGCAGACGGCGGTGGTGGTGATTGAATTTTCCGTACTAGCTAGATAAATAATGCCCGATAACTTATCGCTTCCTTCGGAGGGGAAGTAAAGCCGGCTGTCCCATGTTAGTAGATTTACTGCATGTAAAAGATCCTCAAACCTAAATGATGCTTCTGAGCAAAATTCAAATTGCCTGTTTCGTCGCCCAAGTAATACCTTCTTTCTCCCATGGTTGGTGAAAGGAGCGTAGCGAAATTTGCGTAGTCAGACGGAAGAGCAGGCCTCATGGCCTGAGTCTCCCCATGTAAAATAAGGCACATTCAGTTCAATTCAATAACTTAAGTGTGTGATTTAATTATAGAGACTTCTGCCGTCTGATCAGCTGGGTTGGGTGTTTTATTACCACTGAAGTTTTGGTATTGAAGCTTCCGATTGGATAACCGCGTCCTAGCTGAACAAATGCCAGAAATCACTACAATTAAATCGGAAAATAAGTTAATTTCAGCCTCTGCCCGAAGGAGAATTTGAGCGGCAGCTACTCTGATGGGTCTACCCAGGCGAATGGCTGACCAGTACCGTGGTGATCGGTCCACGAACCGCGCGCGATCTTTCATTCCTTGTCCTATTATGTCCTTTCTCCTTACACATACACTTCCATGCACTACATTACCTTTCATGTCGGAAGCAGTCGGGCGCTTAGAGTTCACCCTGGCTGAGGCGGTGCTCCGTTGGAGGGAGATACCTGGAACCTTTGCGAGACGGCGTGTAGGTTGGTGCCGGATCTCACGTTGCAACGGGGGAAGGACATCGCCACCTCACGAGATATGACATGCGCAACACGCATGGGGCTAATGATAGTTGTTGCGCCGGCATATATCAGTCCATCCATCCATCACGGCGCCGCCGCTGCCGCCTGCGCTATCGCCGCTGTTCGCGTGTGTCGTTTTCGTGCGAAGCGCGCACGCCGCGGGCGGGCCGTGGGTAGTGATGGCAAATTTTACCAACACATCGATACATCCATGTTTCAATACATTGCTTAAGGGTTTTCGATGTCGAAGAAAACATCGACAAAAAAATCGATGTTTTAATTGTCGACCAATAAACATTTTTCTATCCATTTTTAATTACAGTACGTAAAAGGAAATATTTAATTGTTTGGTTACCAGCGTGTTAGTAGTATGTTAATAAAAATGATCGAATGTCAAGAATAAAGTTAACAATAAAGAACATCGTGTTTCGCTACTTTACCTTCCTGTCACTTCCATTCATACATTATCGAAGTAAAACCACCTAAAATCCCCTCAGATTGCTCAGGCGAAATGTGCAGAGATAAAAAGGCGAAACAACGATATTTATGTGGAATGCTGCTACTCTACGACGTGCCTAAACTCGATTATTTTAACAATATTTAAAAAATTTAAAAAAAATTGATGTTTTTGCACCAAAATATCGATGCGAAGAAAACATCGAAAGCAAAATATCGGTGTTAATATATCGATGTTTCTGGTGGAAAACATCGATATTTTAAAAACATGATGTTCTTTTGCCCTCCCTGTGGGCGATGCGGCGGTGCGCGCGCGGGACGAAGGGCAGCGATGAGATGACAATTGCTGCTCGCGCTGCGGCGTCCTCGGCCACCTGCGCCGCCGATCGCTATGTGCGCGCGCCCGGACACGGAGTTCACACATTTGAAGTTCATTGAAATAGTAGACACGCCAGACTCTTTGTAGTCAAGAAATAACTGGACAAACCCGAGATGGTGTTCATTTCTTTCTCACTGATTCGCCTTCAATGACAGTTGTGGAGACGAATTGTGTGCAATGGGCTTACAAAGACTGCAGATTCGAATCAGACGAATCCAACACAGAATGGATTTTCGAGACTTCCCTTTGAGGTGTTAGTGTTTATCAGTCGTCGCTAGTTCTGCCTCACTCCGGTTTACATATCGACCACGGACAATTCTGGAGTTGTCCTCAAAATGAGCGACTCTCTCTCTCTCTCTCTCTCTCTCTCTCTCTCTCTCTCTCTCGTCTGCGACTGAAAGGCCACTTACTTAAGAATGTTAGCTGTCGTTGGCACACATTGCGACTAATCACTTTGTAAACAGCGTGCCATTACCTTGCTCCACCAGCGCTTATCGCTTGAGCAGAGCGGGCGGGCGATAGGTCTCATAATGCGCGGAGCCCGCATGCGCCCCCGTCGGCCAGCCACGCCCCCTTAACCCTCCTCCCATCCCGGTGGCTTAAGCCTTCAGGCAGTCCACCACCGAAGCATCATACGACTCACATCTGCCTGAGCACAAACGTTTGCGGAGGGAAAAAAATGGAAATTTTAGATTGATCGGACAGTGAAATGTGTATACAGTTGCTACGATGCTAAAAGAAACTGAATACGAATTTCGACGTTTTTCACGAACTGCACGCTTTGCGGATTCGGTGGTATAACAGTTAGCGTATCGGCCTGTGTACTCGAGTTTGCGGGTTCAAACCCGATCGAAGCCGTGGATTTTTAAGGGCGAAAAAATCCTTCGTACGCCTTCTTTCGGAGGGGAAGTAAAGCCGGCTGTCCCACGTAGTAGATTTACTGCATGTAAAAGATCCTCATGCCTAAATGAAGCCTCTGAGCAAAATTGAGTTTCCGCCTGTTTCATCGCCCAAGATAATTCCTACTTTCTCCGCTAGGTGGTGAAAGGAGCGAAGCGAAATTTGCGTGGTTAGATGGAAGAGCGGGCTCCTCAAGCCTAAATGACGCCTCTGGTCAGACGGAAGAGCAGGCCCCATGGCCTGAGTCTCGCCACGTAAAATAAGGCAAATTCAATAGTCAGTAGTCGTCTCTGTAGCTTCGTCCGATCAGCGAGGCTGAGGCTGAGGCTGAACCGCGGCCAAGGGGCCACGACACACTCGATGCTTCCTTCTTTTTCTCCTTCTCACATCCCGTGGGCGCGCGATCAGCTGAATTACCAGGGAGTTTTTGCAAGTCGTCGATTTGAAAGACGTAACCCGACAATTCTGTGGAGAACTGAACTGCGCATGCGCCGGCATCAAATGACGGGATTTCGATTGACGGGCCTACTCCCTGTTTTGTCGTCTACGACAAATGTGTTCGTAACTTACATTTTACGACGTTTTCGCCGCTACCTCTAAACAAGAATTCAACATTAACACACAATAAGAACGGAAGTAATGATAAATACAATATCCACATTACCAATATAATAAGGCAGGAACTTCATGGATATTTTTTTGTTCATTCAAATATGTCAGAAATAAACTAACGCAGTTGTCAAGGATTTGGAGGTTATGTATATATTGAGGCTCCTTTGATTTCATATAGGTGTCTATCATACGTTTTACTATCTTGTAATGCTTATAAAGGCAAAAATGGACTCAGAGATATGCAGATGTTCAATAAAAGCTTTTAGGTCATGCTAGAGGTATTCAGTCCCAATTAGTTTTAACGTTTTTCGATTGTACGACATGCAAAAACTCGTTTTTCTGAAGATACGATAATTCCTATTGACGATAATGTTTACGTACTACGACAATGGATTTCCCGTCTTGCAAAATCTCTCTACCGTTTTGTGTCATCTACCGACGAAACTCTCCATTATTGGTGCGAGTTACCGGATGTCGTGCTGTAGCTCGAATCGGACCGTACTGCCAAAAAGGGAGCTAATAAACAATAATAATATAAATAAGTATTCTTCCTTGGAATTAATGATAGAGTTCGTATGTAAAAACCGTTTTGCTTTCATTATCAGGCGAATTGCAAGTATAACAAATTTTTGGAGTTGTGAATATATTAGATATAATTCATAATGCATAGAGGCGGGAAGACGTTCTCTGATGGAAAGAATGTGGCATAAAATCCCCTCACTGAATATACTTCAGTTTATTCGATGCTCGAAGTGGAGAATAAAACGCACGAAATGGATGTAAGTATATTTTTAACGTACTTTCGAAGATAACATGACGAGCGTCGAAATTACATTAGGCCCCGAGTAGACTAAACCGGACTGCCCCATCTAGTGATGGCAAATTTTCCCAAAACATCGATACATCATTAAAGGGTTTTCGATGTCGATGAAAAACATCGACGAGAAAACATGGATGTTTTAATTATAGACTAATATACATGTTATTTTCCTATCCATTTTTAGTAACAGTACGTAAAAGGGATATGTTTTATTGTTTGGTTGTCAGCATCTTAGTAGTATGTAAAATTATTATCGAATGTAAATAATAAAATTAACAATAAAGAACATCGTATTTTGCTGTCAATTTCGTGTTTCACTGTCGATTCAGGCAGTGACACGCCTGGCGATATCACACATTCATAACACGAGCCCAAACTTCCTCAGATTGCACAGGCGAAAAGTGCAGCGTGATAAAAAGGATGACGGAAAACAACGACATTGCTGTGGATTCCTGCTACTCTACAACGTGCTTAAACACCTCAATTAAAGTAAATATTTAAAAAAATTCAAAATTAAAAAAATCTATGTGTTTGCAACAAACTATCGATGTTACTGGTGGAAAACATCGATGCTTTTTGCCAACCCTAGCCCCATCCTAGACTGCGCAGTTGTCGCTTGTCTAACACATCGCAATGCTTGTAACAGGTGCAATTCGCGTTTATACAGGATGAGTCACTTCATGTGATAAAAATGCACACTAGCCTATTCCTGATAGTATTGATAATAAATAATTACTTTACTGTTTTGGCCACAGAAGCAAAGATTCACGAAGAAAGTGTTTATTTGTAATTTTTCAATTTCGTCGCTGGCTGTATGTCACCAGAACTCTGTGCTCATTTCGAAGAGACTGAAATCGCTTTTGTAAATCCGGTAATTTGTAAACAGCAAGTGCACTGAACCTCTGACGGCCGGCTACCGGGCTAAGGCTCTGACGGCCTTAAATCAGATCCAATTGCCGAGCCGCGCTCGATGAAGGAATGTCGTAATATTCATTCTTACATTCCGTCAATCAACAAATTTTCGTTTATCGTCCTCCCGCCGTGAATAGAACGTTCTGGGCATTGAAGAAGAGAAGAAATCATCAAGAAACTACTGTGCAGTACGGAAGCGTGTCTCAATAAAATCCTCAAGAATCATTTATCTAATTAAGAAGACGGTAATGTGGTTTTTAACTACATAAAATGACCCTTTCTCTGTCTTCGCTTCGTGCGTCTCAAGCGTTACGCCCTCGTTGCAGAAAGAAAAACGTGGCAATAACACGTGAGGCAACTAACAGGTGAATAGTGAGACAATCTATTGTCATATTCCGAGAGGCTGCAGCAGAAATGGAGGGGTAAAGCATGCTATGGGTCGAAAGCTTTTTACGGCGCCAGGAAGAGTGGGCAGAGGTGGGAGGCTGTCGGGGCGGACGGCGGTCAGCGCTCGGGTCGACCTCTGTGGCCGCGGCGCGGGAGCGGGACCTCAGCGTTGGGAGTGATGGATTGCAGGGAGCGGATGGGAGTCATCGGTCTTGCGCCGTCGCGGACGAGGATGAGCCAACGACACCGCGCGGCCTGCGTTCGTCTTTCTATCCTGCGCTCTCTCAGCGCCTTGGTGCCCGTCGCCGGCGCCGTCATATTCGCTTCAACCTCAAACGCCGTCTCCGCCTTCGCCGTCGCCTCAGCTGTCGCCTCACCCTCCGCGTCCACCTCATTCACCGCCTTCGCCTCAGCATCAGCCTCCGCCTTCGCTTCAGCCTCCACCTCCGCCTCAGCATCAGCCTCCGCCTTCGCTTCAGCCTCCACTTCCGCCTTTTCCTCAGCATCAGCCTCCGCCTTCGCTTCACCTCCGCCTTCGCCTTCAGCCTCTCCTTCCGCCTCCCCTTCGCCTCCGCCTCCGCCTTCGCCTTCCGCCTCCGCCTTCGCCTCCGCCTTCGCCTCCACCTTCGCCGCCGTCTTCGCCTTTTCCTCAGCACCACCGCCTTCCCTCCGCCTTCGCCGCCTCGCCTCCGCCTGCCTTCGCCACCAGCTTTTTGTTTGCCTTGGCTTTCGCCGTTGCCTCCCAGTCCCGGCCTCAGCCTCGGCCATGGCGCCGTCGATGCGGCGCACCGGCCACCGTTGGGAGGCGCGAACATCCGTTAGCGTCGGAGACGCACAAAGCGCGGAGTCAGAGACCAGCCGGCCGGCGCGTTACGTCGCCCGCCCGGCCGATTGTCTCGGCTGGGGTAGCGGCACCCGCCACAGCTCAGCAAATTCAATGCTCGCACCCCACAGCAGGTGCGTTTATTCAAGACACGGTGGATGATATATCGGTGGCAATCTATCCACGATTGTGGACATATTTAGTATTTGAAATCTGCTGAACGAGCGTTTTTCATATCGGAACAAGAAAACATTGTAGATCAATTTTGTTATTACATTTACAGAGAAAATGTTCCTGATAATAATTATTAATGTAAATACTTTCTAAAGATCTATACTTGAGATATAAATGTCTGTTTGGAAATTCTTTTTGGAGAAGATTCCAGTAACTTTTTTATAACCCTATATCTAGTCTTCCGAGTCAAAATCGTAAGTTTTACCACTGAACGACACTAGAATGGCTTCTGGCATTTTATTGGAAGGTTGATATATTATTGTAGATCGTAACCTAAAAAAATTCATAGAAGTATTTGTCACTTTCCTGAACATGCGTTAGGTTAAGAGTCTTCAAAACTGTGTTGAGCGTATCAGAATGACGAGGGAAGTGATTGGCCGTGTAAATCACTTAGCGTCGTAGAGTCGTACCCCCTACGAATCCTGATGAAGCCTGATTAAGCGATTTTCGTATTTTCATACGTGTGAGACGGTGCAAAGCAAACGTTTTCGTGTTGTTGAATTGTATCGCAAATGAAAGAGAATGCATGCGTTGCACTCTAATTTCTCTAAACAACGGTGCGGCACAACACAATGACCGCATTTCCCCGAATGCAGCAAAAAAGTCGGCCAACGTTCGAATAAGTGTTGACAGACGGGAAGTTGTGAAGAAAGTGCAGCAACTCTCATATTATTAGACAGCCTGACTGCGGACAGAGGCAACGGTCATTTGAACCCTGAGCTCATTAGGCATGCAATGTGTTTGAAACTCGCACCCACCCCAAGCTCTAAAAAAACGTGAGCACGAGTCCATCAGGCGATTTGCATGATTAACCTTTTGTAATAGTAAAATAGACTTTGCTTTTTATTTGAAAATTTTCGTAAATATGAAGTTTTAGTGAGTGGACAATTAATGGACTTTCAAGACCACGCAGACGATACAATAGATCTATCTGGGTGTCTCAATATACCCAAAAGACCGTGAAAACCAGGGCCGAATCCATAATGTACGAACTTACGTGTAGAAAATAGATGGAATGTAAGTAATTCATGGAAAATGAAAGTAATTCGGAAGAGGACGCGAACTTTTTCCGGTAACAATGTGAAGTGAAGTAAGAATTTATGAAAATTACTGTGCATATAAATACGCAGCAAATTCTTTATCTACTTTATAAATATACTACATAATGTAATGTAGATAGTGTGTTTTATTTCATTCTTAAGTTTTCGTAACATAATACCTTTTTTGCATTTAATGAAGGAAGAATTGTTGATGTGGCGTAATAATTCCGTCAAATTGATTTGTGAAAAGAGAAACGGATCAAGCGCGAATCTGCTCCACATGACACCACATTGCCCGAGTTCTAGAGAAATGGCAGACTGTGAATTATAGCCGCAGTAATGTCACAATACGAAAGAAGGACAACCGGTTTGTACGCGATTGTTATGTCTAAGCATGTTCGAATATGGTAATCCTTGGTTCTGAATATCTGGCAATTCAGATACATGCGAATACGTTTTCTGTAGAGATAAATGCATTTAAACGAGTCATGCAATCCGAACACTTCGTTGACATGTCAACGACTATGAAGAATTCTTCATATGAACTAATATCAGGGAAAACTCTACCAGTTCCAGTTCTAAAAGTTCCCATGTATGTGCATTGTGGTGAAACATTTTTATTTACACGAAAATGGACCCTAAATTGCTTACTGTATCGAAAAAATCGTAAAGGCAATAAATGTGAATAAATGAGTAAGAATTGGCGTCTATTGATTCATTAGTGATTCTGGTAAACTACAAAGGTCATCATTCCCGTATGTGTAGTGCATGTTTTCCCTCTGGATGTGTCATCCCTTGCTAGATGGTGAGATTCGGCACCGATCAGCCGTCACCGATCACCGTCAGCTAGTGAGGGTTTTCCTCAACCAGATATCTCCCACCAGCGGAGCACCGCCCCAGCCAGGACAAGCTCTTAAGCTCCCGACTGGTCTCCCGGAACGTGTGGGAGTATAGTGCATGTACCTGTAAGTGTAAGTAATGGGTGAGGTGAGGACAAGGAAGAGGAAGGAAACATCGTGCGCGGTCCGAGACCCGTTTGGTAGAGTTCTGCTCCGGCATTCGCGTGGTGTTGATACGAAAAACCACGGAAAACTAACAATCAGAGCAGCCGTCTGCTAGAATTCTTCAGACAGCGACTGAATTCGACCTAGCTAAGTAGTTAGTGTCGAAAATCCTGCCTCCGTCGGTATTCGAACCTAGGACATCCTGGTCAGAGGCATTGCGGTGACATCAGCCAATGCCCTGAGGCACCCCTTCCGGTCAAATCGGCGGCGAGTGGTTGGGGCGGTGCATTAATGGCAGAGCTTGACTTGGGCCCCGTCCCCTTGCACCGCGGGCGGGGGGGGTGAGGCGAGGTGAGGCGGGGCGGGGCGGGGCGGGGCGGGGAGGCGGGGCGGGGGGAGCGGGGCGGGGCGGGGGCGGTGAGGCGAGGCGAGGTGAGGCGAGGCTCAGCGGCGAGGTGCTTGGGAGCCGTGTGTCGGGCCCCGCGCCCGAGGGCCCCGGTTTTATTGCGCCACAGTAAATTAAGACTACTTATGGCTGCGGCTGATAAGGAGCTTTATTTTCCCCAGACGACTCCCCGCCCCTCCGCTCCCCTCCCCCGCTCCGGGCGCTCTTGTCTGGGCGGCCCCGCCTCGGCATCCCGTCCTCTCACCCTCCTCCTTTTCCTCTTCGACTTCCTTTCTCCCTCATCTCGTTCTGCCTTCTCCCTTTATCACTCCTTTTCGTCCGTTCGTTGCCGTGCCTGCGCCAATCATCCGCCTCGCTCTCTGCGTTGCCCAGTGAGTGCTCGCCTCTCGCTTGCTCGTCGCCGCCGCCGCCAGAGGGCTCGTTGTTCTGTGCTCTCAACCGCCTCTCGCGTTGCCTCCCTGCCACAAGCGCCCTCCAATTTTCACACTTTTAGCAGCTGAATCTACAAACGAACGCCTCTGGAATGTGGGGATGCGGCGTCGATGGCGATGGTTTCATTTCCAAGGTTTTATAAAAGCATCGTATTTAAAATTGATTTATTGCAGCCGATGTTTCGTAGTCGATGTTTTCTTTCCGAGTCAAAAGAACCATTTTGATAAATTAAACCTGTCATAATTTTCACAAACAAGTATTTGAACCGTCTTTCATACCTGAGTGACCAATGGCGAACGATTTGGAAAAGGAGGGGGAGTTCTAAATCCAAGATGAGCCTCGCTTTCCGGCAAAAGGGGAAACGTTCACGTTAGCGAGACACACAATTTGAACCAGTCATTGCGCTTGAGATTGATTGAGCAACCGGACGCGCTTCATTCTCCTTTTCTTTGGACGGAGGTCTTTGTGAGATTGAGCAGTGGGTTATCTTTGGAGTTGTAGGTATGGAGAATGGAATAGATGTATTCCTTCTCTCCCGAATTTCTTTTAATACGATGTTTTATGTGACTTCCAGTAGTATATGCATATTTTGAAGTTATTTGTATACGTTGAAAATAATATAAAACAAAATAATATACACTTGCCGTTAGAAACTCTGTGTTCGTCTATAAATGTAGTTCATTATTTTTATTTTATTCAATCTGTCAAAGATAAAATTATTGTTTTTACTGCTTTGCCAGTTAATACGTAATTATAAATTTTAAAAAAAGCTCAAATCAAATGAAATCCCCCCACGTGATCATTAATCTTAAAGGTTAATGTATCACTTTTCTAAATGCCGATAATTAAAACAACAAGATATTATTAATATCGATATTCTAATTTTGAGCATCGGTGATTTTTTACCGATGTCGCATCTCTAATGGTATGTAAAAGTGTAAATTGCTGGTAGTTTGAATTTTACATACTATCCTTTCATACATAAAAACTGTGGAGCAAGTTATTTGATATCGACGACAAATAACTAAGTTTTCGTATGTTCTTTTTTTTTCTTTTCTTTCTTTTTTGTAATGTGACAAGCGGAAGACTTATTACTTAGATTGATGAATGATTTCTCTGTTTTCATGGAGGCTTGACGTTTGTGATTTGTGATAGTGTCCAAGCATTTTGTACGTTAAATTACTCTTGTTGATGTGCTTGTAAAACTTTTCTTGAGTCGAATTCTTTCATGACATCATTTCTCACGCAACTTCACCTGTCAGAACTTTCATTTTTGCTTTGGTATCACACTTGTTTTGTACTCGGCTCTTTTTGAATTAACATTTTGGTGTTTTGTTGTGCTTACTACTTCTGTTAAAGATGAGAAATTGCAAATGAATATGTGGTGAAAGGGCGCTAACGAGGGAAAATAAACTGAAAACAAAATGTTATTCTCAGTTGACGTGCATTTCCTTTCGTGGATTTTAGTATTTTTTTTTTTTTAATTTCAAAATTTAAGTAATATATGACTTAGTGTAGGGATCACAGAATTTTGAAAATGGCAAATTCACTTTTCAATTCACTTTTCACAATTCACTTTTCCCCATAGCACGTCATACGCAGTTTTTTTTAACTATTTTACTGACGTAAAAATAAATAAATAAATAAATAGAAAAGTTTTCATCATCATGAAAATGCCGTTAATTTTTTTACTACGGGAACCAGGACACAGTTCAAGAAAATCTACAAGTTGGTTTGAACAAAATGTTCAACGTCCAAATTGTAGAGATAAGGATCGGATGTATTTGTTAACTATCTATCGAGTGAAATTTCAGTGGCACCAGAATTCACGGGGTAAAGTGTTTGAATGAAGTTTCGTTCCTTTTTCAGAAGTACCAAATTCAAGATTTGATTCCTCCTCACTGACAGCCAATGAATTAGTGTCAACATTTTTTCCGAACATTTGCCTTCATGGAGTGATGGCCACTCGTGTAGCTACCTGCTAGGGGCCTGTGGAAATATTTGTAGGGAAGATAACACTGTTCAGCTACTGCAGGAGTTGGCAGAAGTAGCGACGAATGCAAGAGATGTCTTCATATTACGTTGTCATCGTCAGCGCTTTACAACGTAGTGCAGAAGCAATTTTGTGGCGAGGGGAATGCATACTGTGAAAAATTGAATACCTAGGTATTGTGAGTACGTAAATACAGATACAGTCTGTAAAAAAAATATTCGGAACATGATTTATTACAAACCAAAAAACGTCCGCAATATTGATTAAATTGAATGAAATAATAGTTATAATAATTATAATAATATAATACTAGACAATATATAATAATATAATATAATGTTATTAAAATTAACATAGTCATATCGTATTTTTTAAAAAGTTGAACTGACTTACGCTTTCATCCTTATTTGGTGATAAAAGTTTGTTATAAGAATAGTTTTTTCTTGTCCGCCGTAAAATTCTTTTCTTTGTACTTTTTAAAGCAAGATGACTATCCCGCTGCGCGGCGGATGCCCGCGTCCGCATCAACACGTCGCGACGACCTCCGGGACTCGCCCTTCGCCGCATGGTTCCGTTCCGGGCATCTCTCCGGCGCGGCCGCGAGAAACCGCACGCGGAACTCGGCCCCTTCCTCCCTTCCGTCCGCCCTTCCGGCGGCCGCCCCAGGCGCAGGCGCATGGCGCATGCGCGTCATCCCGTCCTTCCGAGCGCCGCCGCCGCGCGCGTTGCGTCCGTCACTCCCTGGCGCCGCCACCGGCCGCGGGCGCTTGTGTTCACGTCAAGGCGGCTCCACACATTCGGCATTCGCCGAGCAGCGAGCTAGCGCTCGCCCAATCCCGAGCAGCTGACGTCTTCGGCGAATGTTCGCTCCCTTTGATGGTCCAAATGACCGACACGCGGTGGGTACAAAGACGGCTCCACACATTCGGCATTCGCCGAGCAGCGAGCTAGCGCTCGCCCAATCCAGAGCAGCTGACGTGTTCGGCGAATGTTTGCTCCCTTTGATGTGTCCAAAAGACCGACACGCGGTGGGTAAAGACGGCTCCACACATTCGGCATTCGTCGAGCAGCGAGCTAGCGCTCGCCCAATCCCGAGCAGCTGACGTGTTTAGCGAATGTTCGCTCCCTTTGATGTGTCCAAAAACCGACACGCGGTGGGTAAAGACGGCTCCACACATTCGGCATTCGCCGAGCAGCGAGCTAGCGCTCGCCCAATCCGAGCAGCTGACGTGTTCGGCGAATGTTTGCTCCCCTTGATGTGTCCAAAAGACCGACACGCGGTGGGTAGACGGCTCCACACATTCGGTATTCGCCGAACAGCGAGCTAGCGCTCGACCAATCCCGAGCAGCTGACGTGTTCGACGAATGTTCGCTGCTTTTGATGTGTCCAAAAGACCGACACGCGGTGGGTAGGGCGAACCCCGAATGATCGTCACGCGGCAAATAACGAGCAACCCGTCCACACTACTCGGGATTCGGTGAGCGGTTGCTGGAGTCCATCACCAATGCTCGGAGAGCTACAGCCCAGATTATAGAGTTCCCTTTCACAAATAGAAAACATAGAATTGTCTATATAAATTGACTATTCTGTATTCTATACTAAGAAATTGGTCTGTAGTTGTTCAAGCATTGGTGATGGATTTCTCCTCTTTCACTGGTTTCGTAAAAAGAATTTTTGTGGCGTGCATTCGTCACTGAAACATATAGGCGGCTCCACACATTCGTTATTCGGCGAACACCGAGTAACCGCTCGCCGAATGCCGAGTAGTGTGGATGAGTTGCTCGCTATTTACCGAATGACGAACATTCGGCGTTCGCCCTAACCACCGCGTGTCGGTCTTTTAGGCACATCAAAGTGAACGAACATTCGCCGAACACAGCTGCTCGGGATTGGGCGAGCGCTAGCTCGCTGCTCGGCGAATGCCGCATGTGTGGACCGTCTTTATGTTTCAGTAACGAAAGCACGCCAGAAACATTTTGTTTACCAAAACAGTGAAAAAGGAGAAATCCATCACCAATGCTCGGAGAGCTACAGCCCAGATTATAGATTTCCCTTTCACAAATAGAAAACATAGAATTGTCTATATAAATTGGCTATTCTGTATTCTATACTAAGAAATTGATCTGTAGTTGTTCAAGCATTGGTGATGGATTTCTCCTGTTTTACTGACCTCGTAAACAGAATTTTTCTGGCGTGTATTTGTCAATGATATATAATGGATTATTTTGTATAGTAGAGTATGCGTGAATGCTAATTTTGCTTTACTTCCAATTTTAATATATTAGAACACAATTCGTTTGGACGTTGCTATCAAATTTATTGTGAAAATAAGGAATAAACCTTATAACCGAATTTTAGTGATTATCATGGTTTTTGTGTATTATGCTTAAGGTTGTTACCAATTTATTGAATATTCCACCTCTCATCGATCATCACCGTTTTCATCTTGGCCAGTTTCACTATAGACATTTTGTCGATGTCTAATTTCTACGTTAAGCGCAACGGCGCCTGTATTTTTGTGAATGACAAATGTTTATTTATTACCTCACAGCTTTATTTTATTTTATTACCATACTATAGGCTTGCAGCAGCAAAAATGCTGGTGAACAAAATCACACTAAATGTTTTTTTCAAAAAGTAGCATTCACACCATTCACGAACAACGTACGGTCGTATAACACTGCAGTATATTAAATATTTTAACAAAAAAGTTTTCAGTATACTACATTAACATAATAAAGTATTATATTTATGCAGTACAACAGTTCTTTACATTCGAAAAAATATCATAATAGTTCTGTTCCATAATGCAACTTGTGAGTAGCAAATATTTAAGAGCCGGCAGCGTCGTCCTTGGAGCCTTGCTGTTGCCGGACGTCAACTGTGGGGAACGCAGTGACGCACTATGAATGAGAATACAGTCAGTTCGCGTTGTATGAGGATAGGCAAAATAACACAAATATTCGCATTTTTTTGTCAAAAGAGGAACTCTTTCATTGTTTCTGGAGTTATCACGCAGGTGACGTGCCGGGAATCAATCAATTAATTAATCAATAAAGTCATCTTCGCCATAAAAAAATTGTACGATAAAAAATATTGACGTATTTGTGGGAAATATGAAACGCGCTAGAATTGATTATTTGTAATGATGATATGATCATGAAGGAATCATGACTGCATAAAGCGTGAACTTTGCCACCAGTGTCCCGCGAACCCACGCCTGGTCTACGTTGGCAGCAGTTTCTCATTCAGTTCCTGCAAGGATAGAGCTGCCTCACTGTAAGTGCCGCCACCAGTCTATAGGGAATTGAAAAGCTCAGCTCCTGGGGACGAATGCTCGGGCGCCACGGAACCAGCTGTGAGCTCGCGCTGCCCCCCCCCCCCACGTGATTGTTTTCTATGTCACGTTGCGAAGCGACATAATTCGATCTGTGGCCTGACAATCCCCGCGGGCCTGATTGGAACTGCGGCCTCCCATTGTTGTCCCACACGCGAAGTTCTGATGGAGCATTGAAATCTCCCGCCCGGGAGCCTAGATTTCCGGTAATACGTCGCTATATCCGGTAATACCCGCGTTGCTAAGGTGAAGAGGAGCCGGTTTGGGGGCTCAAAGTCACTCGACCCTTATTTTATCTAGGCTGTCCGAGTTGAGCCGGGTCTCTCAATAGGCTCAGTACTGCTCAGAATGCTCTGAGGAAGGCTTGATTGATTGATTGATTTTTTCGTGTTTCCGGGCACGTAAACTGCTTTGTCATTAGTCCCGTTAGTGTATTGAATGTTTTTTCTCGGGAGATGGCGGTGATTTTCCCGCTGGATGGCGAGAACCGGCGCCGACCTACCGTCGGCTAGTGGGGTTTCCCCCTAACCAGGGCTATCCCACCAGCGGGGCACCGCCCCAGCCGGGACAAGCTCTAAGCTCCCGACCGGTCTCCCGGAATATGTGGTAGTGTAGTGCATGTTAGTGTAAGTGTGTGTAAGGGGAGAGGATAGGACAAGGAAGAGAAAGGACAGATCGCGCGCGGTCCGTGGCCCGTTTTGTAGGGTACTGCTCTGGCCTGGTGTTGATCGGAGAAACCACGGAAAACTACCGATCAGAGCAACCGGCCGCTAGAATTCTCCTCCAGTCAGCGACTGAATTCGACCTATCTGAAAAGCTGTGTCGAAAATCCTGCCGCCGTGGGGAGTGGGAATCTAGGACCTCCCGGTCTAAGGCGCTGCAGTGACATCAGTTCGTGCACTGAGCTACCGCTCCCGGTTCTGAGGAAGGCGACAGCCAAGTTGGCCGAAATGTCAACCACCACTACAGAGACGCAGCTCATCCCGGACAGCCTAGATAATACAAATTCCGTCCGCGGAACCCTACGCAATCTCACTGGACCTTTCTTACTCCGTGTGAGCTTCTTGTCTATTCCATGGTAGCGTTTCACTCTTGATTTTTTTTAAAGATTATATTTATTCTTTGAATATGTTCTACCGATCCTGACTTTTGTAAAACGATGAGAGTAAAACCGTGGTATGGAGGCGTCCGTGACTAGCTGAGTGGCGCCTCCTGGCCGGCGCGAGCACTTCCGCGTCGCCCTACGGGGGGATTCCCCTTTTCCTTCGCGGGGGCGCGGGCGGATATTCGGGCACAAACCGCTGCTGGAAATACGCGGCTGTGTCTCGCGTCGCTGCGGTTTGAGTTGGTGCTGCTCCTCGTAATGGTGTACATTCATCTTACCAGGAGCGAATTGACAGGGAATGCCGGGAAAGCTAGATTCCCTTGCTGAAAAAAAACAAAACAACAACTTAGTTTGCTCTCAACAGATACACATTTACATTTATTTACACTCTCATAGATACAGTTACACAAGTGTACACATTATATGTGTGCACTTGTGTGTTCAGATCAAGGGATCCAAATCAAGGACTTTAGACAAAAAATTATTACCATGAGCTTTCTTAGGATTCATTCTGAGTGTTGAGTAAACGAAGATGGTCTTCGTTTCCTTAAACAATGCGACTCGTTCCCTTCTGGAATATGGAAAATGCCCCCTCCTTCTCAGGTAAAAACTGTCAATTCGCAGAATGCATATCATCCCACTTCTTTGCCCCTTTCAGCGTGTTTTTGCACGTTGACCGTTCAATTCATAAATACGTCATTAAGTGGTTATGTCAGGACATACTTTAAAATTAGTGACAGTTAAGCGTGCGTAAGATAAATAGCACAAATGGAAGTTACAACTTGCCCTGACACTTGCTTTTGGATGTGAACATTCTCTACGCGAATACACTCGTTTTTCGATAACATTTGTATAATACGAGAAACATACGTGCAATTTTATAGATACATCTGTATGTAATATAAAAAATCGCTTGCCTTGAGGAAATAACTATTTCAATAATTAAATATCAGTTAAAATTTAAAAAAGTATTTAACTTTCTTGATTGTTCGTGTTCGATTTCAAATAAATTAGTAATTTAAACTAAAGAGGATTGTGAGACTGCTTAACATTTGTTGTCTTCTGTGTTGCGATGTATCTCCTGGAGAGTGAAGTGAACTCCTGCATTCCGAAGGGCAGTCATTCCCAATGACTATCACCTTCTAATCTTTGGAAACACGTGTTGTGGTTCGTTTGATCATCCTTGAAGAAAAAGATGTCCCGGAATCTCTCCGAGCAGGCAATGGAGCCCATTGCTTTCTAGCGAGTTCCCGAAGGGGACGTGTAGTACTCAAGCGATTACAGCTCTAAAATCGTTCGGAGTAATTACCCTCCGCGGAGACACGGCCGATTTCCGGAGAACAAAACCGCAAGACTCGGTTTGGACGTACTGATACAGGCGGGCAACGGAATGCCTGGCGGTGAAAGGGTTCTTTAAAAATCATCTTTTTAAAGATGCACACATACAACCTCCAGGCAGTATTATCAAGTTCAGACTTTTCTTCTGCTTTGAAGATGGCTTTAATACATCATGTGTGTTTTCTAGATAAAATTGAGCGAAATATTTGTAGAAATGTACTCATTACCAGTGTACGTCCAGACACCGCAAGTATATGATATCAAAGTTATTCACCAAACAAAACTTCCATCAAAAACTTTCATGTATTTGTGAATTTTTCTACTGGACTTTTTTTCCAAATGTGTATATAAAAATATTGGTAAACTGTGGGACGTAATAGCGATATGTAGAAGGGTTCATACACATCAATTTTACTCTTAGGCGCTGAAAAGCGTGTGCTTTCCCACTTGAGAGAAAACGACGACTATCTGGATGGAAGTAATGTGAGAAACAGCTGGTTAGTGTCCTGAGGTTGCGTGTTGTTCGCCAACATTCATTTGACATAGATCATATCCAAACCGCGGCAGAAAGTTCTGTAGATCTTGAAATTTCGCGACCGCATTGGGAAAAGGTGAAGGGGATAAAGGATGAACAGATTCCGAACGTAAGCAAACTGAAGATGAAGTCGTTTGGATCATGCGAAGCAAAAATATGTAAATGTAATTCAGCAAAGCACGACATTTTTGGTTCTCTGTGTGTATGAATATTACATTGAACTGGCGTAAGAATCGTCTTCAGGAGTCGTTTCGGGAAAGTGTTTCTCTGGGTGGAGGATGAAGCCCACGTGCATCTCTCTACATCCGACCCAACCTGCTAATGGCCCCGTATGAGATACGGCTGGAGCCGGTTCTCGTGCGTGGCGGAGGGTTGGATATCCGGGTGTTTTCCATCTCTAAGGCGGAGCATTGCTGCGATCGCCCCGCGCTCACGGCCACCCGGATCCGTCACCTGCGGATGTGTGCAGCTCTGCTGTGTTCTCCGCCGCGCTCCCTTTCACGCCCTCCCCGTCGCCTCCCTTCCCCCGTCCCTACCTCGATCACTTCCCCCATCCTATCCCCTATCCCTTCCCTCGACATTTCCCTCCCCCTCTCAGCCCCGTTCCGTTCCTTCCCACATCTTCCCGTTTAGTCCTATCCCTCCCCCGCCTGTCCCTTTCCCCCGTTCTGTTCTCCGCCTACACGATCGCTTGTGTGGTCCTGAAAGGCAGTGAGCGACACGTATGAATGCGAAGAGACCCACGTTGTGAAGTCGATAATTGCTGTTGAGAAATGTAGCTGTGAATCTTTACTCGTGCACCAATTTCAGTTTTGTTACTGTAATCTTAAACTTTGCCGGACCTGCGTTGCTTGCTGTGATGTTTCACGCACACTCGCACACACATGGAAAGCTCATCTCCTTCGCATTCAATCCGCGTGTCGTGACGCCGCCGCCCCGTGCGGTGCGTGGGCGAACAGGCCACGCGCTCGTGATCAAGAGCGGCTGCTGCACCTTCGAGGGTAACGTATTGCCGGGAGGATTCTCACGACACGCGCGTTGCGAAACGCATTCGCGGAGGCCCCGAGGCCGGATTCGCGCTGGGCTCCGGGACTCCGGGCTTGGCTCCGAAAGTAAGAGCCGGGCTCCGGGACTGCGCGTCTCTCCGGAACTGCGTTTGGTTCTGGAACAGTGTGTTGGGCTTCGGGCTATGAGCGGGATCCGGAACTGTGAGGTAGGCTCCGGACTGCGTTTGGTTCTGGAACAGTGTGTTGGGCTTCGGGGCTATGAGCTGGGATACGGAACTGTGAGGTAGCCTCCGGGACTGCGTTTGGTTCTGGAACAGTGTGTTGGGCTTCGGGGCTATGCGCCGGGATCCGGAACTGTGAGGTAGGCTCCGGGACTGCGTTTGGTTCTGGAACAATGTGTTGGGCTTCGGGGCTATGAGCCGGGGTCCGGAACTGTGAGGTAGGCTCCGGGACTGCGTTTGGTTCTGGAACAATGTGTTGGGCTTCGGGGCTATGAGCCGGGTCCGGAACTGTGGGTAGGCCGGGACTGCGTTTGGTTCTGGAACATTTTGGGCTTCGGGGAGGTGGCTCCGGGACGCGTTTGGTTCTGGAACAGTGTGTTGGGCTTCGGGGCTATGAGCCGGGTCCGAACTGTGAGGTGGGCTCCGGGACTGCGTTTGGTTCTGGAACAGTGTGTTGGGCTTCGGGGCTATGAGCTGGGATCCGGAATTGTGAGGTAGCCTCCGGGACTGCGTTTGGCTCCGGAACAATGTACTGGGCTCCGGGTGTCTGAGCTGGGTTCGGGACTGCACTTGGTTCCGAAATTATAAGCTGAGCTCCGGAACTCATTGCTTTGTTCTGCCATTCTTGTTAGATTTCGAGTCGATTGTGATGTAATTAAGACAATGTGCGCAGAGCGTACTGCGAAAATATTATCATTAACCCCCGATTCGAAACTGAATCTGAACCAAATTGAAATTGTAGAGCTATTTGTAAATAGGAAGATACCTATTTTGTTTAATTTTACCTCATGTTCATCGCTAATAAGCGTGCAATGGGTCCTTGTGAATTGCAGAACCTACGTATCTAAAAATGCCCACAACTCGCGAACGTCGGGGCCAATCCGTCCGAATGTCGTGGTCCGAGCCCGGCGCCTTCGCGGCGCCTCGCGGCGTTAATGGCTCCCCTCGCGGACGAAGGCCGAACGAAAGGAAGGTTGCCCTGTTTCTGTTGGCGGCGCGGGCGGGACGGCCGTGCCGGTCCCGTTCAGGATCTTCCTCGATCTTCCGCGCCTCTAGCGGCGACCGGGAGAGGTGGCTCAGGGCATCAACTGATGGCACATCAGTGCCTCTGGCCGGGAGATCCCCGAGTTCGAGGCCTCACGGTGGCAGGATATTCATCACTTGCTAGGTGGAGTTCTGTCACTGTCTGGAGGAGAATTCTACCGGGCGGCTGCTCTGATCGGTAGTTTTCCGTGGTTTCACCGATCAACACCAGGCGAATGCCGAAGCAGTACCCTACCAAATGGGCCACGGACCGCGCGCGATTGTTCCTTCCTCTTTCGTTTCCTATCCTTTCCCCTTTACACACACACACTAATATGCACTACACTACCCTATATTCCGGGAGACTAGTCGGGAGCATAGAGCTTGTCCCGGGTGGGGCGGTGCCCCGCTGGTGGGAGAGTCCTGGTTAGGGGGAAACCCCACTAGCCGACGGTAGGTCGGCGCCGGATCTCACCATCCAGCGGGGCAAGATCACCGCCAACTCCGGAGCAAAATGCATTTACTACCCTTAGGGGACTAATGAACTGAACAGTTGACGCGCGCGGATCACTAGTAATCAATCAATCAATTACCGCAGCGGAGGGACTTCATTGCCGTCATTCCTTTTCCGGACTTCGGCGCTGGACCGTGCCGTTATTTCTTATTAGTAACGATTTCTGTAAGTCCTTTGCTGGACATTAAATTACGTAGATGTATAAAAGAACGAATGATATTAAGTATTGACGTGTAACTATTCTGGTCAAATTACTGAGTTGGATAATACATATTTTGACTCGTATTATTTTACCTTTATTTTGTCTTTTTTCTTTTCCATTTGGTATTTATACAAATTTCAGATCAGTTTTTTGATAAAATTCGGTTTTCAAAAGACTGTGTCGAGAACGAACGTTGGAGAGATCAATCCGTGGTATCGTACTCCACGAGTATTTATTGATGCCAGTGGCATTATTAAGTTGGAATATCAGAAGTGCTTGTGAACAGGTTCCCTAATGTTCCGCCCCTTCTCCTCCGCTGAGGTAACGGCGAAGCGCCCGCGCGGCAGAGGCGGCGCCCCGTGGATCGCCGAAAGCCATCGCGAAGGCGCCCCCCCCCGCCCCCCGCCCCGCCGCTCCCCGCCCCCCCGGCCCGGCCCCGCCCCGCCCCACCGGGCCCCTGCCCGCCCCGCCCCGCCTCACCCGGCCCCACCCCGCCCCGCTGGCGGCAGGGTGGCGACAGCGCACGCGCAGGTTCATCTCGCAGCAGCATCATTAGAGCGCCAAGGCTGCGTGCGGATCCGCCTTTCCTTTCACTGGGAACATCTGGGCCGCTCAAGGCTCTGCTCTTGGCACTCGCCTGCGCGGGCGCCATCCATCAGGGCAGCCCAGCCCCGCGCAGCCACCCGGATTCGACGGCTGCCCGCCCGCCCGCCGTTGGGTCGCCCTGGGGCGGAAGCACCTGCCTCGCGACACAAACGAAATGGCGGAGATGGGCGGGACACCAGAGCTGGATAGGAGACGGGAAGAATTCTGTTTCACTATTAAAGCGGCTCCTCACATTCGTTATTCGGCAAGTAGCGAGCAACAGCTCGCCGAATCCCGAGTGGTATGGATGAGTTGCTTAATGACGAATATTCGGTGTTCGCCTTACCCACCACGTGTTGGTATTTGGTAAAGGAAGCGGACATTTGTCGAACGGATCAGCTGTGAGGGATTGGCGGGTAGTAGCTCGCTGCTAGGCGAATACCGAATGTGTGGAGCCGTCTTCAAGTGATTGGCTTCCGCGCGTTGTGACCTACGCTCATCTTCTGCACTCACTGATGCCAAAAGGACATCGCAGGCGGAAAAAGTCTTTTGACCTTCCAAGTGCTGTTGCAACTTGCTGAACCGTTGGTTGGGTACCTGTCTGTCATGATATCTTATCTGCCTCACCTTCATTGCATATAAACAGCTATCATCGCTGTGGGACTATTCATTGGTTCTGGAAATATGGATTAACGGGGATTCTTGTAGTTGTATTCATTAATTTGGCATCTCTCAGTGAGCTACGTATTATCAAGGACAGATGTTTTGACGCCAACCACCGATGTTCTATGCGACTTCGTATCTAATTAATTTCCCAAGTATTTATTTAATTTAATTTCCTTTACGTATGCCTGCCACTTACTTCCAATCCTACGTTCCCTTCTGCTTCTCCGGCCGCGCGCCTGGGGCGCGAGGAACGAGTGCCTGGCGTAATTGGCGCGCCGCCCCCTCCGCTCCCTGTTGGCGCGGCCGCCTCGCACGGGGCGCGCTGCGCGAGGCGCGTCGCGGTTGGTTCACCTCACGCCCCCGCGGCGGCGGGGGCGCGGCCCCATGACGGCGGCTTCATGCCACCGTCGCTGGGGCCTCCGGAGGAAGAGGGGCACTCTTCGGCAGTCGTTGATTCGTTGATTGGCGATTTCGGTCGTGTCAAACCGGGAGCGGTAGCTCAGTGCATCAACTGATGCCACTGCAGCGCCTCTGACCGGGAGGTCCTAGGTTCGAGTCCTGATGGCGGCAGGATTTTCTACACTAACTTTTCAGCGAGGTTGAATTCAGTCGCTGTCTGAAGAAGAATTCTAGCGGCCGGCTGCTCTGATCGGTAGTTTTCCGTTCTTTCTCCGATCAACACCAGGCGAATGCCGGAGCAGTACCCGACCAAATGGGCCACGGACCGCGCGCGATCTGTCCATTCTACTTCCTTGTCCTATCATCTCCCCTTACACACACACACACTCACACACACACACACACACACACACACACACACTTACACTAACACTAACATGCACTATACTACCACATATTCCGGGAGACCGGTCGGGAGCTTAGAGCTTGTCCGGGCTGGGGCGGTGTCCCGCTGGTGGGAGAGTCCTGGTTAGGGGGAAACCCCACTAGCCGACGGTAGGTCGGTGCCGGATCTCACCATCCAGCGGAAATCACCGCGCATACCCCGAGAAAAATCATGCATTACACTAATGGGACTAATGACCAAAGCGGTTGACGTGCCCGGAAACACGAAAAAATCAAATCAAATCGGTCGTGTCAACTGTTATGGTCATTGCGTACGTGCAGTACTACGTGTTATATTGCGGGAGGTCTTAGTGTTCTTTCCCCGCTGGCGCAGACCTACACGTTGGCTTGCGGGGTTTTCCCCTGGTAACATCTCCCCAGCTGGGATAAGCGCAAAGCGCCCAACCGGTCTCCCGACATGTGTAGTGAATAAGCGTATCCGGGGCGGGACACGAGGGGTGTGCCCCCTTCCCCAAAAAAAGTTTTCGTTTCTTACCGTTACTTTACTTTCGTTTTTACATTTTCTTACTTATTTTTGTTTTCGTTTTTAAAATATGTAATAATTTTTTCAAAAATAAAATTATACAGTATCATATATACCAACTATACATGTGTACTAAAAATAATATAAAATATAATAACAATTTTTATTTTTTAAGAAAAATCTATGACGCCCCGCTCCAAAATGATCCGTGGATCCGCCGCTGGTTGTAATGTAGTCCTTTTGTATGTATGTATGTATCTATGTAAGGAGGGGACAAGGGTAAGAACGGAAAGATCGCGCGCTGTCCGTGGCCCGTTTGTGAGGGTACTGCTCCGGAGTTCGCCTGGTGTTCATGGGAGAAAACATGGAAAACTACCAATTGGAACACCTGATCGTTAGAGATCTCGTCAAGACAGCGGCTGAATTCGACCAGGGACAGATGATGCTGTGGACGTGCGCTTTTTAACCGTTCGCAGAAGATAGACTAACGTTTATGCTTTCTTCTCTTTTTCATGGTGTAGTCGGGTGGTGAGTTCCGGCTTTTGCCAATCCAAGGTGGGATTAATATCTTAAGATGTCGTAAAGTTAATTAAACAATGGGACGCCCCCCAAAATTCGAAATGTTGAATATAAGTGTACAAAATAAATTAGATCATCTGAAATGTAAGAAAATTATATTAAAATTATTTTATAAATTTTTCATCTAATGTAAAATTTTGTTTAAAAACTGTTTGGGGTCCCTTATCCAGTGCAGACCATAAGTAGAATGTGTGGTTTGCTTATGTATTAATACATCTGTGAACCGATCAACATCCTGCTTCCCTCAGAATAATGGGCACAAAAAGGTTTCCATCCTAATCAAAAGTAACAGTACTGAAAGTTTATGTTCTACCTTGTGTCATACTAAAACGCATTTACGTAATTTTCCATATCTTTACTTTTGAGCTGATGTATCAAGGTGTAACCTTTTACGGCTTCAAGAAATTTCAGTTCACCAGCTTTTTTACGACTGTTCTTCGTGATCAAATGATGTTTTCAGTCTTTACCATAAAATAAAGTTGGTAAAGACATGAACTTTTCGGTCATTCGAATTCCACTTCCCTACGATTAAAAAAGTCATGTTGTCGGAGCAGACTTTTCTCATTTAGTGTTGTAAATGTGTGATTGGTATTAATGCCTCAATCACGAAAGCTTCTGGAGTTGAGAAATTCCAGGCTTCGTCGCCCGTCAACCTGTGCCTGTAGCGCATGCGCGGGTGCAGCAGGAACGATACTTGCCGTTGGTGCGGCGGGGCTTGGCAGGCGACGGCCCCGCCTCTCGCCGCTCCCACAGCCGCTCCCGCCGCCCACGGCGCCTCGGCGTTCCGGGATCAGCGGCCGTCCGGCCGGCCGCTCGGCCGCCTCCCAGCGCGGCGTTGCGCCTCGCACCACGGGCGGCGCCCGCTCAAACCATTCAGCGACAAACCAAACAGGAGAGTGGGAACGCTGGCATGCAACAAGCACAGTTGAGAGCGTGCGCCACTCGTTTTATGGGCACAATTTTAACCCTTTTTCGAAGGTGTCTGACCGGGAGCGGTAGCTCAGTGCATGAACTGATGTCACTGCAGCGCCTCTGACCGGGAGGTCCTAGGTTCCAGGACTTTCGACACTAGCTTTTCAGCTAGGTCGAATTCAGTCGCTGTCTGGAGGAGAATTCTAGCGGCCGGCTGCTCTGATCGGTAGTTTTTCGTGGTTTCTCCGATCAACACCAGGAGAATGCCAGAGCAGTAGCCTACCAAACGGGCCACGGACCGCGCGCGATCTGTCCTTCCCCTTCCTTGTCCTATCTTTTCCCCTTACACACCACTTACACCAACCTGCACTACACTGCCACTTATTCCGGGAGACTGGTCGGGAGCCTAGAGCTTGTCCCGGCTGGGGCGGTGTCCCGCTGGTGGGATCATGCACTACACTAACGGGACTAATGACCGAAGCAGTTGACGCGCCCGGAAACACGAAAAAATCAATCAATCAATCAATCGAAGGTGTCTGGTTAATAAAAACATATTTAGGTCTGCTTAAGACTTCAGGCGTTCTTCTTATGTCACTATATGATTTCTTTTTCTATTTCTTCAAATCGTCATGCACGAAATTGTGTTTTAAATCCAGCCTTGCGATAGGCGCTGCCTCCTCTCCCCCCGCCATGCCGCCGCTCGCACCTGCGCGTCCGGGTGGGGCCTCCCTCCGCCGCTCCCGGACTTCCGCCCCCATTGCCCCTGCGGACTACGGTCCTGCCGGTAAGCCGGATTTAACTACGATCAAAGTAAGCGGTTGCTAGCGGCACCCAATCCATCCTTCGAAAAAAAAATCATTAGATATTCGTCAAAATGTTTTGGATTTCAGAAATAATTTTTTTATTATATTGTCTGCTGCACTAAAAGGTTTGCATTTAAAAATTAAAAATTTTTTTAAAGTTAATGTATTTGTGGACCAAAAATGTATTATGTATTAAAAATGCATTTAATTAAAATATATGTATTAAATTCTTTAAGCAAATTCTTAATTTTTATTTGAACAAAAAGCTGATTATGTTGTAATTAATTAATATGGAGGATGTTTGCGTGCATGGGTGCCCCAACACAAATTTGTGCAGGGGAGGAGGAGGAGGGCAGTACCTAAATCCGCCCTGTCGGGATTGATACCATAACGTATATTTTGTGAGTAGGAGGTAGGTTCGACCTGTGTCACAGCTTATGCGAATGTAGCGGCTGCTGCGCAGTGAAGTTTAAAATAAATGTGAGCAAAATAATTTGATACCTTAAAATGTCGGTTCAGTGAGATGCCAAGACACTTGAGTGTTTCAATTCTGTGTCGACACGAGACAGACGAATACTGCTGATTGAAAATCACTAACTTCGTATTTCAGATTACAACAGGAATCATTAAGCTACGGATATCACCATTCAAGTTACTTTTATCATTAAAAGATTCTGTCGAAAAAAATGTGAATGGAATTCCTGAACAGATGGTGCTTGCCCAGGCTGGTTCATCATGCATGAAGCAAAATTGTGAGGGAGAAATAATTTTTTTAAAAGCCCTATTATGAAGTGATTGTACAAATTATCAAATTATTGTTTTGGTCAAATATCACTTTTGTAATGGTAACACTTATTATTGGACTATTTGTAAGTGTTGAAAGGTCTGATTTTTTTATGTGCGAGAGTACGCGCAATGAGATTTTTAATTATTGACGTGACATTTCTGGAGAATTTCTAAGTTAACGAATTATTTTTGCGCATATTTTAACAATTTTGTCGTACAAGTGAGCGAAGTTGGTTGAGTGATTTGCAAGAGAGTAGTAGTCGCAATCCAAGGCGACAACCTCCCCCCTGGAACTGTGTTTAAGCGGTGAGACTAGTCAAGGAAGAGGAAAGATCGCGCGCGATCCGTGGGCTGTTTGTTAGGGTACTGCTCCGGCATTCGCGTGGTGTTGATCGGAAAAACCACGGAAAACTACCAATCAGAGTTGTCGGCCTCTAGAATTCAACCAAATCAACCAGAATAGAAATCAACCAAACCCATCGCTGCCAGCAAACAAGGCGGCGCGTCCCGACGTCGCACACCAACGTCTTGTGGCTCGAGCGAAGCGCTGCTTGGGGCGTTTCCATCGCCGCCAGGGTTGGACGTCGCCTCGGTGTTTTGCATCGGCGAGGGTATGGCGGATACCTAGACCAAATTCGTAGACAGACTTCTGTGGGTAGGGGTTTTCCTGTTTGCTTCCAGGCGAATGCTGGAACAGTAGCATAAAAAACGCGCCACGGACCGCCCGCGATCCTTCCTTCCCTGTCGCGCTCCTTTTCCCCTTCCGAGGGCCGAATACCGGGCTGAAACATCCGACGAGCGACGGAGGCGGCCGTGCCCCGCAGCGGCGGAGAACAGGAACAGATACAATTGCACCAATCCATGAGTCACAATTCGCTTCGCTGGCTGTATCTGTTTTGCGTCTGGTAAGCGCCTGTGGACCGGCCTGCATAGTAGCTGCTTTTCTGGCCGCGCGTTGGGTAGTTCAGGTAGATCAGAACCAAAATACAATTGAACACATACTAGCGTACCCGTGCGAGAACTTTTGCATGTTAAACCCCACCCCCTTCCTTTTTTTTCCATTTCCATCTTAGGCCTGTAGTATATCTTTTTCTTCAAGACCCTCTTATCCTCCGTCACTTGTTCTATATGTCTCCGTGTAATTGATAATAATAAAATATACCTTGTCGATACAAACTATTCTTTTTTAACGTTATTACCGAGCAGAGAGGTACACCCGTGTAGTCAGTCGTGTAGAAGATCAAGAAATTAGTTTAATTTCATATAGAGTTGAAGATTCTGTAGGCTCTGAACAGATGGACTGGAATCGAGAAGCGTCGAACCAACAAAAATGTAATAGAAAGTTCAAGATCTCATCCTGTAGATTTCGGTGTGAGGAACGTTTCTTTCAGGCTCTAGAACGCTTCATTTAGGAGTTATTTTACAATATACATTCAAAGATGCGGACGAGTGTTGCGGATTGCATTTGAAATGAATATTTAACTGCGTTTCTTTAGAACAAATACTTTATATTTTATAAAGTCACAGTACTGTTACAAATTTTTAAAGTGTAATTTGTCACGTGTCCGTGAAATTCGCTTTTCTTTAGAGACTTCATTTATAAAGATTGGTTGCGTGTGAGAGCTGCAAATGTTACCTGAGGTCGCAGATGACAACCTTCAGACGAGTATGAAAATGATGTGACGTTATTAAAACTTAAAAGGTCAAAATATAATAGCCGATTATGAAAAATGATTAACTTTGTAAACCTCATTGCTGACCCTGTTATAAAAATCTTCCACCTTAAAGTGTCCCATACACCGGCGAGCGCGGCTGTCGTGGTGGCACTCTGAAACAGGTAGCGCTGGCGCTACAGTAGGGGCAGCGTATAAGCGACTCTGACAGTTCTCTCGCCACGTGCTTTGGCGCGTCATGTGACCTGCCCTGAAGCAATCAGCGTGCGAGGATTTGTTTACTTTTTCGCAGCCAGGGTTCAGCGTTGCCACTAATCTGACTCACACGACTCGCTTAAGAAGCGCACAGATTCCTGTCATCAGCAGTATCAATGCGAATGAAATGTGTCTCTGCCGATACGCGCCAGACCAGTTAGTGTGTGTCTTCCAAGAGCTTTGGTGCATTGGTTGGAGGCTGTGAGTTTCGAGATGGCTGCGCCTCACACGTCGTGCAAACATGGAGTTGTGTTAAAGAACCAGGCTCGCGAATTTGTTTATCGTTTACGCGAATATTTCGAGTCAGAAAAGGCGAACGATGAGACATCGGGGGAGGGGGGGAGATCTCGGTGTACGTCCATTGGCTGCGGAATAGAGGACGAAGCCATCCGTAGCTGACGCATCAAGTTTTCAACGCGGTTTGGGAGGCGATAAGAGGTCAGCAGTAGCAAAGTTTATGAACATGGTATCAAAACGTGTCATCGCCTGTCGGTAAGTGTTAATATTTTGAGATTTCATTTATCTGACGTGTAGGTGGTACCATGTGCGTAGTAACGTGTGGCAACAGCGCATCGAACTCTCAGAGTCGCTTAAACGCTGCTCCTACTGTAGATGTACGGTACATGAGCGCGAGCGGCGCAAGCCGGGCCCGCGAGCGGGTGTGGGGCTACTGCGCCGCCCCTCCCACCTGGGCGCGCAGGCGGATCGCTGGCGCGTGGCCGCGGGCGCGCAATTATTCCTGCGCGCGGCCGCGATCGTCGCGCCGATGGAGCGAATTGGGCGCCTCCTGGCGCCGAGGGCGGCGCGCGGCACCGCTCGGCGCCCCGCCGCCAGGAACAGCGCTCACGGAGGCCAGCGGCGAGGAGGGCGTTGCGCCTGCTCCTCGCGGGCGTCTCGCCGTTTGATGCATTGATTGATTAGTTTCCGGCCGCGTAAACTGCTGTGATCATTAGTCCCGGAAGTACATCCCGCATTTTTTATTCTGGAAGGTAGCGGGGTTTCCTCCCCGTCTGGATGACGAGATCCGGCGCCGACGTACATGTCGACTTGCAGAGTTTTCCCCAACCAGGTATCTACCAGACGGGGCAAGGTCTAAGCTCCCGACCGGTCTCCCGGAATATGTGGTGGTGTAGTGCATGTTAGTGTGTGTGTGTGTGTGTGTGTTAAGGGAGAGGATAAGACAGGGAAGAGGAAGAAAAGATCGCGCGCGGTCCGTTTGCTAGGGTACTGCTCCTGCATTCGCCTGGTGTTGATTGGAGAAACCACGGAAAACTACCGATCAGAGCAGTCCGCCGCTAGAATTCTCCTTCAGACAGCGGTGAATTCTACCTACCTTTTAGCTAGTGTCGAAAAACCGCTATCTTCGGGTGAGGAACCCTAGCACCTGCCGGCCAGAGACCCTGCAGTGACATCAATTGATGCCCTGAGCAGTAGCACACCGGCTTAACTACAAGCCGGTAGACGACTCACAGTGTCCTCTGCACCCGAAAGGGAGGGAGTGTGCAGTCAGTGCGGGGCTGACCGCCCACCGTCCTCCACCGCCAACCCCTGGCGAGTGCCCAGGAACTACTCGCTCTCTGTCCATTAAAATTACGATTAATTAATATCCGGTAAACAGCCTGAGTTAGCTCGCGGCAACTCACTCTACTTATTTTACCACTGTAGTGTCTCTCATCGGGATGTTCTACGGTTCAAATCCCGAAGATGGCGGATTTTGACACTCACTGTAAACCTGAGTCTCATTCAGCAGCTGTCTGAAGGAGAATTCTAGTAGTCGGTAGTTTCCGACCTTTTTCCTATTACTACATATCGAATGCCGAAGCAGTACCCCCAACAAATCAGATATACGGATGTTTGAGTAGTAAGAATTCAGTTGAATATGCTATGATGTCAGTCGGAAGATGGCATGCAAGTGTATTGATTTCACTGAGTTCTGGTGTAAAGACGTTTGTTATCTTGGATTCTGTAATACAGTCGATTTTCCTTTGTTTCAGGTGAGTTTCTCTGCCTCAATGGACGCTGCGTTGATGGAAGTAAGCGCGCAGCTTGATGAGTTCGGGATTGAATTTATTTCTAAAACAGTTTGAAGGTACATTAATGCTAAAGCTGCGTTTTACTTATTGGCGAAATGTTGTTTTTGCTCTTCATTAAAGTTAAGGTAGTGCACGAGCGAGATTTGAGATTTACGTGAAGTGCCTGGGGACACGCTTTCCACAACTAATGAGCAGGGGTTGTAAGCAAAGCTGTCTCAGGCTGAGCGATCGCTGCAAAAATAAATGAGGTGCGTTCGGAATATGTGATAAGTAATACAATTAGTTTTCTTTTGTGGATTAATTATAAAGAACAATGTTCTTTTAATCAACCAATTGCGATTTAGTATCATTTTTTTTGGATGGAAATGTCCATGGATTTTCTAAAACTTTTCTCTTTGAAATCTTTATTTCTTAACCTACTATTTTATGCAAAAATAAATAAATAAATAAATAAATAAATAAGAAACAAACAAAAACTTATGAAGAATATTCGCTGAGAGGTGGTGAGTTTGCAAACCTAATTAATGTTAATGTTACGTACAGATTTTCGGTTCCGCAGAAGGAAAGTGTGTTCCAAAGGGTTTCGTGACAGAAAAAAATTGGGTGCGGGTATAAAGCGTCCATAAATAAACTCATAGTACCCGTATCCTGAAGAAAATCAGTTACCGGATTCCTTCGTGACAGCGTTCTAGTATTATTTGTGTATATTTAATTCGCATTTGGTATTGAACATAGCACGATGCGCAATGAAATTCGGCCTTACTTTTTGAATAGTCGTAGGTCATGTAACCTCCGGGTCAATCCATTTTAAATGGTCCAGAATTTTATAAATTTGTCACATGATAATCTCGAAAAAAAAAATGTTTCTTTAAATATAAATTTCCGTATGTTTTAATTGTTCAAAAACGTCTTTAATTTATTTCTATGCTATCTAGTTTTCAAATGGCGGCCGTTTTTGTTTCACGCCGAGCGCCATTTTTCGCGTTCGTAGACATTCACTCTTTTTAAAACTATTCAGCTCTGGGTTGTTCTAGCGTTCTAGAATAAAAGTCAGTGGAGCCACTGAGCGCTGAGCGGCATGCATTCTAGCGAGGTGCGAAGTTCTTGTGCGAGGCCCGGGCGAGCAATCGCTCTTAACCTTCTGAACACACGCGGGCGTTAAATTGTTGCGTCGGCGGGGAGGGGTGGGGTGGGTGGGGGGAGGCGCGGAGGGGCTGACGCTTCCGCGCTAGATTACTGCGCCGGCGCTTCGCCGCAGGCGGCGCGCCGCGCGGCGGCGGCGGCGTTTATCAGCGCAAACACTACACGCCCGGAGCGGCGAGGCGCCGGATGTCAAGCAAGCAGGCGAGACGGCGGCCCACGGCGGCGGCGGGCCGGTGCGAGATGGCGCGGGCGGGGATGGATGGAGAGAAGCGGGGAGTATTAGTGATTCCGGACGCGTTAACTGCTCACGTTAATAGTCCCATACGTAAAGTGCATGTTTTTATCACGCGAGGTGTTAAAAAAATTATTTCTGCTTTATTCACAATTAGATTTACAGTAATTTTAATACTTCGTTGTATACTCAAACAATAACAATTAATTTACAATTATAACAGTGTTGATTCATCTGAATCTAAATATAAGATCTAATGCTGTGTATCTTGAAAGTCGTCTGGTGTCTTCGCTGTTGTCCCCAGGTAGGTTATGCGCCAGGAAGTTGGGATGATCCTGAAGCATCTGCTGGAATCTACAACTGTAACGGGTTATTACTTCCTTAATGGAATTATGTTTCAAATCGCTATGGAGGATTGCATTGGGAATACACGGAGCGTTAGCAGCAGTACGCAGTAATTTTGACTGAAATCTTTGTAGGATTTGAATATTCGAATGACTTGCAGAACCCTAAAATTGAATTCTATATTTCGGAAGTGGCATTAACTTCAATTTGGAATTAAAATATGGGTTTTTACTGTCATATTTGATTTTCGCCCCAGTAGCCAGTCGCATTTTTTAAACTTGAGTTCCAATTCGTTTCTTTCAGTGATTATGTGATTTTTCCACGTTGATGGAAACGTTTACACGTTAAATACACCTCTGTCGAGGTGTATTCCTGTTTAACGTTATCCGCCATCGCGGAAACTGTCGGTGATCTTCCTCCGTTAGACGGTGAGTTCCGGTGCCGACCGACACATCTGCCAGTGGGTTTTTCCTCAACCAGGTATCTCCCACTAACGTGGCACCTCTCGAGCTAGGACAAGCTCTAAGCTCGCGACCGGTCTCCCGCCATATGAACTAGTGTAGTGCATGTAAGGGGAGATGATAGGACGAGGAAGAGGAAGGAAAGGTCGCGCGCGGTCCGTGGCCCGTTTGTTAGGGTACAGCTCCGGCATTCGCCTTGTGTTGATGGGAGAAACCACGAAAAATCCCGCAACCGTCGGAACTCGAACCCTAGCATCTGTTCAGAGGTACGTGACACCAGTTGATGCCCCGAGCCGCCTCGGTCGGTCGGGGAGTGACGGAACGGGGCGGGGTGCTGGGGTGCGAGGTCAGAGGAAGCCGATGGCCGCGCAGAGCCCTCGGGGTGAATGCTCGTTGCACTTACTCATCTTGCTTGCCGTGCATCCATGGGCAGAGGGAGCTATTTGTTTAGGAGCGAAGGCTATTGTCGAACGAAATCTACTTCGCAACGTTTCGTCTGATAAACGTAGGATGTTGTGGATAGGTCATGGACTTTTGAGATGGTGTCTACAAGATACTATGAAGGCTTATCGACTCGTTCTTTAATTTTGAGTACAAACGCGATATTCTGAAGAATTAGACACAGCAGTGGAGGAACGAAATGTTTTCAATTTGTCTGGTTTTGCATATGTTATGTTTTGTAGACACTTTTAACCAAAAACGTTTTTGTATAACCTAATTATCTAGAATTTTACTTTAGGAAAATTGATATGAAATAAATCAATGAGTGAGTAAAAGTTTGAATATGTTCTACATATGATCACAAAGTGAAAATACTTTTTACAGTTGAATTGACTTACGCAATTCAAGCACCTCTACGTTGTAACAAAGATGAAAAAGCTTGATTTCTACATGCTTTCGTGGTAATTGAAACAAAAATAGTACATGTCGAGAACAATGGAGTGTAGTTGTGAATTTTCCAGATCAAATGTAATGATGGAATGTATTTTTTACAAAATATCAGAACTATGATGCCTAATTATTGCCGGCACATTCATTGCCTAATTTGATTATTTATTATTTTGAAAACATTTCAATCAGCAGGATGAATGATGAATCAGAAGCGCTTCTTATCATGAGTACCGCCGTTCTTGACGATGACATTTCTTAAAGAAGTCCCCAGTTATGAAGCTTTTGGAGGTGTCCCTTGGTCCTGATGTCCATCTGTCCGTACTGATGGTGCCCTGGAACCTCCTCGTCGCCAGCATCAATAATTTCAAGGAGTGGTTTTATTCCCTTCTATACTTGTAATTTCCTACGTGTGCACACATTGAACGAAAAAACTGCAACCTCAGGCCATGTCAGAGGTGTCTATGGATTGCGTGTGATACCCAGGAACACTGAGCAAATTCAGAAACAATGAAATAGTTCCAATTATGGCTGAAGAATACGAATATTTGATTGTGTATTCTCGTACTGCGCATACCACCTGCTCTTAAACTTGGCGCGCTACTGATTACGGTACACGTGACGTCATGCGACATTTAATATTTGCTATTCACGGGTTGCGTTATGGAACACAACTTTTTTGATATTCTTGGATGTAAAAAAGTGCATGCGTGCACGTGCGTGTGATTGATATTTTCATGTTTCCGGGCGCGTCAACTGCTCTGGTCATTAGACCCGTTAGTGTATTGCGTGTTTTTTTTTTCTGGATGGCGGTGATATCCCCTACTTTTGAAGAGTTGCCATCTCTTTCCTCAAGCAAGAATGACACTGTACTGGATTACTAAGAAAGTAAATAAGCCAGATTCAACTAAAGAGAACGTGTTTGTACACTTCGAAGAGAATACTGCGAAAAACATTATTTTCTAATGCAAAGTTCAAAAGTAGTAACTACTCCAATCAAAGAGAGATGAATTACATTGAATGTAAATTATCTCAAAGTGGTTATTAATGGTTTCGTTCTAGTGGTGCAACTTTTGATGCGGTCGATAGTGATTGATTAAGAGAATTGAATCCGTTGACAGGTAGCATATAAGCATTGACACGTTACAGATTTCCTTTCAGTGATGAATCATTATGTCCACATTCTCATCCCTTGTAATCGCGGTACATCGATGTGCCCACCGGCTGAGGTTAGCCCAGAGCCAGCAGTGTCGCGATTCTAGCAACTCCGCCCGGAAGACCTAGGTTGATTGATTGATTTTTTCGTGTTTCCGGTCGCGTCAACTTCTTCGGTCATTAGTCCCGTTAGTGTAGTGCGTGTTTTTTTCTCGGGAGGTGGCGGTGATCTACCCCCGCGGGATGACGATATCCGGCGCCGAACTACCGTGGCTAGTGGGGTTTCCCCCTAACCAGGACTCTCCCACCAGCGGGGTACCACCCTAGCCGGGACAAGCTCTAAGCTTCCGGCCGGTCTCCCGGAATATGTGGTAGTGTAGTGCTTGTTAGTGTAAGTGTGTGTGTGTGTGTGTGTGTGTGTGTGTGTGTGTGTGTAAGGGGAGAGGATAGGACAAGGAAGGGGAAGGACAGATCGCGCGGTCCGTGGCCCGTTTGGCAGGGTACTGCTCCGGCATTCACCTGGTGTTGATCGGAGAAACCACGGAAAACTACCGATCAGAGCAGCCGGCCGCTAGAATTCTCCTCCAGACAGCAGCTGAATTCGACCTAGCTGAAAAGCAAGTGTCAAAAATCATGCCGCCGTGGGGAGTGGGAACCTTGGATCTCCCGGTTAGAGGCGCTGCAGTGACATCAGTTGACGCACTGAGCTACCGCTACCGGTGGGAGGAAGACCTAGGGTTCGAGTCCCGACGGTGGCGGATTTTCGTCACTATCTTCGTGGCTAACTCGAATTCAGTATCTGTCTGGAGGAGAATTCTAGCGGCCGGGTGCTCTGATCGAGAGTGTCTGTGGTTTCTCATATCAATAGTAGGCGAATGCGGGATTAGTATTCTAACAAACGAGCCACGGACCGCGCGCGATTTTTCCGTCCCCTTCCTTGTCCTATTCTCTCCCTTTACTCTTAGATACTTACACCTACGTGTACTACACTACCATTTAGATTCCGAAAGTTTCTGGCGTCACTAATTTCAAATTGTGATAGAAAAAATTACGTAACTTTTAAACTGGCTCATTCTTTACCCCAACCCACTTTTCACATCTGTATATTAACACTGCGCGGGGTCAGAGCCCCACCGAATGTTTGTAAAACATTCCATTCGTGTAACTCCCGGAACCTCTTGTAAATTCTATCGTCGACGGTTCGTACTCGCTGAGCATCCTAACAGGATCTCGTGACAGCTTCCTAGAGGAGTTGCTTCCTTAGTCAATGACGCTTAGTCCTTAGTCAATGACAAAGATTTATCCAGAACATTCAGGGTCAATCTCACCTCATATTAGTTTCAGTGATTTTCGACTGTATAAGTTGGCATGTGTAGAGTATTGAGAAAGTTTCTGGATCGGTATCTACACGTGATAAGGGAAATTTGGACAGTGCTTGTAAATTATCTTACATGAAATGAATTTATCCATTTAGTGTTTGAGCTAATGGAACATTCTACGACGATCTTTGACGGTCTTTGCCTTGATCATGTCCGGGAAACGAAGCTTTTTGGAGAGCAGTGTTTCAACTTGTTGCGTTTGCGAGGCGCGCCCGCAGGCGCAGGAGGCTCCGGGAGGCGGCGGGTCCGAGTCCTTGCGCGCGGCCTCTCCGGAGGCAGCGGGTGCGGTAGCGGGCGGTTAGGAAACGCGCGTGTCCGATCTTGACAAATGAGAACTCGATCCGTAATTAAATCGACTCCGCTGCCGTACGCGGCCTCCCTGGCGATTTCGCAACAGCAGCGGCAGCGGGGAAAGCAAGCGCGTGTACATTCACGCGCCTCCCCGCCGCCCTCCTCCTACGCTCCTCTCACGCTCCATTCACTTTCCTCCCACGCTCCTTTCACGCCTACACTCCTCTCACGCTCCATTCACGTCTACGCTCCTCCCACGCTCCATTCACGCCTACACTCTTCCAACGCTCCATTCACGCCTACGCTCCTCCCACGCTCCATTCACGCCTACGCTCCTCCCACGCTCCATTAACGCCTACGCTCCTCCCACGCTTCAGTCACGCTTATATGGTCTTTCCATTGATGCTTTGTATCAATATATAATCCTAGGTATATGATGTTTTAATTGGGTTGAGTCCAAGGAATTAATGAATTATTGATTTGGAGAGGTGAACACTAGCCTGAGTGTAAATATTTTTACATTAGATATTTCGCTATTAAGTTTGAGTTTTCATTTTATGGACCATGTATGTATTTTTTTTCAAGTTGTCTTTGTATCTTATTTCATATGCTATTGCTTGAATATCTGGACCCGTATATAATGGTGTCGTCATCGAATTGCCCGATGTTGGTGTTGAATGCTACTGGGATGTCAGCTACATAGAGATGTAAAACTGCGGGAGATAACGGAGATCCTTGGGGGAGGCCTGCGTGTATATTTCTGGGGTTTGTTGTGTGATTGTCGATGGAAACCGCAAAAGTTCTGTCTGAAAGAAAACTAGTTATTGTGTTGGGTAGATATACGGGGGTGCCTAAAGATTTTAATTAGTGAGTGAGATCTATGTGCCAGACTCTGTGGAAGGCCTGGGTCAGATCTAGACACGTGACGATTGTATGGTGCTTTTTCTGGAAAGCTTTCTGTGATTCATTGACCCTTAGTTGTTGGTGAGAGGTAGAGATGGTATTGATGAATCCAAATTGATGGTGGGGATTAGCCTTCGTGTTATTTGTGTAATGCTTTAATCTTTTAAGGATAATTTTATCTAGTAATTTAGCTAATGTGGGTAGGTGACTAATCGGCCTGCTCCCACGCTCAATTAACGCAACTTTAAAACAACGTCATGCTGATTGTTACGTTGCCAGATTTATTAAAACACTTATTCAATTCGAGACCTCTAACCGGGAGAGGGAGCATCAACTGATGTCACTGCAGTGCCTCTGACCGGGAGGTCCCAGTTGCGAGTCTCGACGATGGCAGGATTTTCGACTCTACCTCGATAGCGAGGTCGAATTCAGTCGCTGACTGGAATTCTAGTGGCTGGCTGCTCAGATCGGTAGTTTTCCTTGGTTTCTCCAATCAATACCAGGCGAATGACGGAGCAGTACCCTAACAAACGGGCCACAGGCCGCGCGCGATCAATTCCGTCCTCTCTTTTGTTCTATCCTCACCCCTTATACACGCACACACACACACACACCACTTACACTAACATGCACCACACTACCATATATTCCGGGAGACCGGTCGGGAGCTTAGAGCTTGTCCCGGCTATTGGCGGTGCCCCGATGGTGGGAGATACCTGGTTGAGGGAAACCCCGCTAGCCGACTGTATGTCGGCGCCGGATCTCACCATCCAGCTGGGAAGATCATAGCCCTCTACCGAGGAAAACATACACAACACTTACGGGACTAATGACCTTAGCTGTTCATGTGCCCATAATCACGAATCAATCGATCGAGACCTCAAATCATTTTAAGTGAATATTATCTGTTAATTCCATTCAATTTTATTAGTAATTTGTTTACAGGGTTAACGTATGTTATTTTCTGTTAATAACTAATGTGAAAAGTTGAATGCGCCTCCTACGTATGCACCTTAGGGAGTTATTGTGAAATATTAATAAAACCAAATTTTCTAGCACAATATTGAAAGAAAATTAAGTTTTTACTTCATTCAAAGAGGGAAACATATTCGCTGAGAGAACATGGGATCAGCGGTGACTTGCAGTTCGGCGAACGACTTAAGTCCACCTGACACCTTCAATTAAATATAATTAATCCACTCTCCGGGCAAGGTCTGTGTACAAATGTTAGTAGAAATACCTTTTTCTTGTATTTGCCTGCGACAGGCGAGTCATTGACCGTTTGACGTGGCTCGAGTGCTTGGATGCGGAGGAGAATTTAATTGGCAGCGACAGTGACTGTCGTGCTGACATTGATGTAGTATTTAATTTTAAGACGCCAACCAACGTGCGGTAAATATTCATTTCGCACGCTAAACAACTATGCATTGCGTACTAGTGATTCTTTCAGCAACTTGAACATATCTTAGAATAGGCGTCGACTACCTTGTCTTATTGCTCGAATCGTATAAAGGAGTTGAGTCTGACTGTAAACCAATAATTCGAGCACTGACATCCGATCGAACGGGTTCATCGAATCCAACGAGCGGTTTGCACTTTAGGAAGCCACCATTTGCTGCCCGCACTCAAACGGGCGGATTGCCGCCCGCGGCGCGGCTCCCGTTTGCGCTTTGGCCTCCGTGGAAGGCGGATGTTTCGTGGCGCCTTCTTTGCCCGCGCCAGCCGCCCGGGCGAGACCCCCAGTGCAGTAGCCCTCGCGATTTCCTCCGCACCTCGGTTCTCATACCGAGATCGGTGGCTCAGGACAACAACTGCAGTGTCTCTGACTGGGAGAGCCTAGGTTCGATTTGGTGGCAGGATTTGCCACACTACGCCGCCTGAGGCCCCGACGATCAGGGCGCCCGGCGTTCGAATTCCATCGCTGCGCCAATGCGCGGCTCTAATGGCTGGCGAGACAGCGGGCGACGCTTCCCGCTGCATAATGCCTAGGAGGAGCCACTCGCGGATGCCTTGGCCACTAAAAACGTCACTCGCAATTTATCGCTCGCGTAATCGCTGGTATGTTCTACGCACGCCGGCCCTCGCCACCCGGCCCAGCCCTGTCTCCCGGTCCACTCCCGCCTCGCGACCTACCCCCAGCTCCCTGTCGCCCCCCCCCCCCGCCCGTTCCGCCCCCGCCCGTTCCGCCCCCGCCCGTTCCGCTCCCCCCCGTTCCGCCCCCGCCCGTTCCGTCTCCCCGCCCGTTCCGTCTCCCCGCCCGCTCCGTCTCCCCGCTCACCCCGCGCCCGCCCCCGCCTCCCGGCAACCACTTCCCGGCCCACCCCCGCCTCTTGACACACCCTCGCTTCGTCGTCCACCGCCTCCCGGCCCACCCTGGCCTCCCCGCTCATCCCACCTCCCGCCTCAACCCACTTGCGCTTCCCGCCCACGCCTTCGCATCCGCGTCCGACGGGACAGGTTCCCGGCAGAGCAGCCCCTTCGGGTCCCCTCGCGCTGCAACGCAAAGTGGTATGCGACGCGGAGGTGGTTAGACGGGATGCGCGCGAGTTGATTTTTAAGGAAAACTTCTCCAAGTTGCCTCCCCAGCTCAACAGGAATTTGAAGAACTCTGCGTCAGAAGGAGTCCTTTGGCTCTCGTATCTAGCTCTGTACTAGTTCAAAAAACCGTGATAAGATAGAGTAAACCATATTCCCTGAACAATAGGTGTCTTTCCACTTATAAAATATCTGTTACTTAAATTTGGACATTTGACAAAAAACGATGGATTACAACTCTCAGGACAAAATAATGAACAAATCTCGGCAGATAAGCGTTCATTCTATTACATTTACGATTAAATTAAAATTTAGTGTTTATACTCTAGAACTGGTGAAAATAGCTAAAACAGATCTGGAGACCACTACCTTTCATTCGAAACAAACGTCAGAAAATTTGGTTTAGTAGAAAGATAAAATTGCTTTCTACACAAAAACCCTATGGTTTAAATACATCATCAATACTTTTTTCATAATTTTAAAATAAACGAAAACCAATTATATTGACGTAATGAATAACTGTAATTTTAGCAGGACATCTTTCGAAAATCGGTAAATTTGCCACAATTTTTCGTTTTTACCACAGGCATTTATGTGATCTCCAAAGACCCCAGTTCTAGATCTGACGAGAGTGCGACCTGGGCAGTAATGTCATCGAAGAATAATGTAATGAGTTTGTTGCTGAAGTCATTCGAAGCGTAAGCGAAACCAGAATAGCCGAAGAGCCCCGAAACTCGTGACTGACGCATTACTCTCGTTGGCGCGCCGCGTGGCGTGCGCCCCGGCGCAGCGGGCGCAGTTGGCTGCTGGCGCGTGTGCGTCGCCCAGGCGGCGGGCGGCAGCCGGAACGGCACGTGTTATGCCGACGTCGGCCCGGCCCGGCCCCTCGGTGAGCTTTCGATTAAGTAACTAATTTCTGTTTTCGCTGAGCGGGGCGGGGCTGCGTCAAGCGAGGCGGGGTGGGTGGGAAAGCGTGGGGCGGGGCTAGGGGGCGCGGGGAGGCGGTGGGCGAGCCGGGCCGCTGGGGGCGCGGGGCGGGGCGTGGCGTGGCGGGGTAGAGGAGAGGCGGGGAAGCGTAGTGCGGGACTGCCTGGGCGCGGGGCGGCGCGGGGCGGGACCGCGTCTATTCCCGCCCCGGAACGAAACCCAAGGCAGCCGCAGCTCATTCGGCGACCTGTCGCCGTCGCCTTGGCGGGGAAAGTGGCCTGCGCGGCGGGCGCCGCCGCCGTCGACTGGAAACGTATGGATATTATAAATATTCCGGGGTCGTTAAACGGCACTGGCGGAACCAGTGCGGCGGTCGCCCACTTGGCGCCGGGGTAATAACCGAAACACTGCGACAGGAAAAAAAAGAGTGAAAACGGGACATGTACGAGAAAGGAAACGTTTGCTTGGTTGCAGGTGTTAAGGTGGGAAGTCGTTTGATCTAATGATGAATAATGTGCGTGGGCTTAACTGACGTACCACATGGTTCCAGAAAGCGACATTTTTTAGTTTCCATGAAATGAACACGACAATTTACTGTGCCTCCTGGCACGTAGTAACGTTTACGTGCAGTATGTCCACTGTTAAAAGCTGAGTAATTCTCACTATGTGCGTTTATTTTCTTTGCCATTAATATACTGTTGTTATTAAGTGTGCGGAAGAATATGTGTTGATTACAAAGGAGAGTTCGCGAGTTGGCACCTTGAATATAAAGAACGGCTGCTTCCCTAATGAAGGTCCCCTTACCGAAACGGTCTGTGTTCCAAGACACACTGGTTTCGACTGAGGAAACGAGCGACTTGCACATGTGCCTCTTGGAGAATAAATTCCGATGTCGGTGCCAGTTGCCGGATCTGAATATTATAAACCATAAAGGAGCCCGCGAAACTTGTGGTGAGGACTGGGAAAGGTCCTCACCTCGGTAAGAAGAGGTAGCTCAGGACACAACTGATGTCAGAGCAGTCCCTCTGACCGGGAAGCTCTAGGAGACCCGGTGGTGAGATTTTGACTCTAGTTGGTGACCTAAGTCGAATTCAGCTGCTTTCTGGAGGAGAATACTTAGTGGCCGGCTGTTCTGATCGATAGTTTTCCATCATTTCTCCGGTGAACACCAGGCGAACGCCAGAGCAGTACCCAAACAAACGGGCGACGGGCCGCCTGCGGTTTTTCCTTCCTCTTTCTTATCCCATCCTCATCTCTTATCTGACACTTACATGCACCACACTACTTCACCGGTCGCGAACTTACGGCTGGGGCGGATGGTGGGAGATACCTGGTTGAAGAAAACCCCTTTAGCCGACGGTAGATCTGCGCCAAATCTCACCATCCAGCTGGGGAAGATCACCATATTATGCAATTAAAACTTGCACTACACTTTCTAATAACCTTGGCAGTTGACGCGGAATCACTAATCAATCAGTCAATGAACAATATGGAGGTGATGTGCGTCCGCGAAGCGTGTGCTGGACCGCCTCTGGGACCGAAGGCGGCGGAGGCGGAGGCGATGCGGGAGGCGGATTGGAAGGCGAGGACGGAGGCGATGGCGCGCGCGCAAGGGACCGGAATTTCGGGGCCGGTGTCCGCGCGCTGCGGTGACGCGCCGGCGCGGCGCGGCGACTGGTTCTGCCGCACGCGCCCCGCCGCCCCCCCTCCGGCCACACCAGGCAGCCGGCGGCGCCGATTTCTTCCGCCGCACACCCAACTTCATACTTGCGTTTCGGCGGCGGATTACTCGGCTGCCGCGCGCACTCGTCAACTGCGCCGGGAACCGGTTCAGCGCTGCTCCACTTGGCGCGTGCGCTGTCGCTGCCAGTCACCGCGCGCGCACAATTAGCGCTTGATTAGAGTGGGTACCAAACGCGAGTTACGTTTCTCAAAGAAGCATTGGAAGCTAAGGAAAGGGCTTGGCAGAAAATGAAAAGCTAAATACCATTATCTTTTGCCTTTTTCTCATTCTGATATATGGCATTTGGCTGATCTCGTGAGGAATCCAAAGCAACGAGCAGTTCGTTTGGAATGCGTTGTTTACGGAAGTAAACTTGGGCGAAGCCTTCTCCGAATCGTAGAAATGGGGAAACTTTGAACGTGTAGTGGGAGGTTCCTGTTTAGGTCACCTATTCCGTGCGATTCCTTCTCCGTTTGCCTCCCCGGCTCATGTATGTATGTGCGTATGTACGTGTTTGTGTGTATGTGAGTGCGCGTGTACCTGTATGTGTACGCGCGCGTGTGTGTTTGCAGCGTTTGCCGGTACGACCGGGCAGCCTAGAGGACAGGAGAGGGGGGGAGCAGTGGCGGGCCCCCCGGGGAGTTGCTAGCGGCCGTTGCCGCCGCGCCGTGCGCGCGCGGCGAGGCAGGTTGTTGCCGCCGCCGTCGACGACGCGACGCTGGGCGCGGCTTTGGTCCACGCCCGGCCCCGCCCCCCCACCCGCCCGGCCGGCGCCCGCCCGCCCCCTCGCTCGCCGGCCAGCGCCGTCCCCCCCCCGCGGCCCGCCCCCCCCCCCCCCCCCCCCCCCCCGCCCCGCCCCGCCGCGCCGCGCCGCGTCCGCCACGCGCTGCGATCGGCTTTTCTTTCCCTGGATTTAGTGCAAAGGAAACTTTCTGAATATCGCTTTTAGTACCGCTCCTGTGCGGTAAATGAGAGAGAGTCAACTTTAATGTAAGTATTTAAAACACGACGTTTTGCGTTTACAAAGTTATTTCAGTCTTCTTTTCAGGTCAGTTTCGTGATTTCTTTTTACTGCAGAAAGTCGTACACGTTATAGCTACTAACTCTTATTAAGAAGGGTAAGGATTTATAGTATACCAAATATTAATAATACTTTCAAAATAATACGAGAAGAATTAACACTTATCTTCCGCCATTTGTTCGTTACATCATTTCGTTGAATGATTTACAAATTATCGAAATTTCTATGTATCTATCGTCGTTTCATCTGGCGCGAGCAAGCAAGTGTCAATATTATCGTGGCATTTTTACAGGTTCCAAAGGTGCGAGTTTTATAGTATTGTTTAACAAGTGTATTATTAAATTAGTCTCTCCTTGTATTTCATTTTTACGTACACTGAAGCTCATATTACCATTATAAAAAATCTTTCAATTCTTGATGACTTGACGTTTGTTGAGTCACCGCGAAGTACAAAACATCACCGAAAATAGAAACTGTTTGGAAAACAAATGTTTAAAAATAATAGAAATGTTGATCCGAAAATGAATGCTATGGAACTTTTTCTATGATGAAAAAACTATTTCTAGGTATTGTAATTTGAGTATCATTTACGATATTTGATTCAAGTAATAAGTAATTTGTGTCAGTAAAGTTGATGTCATTTTGGTTTTGCGTTTAATTTCTGCCCTTCGAATCGCGAGCAATATACACGTACGTGGGATAATCTCGAACTTCTTGTTGGACCCACACAAAGTTTGTGTAAGTCTTATCATGAAGTTGGAGATTATGCCGATGAAGCTAATGACGGATGCTCGTCTTGTAACTGACCTTTATGTGAACCCCCTCTAGAAAACGCGTCCATACATTTCGTTATGTGTTATTCTACTAATAGTTTGTGTTCGATCTCCCAAACGACAGCCCGATGTCGTTTGTCAAGTAGCCTTCGGTTAACAGCGCAACGATCCGTGATCGGTCACGTGTAATACCTTGGGAATTGACGAGCGTGTACCCTGCCCAGCCGCAAGTACACTCGTCCTTTTGTGCTTACCTATCTGTTGTGTTCATTAACTGCACGTAATTTGAGCGTTTTTATGAAAGTGATCGGTAGTAAGCGCGCAGTATTACATTTGCCATATTTAAACCGCTTGACGGTGGGGCGCGTTTATTTATTTGCGCGGCCACCGCGCCCGGGCCTCGCCCCCGTTTGCGGTGAATAAACGCGTTCACGCGGCGCGGCGTCGTTCGTTTCGCTTGCGCAAGCGCCCGAGCGCGCGCAGGCCGTGCCGTGGAGTTTTCCCCGCGTCCTTAGGGCGCAGGGATTCAAGGGCCAGAGCCCCGCCCACCCGCCGCCCTTCAAGTTCCAGCTCCAGCTCCAGCTCCGGCTCCGGCGCTCGACTGGGGCGCGGCAGTGGGCGGCGACGGCAGGCCGTTGCGCGAGGCGCTTCGCAAGGTAGCACACTCAGGGACCGGCCATTCGAATATGCGGATCGCTGTAAAAAGAATTGAGATTCGAAATGTCACAATCATGGCATTCCAATTCGTAACTATAAAAAATATCTGGGTTTTCGCTTATCTACTCTAATCTATCAGGTATTTGAAATTTATAACAATATATTATCAGAATGATTTCCTGTATATTTTTTAAAGGAAATGTAAATTCTGTTATGCTCCTATTTATGTTTTCTGAAACTACATTTTAAGAATAGAAAATCTATAGAAATATTGGTTCTAAAATGAATGATACGGGAGTTTTCTGGAATGAAATAATTATTTCGACTGAAATGTAGTTTTGGTATTATCACGAGATCGATATTTGGTATTATTATTTTCTTTGTGGCATTGATTTCACACCATTTTATAATTATTTCGTTAATCACAGTTCTATGAATCCCAGGCGAAATGTAACGTACTGATCAAATTGGGAACATAAGTTTCTGAATGACGAATATTCTAGGAACCGAATCGTGTATCTGTTGCGGATTTCGACGAATAGGGTGTTCCACCCTTATTAGAGGCTTGTGTGTGCGTGGGTGGGTCACCCGAGCGCTGTCTTGAGCCGTGCCGTCCAACGCGAACGGCCTTTGTGAGAGCGACCTCCGCCGCTCGCTGTTTTAGCGAAATGAAGGAACGCAGGTGATACACCGGATTGTTGCGGCCAAGTAGGACGAGGCTGAAATCTGAATCTTTGTGCTCTGCAGCACTACCTACGCCATTCAACCTCATAAGTTTGCGGCTGTTTTGGAACTGTGGCTATCTCCAGTCTCCGTATGTATGTGTGTATGTGTGTGTTTATTTTATAGTGATGATCAAGGCAATCGAGAGCCCTGTATTGGTGTCGCTCGTAAAGTGGTATGAGAAAAACATGAAACCGTGCAACTTTTGGGTAAGGTTACTGCCGAGATAACATTTAATCACGTATATTGCCGCTCTTTGTGGACTTGACAGTATAACATAATGGAATCGATAACGTTACATTCAAGGAAGTACCTGTTCCATTCAGACAACTTAGCATAGTCATTGGAGATGTGTTTCCTTATTGTATTTTCTTACACGTGTAATGGTTTAAATTCCTTTACTACAATACTTACCTTATTTTTGTGTTCAAGTCCCCAGTCACCAACACCATTGTTACCGTGAGTTCTATGCTGCAGAGTCATCTAAAGACAGTAGGAGTAGTAATAAATTTCTTCAAAGAATTGTCACCCCACCGATTCGAACCCGGGTCTTTTTGTTTACGCTCAGTTACAACCACTATGCCGAAACAATTCATAATTGTTTTCATTCCTCAGAAATTCAAATATGCGTCCTCGTGCGTTATTTTGCTGACGGAAAATGTGGTTTCTCTCGATGTCGAGTAAACGCTTCACGAATTGCGAGAGGTTAAAAATTATTTTTAACACGGTTCTAGGTAATATATTTAATCAGCAAAATCCTCAGTGTACATTTTCATATCGTTGACGTAAATATACCTTCTACCGCAACACTTCGAGGTTTCTTTACGTCATGACTTCTTATCGCTGAGTCTTTTTTGCGTGTATGTGAATTCAAAATATTTGTTCACCCGTATATCAACGTACATGTATTTTTCTCTTATCTAGATTAATGCATCCCACATTTATTCACTGACTCATCCTTACGTGGGTTTCTTCGAGTGTCGTGAAGCCCTGGAGCTTTTAGTCGCATATTCGCCGGGAAGCCGCCCTTGGAGATTGGAACGCTGTTCATCAATGGTGACGCGCTCCATGTGGTCACGCCCTAGCTCTCGCTCTCGCTCTCGCCCACGCGCTCGCCCTCGTCTACGCCCTCGTCTACGCCCTCGTCTACGCCCTCGTCTACGCTCTCGTCTACGCCCTCGTCTACGCCCTCGTCTACGCCCTCGTCTACGCCCTCGTCTACGCCCTCGCCCACGCCAACGCCCTTGTCTATCATCTTCGTCAATGCACTCGCCTTCTCCCCCGTCATCACCCTTGGCCGTTCGCCACCACCATTGCAATCGCATTAGTCATTCATGTTTTCTTCATCTTCATAACTTTTGAGCCAACAATGGATTGGATTCAATTTTTTTTGTGTGGTTTGAACAAATAGATGCCTACAATTTGCGGTAAATCCTGTTTCCAGAACTTACGCACATCCCTTCTACATACTAGTATGCAGTAAGGAAAGACGAAAGTTTTGTACCATTTATAAAACACAAACCATAGAAAACCTTCTTACTACCCGGCTGCGAAGAGCAGAAAAGAGTGAACAGTGGAGTATGGCAGTATATGATCTGCGCTGTGACTCTACACCTCGTTTCTATTTTTGGTTGCGTTACTTCGTTTTAACAGTACATTATACATTATATACAGTACATTTTTAAAAATATATTTTTGTAATATCGGTAATCCGAGTTAAGGTTAGTGGCATTCGATTATTTCAAAGACTTTCTCAGTTGTGATCACCATCATCAATTTAACTTATTTTATCATTTTCCTCTTTGCGATGCATACTTCGTCTGTATTCTCCCTCGTCGAAGTGCGTTTACCCGTACGCACGTGAATGGGGTAGCATCCACGCACGATTGTCAGGAACTCTTTGTGAAGGAACGAGTTCTGCAAGACTGGTATAGCAGTACGCATACTAAGCACGAAACAACTCATTTACCCGGAACACGTACTCGGGAATGTCGTCGGTGGACCTTGTTCCGGAATAGCAGGCAAGTTACCTCAGGGGAGATGCTTGCATTAATGTAATTTCACAATAAATCCATAAAGTGTAGGTCACTCTGATTTTTTTCAGGAACAAAGTGCGAAGTGTGAAACTAAGCAACAAGTTAAGGCATTTCCGTGAGAAATATATAAAAAATTGCTAAAATTCAGGCTTGTCTCTCTCTCTCTCCAGAGACTTTGACCTGGAGATTCTGGAGTTCTAGTCCCAACCGGATTTTCGACAGCAGCTATATAGCAGAGTCGATTTCCGTATCTGTCCGGAGGAGAATTCTAGAGCTCGGCTGCTCTGATCGGTAGTTTTCTGTGATTTCTCCGATCAATTCCAGACAAATGCTGGAGCACAGTAGGTTCCTTAACAAACGTGCCGCGCGTGATCTTTTTATCCTCATGCGTGTCACCTGCTCTCATCTTCATACACACAAACCACACTATACCTTTTTTTTGTGGCATCTGTGGATAGTTTGTCCAATATGCGATTCGGCACTTCTTGCGTCTTTTTTGGTCCTACCGCAAGATGTCGCATAATCGCGACCGTATCAAGCAGTGCTGCAGATCAAGCGACTCTGGCGGCAGGACTGAGAATGACGCAAAAACTCTATCTTTTTGAAGCGGTCTACGCCATTTCTAATACATTTCGTCTGTTTAATACCCGCTGCAAATGGGGATAATTCGGGGCTTCAGGACATCAAGAGAGTAAGTAAAACAATGGAATCATCATCAAACACCTTCATTTCGATTTTGTAAATCTTTTGGACACTTGTTTCTGGCACACAGATTCAGAACAGATAAAAATGTATTTCTGGTCTCTGTTGATAAAAAAAGTTGAAGAAATAAACATTTCTTTGTTGGTGTTAGTTCTTGCAGATAATGCAACATATCTCAACATCAGCATTAATAACAGCAAATTTTGAATTCCATCTTGAAGATGCTACTCTAGAAAAACCCAAGTACAACACTGACATATTCAGCAGACTCACGGGGCCAATGGCCACAGCATTTGACGCGCCCGCAAACATCAGTGAATGAAGGACGCGTGGGCGATGCAGAGGAGCAGCGGGAGACGCCGGGAGCGGAGGCTCCTGCCGCCGGCGAGGGTCCTCCAGGCGTGCACCTGCCGGCGGCCGTGGGGCGCCTGGGCGTTTAGGCCTGGTGGCTGCCCGCCTGCCCGCGAAAGGCCCAGCCGTGGACCGGGCGGGGCGGGCGTGTAGCAAGTGCTGTTAGGTAACGCTGAAAAGTTCGCCGCCGAGTCCACGCCCGCGTCCGCGTCCGCTCGCTCACTCGCTCACTCGCGCGGCGCGCCCCCTCCGCTGCGCTCTCTCCTCGGCGCGGGCGGCGGCGGCGGCGGGGGCGTGCTGGGCCCACATGACCTAGGGTCGTATTAATGAAGCTCTGCCAGCAGCGCTCTTACGGGCCTGCCATCTGGGGGCTTGCTAGGAGCTCAAGGGCTGACTGAAATTGGCTGGAGGCCGTTCATAAATCGCAAAACCGAACACTGGCAGCCTGCTAGGCCTGGCAGGCCACTGGTAGAGGTTTATAAATACGGGCCCTAAACTTTAGCAGCGGAGACGGCCCTTGACCATCGCGCGAATAGTCGAACAGCAAAAGACCATTAAAACTCAACAACATAAAAACATATTAACGATTAGTAAAATTCGAGATGTGGCCCACTGTCGTTCGCTACTCGAGATAGTGACAGCCGTCACAGTTGTCGGTTTTGACCATAGTTCACTCCCTCTTTCGTATCTTTTACTACAGCTGAAAGTAAAATTTTTCGTGTCGTATTCTTTTGAGAGTCACATTTTCCTCCAATGAAAGAGCTTATGCGTTACAGCTATGGGAACGGGATTATTGTACCTTGGATTTTGTTTACCTCTTCAGAGCATTGCATTCCGATTATATTTAAGCAATAGAAAATTCTAACCCGACCACGCCATTTGCTGGCCATGATTCCCCAAACTCTTCAATGTGTTCTGTAACGGTAGCGTCATCGTGTTGTATAGGCGGGGGGGGGGGCGTCGCCACCTCAAAATGGGGCATGGCGGGGGGGAACAGCGTGGTGCGTGGCGAGAGGGGTAGGATCAGAGTGAGGCGGGGCTGAATGGCAGTGGTACAGGGCGGGGCGAGTGAAGCAGAGTGATGCGGGCGAGGCAGAGTGATGCGGGTGGGGCATAAAGGTGCGAAGTGGGCGGGAGAGAGGAGTGCAGGGCGGATGGACCAAGGGCGAAGGGGGGGTTTGTTGCGGAGTGGTGCGTGGGCAGGGCAGAGTGGCGCAGTAGTTTCCTTTTCCCGACTCGTCCTCTGCGAAGCTCTGGCGCTACACATTAGAGCCGTTTGTCAAGACATCAGGCGCTGGCGTCGTCGAGCCCGGAGAGCAATTATTCTTATCTTTTTTTCAGGGTCTAGGCACACTTGAATGTACGTAATAAAAAGGACAATTTACACGTTTTAAAAGGATTTTAACTAAGTGTTTTTCTGCTTTAGTTTCGATTTGTTGATTAGCCTCTTGATAAACCCAGAGCGAGTTGTTGCACGTTATAAAATGTACGCTTGTTGTCCACAAACAGTTTGTCTGCGCATAACACTCCTTGCATTCCTTGCTTGACGTTTCTTGAATGAAATATTCGTAACAACTGTCATTTACCGTAACTATTTTTTCTGTAAAGCAAATGCATCGCTTACGACGATCAGTTTCCCTAAATTGTCAAGATGTTCCAGTTATTTTATAAGGAGTGGATAGATGTGTTCAGAGAAAATTAATTCTCACTTTAGATGGTAAAAATCTGCATCGAATGCACCACCAACTCGTTTGTGGTTATTTCTGATTTAATGATTCCACCTCTGCCGTCGAAATGTAAGTGTAAGAACGAGTTTTGCCTTTTTGCTTCCGCCTCGAAATCTTCACGCCTGAGTCTCGTGGATCGCATGGGACCGATGGAGGATTAGTTGTGCATTCTTCAATTCGATGACATGGATTCGCTTTGGGCTAAAATACTTTCGCTTGGTTTTGTTCATAGCGTCCCACGCATTTGCTCTATCTTATGAAAACGAGAGTTCTGCATAAATAATTTTCAAATTCAGAAAATATCTCACGTGACATTGCGAGAATTAGTTTATTACGTATCATTTCAGTATCTCGCGCTGAGTAACGTTACTTGGGATTGCTAATTAATTCAATGAATAACAATAATAATAATAATAATAATAATAATAATAATAATAATAATAATAATAGTAATAAATAATTTCAATGATGGAGCAATATTGAAATAGGTGGTAGAGCACTTGGAAGAACCTTCAGGAAATACAGTCCTGTGTCCATTGCAAGCTTGGAATTCTCAGCTCGACATTTGAATCCTGGTACTGATGGTGGATATGTAGCACGCTGCTCCCTGCAGGGTTTCTCACCGGGAGCACCTAACAATGCCAACATAAAACACTCAGTCCTTTAGTCGATTTACGTAATTGATCGCTGTGTTGTTTTCGTTCATTCTTTTTAGTTTCTTTAGGAACGTGTTGAGGATTTTCCTGCTTTTCCTCGGAGTTGTGGAAAGAGTCGACTTCATTACCTACACCACAAATGCGTCTTCGCCGTACAAGCCGACAAACAGGTGCGTTGCGCCTTTGAAGTGAACGTGGAAAGTGCAAAGGTGGAAGCGTGTGGGGCGGGGATGGGTTGGGCGATGCTGTGGGGATAGTGGGATGGCCGGGGCTACGAAGTCGGGAGTGGGTGGGCGGGGCTGAGATGAGCTGGGGAGGCCGGGGGCAGCAAAAGTGGAAGTGGGTGGGGCTGGGTGGAGCGATGCAGTCGAGGTGGAAGTGGGCGGGGCCGGGCGCTCCGCTCGCCCGGCCGGAGTGGAATCTGCTGTCGCCGTCGCATCCGCCGTTGCGCAAGCCGCCATCAGCGCGCATGCGCCCGTCGCTTCGCCGCGCCGCTCCGCGCCCCGCCCCTCCCCGCCTCGTGGGCTTTACCTGTTGCGCTCGTGTGGCGTTGCCGCGCCGCGCCGCCTCCTCCTCCGCCGCCGCCGCCGCAGACGGCGACGGAGGCCTCGGAAGTCGGGTGGCAGTGCTCTGGGCCACCGCTGGCGAGGGGCCTCTAATAACACGAGGCTGTTATATTGCCTGAGCATAACCAAATGGAGGAACGAAAAGACGCTCCTAATGGCCGCTGTCCGTTAACAACAATTGCCACAAACGAGTTGTGACTAACGATGACGTGTGAGCACACTTATTCCAAAAAATGGTATTCCCTGTTTATGATTTTTTCTAATAAAAATGTGTATTACGAAAAGTATTGAACGACAAACGGCTGTAATATTCAAAACCAGACTCGGTTAGTTGTAATTATAAACTTAGCTGTCGCCTCGATGTACAAACTTCAACCGCGTCTGTCATTTGCTTTTTATCGGTTCAAAGACATTAATAACTGCCAACACAGGTTTTATTTTAGTAATGAACTACCTAGAAAAATTATATTATGAGTTCGAAAAAATTTATAATTTTGTTCAATATCAATTTTGATTGCGTATGACGTAAATATTGTAAGAGAGCCTCATTATTTCGTGACACTTAGGGCTTCTTAAGATAATAATCCGTCTCTGCAGGGATTGCAGTCTCTCCAATGTCAGATATGCAAATAGATCGTATATGAAAAATATTCCAAATACGAAAAATACTCGACATAATCCCGGTTTATGTGAAAGTGGTAGTTCCTTATCGAATTATTGTTGTTTTAGAATGGCACGTTCCTGGAACTCACAAGTTCCGAAATTAAATTTTGATTTTTTCTCCTATTGAAATATTTACATGTGGTGACATAAATGACGTCGAGCGGGTGTTCAGAAATCAAAAGTTCAGTGCAAATATGGACTTCACCAACATAGACTTTAGCCTACAAGAAATAATGGAACATTTGTGGAATGTGGAGATTGATGAATGTTTTTCCGATTCATTTATGGACTGACTAATTATTTAAATGAGAGCGCGATGTCTAAAAATGTAAATACAGGGCTCTAATACCCTCTAATACCAATCAGCTATAGAGGTATTGTAAATAAATTGTTCTTAGAATTAGTGCAGGAAATAGTTGACAGGATCATAAGAGTTCGTTCATAGAATAGATTAATAGATCTCATAAGGTAAACATTTCATGCCGAAACAGTTTAATGTATAGAGTGAATGCCACTGCCTTCCATCGAAATTGTTTTGGTTTTGAAATGCTCCTAATGATAATGATGAAGTGATTTTGATGGGCTCACGAATGAAAGTTGAAGTTCTTTTTCTGAATTATTTCTTTATTTAGTGTTTTTGAATTCAACACAACCCGCATGAAGGGGGAAGACGAAGGAAATGGAATATCTCCAGGAAGAGAAGGTCCGGGGTTCTGATCCCGGTGGGTTCAAATATTTACCCTTCGAGGCAGTCCATTTCAGATCTTTCAGAGAACCTTCTTTCGTGCCGTGGGTGTGTGGCAATGGCGTGTAAAACCTCTACGTCGTATGGTCGTAACCGCAGGCGCAGCGCGCGTAGCGCGGGACCAAAGAAGCTCCGTTTCGGGAGGGAGGGGGTGCAGGTGGCGCACCCGGTAATGACACGTTGACACCACCTCCACTGGCGGCGCCGGCGGCACGCCTCGGGCGGCCCAACCCAAACCCAAACCCGGCCCGGCCCGGCCCAGCCCATTTGCGTAAGAGCGCCGCGCCGTACGTTCCGCGAAGCGAAGAAGACGGGCTGACATTCGGCGCCGCGGCCCGCGGCCTCCTTCCCTGCCCTTCTCCGGTGCCATTTGGGCCGTGACGCAACGCGCGGTCGGGGGCGGGCGCGGGCGCGGGGCGGGGGCGGGGGCGGGGGCGGGGCGGGTCCGTCCCGAGGGCGGTGGCCGCCGCCTGCCCACCTCCCGACCGCAGCGCGCGCGCGCTCGTCCTTCCTTGTCCTTTCCGCCACCAACAAAGAGGAGCCCGGTCGCATCCTCCGGCCACGCCCGCCCCGCCCATGCGCCGCGCCGGGGACCTCGCCCTCGCCCTCGCCTCGCCGCGCCGCGCCGCGCCTCGCCGCGCCGTTGCCACATCGCCCACCAGCACGCCGCCGCCGCCGCCGCCGCCGCCGCCGACCAGCCGCTGGCCACGCCACGCCATGCCACGCCACGCCACACAGCCCGGCGCCGGCGCCTCTCCCGCACTGTGCCCGGGGGATGCGCACCCCCTCCCCACTCCAACTACCCAGGTGGACGCCCCCTCCCCCACTCTTCTTAACGCTCGGATTCAAAGCCTCCAATATTTCCAATTCAGTAATACCGTTCAAATAGAAATAATACGATTATTATACAACAATGGATGGAAACGAATTCTTCCATGACGAAAGAATTGGGGAGGAACCGTCAAAATACGGGATATTGTGCAGTGCAACTAAATCAGTTAAACTCACAGGCACCACGAATTCCACGTAAATGCCAAAAGCTACACCTGAGAAAAGCTGTACGTTCTCAAGTAGAGAGTTATATAAATTAATACATAATATCTTCACTTGAAAATCCAAATTCTGCAGGTTCTGTAATTCTAAATTATATTGATGTATGCTACGTGAATTTCAATAATACAAATGTACAATATCCAATCATACGATATATGTATAATATAAATAGAAATTATAATTAATGAATTGTAATACTGACTAATCCACGATGATTCATAGTTCTGAAACTCTTTCGAATTCAAAGGTTCTGGCGATGGCGGAATTCAGTCCCTACTTTGCATCGTTCGTTACTCATGATTCGTTGCGCGTACTAGGTTGTGTTAGATGGCCATACTGGTAAACAAGAGTGTGTATCAGAACGAGTTGGGACGAATGAAAACGTACAGCAAACGACACTAGAAAAGATGCAATGGTGGACATTTCTTCTTTATCTGAAGTACTGAATGCGGCAGTAATCGTTCATTTCATTGGCAACCTTCTTATTGATTTGGAAATCACGTAGTATTTTCTTCCGTCACTTGAAATTGCACGAATGATACGTGGGTAATTTCTCTTTCTCGTTCGTTATTCCTTCGAATTCTTTATTTATTGAAAGAGGGGTGTGCCTTCTTTGTATTGTGGAAGACTTTGTTAGGAGCGGGTCGTTTGGGGCGCATTGCGTGGTCTGCCTCCCGGCGCCATCCAGAGGGCACGCATTTCGCCCAGTCGTTTTCGGTGCGCAGAGCCCCGCGCACCGCCCACGCGCCGCGTGCGTATCTTATCACGCGCGCCACTCGTCGTGAGCCTCCCCCCCCCGCGCACGCCCACACCCATATGTTTACCTCCCGCGCCCGTCGCCACCCACTTCCTTTGGCAACGCCTTCTTCCTCTCGTCCCCTGCCCCCCGGCCTCCTCGCTCATTATCCGCCTCGCCCTCGCCCTCTCGTGCTGCTCGCCCGCCCCCCCCCGCCGCGCCGCCGCCCGCCCCTGCCCGCCGCCGCGCGTCCGCCGGCGCTGCCACGGAGCATCGTCGCGCTGGCGCGGCCGGCGTTACGTAACGGCGGCGGCTGACGGCTCAAGAGCGCCGGCTCGCGCCGCCCTCCCCCACACACGGTACTACGTCCGATTTCACTCGCAGGACTCTTAATTCGTTTCCTACTTCAGATTCTTTATAGCATTAATACTCGGGAGAGGAACATTCTTAAAGCATGCTTTTAAAAATATGCATTTATGACCCCAAAATTCGGAAATAAGCTCTTTAATGTGTAATTAAAATTAACAATATTTCATTTCATGTATAAAACGTTGGAAAATTTTAGGAGATTCGTGCTTGAAATGAAAATATACTCGTATATTTTTGTGCAAACGTTATACTATAATCTTCCTTGCTTTTCGGTAGAAATAAATGAAGTCACACAGTACATTACATGTCTTGTTGCATTTCCTCTGCTTGATTTCAAAATATGCTTTCAAGAAATATCCTACATTTGTATAAATATTTCAACATTACAGAAAAGAAAAAGAAACGTAATAGCCTAATGTCAATGTACTCGTACTTTTATCCGTCACTTTTTTACGCTCACAAATAAATAGATTGTATGAAAATGTGAAGGTTTTTGGAGATAAATCTCTATTTTAACGAAATATTCAAAATATGCGTCTATATTTACACGAATTTGCACCAGCAGGAAAAATCGACCAAATATGCACTAATATATTGGATCCAATTCTAACGAAATACTAAGAAGTTTCAGTTAATAGAATCCACTCGACTATTAAATTACATTCACAATTACTACAATTTATTTATGTACCCTTATAACAAAACAGCAAACAGTGAAATGGCGACGACTGTTAGAACTATAATGAAATCTTGAAAATAGTAGTAAGGATAAAATAATGAATGCCACTCCAAACTAAAAATATTTCATTCCCTGGTGAAAATTATTCACACTTCTCGCGAATTAAAACTTTTTTACTCTGAATACCATAAATTACTATTATAAAAGGTTTCATAAAAGGAAAACATTATAAAATCTAGCTTTCACACGGTAAAGTATGGAGTTTTAAAACAAAAATGAAATAAAACATGACGTATTTTCATCAAAGTTTTATGCAACAGCCAGTAAGCATTCACCAATGCCGTCGGGAGCAAAACAATAGGAGGGAACGACGAACTTCAAACGAAAACAAATTACGTCTTATTTGCGTCCAGTCGTAGGTTAGGTTAGTTCTCTGGAAAGAGAATAAAATAGATTAAAGGAGCCTCGAAATGAAATTGCTTGGCTGTGAACTATGGAGGGCAGGGAACTTCCAGATGAATATTAGTCGAACCCCCTTTTGTATACTGTAGTGGTACAGAGTATTACCGACTGTTGGCGGGGCAAAAATTGTTAAGTCAATTTGACCCTACAAACTTGTTTTAAGAAAAGTTTCATAAAATGTTCCATGAAGTTTTTATAAGTCGATTTTGAAATCTGACCGTGAACGATGCCTTTGCACGGGACGCACGTTCACAGCAGAACATCTCCTCCGGGAACACATTGAGGGATGGGTATGCATCATTCTATCGTTATTGAATGCTTACCCCCTGCAATTTTGACCTCTGCCCTTCACCGTTCGGATATACGCATTGAAATGAATTAGGACTTGAGAGCTTTCAACCGAAGAATTTGCTCTTAATTCGTTTTCGTATCTTTGATTTCTACACCCACTAATTCATTCGATACTGCATTGTAAAATTCACAGGTTCCAAAGAGATACGTAAATGTGATTGTTTTGTGTTTCCATGATCGCGTTAATATATAATTAATTGCGAGGGTATCTTTTAAAAAAAGGACAGAAAACTGTCCCAGAATGTTTGTTGTCCCGTTGGCTAGTTATACGTGAAAAACAAGCGCAACTATGTGTTTGAAAACGGCAGCGATATACACCATGTGGGAATTGTTTTTGTTAATTTTTAGATTCATTTATGAAGTTTATGGAAGCATAACGAGATGTGGGACAAGAAACATTTATTAGAATTCACGTAATGTTGAAGGAATATTTTCACTTCCAGAGCGAACTTGTGTGCAGCGCGAGTTTCCGTGAATAATATTGTTTAAGGACTTCCGTTCTCAAGGAATCTCGAGGGAGATGTACACATCAATAAATTTAAAAAACAACTCTTTTTAAAGATCAATCCTATTGTTTGCCTTAATAAATTGTGTTGTGTAGACGTCTCCGTATCAGTGGCGTAGTTAGGCAGGGGGGGGGGCGGTCCGCCCCGGTGACACCATTTTAGGGGTAACACCAATTAGAATTCTTTTAGTGAGAATTATATAATTTTATTGATATTTTTTAAATATATGCGTAAATTTAATAGTTATGCATTTAAATCTTAAACACTAAGGGAGCAAAGAAAACTAATAATATAAACTAAAACGCCGAACTATAACCGGTAAGCACCTATTATTCAATAGTCAGAGTCTCGATTTCAACGATTACTTTATCTTACTGGATGAACTGTTGATGTAAATAAGAAGCAACACTAACGTAATCATATGTATTATTTGTATAGAATTTCTTTCCTGTAACGATATCTATAAAAAGGGTATTAATTGCAGCAGTTGAATAAAACAGTCTTGCTACTGACTTCGAGAAAATTAGAGCAAGCTAAAATCTTCATCATTAATTTTCATTTCATGTATTCTGGTGCGAGTACAGTGCAAAATATTAAGAAAACTGCAAAACTAGTACGTGTGTTGTGTGTTCATAAAAACATGTAAATGTAAATAAATGCCATGTGCAAATATACTTGTATTTTTTAAAAAAAATTGTAAACTATTCAATAATATATATATATATATATATATATATATATATATATATATATATATATATAATTTGTGGGTAGGTGGAGAGTGATGCCATTAGATTTGTCCCGAGTGATACCAACTGAAGCTACGCCACTGCTCCGCGTAATGTATCCCATGTACTAACTCCAGAGCGAGTACCAAATATCTCGTTCGTGGTTTCTCCATTCGCTGCCATTTGTAGAGTGCGCGGTGATGCAATGTTCCGTGCCCTCCATGATGCTCTTTCTCATCTGTTGCGTCTCGGATGCGAGTTTCGAATGCGAGGCCAGAATGCCGTAACGATGAATATTTTAAACTCCGTATTTTCCATCCCATGATATTCATATGAGTTGTTTGCTCTAGTTCTTGTTTTTTCGACACTGAATAACATGTTTATGCGAGTAACGTGTGGGAGAGGTTCCTAGTCGAGTATTTTTTTCTTACCTGACCGGATAATTTCTCACTTTTGGGAAGACCGTTAGGTTTTACCATTTGAACGTATATAAAGTGATCATGAATGGTTCTAATTCAATGGTATCCATTTATGCGCATACCCTTCTGTAACACTCGTGAGAAATTTGGTTATTTGTCATCATTTTACCTTGCCGAATTAGTTCGCCGAAAATTGCTTTTAATTCAGTTTTCATTATTCTTTACCAACTACTTCGAAACACTACTTTGCTTAGTCGATGTTTCTAAATTAGTCTTAGTCTTAGTCTACGTGTATTACCGATACATTCATATTTTTCTTCATTGTTCCGTAATGTGGAATATCACATTGAAAAATAGAATGCAAAAAAAATTTTTAACAAGAGGTTAATTTTTTGAGCTACTTTTTACAAAAGAATATATTTTATAATAGAATCAGCTAAACTGCATTTTTTAGTTAGAACTCCATTTTCCTGAGTCAGTTTCAAAAGGATTTTCATGAGGCAGTTGGAGCTCCATTTTCCTGAGCCGGTTTGTAGCCGTTCGTTTTCGTTGGTGATTGCCAAGTGCTAGAGAATTGTTGCTTGAAACACTGCGCAAGGGGCATTAGGCTCAACGTGTGATTTTGTGAAAGAATGAGCTGTGATGCCTCGAGTGTGGTATATTGGGCTGAAAAATAAATTAAAACTTTACAAGTAAATTCCGTATAAATTAGCTTATCGACGCGTCATAACCATTAACAAGGAACCTATTTGCATGAGCTTAAGTGGTTTTTATTTAATAATAAAACCAATCAATGCCTACATTTTGTTTCATCGTCCGTTATTTTCGTAATCAATCCTTCAAGTAGCTGAAAAAGTCTGCTGAATGAAATGCAACCACGTACTAAATAAAAACCAACAAAAACACGAGAGTGACGAACTTTAAACAAAAAATAAATTCGATCAGCACAATATTCCTTCTGTGCCAATAACGTTTTGAACACGCGACAGCCATTTCGTTCGTATTCTTAAAATAAAGTGTATTCTTTAAAAGGTGTCCGGTAAAATTGAAAATCATGTTTTAGCCGGAGTGTCCAATTGAATTTTCTTTAGAGTGTATTTTCGCAACTCTTCCATTTTCACTTCTCTGATGATCGTAAAAGCGGCACGACGCTGACTTTATCGGATATAAAAATCGCTTCCTTTAAAGAGTCAATAGCGCATATCAGTGCATTGTCGTTGCTAAACGAAACGTTTTGCGATAACCGTGACCCCTGATATTTATGATTGTCCATATTGCTTTCACCGATTCGTTAAATATTTCAATTTCATTATCAGAACACAAAGAGAGATTCTAAAAAAATTGAATACTTTTTGCTCTCTGTTTATCAGATTTCCTTGGGTGGGACTTTTAAAGTAACGGGTTGTAACTTTACTTTGGTTCATGATGTATATTAGTAACGCACTTTTGAGAATTATAAATTAAAATTGATTGAATTTCACATAATGAATGAATGAATGGAATGAATTTCACCTGCATGCATACATGCATGCATTTCTTTAATGTTGAAATTGTAGGTATGTGACCAGAGAAACTATCATATGGAAAGATCTGACATATAAAAATCTATCGTTCTGAAAGGAGTTGGAATAGAACAGACACATCAAGAGCGTGGGTGAAGTAACAAGATACTGCTCTGCATTTCCCGGGCGCGAGATTTAAAAGTACGGGTTGAACAAATTGCAAAATATGGCGACACGTCACTGCCCACCTGATCCATGGCAGGCATTTGGAGAAGTCAGTTGAGACTTTTCCCTAAAAGTTAGCAATATTAATTCCCATTTCATGAGCTGAAGCAAAGAAATGTTGCATTAAAATGAAATAATACATCAGTCAAATTTCAAATTGTCAATTTAGAGTAAAACTAATATTTTAATGGAAACTCTTGTAATCTAAAAGAATCTTAATTTCGTAATTGTGTCAATAATAGTATTACTTTCCTACGTTGAGGTTCGGAGAGCTAAAGAAATTCTTGTCTGTTAAAAGAGCTGTCCGCCCGTAAGCAAGATTTGTTAATTTCTGGAGACTTGCTAATTTATTTTATATTTATTACTATATACAACAAATAACTGAATGATTTTAAACAACACAACAAAGTGGAAGCATAGAATTTGGTATTTATTACTATTCTTGCATCTTGGACAATATGTGTATACAAGGCAGAATTCAAAAAGGAAACGAACATGAAATAAACTAATTAGTAAAGTACCTGTACAAACGTAATTCAAGTCTGGGTTGTCCGATAAATCATGACGCAAACATTTTCGTATAAACTCATTATTCTTCTGGATACTTCCAGCGAGCTTTGTACTTGCCTTCCCTAGCTGCAGCTTATGTTCGTAAACCCCTTTCTTGCTCTGGAGTCAAGGGAAGTGCCTCGTGCCCGCAGGAGATACTTCCACCTGTCTTCCCGGGCGGGCAAGTAGCTCGAGAGGGTGCATTTTGACACACCTGATATGTAACTAAACAAATGTGCATCTCTCATTAGTTAGTTTTTGTTACGAATAGTATGTTTATTCCCTAACGCGAACAGTTTCTTCCTTGAATTCAATCCTCCTTGATTTAATAATTCGTTGGCTTCTCCGTCCAACGTTCGACATCGTATTGTAAATAATAAACCATATACCTGTTTGTGGAGAGTTTGTATGTTTCTGCAATGAACATTTTTGCCTATAAAGTATTTTCCAAACCAACTTTTGACTACTTGTTGCGGCTCAGCAGCTCAGAATATCCAGGTAGTTTATTAGACAAAATATGCTTAAAATTGTCTCAAGAGCTTATTTTCTATCGTTCGTCGTTTCCTCTTCGGGCATCCTGTCTGTATGTAGATAGATAAGGCTGAGGTTAACTGTGGGGCGAGCGATTTCTCAAAAACCGCCAGCAAACGAACCAGCGGAGCAGGGGCCGAAGAAAGAGCGAGCGTCCGCCCGCCCCCGCCACTGCCCCTGCCACTGCCCCCGCCACCGCCACCGCCCCCGCCCCCGCCCCCGCCACCGCCACCGCCACCAACACCGCCCCCGCCTCCGCCCCGCCGCCCCGCCCCGCCCCGCCGCCTCGCCCCGCCACCGCCACCGCCGCCTCGCCCCGCCACCGCCGCCCCGCCACCGCCACCGCCCCAGCCCCAGCCCCAGCCCGCCACCGCCCCAGTCCCGCCACCGCTCCTGCCCCCGCCACCCGCGCCCCCGCGCTGCGGCCATTCGCGTGCGCGACTCCCGCGCGGAAACTCCGCGTAGCCGTGACCTTCAGGCCGGCCTGCGTGGAGCCCGTCTCCGCGCCCGCGTGCCTGGTGCGGCCGCCGCCGCCGCCGTCGCCGCCGCCGTCGCTGTCGCAGCCTCCTCGGAATCCCGCGTCTGCGCCGTGGAAGGTCGCCCCCCACCCCCCCGGAGTTGCGCCAGTGAAGCCTCCCATACACGAGCAGCGCGGCTCGCAAGCCTGGATCCCGCCGCGCGTGTAAATCCGGAAAAACGACTTGCTTTTTGGAATTGGAGTTCCCGATTGGGTGACAGTGCCTTCCCTCTCCTTCCAGGACGTGACTTTGAAGTGCCACTGTGATTAAATCGGAGTGTAGCGCCTGAAGCGCAGTAATCAAACTGGATGGAATCTATCCAATAATGATCGATGCTTCATTTTTCGTGCACTCTGGTCCGTTCCATTTCTGTGCGATGAGAAAAGGACGAACAAAAACGAAAAAATGCTGTGTGAAGCGGGCTTGACCGGCGCGATCTGCGGTCGCTGGTGTGCGAACACATTTGGGGAGGAAGCTGGCGAACATATTTGTTTTGAAAATACCTTGCGTTATGAATAGCCTGGCGTTCTCTCGTTTAACAAGTTCGCAAATCGCTTTCCAGTAAGAACAGAATTTGATATCGTTTATTTCCCACTTGCTTTATTTCTACTTTTATACCTCAACAACAACCTCACGATAAACATGTCTATAGGTGGAGTTCTAGAATTTCAGTATGCGACCAAAGAAGTACAAGAAAAGTTGGAAGACTGACTCGTTGAGAAGAAATGAAACGTGAAGTAGGACGTTCGTTTATGGACTCGAACAGCTAGAAATAGTAGAACATGCAAACTTCAAATGGCGAATTAAAAGGAAAATTAAATGGAGAGTATTTGGAAAAGAACAGCCAAACGTTTTAAGTTTAAATGATAAGTGAAAATGTTTAAGTATAATCTATGGACAAGAACAATAGGAAGAGAAAGACATGGAAAATGGCGTATTAAAAGAAAATTTGTGTTGAGTTTAAGTTTCAAGAACAAAAACTCTCAATCGAAAAGAATAATAAATAAAGTAAATAATTTTTAACCACCCTACTGAAAAGTAGGAGACCCTTCCCCTATGTGGGATGTTATACGTGTTATTACTATAAACATTTATATATAATCTCTTTTGCTGTTATTAATGCTGATGTTGAAATATGTTGCATTATCTCCAAGAACTAACACCAACAAAGAAATGTTTATTTCTTCAACTTTGTTTATCAACAGAGACCAGAAATACATTTTTATCTGTTCTGAATCTGTGTGCCTCAAACAAGTATCCAAAAGATTGAGAAAATCGAAATGAATGTGTTTGATGATGATTCCATTGTTTTACTTACTCTCTTGATGACCTCAAGCCCCGAATTATCCCCATTTGCAGCGGGTATTAAACTGAAATGTATTAGAAATGGCGTTGACTGCTTCAATAAAAAAAAAAAAACGTCAATGAACCGATCCTTGTTCTTGCTTTTGCAGTCGCTTTAGAACGGCCTTCACTGCCCCCCCCTCAGCCCCTTCGCCCTCTCCCTGACCCCCTTCCGCCCAGACTGCCCTGGCCACCCCCACATACGCACGTATAAGGATGGCGATTATCACAGAAATAACCTGTTTAAGATTTTTCCGAATTTTTCACCTTTGGTTCAACCTGGCGGTTACAAAAACTCTCAGTCATCATTTTTAAAAAGATAGCGTTTGCACACAAAATTGTATTCCCATGGGCACGTTATCTTTTTTTTTTATTTTGTATAATAATACAAACCAAATCTACCATTTTACACAATGTTTGTTACGTATTTGGATTACCAACATGCAGGTTTAGAAGTAGACAGTTGCATTCAAAGAAATGTAGATATTAAAAAGCTCGATGGCAGAGTTTTCGTTAGTATTTACAGTGTTAACATTTAACCACATTTGAACAAAAAGGAAACCGCCCCCCCCTGCGTACAAATTTCTTTAATTTTGTCTCTTTTCCATTACCCGGGTTCGTCCGATTATTGGATTTGAAAAAATCCCACCCGTTATCACCGCAGGAAAAAAAAAAAAAACTCCTGGTGGACTGCAACTGAAACCCAGTCATAAACCGGTAGGTTGGTTATTCTTTCGCCTACCGCAGTCGTCTCCGCCGCCGCCACCGCCACCACCACCGCTTATCTGAACGGCCTCGTTCTACAGCGGAGGTCGCGCCTGGCGCGGCGGCGTGCTGGAGCGGGAGCGGGAGCGGGAGCGCGTGCGGACGCGTGATTCATCGGCAGCTCCCGCCGCCGCCGCCGCCGCCGCCGCCGCCGCTGCTGACTGCGCTACTTCCGTTGCTGCTGTGCGCCTGTACGCAAATGCCTTCGCTGGCGTTCCGCAAATCGCCAATTCAGCTCTCGCTCTCTTCCTGCAGCAGAATTCGATGACGGTTGTTTACCACATGCACTTATTCTACCTTGATTATTTAATTGTATTGGTTTTCTGATCTAAATAAACAGACACAAACCTTTTTCATTGACTGTTTATTTCTTGACGTTTCGACTCTAGTTGGAGTCTTTTTCAAAATCTAAAAAAGTAATAAGTTGTTACATTCAAATAATGAAGATTCTATCAATAAGATTGTAAATTATTATATTTTAGTACATTAAAAATATTGAACCCTAATAATAAAACACTTAGTGACATACCTATTGTCCAAGTTTGTTAAAAACGCGTTAAAAAATTGTGGATGTTATAAAAATCACTGGTCCCTAGTTTATGCTAGGCGATAGATATTTTCATCATTTATATAATCATGCACATTCTCGTCGGTTAAAGAATAGGAACTCGTTCCTTTTTCGTTCTAAATATCTCCCAGGAAGACACGTTTGCCTGTACGAATGCTCACTCAAACCACGTGTGTTGCGTCTCACGTCCCATTCTTCGGCTTCCTTCCTTGCCTTCTCAATTCCTATCCCCATCGCCGCCGCTGCCACTAAACTCGATTGTGAAGCGACGTGTTCGCCTGTCCGTCATCGGAAGTTCGTTCACAAACCTCCCTTTTCAGATCGACTACATCACCACTAGCAAACCGAGCCACACCCCTCAAGCCTACAGGTACCCCCAAGGCGCTCGACTACTTTAAATCGGTCGTTCCGGAGCCGCCGCCACCGCCGCCACCGCCGCCGCCGCCGCTCCGCGGAGGTCGTAATAGAATGGAGCTTCGAAAAATAAAATGACCACTTTAGGGACTCTGTGAGTTATTTTACTCAACGGGAGAATACGTTGCGCTAACGTGTGTTGGGTGTAATGTGTGCTGTAGCATTCTGTGTTCGGCGAGTAGTGAGCGACTGTTCGCTCAATCTCGAGTAGCGGAGGTGCTCGGCGAATGTGAAGTGCCCACAAGCCTCTTGTGTGGCAGGTACCGTAAGTGTCTTCGTTGAAAGTTATCTTCCGTTTGACGTCATACGTGAAAATTTCATACTGGTTTTCTGATATAACTACGAATTCTGATAGCTTTCAAAATAATAATAATAATAATAATAATAATAATAATAATAATAATAATAATAATAGTAATAATAATAATAGTAATAATAATAATAGTAATAATAATAATAGTAATAATAATAATAGTAATAATAATATAATAATAATATAATAATAATAATAATAATAATATAATAGTTATATAATAGATGCCTATAACTTTCCTGACAAGATTGCATCTCTATTACGCGCATGTATTTGTGCTCCTCCATTGTGAAAGTCATAAATCTCTTATTAATAAATAGATCATAATAAATAAATAAATTCAAAAACATTGAAATTGTACGTCTTTTTCGATCTTCTCTGGAAATATTTTACGTAATACTGAGAACGTTCTTCCAACCGCTTGCTCCAGCAAGGCGCGATTCATTTGGGCTTAGCCGACCATGGCGACGCTACAAAACAACGCGTAGCGGCGGCGGTGGCGGCGGCAACACCTGGCGAAGCGGCTGCTCGATGCCTCCAGACGTCGTCGCTTCTATCTATTTCACTAATTTCCAAAGCGCGCGGACCTGCTCTGTTGGCTCAGAGCCAGCATTGCTGCAGTTTCTGCAGTGACTCTAAGTCGGAGGATCTTGGGTACGCGTCCCGACGGAGACGAGCTGTAAAGGTAGGTCAAATGCAGTTGCTTTCGGAAAGAGAATTCTAGCAGCCGGCTGCTGTGATCGGTAGTTTTCCGTGGTTTCTTCGAACAATATTCTAGGCGAATGCCGGAGCAATACCGTACACATTCGTTATTCGGCGAACACCGAGCAATCGCTCGCCGAATCCCGAGTAGTGAGGATGCGTTGCTTGCTATTTGCCGAGTGACGAACATTCGGGGTTCGCCCTTCCCACCGCGTGTCGGACTTTTGGACACATCAAAGAGAACGAACATTCGCCGAACACGTCAGCTGCTCGGGATTGGTCGAACACTAGCTCGCTGCTCGGCGAATGCCGAATGTGTGGAGCCGTCTTAACAAGAGGGCCACGGCGAGCTTCCCTTGAACTTTCTTGTCCTATGCTCTCCGCTTACGTTCTCACACTTTCATGTACTGCACTTCCACACATGTCGGGAGACCAGTTGGGAGCTTAGAGCTTGTTCTGGCTGGGGCGGTGCTCCGCAGGTGGAGGTTCCGTGATGAGAAAAACCTCACAAGCCGATGTCTAGGTCGGTACTTGATCCAACCATCTAGGAGATGTCTCCCGAGATAAAGCATTCACTACACTAATAGGACCATAGAAGTTGGCATGCCCCAAAACAATCAATTTAATGCGCGCAGAAAGTGAAAGTGTTTCGGCAGATATTGTGTACCTCGGAAACCTATGACCACATGAAAGTGTGTATGTCAATGGTTTCGTTAGATACTCAGGAACTTGGGGAAAATCCAAAAATTGTTGGCCCTTTGTCGTTCATGTATACGTGTTGTCCCGAAAGGTCTTAGAGTCTCCTGACCTTAGAGGAGACCGCGTGTGGTCTGGTGTTAAAAGTTAATGTGTCCCCATGAGAAGCATAGTGGGTACCCGGATAGCCAAAATCGGCATCCCTTGAAAGCTGGAAAAAGCCCCCGGAAGAAAAAAAAATCATTATCGCTGTGGCGCTTTGCGCACTTTTGCTTCATTTGCAATCATTTAATTTTATTTTGGTTGACGTTATAATGCACCTCTCTATTGTGCGTCCCTGAAAGATTCTCTGGCTTATCCCTACTCTGATTCACTGAGAACCTTTCCTCTTGCTGCACATTATATGTGTGAATACACAGCTAGATTTATAGCCTACCAACCTTTCTTGCCCCCCCTCTGCCTCTCACCCCCACAAGATTCTGCAAAATCCCTCCATCCTTCCATTTCACTTCCATCTTGTCAGCGCTGTTTCTCCCCTGAGTTCTGCCACTGTGGTTTCGTCAGCTCTTCTGTTTCATAGAGCGTTCGCGTATTATTTGCAAAGGTCACGTCGTTAGATAAGCCTCCAGGATAAGAGTGCCAGCTGCCCGAGGGGCTTTCCGTTTTGGCGAACCGGTTCCTCTCTTCGGTTTAGCTTTCGACCCCTCGCGGCTGCCGTCTTTTGTCTGCGCCGGCGCCCCCGCCCGATGTTTGTGTATTTCCACCTGGGTGGAGAAACGTCCTCTGCCGCCTTTCCCTTCCGTCGTAAAGGTTCCTTTTTTTTTTCATTACGGTCCATTTGAACTTGCCCTACCAGTGTTATTGCGTTCGTAAGGCCTTAAAGTAATTATGACTTTTGGAAGTGCTGTTTTCGACATTTTATAGTTAGTGAATCTTGACTTTAGCGGTCACCAATTCCGTCAACAAATTGGCTATGAAATGAGGTGACCGTTTATTGAGGTTTTGAGGTTACGGGAAGTGTAAATCAAATATAATTCTACTCTTTGCTATTAATTAAATATGTTTATTTAACGTTTTTCATTACCATAAATAACAAAATGCAATTTAAACAAGATATTTATGATAATTTGCATCCTCTCGGTTTATATCAAAACTTGACTCATTACCTGAAAATATAAGAAATCCTTTGCGAAATAGACTGTGGATGGCATTATTCGAAATACCCCTGCAATACGACCCGTCGTAGCAAAATATTAATTTATTAAATCAATAGTAATCTCTACCACTTTCTGCTTATTGTTATAATACAGTACACATCAATTGGTCGCTTAGACTGTGGCCTCTTAAAAGAAGGAATATTAACATGTGTCTTACGAGAAAAAACAAACAATCGGTTCCCCGAAAAATGGCTGCCTTCCAGGTGATCGCGTAATCGAGGTGGTGGTTCGTTCAGGTTAACTGTTCTTATTCTATTTACTCACGTTGCGGTACCAAATTTGTTCACAAGTGCTTTAATGTTTTCACGAAAGGGATACATTTTGTGATCCATTATGCTAAAGAATATCAGGATATAGGGTGTGAGTCTCGAGATATACTACTCTGCAAACCGGGAGGGGTTACTCAGTGCATCAACTGATGTCACTGCAGTGCCTCTGACCGGGATGTCTTAGGTTCGAGTCTCAGCAGTGGTAAGATTTTCGACACTAGCTTGCCAGCTAGAGCGAAAGCTGTCTGGAGGAGAATTCTAGCGGCCGGCTGCTCTGATCGGTAGTTCTCCGTGGTTTCTCCGATCAACACCAGACGAATGCCGGAGCAGTACCCCACCAAACGGGCCACGGAACGCGCGCGATCTATCCTTCCTCTTCCTTGTTCTATGCTCTTACACACACACTCACACACACACACACACACACTAATATGCGGTACACTGCCACGCATGCCGAGAGACCGGTCGGGAGCTGAGAGCTTGTCCCGGCTGGGGCACAGCCCCCCTGGTGGGAGGTACCTGGTTGACGGAAACCCCGCTAGCCGACGGTAGGTCGGCACCGGATCTTACCGTCCAGCGGGGTAAAATCACCACCACCTCCCGATGAAAAAACGTGCACTACACTTACGGGACTAATGTCATCGGAAGTTAACGTGCCCGGAATCACTAACAATATACCAATCAACCAAGTACTCTGTAATCAAAAGCTTCAAACTCAGAGTAAGTGGCTTGCATTTGATGATGAAGTGGGCAAGGGGGTCCTTTTTTTAATTTTCATCATTTCGAGATCTTGTACATTGGATAATTCAGCGGGGCAATGATTTTAAACTGAATCCTATAGTGTATGTGGTTGCATTGTACTAAAAATATTTGCCGAGAAGCGCAATGCCTAGAGGCATGGATGTTGGGTGGACGCTGAGGAATATTTTCCCGCGCGTGGAGTCTCCCTCGACCTGGCTCTCCCCGCGAGGGCGGCGCGCAGGTGAGGGCAGCCGTTGGGGGCGGGGCCTCCTCGGCGGAGCGACCCGCGCAGGGGGGGGCGCGCGCCGGGGGCCGGGGGCCCCGGAAGGGGGGGGTTTTTCCCGCCGGGCTCCCCAAGTCCTCGGGGCGGAGCGCAGCTCGAGCAGCGGGCGGCAGGGTGTCGTCTTCTCTTTCAACACGCCCAGCCGGGCTCTGCCCAAGTTGTAAATAATTGTGTAGTCATCTCATCTTCGAGCATCGGCGTCGGCGGCTGCTTCGCCTGGGCCCCGCCCCGCCGCTCCCCGCCCCACCCAGCCCCGCCCTGCGCGCGCGCTCGAGAGGGGGAGGGGCGGGCGTCTCGGCGAGACGCGACGCGACGCGACGCGACTCGCGCGCGCATCCGGGACGCGGCGGCGGTGGGCGAAGCGCGCGCGCGCTCGCTCGTTCGCTCGCTGCTCGCAGGCGGCCGCGCCCTGCGGCCCCGCCCTCCCGCGCCCGACCCTCCCGCCCAGCCCCGCCCCGCCCTGCGCGTGCTCCGCGCCCCACCCGCCTGCGTTTCGAATCAGGTGCGCGGCGGCCGGCGTCGCCTCGCCTCGCCTGGCGACCCTCCGCCCGGGACAATTGTTCTTGGCGTCCGGTCGTGCGCGGCTCATCTTCGGAATTGGTCCGGCGCGGCGCGGGTAGGGCGGGGCGGGGAGGGGCGGCGTGGCGTGGCGTGGCGTGGTGTGGCGACGCCGCCCGCGGGCGGGCGAGGGCGGACGGGCGGGGCCGCGCAGCCGCGTCCGGCGCGGTCGCCGTGGACCGGGGCCCGCCCAGCGGTCGTGCGCCCGCCCAGCGCCGCCCAACGCCGCCCAGCGCCGCCCGGCGCAGTCAGGCTTTGTTCCTGTTGACGTGGAAACTTGTTCCGAATCTCTGGGGCTGCGAGTGCCGCGCCTGGGCTTCCATGCGCGCGAGGAATGCGGCGCCCTTCGCCTCCGCCACCTGACCCAGCTGCTCTTCCGCTCGCAATAACCCTCGCGATGGGGATTATCAGTTCAGCACGCCGGCTGCTTTACTCCTCTGTTTACTGATTAGAAAGTGTTGCTTTGCGGTACGTGTATGCGAAAATAGGCTTTGCCATGCGTGTTCCGCGAAGAAGTCATGGCCATATAAAACAACAGGTTTGCGACAACTCGTCAGATACGTCTGAGCAAAGTAAACAAAACACTGGGGCGACATGATTCAATTGGCTGTCGCCCAGCACATCGACAAAGATTCCGAGTATATACTTGTTAGTTTCAAGATTTCATACTAATAAATAATGCTCGCAACTCGTACGAAAGCGTATTTGGGTTTGCCGACATCGTGCTAATTTCAAAACGCCAGAATCGGCTGCTTTCATCGCCCCATTCCTCAATTCGTACACCGAAGACACACTTTCTCTGTACCTGTTACCAAAATAATTAACTTTGTCTCACCTGGTGCACCTTCCGCAAAAGTGTCATGTGCTTTAATATTTGAGGTGTTCTTTTGTAAATAATGCTCTCTGACGTTCTGCGTGAAATCCACGTTGTTATTTTTGAACAAGAAGAGGGAGAACCTTCGCCTATATTCCAAATGAATTCAGGATCGGGTAACAAATGGCACATACGCAATGGCCTGTTTCCTCTGTGTAAAACCGCACTTTCACATTGCATTTCACTGCCGAACAGTTACCGTACTTACTCTCCCCCTCCCCTCCACGGTCACCCTGTAGAGGCGGGATTTTTTGCGTATCAGTGTACGTATGGGCTGTAGCCTAGCGGTTAAGCAGCATTAACTTTCATTATTTATGCTGAAAATAAAATGTATTTTTTATTTGTTGACTTATTGTTAATTTATACATTATTACGCGAAGCGAAAACTCTCTACATATTTTTAAGCATATTGCGTGCATAGAGGAGTACGAGATTTGGCAGATATAAAGTTTTTATGAAGAAGGAGTGCAGAAACCAAAACTTTTTATATAATCTGTGTTACAAATATATTCTATAAAATATTTCGCGTGCAGATGCAACCCGCAACACGCTGAAATACACTACGGTGAAACATTTTACATCGATGTATCATTACATGTTACTCATTACATGTAACGATGTCTCGTTACAGCCAATCTAATATGGAAAGTGTCGAGACTTGGTTGGATGATGTCGAGGTGTGCGACGGGTGCCCTCTTGCCGCATAGGAGCGCCTCTTCTAATTTGTCTGGGTTGGAATTATTCTGTTTTCATTTGGTTAAAAATTTAAAATCATGTATTTGATTAAAGTTTTGTGATCTAAGAGATGATTGGCAGGTGTGATTATGTTGTATTTTGTATGTCAGCATGTAAATGTTCTTAGAATTTTTGTTTAAATGATCTACCGGTTTGGTCAATGTATTGTGCATTAGAATTGAAAAAGGAAAGGGAGTAAACATTCAGTGTTGGGGATTGTTTAATAAATAATAATACATATTAATAATAAATTATGAATGTGATTACTTATTATTATTAATATTATCATCAATATTAATGCACCATATATTTCTGGAAGACTACTCGATTCACATTTCCAATAAACAAAATTGTCAAACATTGTATTATTTCTTTGATTATTTATTTATACTTACACGGCTCTTACATTTATTAATATTTAATTCGTTTTTATATTTACTATGTACAGTATATGTTAAATAAATAATAAATTGTGTGGTATAGTGGTAATTATCGTATAGTGGGTTTGGGTCGTTATTTATTTAAATCTACATAACTCGTTGCTAATGTTCTTATCTTATCTCTTTTCAGGTAAGAGACTACTCGTCTACACTTCTTTCGTTGGAAGAGTGACAAGAAAATGGTGAGTTATGTTCGTACAAATATTCATAGTTAAAACAATTGGATCAAAGAATCGCTTCTGTATCTCTTCTTCATCTTTTCTTCCATTTTACAAATATTTTGAGAGGGAAACAAGACAAAAGGTGTTGAAATGTATTGAATTCGACCTACACAGAACTTGTAGCCATTTGGAAGGAAGTATTTAAATCAGGCAACCTGTACTGTGAAATGTATTATCTTACCTGAAGGAAAAGTAAAAGTGTATGGAGAAATCCGATGTATCGGAGTATGTATTCGTGAGAGCGCCAACAGGTGATGACGAGCACTTAATGCAGCCAGCGTTTTGCGGCTGGAGCATTCTGCTGATGGGGAGGTCGCATGTTCGATTCTCGCAATTTGCTTGAGACGAATTTGTAGCTCCTGCCGGAGTGGAATTCGTACGCCACAGCAGTGATCAGTGGTTTCTCTGATGGCCTCCAGGCGAACGCCGAAACAGACCTATAGAACATGGACCACGGACCGACCGCGATCCTTCTTTTCCTATCCTTAGAGTCGATTCTATCCCCATCTTTAAGGTCGATGATCTAATTGAAAAGTAGTCGTTTCTGTGACTCCCAGACAGCAGAAAACTGATGATGATGGCTAAGCCGTCGAAAGCTGCTCTTATTGAAATAAATAGTATTGTTGACAATGACAACACCTTCAATCATTTCAATTATGTAAATGTCAACTACAACTCACCACTAAACCAATCGATGAGCTTATCTGAAACGACTCTTCCCGCAGAGATCTAAGAAAGTCAGTGTAGTATCAGAGATAGCCCAATGGGGACAGAACGTTTAAGTGCTGTTCAGCCAGAAAAATAAGATAGTATTTGTAAAAGCGTTATAATATGTTCATTCAATTGCAAAAATAAGTATTAGGACTTCTAATATCCTATTGTAGCAGCGTCTTTACTTGGGATGGAGGGAACGATGCCCTAATGGACGAGCGTGGTGCTTGGTGGCTGCGGAGGGAGGCTGTCCCCTGTCCCTGTCCCGTAAGCGGGCGGTTCTCCGTTGGGAAGCGCCCGGCGCCGGCGCGGCAGCTGTCTCCCGCGGGCGGGGCGGGGCGGGGCGGGGTGGCCTTGCGGGGGCGGGCCCCGGGCGACTCCCGGGAGTGATCCTACGTACGTGCGCTAGCTACAGCAGGTCGAAGTCGCCCCTTGTTTGGAGTTTAGTTTAGTTTAGTTAATGCCTTATTTTACGTGGCGAGACTCGGACCATCAGGCCCGCTCTTCCGTCTAACCACGCAAATTTCGATACGCTCCTTTCACCACCAAGCGGAGAAAGGAGGTATTGTCTTGGGCGACGAAACTGGCGGATCTCAATTTTGCTCAGAGGCTTCTTTTAGGCTTGAGGATCTTTTACATGCAGTAAATCTACTACATGGCGCAGCCGGTTTTACTTCCCCTCCGAAGGAAGGTGTACGAGGGATTTTTTTAACGGCGAAGGGGAGGCGCATTCTAGGGGTTGACTGCTGATCGGAAGTTTTCGTAGTTTCTCCGATCAATACCACGTGTGTATTATGCGTGATCATACCTTCCCCTTTTGACCCATCCTCTCCACTTTCACTCACACACTTACCTGCACTACCACAAATACCGGGAGACTTGCTGGGACCCGACATTCCGCTCTTACATACCTTGAGGGGGAAATCGCCCGCAAATTGACGTGTAGGTCCACGCCGGATCTCATGTTCCAGCGGGGGAGAAACACTGCCGTTCTGGACACACAACATACACTACACTTACGGGATTAATGAACATAGTTGAGGTGCCCCTTAATACGAAATAATCGGACTTCATAAGGGCGTCCACTTGGGGTTTACGCGTCATGAAACTATGATAAAACGAAAATTTTAAAAATCGTCCTATATTTTATCCGTTTAAATCATTGAAATACAATTTTAGGGTATTTTAAATGTTTTATAGGTATTCTTTGTTTTTTATAGGGGTTATACTTTGTTTTTATTCGTGACACTTCGAATATTTCAAGCTTTGCAATCTATAACTTTCTTACGAAGGAAAAACTAGGTGTGTGTTAATCGTAATATTGGGTAAAACATCTTGTTGCAATAGAAATACCCAATTAAGCAAATGAGCTCAATATAATCGAATACTATTCTTAAATATTTTTGGATGTACAGAACCACGTACCTACGGAGTCTTCATATTAGCTGGGAGATGATGTAGTAGGTGAGAACCTCCTTTCTTCTATACATAAATGAACCTAAAGGAAGGAAGGAAGATCCTGTCCTGGCTCAGCCTCCATTACGTGAACTCCATCATATCGGAAGCGAAAGGCCTACGCTTGGCCCAACCGGAACGGAGCTCCTGCCAGTTCGACGCTCTGACCAACGCAACGGGACCTAGGGCCTCGACCAGGGCCCGCGCACGTCGTGCTCAGGGTCCCTCAGGCTCCAGTAGACGCCCTACCCCGCGCCGCTCCTCCACGCCACGAATAGCCGCACCACATCACGCTACAGACTGCCATGCCACGCCACCCCACGCCATGTCACGAACCACCACGCCATGCCTCGCGGCAATCCGCCATTCCAAGTAACGCCCCGCCAAGACGTGCCGCGTCTCACACGCCACTCCGCTCCATGAGCCACCGAGCCACACCACGCCCCCCAACCCCCCCGGCCCCACGCCACACCCAGCCCCGCCCGCCCGCCCGGCCACGCTACGCCACACCACGCCACTCCACGCCACACCAGGTCTCGCCACACCGTGTACCTTCGGCCCGCCTCTCCTCGCCATACCACGCCACCCCCCCCCCCCCCCCCCCCCCCCCCCCCCCCCCCCCCCCCGCCCCCCCCCGCCCTTCCCCGCCCTTCCGCGCCCTGCCCCGCCCTTGCCCGCCCCGCCCTGTCCTGCCCTGCCCTGCACACTTCGTCCCGCCAAGCCATGATAGGCCACGCCCGTCGGCCAGCCGTCCGGTCGCGTCAGGTAATGGTAGGGTTATTGGGCTCACAGGAGAATTATAGTCATCGGGTGCTGTCTAAAATATTTCTCCTTTCCCGCACCGTCTCATTATTTCCCCTCTTTTCACTTCTCCGCGAGGCAATGTGAATGTCGTGCTGTGTACGATCGCGACAATCCGCTTGAGTATTGGCCCCGCGAGGCAGACAGAACAGGTGATGTTCAGATGAGGGACCGAATTATACGGGAATTTGCGTTGTAGCTACACTACATTGTTATCTCGCCGCCTGAGGTACGAAGCAACCATCAATACAAGTCCATAATTTGTAAAAGGTTTCTGGCAAGTCATACAGGTAATGCAGTGACTGTTATGAGATTCCGGGCGGTACGTTTTGACGTTCTAATCTGCGTCTTTAAGTTTGTAATTTTATAGATGTCCTATACATTTTATTTGGTCTTGACAAAACATACGTATTTTGTGTGAATGTGAACAATTAAATTATTGAAGAAATCGTTTTTTCTTTAGCAAAAGGCTGAACTTTTAAATTGTCCAATTGACTTCCATCTGTTTAGCAAGCTCATCTGCAAACTATAGGAAATAAGCTTACAGATACAATTTACTGCTGAACATTAGTTTATCGCATCTCCTGACATTTATCGGTTAGAACATTAGAGGTCAAAGTGGACGTGACGTCGAATCCAGTTCTTACTAACTGATCAGCATGAAATGGAACACAAAAGCATCTTTCGAAATCGTTTCAACTGACAATCCTTAATGTAGCATTGTTTGTGCAACGTTGTCGGTTTGAAACGATAATTTTGTCATAAAATTTCAATTGGTGATGTTTACTTGGAGCGCTAGTATACTTAAGTGTAAAACTTGAACGATATTTTCGGATGTAGCTAGTATGCGCAGCAGAGCAATTTTCTGTCGTTACATTCAGGGTGCTTAGAGGTGGATGACTTCTTTGAAAGCGGAGAGAGCGAAAGTCAGTCGCTCTGAACTCGTCTCATTGACTTTTGAGTACTGAGGCTGCTTACAGACTGGGTCGCCAATCATTGCGACCTGTTGATGACTGCTTCCGAGCAGTGGGTTTTCTTTGGTTAACGAGGCTTTAGTTGAGATGGATCCATAATTTACGCCTCGCAAATTCCATTGTGAGTGCTAGGATATTTCCATAAAAGTTTGCTAAAATGTATTGAGATTTTGGTTTGTTGACTTTTCTCTTCGTAAATTCGAAATGGAAAAAGAAGTCTTCTCGTATTTATTTCATTCGGAACGGGATCAATGTGCCCATCAATTCGTTCTTCACATGGAAGACTGTCAAAGTTCAGTCCAGCGAAATTCTCATATCTGAAATTACGTCGAGCCATCAATGAAGACTTAGAAGATGGCGGGGGATGTACTAAAGCTAGTAGATGAAGATTTAGACGTTGATTGATGAAATGGCTGCCATAAAAAGGCTGCCTTAATTAAAACTGTTTCGAATTCCAAAATTTGTGTCTGATATTTACAAGGGACCGGATTTCAGTACAAATGCATATTTTTGCTCCTGGAGTGTGAAAGTATCCACTTGATAAGTGCATGAAATACCTAATTTAACATGATTTTATTATGTGTATCTTGCGTAATTTGCCTGTTTTCGTAAATAACATATTTCTGCAAATATCTTATTTATTTTAATAAACTCATTTGTTAATTTTGAAAAGCGAGTTTGGTATGTGATACATTGTAGCTAAAATCGGTTTAATGTGTCTGAATTATTCCCGGAATTTAACAGAAAAATAACGATGTTTTGTGATTATTAAGTTTCGAGTCCATCGTAAAAATCGATAACGCTGATGAAATCCGTGCCTATAACTCCAGTTACAGAGGAGGCTTTCCCTACTAATGTGAGCAAAAGTGGACGTGAAAACAGGGAATTCCCTTTTAAAGGTTTGAAGGAGACTGCTATCGGGTTCTCGAAAATGGTGTCAAGCGTGGTTCTATTACTAATCATTAAATATATTTTGTGGCAGACATCCCATTGACGTTACTAGTACTAATACTATTCTTTGAAATTTAATTGAGTAGAGTAGTAAGAACAAATTGCCGAATGATGTGTGCGTAAAAAAATGAGGAAAATGTTGTGAGTTAATATGCATTTTACGGCACATTTTAGTGCATATTTTTGAAATTCTTATGTATAATTTATGCATATCAGTATTATAGATTGTCAGTGCACAAAAATTCGGTTCTTGCTTATTACGAAAGTGAAGGAATACAAAAATAATTAGTTATTAGGATGAATGAAGTTTTCCCTAGTGAAATGTTTAGTATGACTTACAAAAAATACAAGTGGATAAGGAACAAACAAACATTGGATAGTGTGATCATACTTAGTGTATATAATATATTACACATCTCGCATTTGCAGAAGCTAACCTCTTCCTCAGAGGAGGCCTTGATCTATTCCAGGTTTTTGCAGTAGCATAGCTCTTCTCTGATAATGCAGTGCGCGCATGTGTGTGTGTGTGTAGTTATGGGATGGCGCATTGTTCGCTTGTCGGCGGCGAGGGTCGTACGGCAGCGCGGGGGGCGGGGGCGGGCCACGCCCTTCGGACCATTGTTCTCTGTTTTGTGGCGGAGGCCGAGATTTTACGCTCGCGCACAGGCTCCTCCCCTCTCCTCTGCCTCGCCCGTCCCGCCCCTCCCCACCCCACCCTTCCCTGCCCGCCCCACCTGCCTCACCCGTCATGCCTCACCCTCCAAACACCGTGTCGTGCTTAATGCTACAGCGCACTCTGGTTCGAAATTAACTTAAATGATTCACGGAACTTAAATGAATTAAAAGAACGATCACAAAATTCTAACAGATAAGGACATTTTTTGTAGATAAAGAGTGCAGTAATTAATGTTTGAAGCCTTGGTGACACTAAAACAAACGATACGATAGTGGAATAGGAAACTGCAGACATTTATGACTCAATAATGGATATACTTATCTTCTTCTTCATTAGCTCTACAGCCCTGTGTGGGCCTGGGCTTCACGTACACCAGCATCCCAGCTTCTTCTGTCTTTCGCGAGCTTCTTCCAGTTTTTCATCTTCGTGATGCTGAGTCTTGCAGCACATCATATTTCTACCTCTTTTTTGTTCGGTCACTCTGTTTTAAGAAGGTCTCTAATCTCTTTTTAAGCACTCTTGATTTCGGAAATTTTTCTATGTGTCCCTACGGGACTTAATGAATCTTACAATATCTTACCCTTCCAATATTGTATCGAACACCAACTCGATGAAGAAAACAAGTCTTTTATAAACATATATGCCTTGTAAAAAAATAAATCACGGGGAGAAAAATTGCATATCCGTTTGTAAACACATCAAAGCAATATAAAGAAAGAGCATTCTCCATAGGACGTTCGAAAGCGATTCATCTGGCGTCATTGTATAAATGTGTGTTGAAATGTGATATACAAAATCTTCCCCCGCCCATTAATTAAATATACCGAAGGTGATTATATAATACCGAACGTGATTTCTTTTTAATTTCTATTTTAATTCTTGATCACATAAACACCTCCAACGTACGCTCTGAGCGCTCTTCTCCACCCTTCGCCCATACAATTTTGTTGCTGCTTTACTTTTTGAACTGAAGCTGGTAAACATTTTCTAAAGAGTGGTCAAAAACGATCGCACAAAAATTATTTCAAATTTTGAATTTTTGGATGCTATCTTCTCGGGGGTAGCGGGCGGAGACTCCAACGCCACGGTGGGACGGAAACCCAATCGATGTCCGGCCCGGGCACGACCACTCACTGAGACGCTGCGTGAATGGCAGTGCTGAACGCCCAGAACTGCAGTGGCGGCATCCAAGGTTCTACGTCACCACGTATGGTAAATTAATTGTTCTAATCGTATTAACATTTTTAATGCGATCTTCATGGGACTTCGCATGAAAACTACGTGGTGTTATCACAGCTAATAAAAATAGTACGTGCCATTTATTTGCCAGAGTAAGCTATATGTGGTTGACAATAAATGAGAATGACGACCTATTCATTAGACCCTTTGAATTACTGAGGGGGCAGACTTTAATGAGATGTCATTTTTCTTTCACTTTAAAACAATGCCGTTTAGTATGGATATTAATTTCATGCTATGAAGAAAGAAAATGGCCCACTTGTATACATAATTTTTTTGGCACTTTTGGTCGATTTCGATTAATAAGTATTTTTTACCGTTTTGCGTCATGTTTAATGCATTTTTCACTAATTTCATTGTTTTTAGTATAATTTTATTGCTACTTGCTTCAAATAATATTTACGAGATGCAACAAATGTTCTCCACAAAATTCCTGAGTCGCCTAGGCTCGCTTGCAGGTGCAATGGTGTTCCGTTGCTTTCCACGCTGTCGATAACCGATACCGTGATGCGCTATTGTTTTCGGAAAGCTAGCTGTGTGATTGCTTGACCTTTCAAGATCCCAGTTCGCGGATCAGTGGAGACTTATCTACGCCGCCGATCTTCGATATATCGTGCGTGCAAGTTGTTTGCCCATCATAACGACGAACAATCATCGATGGATGGTGCTTTGGTCTTCCCGCGACCGATGCGTTCTTTTTTCTAACCAGCGACGATCGTAAAAGGGGTAACTACTTTACACTAAGTCATGTCAATTTCGTTCCTTTTCCGTTTCCACTGAGTGTCGTCAATTTCATCACTTTTGCTTAACATTATTGTTTGATTAACATTTTGTATCGTGTTTATACGACGTTTAAAATAATGGAATCAGCCTGCAATTAGAAAAAATGCTTAAAAAATGAATTTCGGATAGTGATAATGAAAACGCAAGAATTAGTGAGTTTTAATTTTAGTCGGTCAGAGTTGTTTAATTAGAAATTAAAACACAATTCAGGGTGAGAATCCATCTAATTTAATTTGATTTGATTTATTTGCCTCTAGGAGACGACGTATGTCATGTATGTGACCAACGGAAAATATCATCTGCGGACATTTTCTTCAGCTCTAGACTGTATACCTCATATTTTTTCAATGTATAGTTGAATGATGAGTAAAGTTACTAACAATGCGTGGTTAAGAACATTTGAGAACTATACATTTTCACTCTGTACGAATATCATAGTGATTTATTGCATCGGTAAACGAACTACAGATTTGATTTTATTGTATTCCTATCAAAATAGGAACCCACTCCTCAAGCACTACTCCTACCCCAACAGAATGTGCGCATGGCGAAGCTACATTTAAGCCCAGAAGCAAAATATTGGGCCATTTCAGCATTTGCTCAAAATTGTATATCTGCGTGAGCATCTTTTCACATGCATTAAATTCAGGTCTTTGATGGATTATCGTCGTTGATGATGGACAATCTCCTATGTGACGGAATTAACAATTTTTACATTTTGGTATCAATGATTCAGTATTTGTTTGTTCTTTAGTTTGATTAGAACATTTCGAAAGAAAACCTGAAATTGTGGTCTTAGAATAGAATAAAATAGAAAATTAAAAACCTCCTACGTGACCATTACGATTTATTCATGATAGAATGTCTCGTATGTAGTAAGAGCATCGTGGAAGGTTTGGCGTAAGGTGCTTTCAGAAAAATATTACAATAAATAAATATTTAATTCTATTTTTTAGGAAGTGTAGAATGTCTAAAATTCGCCAGCTGTATATAATTAACATCAAAGAGTGATTTTCCTTCCTCCTATCAACGACGATATATCAGTAAAACGTGTTGGGAATGAACGAACTTCAATGTGAGAAACGAAGTCTTCATGACCTGCGATGCTAAAAACACTCAGCCTTTATTGTGCTCTAGAAAGCCCGATACTGATTGAAAATGTGTCCCCTGTGAGACTACATATAATACATCTTCCCAGAATTACGAGAATTTTCGTTTGCCTCTCATTGCTCGTTGGGAGAGCTGAAGTGTGTTGAATTACACCATCGTGCACCTGACCAGAGTTCATTGTGGACGATAAGCGCGTTGCATTTGAATGGACATTGACTGGTGAATACTGATGAGCGAAAGAACATTTCAAACACCAAGTTGTCTGTGCGGTACCATATTCTTCATTTATTTGCTGAATGCTTTTCGGAATATCAAAGATTTGGCAACATTTTCCTAATTTGGTTTTACATATTCTTCATGACACTTGAGCTATTGCGACATTTCTTTTATTTGAATTTAATCGTATAAAAATTATGTTTATCGCACTCTACTATTTCTCAATGTTGTGGTCGAACAGCTCTCTTAAAATGACATTTTATTGTATATCCCACCACATTTATACCACACCCCCGGTTATTCGCTGGCAAGTCTGTGTTCTGCGTAATGCGAATTACGATTGCAATTGTTGTAGTTTTTCATAGTTTATTCCATCAATACCAGGCAAATACAAGCTCAAACAGACACAAGTGCTGCTGCTCAAACAGAGCAGCACACTCAAACAGACAACGGTCTGCGCGCGCGATCTTTTCTTTCCCCATCTTCGCCCTTCCCTCTCTCCTTACACATGCATTACTCTGCCACACATATCGAGAGACCAGTCGGGCGCTTAGAGTAGGTCAGCGTCCCGATGGGGAGACACCTCCAGGGAGAAAAAACCCGCAAGGCGTTGTGTAGGTCGGAGCCGAATCTCGCAGCACGCGGGGGAAGTACATGGCGACGTCTCGGGGTGTAGCATGCAATACACGTACGGGTGTAATGACCATAGCAGTGGACGCGCCCAGAAGCATCAATGAATCTCCACTGCTTGCCTTCGCTCTGCCCCGCCCCATCGCGCGTGTTCTGGCTTATATGGCTCAGTACGCCGATTGATGTTACTTCAGGCCGTATGTCAGGGAGTTCCTAGGGTTCTAGTCCCGACTGTGGCAGGATTATCGACACTACCGAGATATCTAGATCGATTTCAACCTCTGCATGGAAGAGAATTCTAGCGGCTGGCTGCTATGATCGGTAGTTTTCCGTGGATTCTCCTATCAACACCACGCGAATGCCGGAGCAGTACCATAACAAACAGGCCACAGACCACGGGCGATTCTTCCTTCCCCTTCCTTGTCCTGTTCTTACTCCGTACTTACACACCCTTACAGTATCAAGCCCTACACTATCACATGTCTGGAGAGGGAGCTTAGAGTTTGTCCCGGCTGGAGCAGTGCCTCGCTAGTGGGAAATGCGTGATTGGGTAAAACTTCAAACCGACGAGTAGGTCGGAGCCGGATCACGCAATCTAGCGGGGGAAGATCACCGCCCCATCCCTTGATAATAACATGTACTACACTAACGGGACTAATGACTATAGCAGTAGACGAGTCCGGACACAACAATCATTAATATTCATACACGTATATTACGTGGCTGCGATGTGAGGAACAAACGTCTTGCAATAGTTTTTCTTTAAGCGTGATACGCTAGATGTGTACAAATGTTTTTACTGGCTAGGAATTGATAGGCTACCTTAGATTTCATCTCCAGATCAGCGTGCTAAGAAGGTCGGAGCCCGAGTGGGCTCTTGGGGGGCGTGGAGGGGCAGATGCGGCTCTCGGCCTGTCGTCAGCGCACCTCCCACTCATGCTCTCAGACTACCACGCCTCGCCGCGTTATGATGTAGTACCCAAATGAAATATCGAAACTATGCACCGTAAAATGTTGATATTATCTCTACACACAAAGCACTCAGTAATTAACAATGTATTTTTCTTCTTTATACGCGCATAAATTAAAAAATAACATCGTAAGAATTCGAAACCATCAATAATTATCATTATTGTATTGAAATTATTTTAAAAAAATGTTATTTGTGAGACGAATGAGGAATGCAGAATTAAAGCTTAAAAATGGAAATAGGTTGTCTGTAGGTATTCATCAACATACGGGAGCGGGAGGGGGTTCCTATGTTCAGATGTATACAAGAATGGAAGTAAGATCATGACAGTCTCATAAAACGGAAAAGCTAATCTAAGATAGTTACCATCACTATCACTTATCGGCTTGAATGTATAGCAATGATCGGTGTACGATTTCTTTAGCCTTTTAAATGGCAAGGCATACCATGGCACGTATTGGTCTTGATTTGTAAAAGCAACGAAATATCGCAAAAAAGAGAAAGTAATGATTTGAAATTTAACGATGCAAATCAGTAATGAAACAGATTAATTTTATTTCCTCTAGTGAAATAATCGATTAAAAAAAATCTTTAATGGCATCAGTGCGAAAAAGTCCGCTGAGATTCTTCGCCGTCTCTTCGCCATTGTAGCGCACGCCGCGGCGCAAATTTCACGGAATTCGTTCCCGCCTCCCCCTAATGTAAAGATTCTAGCTGTAGAGGCGGCGAGATGGACGTCGATAAGTAGGAAATAACGAGGTGGAGCGTGATTGAGATGTTGGCTACCGGCGGAGGCGCGGTCACTGACCTCGGCGGCGACGCCAGCGCGCTCTGCACCGCGCTCCACCCTGCCCGCCGCCCTTCCCAAAGCGGCCCATACACGAGCGAGCGCGGCTTGCCGAGCCTGGCTGGCTCACCGTCGTGTTGCACTGCTGACCGCGCCGCTATCTGCTTCATCGTTCTCAAGTGTGATTAGGAGCCATTAAAACCCCTCCACCCTGCCCGCCGCCCTTCCCAAAGCGGCCCATACACGAGCGAGCGTTGCTTGCCGAACCTGGCTGGCTCACCGTCGTGTTGCACTTCTGACCGCGCCGCTATCTGCTTCATTGTTCTCAAGTGTGATTAGGAGCCATTAAAACCCAGCTTAATTCGAATGCGTTGGTCAGTGGGTATATCAAAGCTGCCCATTCACAAGAGAGTGCGGCTCGCAGATCCTGGCGTTTTATTGTGTACCACATTTATGGACGCGGCTGTCCGCTTCGTTGTTCCCCTTAGTCATTTGGGGCCATCGAGATGGAGCCGATCCAGGCTCTCAAGTGTATTGCTTCTTTCCAGCAACCCATACACCCTTCAAGCATCACTCACGAGCGGGGATTGCTGATTTGTGGACGCCTTAAAAAAAAACACTGCCACCAATTGTTCTCACAGCCTGCTTCGTTGGGGGAACAATGTGGCAGGCGGTAGATTTGAAGCAGCTCAAGTCAGGCTCACACGCAGTGCTCTCTCGTGTTTGGCCACGGAAGGGGTACAAGGTTTGCAGTTGCGTGTACGCAATTGAAGCGTCGTCTACCAGAATATCCTATGCCTGGGCCCCAACGGCGGGACAGGCTCAGCGGACGTCGTTCGGGGAAGAAATGGCAGAAGATGCGCTTCAGAAACCGCCACGCACCGCGCGCAGTGCTTCTCTCCCCGCTTGCCCCGGTTACGACGGTGCCCCGCTGGTGGGAGATACCTGGAGAATACCCCGCTGGCCGACGATAGGTCGGCGCCGGATCTCACCATCCAGCGGAGGCAAGATTACCGCCTCCTCCCGCGATAAAAAACATGCACTACACGTACAGCACTAATGAGCTTATTGCTTGACGCGCTTGGAAACATCAATGAAAAAAATCGTTCTCTCGTTTTTGTTCCCATTCCCACGCTTAGGGCCGAATTTTCTTCTTCAGTGGTTACGTGTGCTCCACGCAAATTGCTGTAGCCGTCACTGCCTACCTCTTACGGAGCGGTCGCTTCGTGTGTTACCAGAAGCCGCCTTGGTGCTCTTGCGTAGGCCGCTCGAGTCGACGCAGCGCGGAGCCGGCGGGGCGAGGAGAGTGGGTCGGGTGGGATGAGATGGGAGGGGCGGCTGCTAAGCCAAGGGTCCTCGTCCCACCGCGCCCCGCGCCGCAACAGGTGCTCCACGTTCTTCCTTTAAGGGCCTCGCGTTGCTCAAGCGCCACCTCGCCCCGCCCCGTCCCGCCTCGCCCCCCCCCCCGGCCTCGCCTCGCCGCGCACCGCCCCGCCTCGCCTCGCCCCGCCCCGCCTCGCCTCGCCTCCCCGCCTCGCCTCGCCTCGCTCCACCCTGCTCCGCCCCCTCCTCCCAGCCTCGCCCCGCCCCGCCCGCCTCGCCCCGCCCGCCTCGCCCCGCCCCGCCTCGCCCAGCCCCGCCTCGCCCATCCCCGCCTCGCCCCGCCTCCCTGCCTCGCCCCGCCTCTCCCCGCCTCGCCCCGCCCCGCCTCGCCATTTGACCACCACGAAGCTACCACACCAGCGCCACGCGTCCCCGCCACTACATCGCCTTTGGCACAATGCACCGCCGCGAAGGGTATTTATGATAAATTCCATCAAGCACTTCAGCTGGCTAAGTTAAAAATAAGTAACTCGAATTATTAAGGAAATTAACGAGAATTAAGCCGTACATTAATGTTAATTTTATTAATATTTTTTATAGGTTCTGCGAGAACTCCAAATGGGAATGGATTGTAACAACACGTTTTTATATGCTGAATGAAACATTACTATAAAGATATATTATGAAGTATTTAATTCGTTTTACAGCGTCATTTTTAATATGTATTTATCTTTTTCATTTATATTTTTCCGCAAGCGTGAGATTATAGCTTACGAAAATGTATTTCTTCTCTCACTTGGAAAGAAAAGCTCTCCTTCGTAAAGCACTATTATCTTCATCAGCACTGAACGTATTGCACTTTGGAAGGAGTTTGATTTTTTTTTCCCGACCCCCTCCTCCCGCCCCTCTCTCATCACCCCTCCCCGCCTGCCTCGCCTCGTCCCACCCGGCCGGCGAGTCGAGAGCGATTGCACTTTCGAGGCTACCACGTGTGCAGGCACGATGGCCATTTTCGGCCGAGCGAACGTTAGCTTCGTCAATGCCCCTTGTGCAGGCGGAAAACTGCAGGTGGAGAAAGCACCAGGAGATGACGCCAGCAAAAAAACGCGCGCCAACCGCCGCGATGGATAGGAGGCAAGTAGAAAAACGAATATGAATAATGTTCACGCTTTATTCAAGCGTTGCAAACTGCATCATAATTCGCTTCTTAGTCGCAATAGCTCGGAAATGAATGGTGAAACTCATATCCATCTTAGGAGTAAAATACCCTCTGCGTTAATGAATTATGTAAAAATGTACAAAAGTGCAACGGTTTTTATCATTAATTTAAAACGAAGCAATATCTAATTTCTAAAGGGTAGTACATTTCATGTTTTAATTATAAACAAGTATATTATATGATGTATATTTCTTTTGAGAATGCAGTATGGGGATTATAAATGTTGAAAAAAAAGAAGAAAATGAATCGCCAGGGATATTTATATGTGATGTTGACAGCCACGAAAAGTTGCCCTGTTTGTAGTCTGATGCTCGACCACCACTCGTCGCTCTGTCGCAAGGTGCCTTCCTGCGGGGGCGGGGGCGGGGGCGAGCGCTCCCCGGCACGCTTCGGGCGCGTGGGTGGTGGGCGGGTGGGCGGAACGCCCCGCGGACGCAGTGCGTCACTTGTTTTGGAAGAGCGACGCCTCTTACCCGTCAGAGGTGGCGTCCCCGGCGTCCGGGCGTGAATGAGCGCATCGGGGGACCCGCCCACGCCCTCCCCGCCCCCCGCCCTCGCCCCTGGCCCCCCTCACGCCTCCACCCTGCCCCGTCTTCGTTACTGCCATCGCTGACGCGGGGCGTTGCCTCACCGCTGCCCTGGTCGACCAGCCCTGTCCTCCTCCCCGGCCCGCCCTGCCCCGCCCCGCCACACCCTGCTTGCTCGGCCCCGCCCCGCCCCGCCCTGCCCCGCCCCGCCCCGCGCGCCTCGCCCGCCGGAAAAACAGTGACGCCACCGCCCGTATAAGGAGGCTGTCTAACTAGGTAAGAAGCAACATCCTCTGAGAAACACTAGCAGCGCTCCGGCTCTCGCCTCACGCACTCGGGCCGGCGCGCGTCCAGCCTCAATGGACCTCTGCTCGGCTCCTCCTCCGCCTGGCACCGCCGCGCCACGCCGCTCCGGTCGCCTTTACGTAACGAGCGCCGCACGCGAGGGGCGGGGCGGGGCGGGGCGGGGCGGGGCGGGCGGGGCAGGGCGGCGGGGACGGGGCGGGGAGCGGCGGGACGTCCAGAGATGCCTCGCTGCGATACGCGGGGCAGAGGGTGTCGTCTTCGCGGGCGAGTCGGGGCTGGGAACGGCGGTCGCCAGGAGGCGGAGCCTTACAGCCATTGCCCCCGCAACAACTATTTCTCCCCTCACAAATAGCTAAAACAAGTAGTTAAATGGAACGCCTGAGGAATGTTCTGTGTAAAGGACGGTGAGTTAGCGAAGCACGAATATTCGACCCGCTTCGCTCGCGCATTTCCAAGTCGACGGCGGGGTTCCGCCCTTCGGCCTCGCCTTTGCCGTGGAAGCCATCAAGCCAAATTGCCATCGAGCGCAAAGTTTTCAACGCATTTAACATGAAAATACAGATGCGGCTTATCATGGCTCACTTCCCTCGCGTAACTACTGCTAAATTATTTTTTTTTTAACTTTTGTCGACATTTCTCCTTGGCAACGGTTGGCACTCATTTTCTGGTCCCAGACTTGGGCTCTTCTTTGAGGCACTGTTTCTGTTCCTTGCAAAGTTCCTTCTGTTTCTGTGATGTGTCAAGCCTTCCTCGTAAATTGTTTCTAGGAATTAAATAAACCGCTTGTGTTCCATTTATCAGTATATGCTTAATCTTTAATTGAAATCCGTAATTCTACCAACAATGACTCACGCATGTCCAGTTTGGGTATGTGCTGCCCCTACCAATTTCCAAAAGTTTGCAGCCATTCAAAAAATATTTTTAGAAGAACTTTTAAATTCCCCTGGTACATTTGAAACATCCAGATTCGCAGAATATTAAAAGTGCCTTCATTAAGCGACCACCTTGACTCTTCCTCATACTCCCTAATCTTCAGTCTAGGTCGCAATGCTGCATACCCACGTATCAAATCCAGGAATCCCAAAGACCTATTGATCCCACCGTAATCCCCCACACCTGCCAACTGATGTAAAAACTGAAACTGTCTGCAACCTCGCTTCATTTAACAGCACAATATTTACGTTCTTCTGAGTAATACAAAAACCCTACTTATGGATGTCATTCCCAAAATGCTAAAAACTATGTACTGTATAATTAATCCCCTCGAAGAACAGTCTGTCGAATGAGAAGAAATAATTTTTTAAAAGAGCTTAATCTTTTGTTAGAAGCAGAAAAAAGGAAAGGATCGCTCGCCGGTCCGCCTGGCTGGCCCCTCGCCGCTCGCCGAGCCGCGCCGCCGCCGCCGCTGCGAGGTCTGGAGGGGGGGCGTGGGCGGGGCGAGGATGAGCGCTGTGGGATCGGGGTCGAGGAGTGGATGGTGGTCGCGAAATCGCCCGAGATGAAACTCCGATCCTCGCCGGAGAGGCGACACCTAGGGCGTAGCCTCGCTCTGTGGGAAGGGGCCACAACGAGGGCGCGCATCACGCGCCCGTCGAAATGACCGGGCGACTGGTAGAAATTCTCGCGGACTTTATGCGCCTTCTGAGTGGAGGTTGTGGTTGATGGCTTCGCGAAATGTTTTCCTCCCGTCCGGTTGCAATAAGTGGTATTGAACTTCGAAAGTGAAAATTGTGAAGAAAATGAAATAAAATAAAAAAAGCGGCAAGTTCGGTGATTCTTGATTACTTTGGCATGTGTGTAATTTGTTGAACGACCTAGAAACATATGATTTTTTATGTGATAATAATTGTTATATAATTTTATCTTCTGCTAGTTGCAGTTATATTTCTGCTAATTTTTCTTAAAAAAATTATTCATACATTTGTCAAAGTATCTCATCATTTGTAGAGTGAACTTGTAATAACAGAGCAATAATGACTCCGTCATTTTGAAAAAAGCTGTTTTAGAGATTTGCGCGTGAGCAACACAAAAGCAACGTCATCTCTAAAGATACTGGCTTTTGACATCTGCGAGTATTTTAAAATCCACCATCTTTAGCAGTGACAGTATTGAATTCGATGTGTACTTCCTCATGTATACTTCCAAGGTGCTCTTTCATCACTTCGGTGAAACATTGAAGTCTTAAAACTGGGCGTGATTTATGGGCAATTTGAAACGACGCGAAATTGAACACAAGGCCCGTGCCTCGCCTAAGAGCGTGTATTTACGACCAGCGTTTTACTCGGGCGGTCACGAAGCGGAGCCGAAGGAAAGCGCAGCTCCATCTTCAGAAGCCGGGTGCCGTTCGCGAGGGGAGTTCAGAGCCGCCCATTGAGTGCCGTCGCGCCGCTCGTCTGTTTCCTGAGGCCGCGCGGAAAGGTCTCCGTCGCGCCCGGCGCCGCCCCCCGAGTCACCGCTAGGTCGCTGCGAAGCCTTTCCGTCGCCCATTGAGCAAATGCGCAGATGGCCCGTTGTTTTGTTTCTGGTCATGTCTTTGACAACTGAGGGGACGGGGTTTAATGAAATGTCATTTTTTTTTCACTTTAGAAGAATGCTTTTCAGTGCATGTCTTAATTTTATGTTATGACAAAAGGAAATTACCTATTTTCGTACGATTTGTTTGTTTGTTTGTTTGTTTGTTTTTTTGCATTTTTCGTCAATTTCGACTAATAAGTCATTTTTTCGTTTTCCCGTCGTTATTAATGCATTTTCACTTATTTAATCGGTTTTAATATGGTAACTTTCTGGTACTTTCTTCAAATAATATTTACGAGATGCAACAAATGTTCTCCACAATTCCTGAGTGGCCTGCTCGATTTCTTCGCTTAGAATTTGTAATGTCAGCCATTGTGAGTTTACAATCTGAAGTTGCTGTGACGCCTAACAGCGTCATTGCCAGTTCAGCCGATTTCGGGATGAATGAATGAATGAATGAATGAATGCCATATTTTATGTGGTGAAACTCAGGTCATGAGGCCTGCTCCTCCGTCTGACCACGCAAATTTCGTTACGCTCCATTAGGGGAGAAAGAAGGTATTACTTGGGCAACGAAACAGGCAATTTGAGTTTTGCTCAGAGGCTTCATTAAGGCTTGAGGATCTTTTGCATGCAGTAAATATACTAACATGGGACAGCCGGCTTTACTTCCCCTCCGAAGGAAGACGTACGAAGAATTTTTTCGCCCTTAAAAATCCACAGCTTCGATCGAGTTTGAACCCGCTAAGTTGGGTATAAGAGCCCGGGATAACCAAAGGCAGAGAGTTTCTGGTAAAGAATAGCCCAAACCAAAAGTTTGCGAGAAGAGTTCACTTGAGCGAAAGGAAGAAGCCGTCATTAAATCAGTAATGTGTCCACCAGTTTGAGTTGTTCATCTGAAATGTAGTTGATTCAATTTTTTACGTCATTTTTCTTCGCTTTGAGGGCATTTTGAAAACATTTTTAGAGCATTTTATTGATAACTTTTGGCGATGTTTTAGGTCATTAAAATGCTTCACTAGGAAAGGAGCAGGGGTGTGGGTTGGTGTTTTGTTAGCAATACTATTAAATCAAGTCTGCTCTTTGTTTACTGATGCTCATAAGTTTTGAATTAGTTTAGTGCAAAAATGTGTAGTTTTCACTCCACGCTGTGTTGGCACTTTTATTCATCCATTAACAATGTATAATAAAAGGTCATTTTTACGCAATTTGTTTCCTTTTCGTGTTTTTTGTTAGTGAATTTACAAGGGCACACTAAAACAAAGTTTTTATTGTATCATCAGCTCATGACGAAATTCACTACTGCAGTGATCTGTTTTTCGAACTGTCAGTATAACACGGTAACTTCTCGACTTCGGTAACTTCCTCGACCTTTCAAAGCTGACGGTTGAAAGATCGGAGATACGGATTACAATTCTTCATAAAATAAAGACGTTATATTAAATATAATTTTATATAAATTAATTTTATTTAAAATTGTAAAATTCTCTGAATAGGGAATTATTTTCATACAAATTTTTAAGTATTTAAAAAATGGTTATTTTCTCATTTTAAGTCATTTTTAGGTCATTTTTAGAAAATATTTTTGTAGGTCATCAGAATCCAAGCCCTGGTCTGTACGAGCACCACGAGTACTTCCATGTAGTATTTACCTCAAGATGTACTACAGTTGCTCAATTTTAGTGAAGAGTTCTTGATACAAAAACTTAACACCGAATCACTACATTTTTCTCTTATTTTTATACTGCTGCTGCTCTATAGTTGAAACAGTTCCTCTGGTTTGAGGCCTAACACCTCGAAGCAATTATTATGTAATGAATGATACCAAGAATGATATAATGAGGTACGTGTTGAATACTCTGGCAAACCTCCAAGAATACTGCTTCCATAAGAGCTGTTATGGAATCACAGTTAGTAAGCGGAGGTTGCCAGGGATCGCTTGGATTATAAGATTGTGGATACATCTATAAGATCACCATGAGCACTTATTCCAAGTGTCATTTAACAAACATTTCCTTTGGTTGCATAATTTTAGTTCAGAATTCTTTGTAGTCAAACGGAAATTCATCGAATTCGACGTTTTCTTCCACTGAGTTTTGGTCATTGCTTTTGAAACCGTTCAGTAATTTAATGTGATTCTGAATGTTGATAAGTACGAGCACTATCAATTGCTTTCTTCGGAGAACAATTTTAACTAATTTCTTTTCCTAATATTAGTATTGGGTGGTATTAACCAATGGTATCCGAGGCGAATCATTTTAGTTTTGAAGTTTAGAAACATTGATTGAAACGTTGCTTAGACAAATTATTTATGTGTGTATTTGTGGGGTTTGAAATTTTCCAGTCCACTTTGAAATTCGAATTAAAGACTACTGCAACACCATTGCGCGCCAGTCTTCACGAATGCGACTTTTCAAATTCTCCGAGAAGCAGAAGTGACGTAGTAGCTGTTGCAGAGATCGTGGCGATGTCCCGCTACCTCTCCCTTCTCCTCATTTTCCTCCGACTCATCCTTCCCGCCGAGCACCACTTGCTCTCTTCCTGTCATCAACACGTCCGCCACGCCACGCCGCGCCGCGCCACACCGCGCCACGCCGGCCGATGACACCTGCGCCTTCTTCTGCAGCAGATTGCCAGGAGGCCTTGGCGCAGCCATGCACAGCGGTCCACTTCACGTAAAAAGCACGCGCGGTCGAAATGTTCGAAATATTTATAACATTCATTTTCCTTTTTCAGCATAAATAATTATTATTGTTGAGTAAGCACTCAGCGTTCACAATCAATAACATTTTAAAATTTGGATTAACAATTAATAATCAGTTTTAATTTAATTATTTTTCTTTTTTTTAATAGAAGTTTCTGTGTAAGTCTTCAAATTTTTCTTTCCTTTGGAATTTCTCGAAATTATGATTCTTTCTCGATCGTGGAGGTGTCTTGCGAAGGAAAATGGAGTGAAAACGTTATGTGATGGAAATGGCGTCACTGGAAAAGAAATAAAGCTGTGAATAAAATTCCCGATTTTGAAACGTGGGTCAGGTGCATATGGAAAAAGTCTGATTCTTTAAATCCCAGTTCTAAGAAACGCAAATTTGTGTCAGTTTTCGCTGGATGCTTTGTGGAGAAGTTGCAAAAAAGCGTCCCAATGTAATTTCCACAATGTACTTGAACTTCATCACACGAAAAATAAGTATGTACTGTATTACAAATTTTCTCTAAAACTTGCAGTAGGGTTGGCAGTTTTTAAGTCTATTTTGACACGCAATTCGGAATGTGACAGGAGGTTATAGTTACGTGAGTTACGATAGCTCAGTGACAACACCGGCGCGACTGCTACATCATTGATCGAGGTGTCGGAGTTCCAGTTCCGACGGTGATGGACCACTACATCGAATTTAATCAATGTCTGTAGGAAAATTCGAGTGGCCGTGTGCTTCGACTGGTACTTTTCTGTGGTTCGTAATATCAATATCAGGCGAATGCCGGAGTAATATATCGTCAAACGGGCCACGGATCGCGAGTGATCTTTCCTTTTTCTTCCTTGTCCCATCCCCTCCCCTCCCTTTACAGAAACATGCGCACACGCACACACTTACACGCAGTATACTCGCGGAAGGAGTGCGCTAAGCGATTGACGCGCCCGGAAGCATTTTGCGCGCTGGAGTAACGATGACGCCGCTCTTTGTGTCGTTCAGGACCACTGTGCGGCGGCTGAGCGCCACAAGTAGAGCTGCAGTAAGAACGACGAGCATTTACCGAGTAGCGGCGCGAAATTATACATTGTTTCCGTCGCTGCCCCCTCCCCACCCGTCCTCGCGGAAAAAGCCGTAGGCGGCGCGGCTCGGCGCGGGCGCGATTACGCTGCCCTCTGCGCATGCGCGCCGCGCCGGCGACGCGGCGCATAGTGCCCCGCGGCGAGCGCGCCCGCTCGGAGAATTCGATGACCGTCCTCCCCACAACGAAGTGTTAGTGGCTGCAAGGACGTGATAGTTTGGAATGGGAGTAAAGGCGGTTTCACGCGATATTCGGCGAGTAGCGAGCAACCACGAGGTGCTCACCCCACAAACCGCATGTGGGTCTTTTAGACGTATCCAAGGGAGCAATATCCAAGGGAGCAAACATTCGCCGAACACAACGGTTGTTTGGGATTGAGCGAGCAGTAGCTCGCTGCTCAGCTTATTATGCGGAAAGAACAGCTTAGAAAAGTCAGGAAATCAGGAATAAAGTCATATTTTGATAATTAGTTCAGTGGCCAACCAACGAGGATTACATCTGTAGCCTCATGTAACTTTTCGGGTAATATATTTTTGATAATTTGTATTCTTTTTTTTTTTTTTTTTTTTTTTTTTTTTGTAAATAATTTGATGACTTTTGTCTGTTCTACCTCTATTTCGAACCTGTAAAACGTATTATAAAGTCATACATTCCTTACATGTAGCCCTGTTTCCTCGTACAAGAGTCCTGGATGCGCCCAGGCGAATGACACGATTATGTCCGATGTCTGTAGCGGCAGTAGAAACGGTAAAACCCTCGGGAGAAACCGTCAAAACGCAAGTCCACTTCTTCCACTATTGTACACCGGACCATTGAGCGATTTGGGTAATTAAGTCCCTAGTGCCCACAGCCAGAAATCGACGACTCCCCTGTACGGGTCATCTGCCAATGACATCACACATTACTTATGACGACACAAAACCCACTTTTTATGTCCAATCCTGCGAAGCATGAACATTTGATGGGCAAAGGTGAATATAATATGAATGATAATGCACTGATGCAATAAATGCAGGGGAAATGGACCCCCCCTCCAAAAAAAAATGTTTTTAAAACCACTTCATGCACCATAGATTGCATTCGTATATGGAGCAATTGAGAGATTTAAGGTAGTGAGTGCTGGTCAGTTGAGGATCACCCGCTGGCGGAGGGCGCTTGGGCGGGTCTTGTGGGAGGGGAGCGCAAGATGCCCCCGCCAGCGACTTTGCGGTCGTCAACCACGTGAGAGAGTGGCACTAGGTATGGCAAAAAACACATGGATGTTTCTAAAACATAGAAATTATAACATCGATGTGTTGCTTTCGATGTATTCTTCAGATCGATATATTTGTGCAGAAATATCGAGAACATCGCAAAAGGAAGCGTCGAAACCATTTACAAGTTAGCCAACTGCAAACGAACGAATGCGGGAAGGGAGTCTTATGGGCTCAAGGGCACAACGACCACAGAACCTTCAGTTATGTTGCCAGACTAGCTGTCACTTTGGCTCATCCTTAGAAACATCGCTCTATAGCAGCTCGTGCGCGCTCCGCAGCTAAGAGCTAATGAAGGCGAAGGCGAATTGGCGCCCAGTCAGGGACATTGGAGTTCGACGAGCTTTTCATATCACGCTGAGTTTCCGTGCGAGCTCTGGTCGTAATGGCAGCTGAGTGCCTGGCGCGTTTCTATACATTTTTCATCAAAACGGTATAAATTCTGGAATGGACAGAAATAAATTTACAGGAGGAATACGAGTCAGGAAATGCGTAATTGTGGTGGTGTATTTTGTCTTGAGGAATTCCTAATGTTGTAGTGTATAGGGCTGATGATGTTGGCGATGTAACTTGAGTAAATTATAGTTTGCAAACCACACGATTTCCTCTGTGTTCCTTACCTAATGTAAGCACAAGCGGAGAGTAGTATCTAGAAGAGACTTCTAGCGGCCGGTTCCTTGTTCGGTAGTTCTGGGTGATTTTCCCGCCAATATCAGCTGAATGCCGGACCAATACTATAAGGCACACACGTTACGATATACCTGTCACGTGAACCTGCACAGATAAACCTGAAAGAGATACCTGTGCAGGCTAGAACACACACACGCTCCGGTAATCCGGAAGATTTGAACTCAGTCGAGTGATGGCGAGCGAACACGACGACGACGCAGTCGGTTTGGTCAGTTTGTTAGTGGCCGTGAAGTGTAAAAAGAAGCGAAAACGCAAAACCTGGTACAAATATTGGTTTACAAAAATGAATAAATTCTTACAAAATTTCCAAAAGAGACCCTACAGAGTTCAGATCCTTCAGATTACCGTAATTATTTGCGAACGAATGACGAAACTGTTGTCACTTGTAACTCCTCTAATACAAAAGAAAAATACAGTTATGAGAACTGATTCTCCCCATGAGAGACGGACAGATAGTTTGAGATTTCTTGCAACGGGTTGGTCGTACGAATGTCTCAAGTATTCTACTGTATCACCCCAAGCTCTTGGCAAAATAATTCCGGGGACATGTGAAGGCATCTATAATATTCTGAAGAACGTCATTCGAAGGCGTGGTCACTAGTTAACGCTATTGTACTCGTAAATACAAAGGCGACCAACGCGCTCTACTCAAGGAACTAGCCACAAGTAACTTAAGAACTGTACAGGTGTGCCGGACTGACTCACACACGCTTAGGTGTACACGCTTGCGCAGGTAGAAAGAATTGAATTTCGATCCTTCTTCGATCGTCTGCGGAGGTCGTTACTCCTGTGCAGTTTGTCCTGCAGCGGCTGGCACACACGCTCCGGTTTACCTGTACAGGGAAAACTTAGCTGTTACCAGAACGAGTGTGCCAGACCTAACAAATGGGCCCAGGACCGACCGATTTTTTCCTTTCTCTGTCTTGTCGTATTCTCACCACTTACTTACACACACACACACACACACACACACACACACACACACACACACACACAACACACATGTACTAATCTACCACATATGTCGGGAAGCCAGTTTGGGAGCTTCTCTCCGCTGAGGCGGTTACGCGTTGGTGGAGATACATGGAGAGGAAAAGGGTCCCTCTCTGGGGAAATATGTGGAGAGGGAAATCCTCCTTAAACTGATGTATAGGACTGCGCCGGATCGCACCATTCAGCACAGAAGGACCATCGTCAGCTCTTGGGATATGACATGCACTGCACCTACAGAATATCACAACTAGTTGGCGCACTGGGTATCAATACTCACTCGTTCACTGACAAATCAAAGATGAAATTCAGACAGGAGCAGATGGATCCAAACATTTTAAGTGATTTATGAATGTTCCTGCTTTCGTGAGATTGGATAACGCATAAAATAAACACTTTTTTGAACCACTGTGCAGCGTCGTATACTTCTCCGGGCGCATGTAATTCCGGTTTGGTTCTCTCCTGATACGAAGGGTGCGGTTGAGTGTGGAAACGTTTCGAACAGGCGATGTGCTCTGGAGTTGTGATCGGGAGGAACCCGGTGGGTGGGGGGAGGGAGGGGAGCGCCTGCGGGGCCGCATTCCGCGCGGGCCACGCCCTGCGCTTCGCTTCGCTCCGCCCCGCCCCGCCCCGCCCCGCCCCGCCCCGCCCGCCCGCACCGCCCCGCCGCCCCGCCCCGCACCAGCGCTACGGAGGAGGCTGCTCCGCTGCCGCCCCGCACAGCTCATGCGGCAGCAAGTGGTGCCGCTGCAGACACACTCACCGGGAGGAGCGAGCCTTCCAAATGCGTAACGCGGTCGAAGTCAGTCGCTGTCTGGAGGGCAATTCCTGCGGACGGCTGCTCTGATCGGTAGTTTTCCGTGGTTTCTCCAATCATCCCCGGCGAATGCCGGAGAAGTACCCTAACAAACGGGCCAGCGACTACACGCAACCTTTGCTTTCTCTTCCTTGTCTTATCTTATCCTCTTACTGACACACACTTACATGCATTATTCTACCACACATGTCGCGAGACTAGTCGAGACCTTGGAGTTTGTCCTGGCTGGGGCGGTGCCCTGCTGTCGGTGGTACCTGATGGGGAACCTCCCACAGGCTGATGTGTACGTCGGAGCTGGTCTTACGTTCTAGTGGGTGAGGAGCTCGCCGTTTCTCGCTTTACACAATTGAAATGATTGAAGGCATTGTCAACAATACTATTTATTTCAATAAGAGCAGCTTTCGATGACTTAGCCATCATCATCAGTTTTCTGCTGTCTGGAAGTCTGGTAGTCGTTTTTGTGACTTCCATGTTGCGACTTAGAATAACTAAATTTCTTTGATACAACGAAAAATACATTAGGTTAGAGAAATAAGCCATAATCAAATAAGTGGAGAAGAAGGTGGGGATTGTGTTGCAGTCTAAAGAGAAATACTTGTATGTTTACCGTGAAGAGCGGAAAATTTGATTTTACATATGCTATCCTATTGGTCCAGAAAAGTCACGATCCTTCATACGGCCATTATTCAAGAGGTAGAGTTTAGCTTGTGAGTTATAAACCGCGTTCCTCGCTTCAACGCGCGTCAGAGATAAAATGTAGCGGCTGCGGACCATAGTGATGATAGTTGGCGGAGCGTCCTTCCATCAGCGTAAGCAAAAACGGGCGGTTCTTCTGCCTTCGCGTGCAGCGCCCAAGAGGGCTCCCGCTCCCTCTCCCTCTCGCCGCGCCACGGCCCCGACTCCGCACCGCATCGTCCCATTCCCGCCCCCTCGCTCCCAGTCCCACTCTGCCCTCGTCCCTGCTCCCTCTCGCTTCCCGTCGCCGCCGCATCGCGCCGCTGCGGTATGCCTCACAGGCGGGGGGCGTGGCACGGCAGAGGCGCGGTGGCAGACGCTGGATTTTCCAGCGCTGATGACGGCGCCGAAAACATCCGCACGCTCTGTTGAGAGAGGAAAGTTCCTTCAGTGCTCTACGAATTTTATTTCCATGAAAGTCTTGTACATTTACATGAAAGTCTAGAACATTCACATTCTGACAATTTTGTACGAAACGTGTTCTAATTGTATATGTAATCTATATGATCTGTATGATCTGTAATGTTTCTATCATTTAAATCTTTAGTATGGTATTTATTTAGGAAAATGCAATGTGACGCCACAGTTTACGTGAACCGAGCTCACATGACATAACAGTGAGCTATAATTTCACTTCATTGTTTGCCCTTGAAATTACTACGAGAACAGAGATCTCCCCGTCGATCATAAATGCCAATAATATCGATTTCACTCGTAACATCACATTCCATTCTGTAGACCAGGGGGCTTCATATGAGCCTGGCTGCGGGGTATATTGCATTTTAAACAGTGGAACAACCACAGCTTGTAGTGCTGGTGCGGGAATGACTTCATGGTTTTACCAGAAATGGTTGATTGACCATTGGTGAGAATTTCTAGTGGTAATTACGTCTACTATTAAAATGTGTACCTGCAGTTTCGATTAAATTGAAGTGGTGCGACCGGGAGCGGTAGCTCAGTGCATCAACTGATGTCATTGCAGCGCCTCTGACCGGGAGGCCCTAGGTTCGGTCCTGACGGCGGCAGGATTTTCGACACTAGCTTTTCAGCTAGGTCGAATTAGTCTGCTGGAGGAGAATCCTAGCGCCGGCTGCTCTGATCGGTAGTTTTCCGTGGTTTCTCCGATCAACACCAGGCGAATGCCGGAGCAGTGCCCTATCAAACGGGCCACGGACCGCGCGCGATCTGTCCTTCCTCTTCCTTGTCCTATCCTCTCCCCTTACACACACACACACTCACACACACACACACACACACACACACACACTCTAACATGCACTATACTACCACATATTCCGGGAGCCCGGTCGGGAGCTTAGAGCTTGTCCCGGCTGGGGCGGTGCCTCGCTGGTGGGAGAGTCCTGGTTAGGGGGAAACCCCACTAGCCGACGGTAGGTCGGTGCCGGATCTCGCCATCCAGTGGGGGGAGATCACAATCTCCTGAGAAAAACCATGCACTACACTTACGGGACTAATGACCGAAGCAGTTGACGCGCCCGGAAACACAAAAAAATCAATCAATCAATCAATGTGCGTGTGAGCCTCGTGGATTGTGGTGAGTGTGCAAGGAGCGTTGAGTGGCGTGGTGCGCCCGAAAGCCCTCCGTTCCCCGCCGCCGCTGTTGTGTCGTGCTCCGCCGCCGCACGGGGCGCGGGCGGGCGGGCAACAGCCGGCGGGCGGTCCGCGCGCCACATCCGCCCGCGCCGCCCCTCCCTCCCCCTCCTTCCTCTCGCCCCGCCCCGCCGCGCCACGCCCCGTCCGCTTTTTTCTGCCTGCGAGCGAGGCAGCGGCGGGCAGGCGGGGCGTCGCAGGTGAATCACGTCCTCTGGCGCGGCGCGGGGGGGCGGCGGCTGCGGCGGCCGCCGCCCCGCGACGCCCTGTGAGCGCAACTCGAGGTCGACTGGAAAAAGGTGGGAACTTTACTGGGGGTGAACTTATCAATTTTTCGCCCTATGAGCACGTGGATGAATAACAGATTTTCGCCATAAACTCTTGTGAAAGTGGAGATTTGAAATAGAACGCATAGTCCAAACATTTAACTGTTTTCATGTGTTTGAAGCCTACTGATTCTTATGGGTAATAATCTAAATGGATAACTGAATCGTAGTTGTTCTCTCTTTGTCGTTTACAAAATATTTTAATATACTTGTACGTCTTGCCTCTTGTAAATAAAACCGATAAATATTTCCATTTTTATAGAAAAAAATTAAGACTTTAGTTTTTCAATTTCAAATTCCTCAATTGGGTGATTCATTTGGTTCAATCTTTTAACGTAATATGAAGAAAAGAAAATTTATCATTGCCCGCAGTATTTTGTAACAATACCTTGCAGAATCGGAAATGTTTGCTACCGCTGCTATTTCTTAGTCCAAGGAATTCTGCGATATCTAATGTTTATCGTAGTACGCATAATAATTTAATATAATGCCAAGACATAATTTTGTGTGTTATCAATGAATACTTATTACGAAATGAAAATGAAAAAGGGCAAAACTGGAAATCTGTAATTTTGCAACCCATCCCGGATTTACTGTAATAATTTTTGAGAATGCAATAGTTGCACGAACGCTGTCGGTTGTTTCGTGTGCGTGGTGCTTTTCCTGCGAGGCGGGCTAGGCCTACTGCGCGCGGCGGGTGGCGAGTGGGGGAGCGGGGCAGGTGCCGAGTGGGGAGGAAGGCGGTTCCGGCAGGTGGCGGTGGACGCCGTCCGCCCGCGTGATTAGGAGCGCCTTGCCGCGCACTCCGCCCAACCGCCCAACCGCCCGCCACCCGTTTACTCGGAGGAAGCGACGCTCATAAATGACGTCACGTTAATTTGAGCTATTTCTGAGGCGCTTTCTTGTTTTTTCGGAAGACCGTCGTTGCGTGCGCTGGCTGCGCTCGTCGCGCGAAATTGGCGCCCAGCGGTAAAGGACGCGACGCGACGCCGCGCACATGCTCTCGAACTCCTTGGATGGTGCACTCTAAAATGCCGGAGGCCCTGCGTTAAAAAATACTTCTATGTTCACCGCGATCCTCGTTGGATTTAACATACGCGAATGCCATATTCAGAAACTGATGGCTGTTGTACCTTTATATGTGTTTGTGTGGGAATGCGACTTTGCCTGAGTGGGGTAATAACCCCACTTTTTCTGTCGAACTCCCTCATGTTTTAAAAATGTTGACTGTGAGTCTCTCCATCTATTCGAATAGATGCAGAGTGCTTTCTTTTGCGTTATAAATGTCCTTTGATATAGTATATTAAGAAATATTGTTAATAAGTTGGTTATAAAATCTTATATGTTGTGTACTGAAACCTTGATTCTTTTGAGTCACTCAGTCGCATATTATTATTGCTCTTCGTTCTACGGATGTGCATACACGGCCCGCCGCTACATCCAAACGTAGAAAGAAAGGAGTAGGCAAAGAGGTGTTTATCCTTGGAAGAATACCACGATGATCACGGAGGAATACCGAATGGTGTGAACCTGTTCTCAGGAATGTGTGCAGAACGGGTTGCGGCGGTGGCAAGGGAACGGGGGGGGGGGGCGGAGAGCACGTGTTGTAAAGTGAACCGACACAGGGGAAGACCAGAGCGTAAAACGTTTGAAGACGCGACGTACTCCTTCGCGCGACGTGCAGAGCGTGTCAGGTGCACCGCGACATCGCAGAGCGTTGCGTGAAGGGGAGGGGAGCGTGTTGGGGGGTTGGGGGGGGAGCGGGCGACAGTGAGAGCGGAGAGGGAGCGTGGCGGGGAAAGAGGAGTGTGGGACGGTGGGGAGGGCGGCGGGGGCGAGATCGTGGTGGCAGCGGGAGCGGGAGCGTGAATACGGAGCAGCAGGGACGGGGGAGGTGCGAAGTGATGCCAAATTTTACCACAACATCGATACATCGATGTTTCGATACATCGCTAAAGGGATTTCGATATTGATGAAGACATCGACGAGAAAACATCGATGTTTTATTTGTAGGCTAATAAACATGTATTTTTCCCTAACCATTTTTAGTTACAGTACGTAAAAGGGTTTATATTTCATTGTTTGGTTACCAGCATGTTAGTAGTATGCAAAAATTATTATTGAATGTAAAAATAAAATTAACAAGAAAGAACATCGTGTTTTGCTATCAATTGACACTATCAATAGACACACGCCTGGCGATAACACTCATTTTTAACACGAACAGCACCCAAACTTCCTCAGATTGCACAGGCGAAATGTGCAGCGTGATAAAGAGGATGACGCAAAACAACGATATTGCTGTGGATTGCTGCTACTCTACAACGTACTTAAACTTTATTAAAAAATTAAAAAATAAAATATTTTTAAAAATATCGATGTTTTTGCAACAAACTATCGATGTGAAGAAAACATCAAAAGCAAAATGTCGATGTCAATATATCGATATTACAAACATCGATGTGTTAGAAACATGGATTTTTTGCCATCCCGTGGTGGGGGCGGGAGCGTTGAAAGGGAGCACGAGGGCAGAGGGGCGATGGAGCGGACAGCGCGCCGGTCCCCCGGCCAGATGCTTTCTGTAGGCGCATCATTCAGCATTCACCGGTGTGCCTAAGTTTTGGTAACGATCTTTCCATTCTTCCCCTTACTTATGCCATTCAAAGGGGGAAATGCCAGGCCTCGTCATTAGGACGTCGGACCTGTGTGTCTCACACATTTGTCTCATCCTCGAGCTTCACTTGGATTCCAGCTCAAAATTACTCCCCACGGCATGAAATATTTCTAATATTGGATGTGAATAACATTCATTAACTATTTACTATCGTTAACTCACTTACCTGGTAAAAATAATTCCTTCAACTTAGAAGCATGTTTAAAGAAAATAAAAAAATAAAATGACATGAACGTGTAGTTATTACATCTAGAACGTTTAGTATATTTGTAAAATGCCATTAAAATATACTGCTAATGGTTTGTTCATAGTACCTTAAGATATAAATTAACTAGTCGAATGTGGTATTACTGTGGAGAACAAGGTGATAAAAAATGTGCGGGAACTAAGGAACACCGAAAGAAACGTCTTTGGCAAATCATTGCACTCCCATGTTTATTTCGAAGATACCACAAGAAGGCGACCTTCAGTCTACTTCATCGTAATGGCGCAATATCGGTTCAAATTTAAAGTAGGTGCTATGACGGAATGATCCTATTGCGCTCCATCTTTCGCTACTCAAAGGCCAATGTAGGTATTGGTAGAGTAATCTGAGAAATTTGGGGAAAGATACTCTAAAATTGAAGTAATTTACAATGAATAGTGTTGTTAAGCAATGCGATGCCGTTCATTGAATAGTGATTCCGGCTGCTAAGTTGCAATTGGATAGTCCCGTATAGTGATTTTTTTCTCTGGGAATGGCGGTGATCTTCCCCCGCAGGACAGAGAGATTCGGCGCGGACCTACCATCTGCTAAAGGGGTTTTCCTCAACCTGGTATCTCACACTAGCAGAGTACCGCTCCACCCGGGACAAGCTCTAAGTCCCTGACCGATCACCCGGCATGTGTGGTAATGTAGAGCGTGTTAGTGTAAGTGTGTGTGTAAGGGGAGAGGATAGGACAAGGAAGAGGAAGGAAAGATCGCGCGCGGTCCGTGGCCCGTTTGGTAGGGTACTTCTCCGGCATTCGCCTGGTGTTGATCGGAGAAACCACGGAAAACTACCGATCAGAGCAGCCGGCCGCTAGAATTCTCCTGCAGACAGCGACTGAATTCGACCCCGCTGACAAGCTATTAGTGTCGAAAATCCTGCCGCAGTCCTAGGACCTCCCGGTCAGAGGAGTTGCAGTGACATCAGTTGATACCCTTTCTCGGTATGTGACGTCGTGCGTTTTCGTGTTGACGTCTTTTATCGTTGACTGGATGAGGAGCAGCGAGGGCAAGGGAAGCTCCTCCCCCTCGGCGGCCGCGAGTGACGTAATTGGGCGGGGTGTGGGAGGGGGTGCGGTGGGCGAGTCTGACGCCTCGCCCTGCGGTCGCCTCCGCACGACGCGCCGTCGAAGCCGCGCCCTCCTACGTGGAAGTACTCGGGTTGAACCACAACAGCTGTTCCCGAGACCAACTACGTGGAACAAGATTGTTTAATGAAGGAGCAAAAATGTTACCGCCGTACTAGTTTATTCATGAACCCTTTACAGTTGTAGGTCGATGAACAGCAAATAACATACGTGGTTTGTAAACAGAGGCGAAATGCTAGGTTGATTTTCATTGATCGATTTTTTCGTGTTTCCGGGCGCGTCAACGGATTTGGTCATTCGTCCCGTAAGTGTAGTGCATTTTTTTCTCTCGGAAGATAGCGATGATTTTCCCCCGCTGGATGGCGAGATCCGGCGCCGACCTACCGTCGGCTAGTGGGGTTTCCCCCTAACCAGGACTCTCCCACCAGCGGGGACAAGCTCTAAGCTCCCCACCGGTCTCTCGGAATATGTGGTAGTTTAGTGCATGTTAGTGTGTGTGTGTGTGTGTGTGTGTGTGTGAGTGTGTAAGAGGAGAGGATAGGACCACGAAGAGGAAGGAAAGATCGCGCGCGATCCGTAGCCCGTTTGGTAGGGTACTGCTCCGGCATTCACCTGGTGTTGATCGGAGAAACCACGGAAAACTATCGATCAGAGCAGCCGGCCCCTAGAATTTTCCTCTAGACAGCGACTGATTTCGACCTAGCTGAAAAGCTAGTGTCGAAAATCGTGCCGCCGTCAGGACTCGAACCTAGGACTTCCCGGTCAGAGGTGCTGCAGTGACATCACTGAACTACCGATTCGTGGTCTGCTGCCCGATTCGTGGCCCATGTGTGCCCTCGGCGCATTTTGGGCTGGCCCCGCGCCGCGCCGCGTGGCGTGTCCTCGCGTGGCGGTTGCCGGCGCTGGCAGGCGCCCACCGTTACGTCGTTAGGCAGAAATATAACTTTCGTTTTCGAGTGGAGGCGTCTTCGCGGGCAGCTTCAGGCGTTCGGCGTTCCGCGAGACACCCCCTCTCCCTCTCTTTCCCACACACACACACACACACACACACACACACACACACACACACACACACACACACACACACACACACACACACACACACAGCAGCCGCGTGCTCTGTTGGAATTGACACATTGCGGTCGCTGATGTGAGGGTATTTGTAAGAGAAGCGCGAAAAGAAAATTGACCGCCAACGTAGAACCTCATTACCGGATTGCATAAAAAGGAGGGTTATGTTTTTCACCAGAGACCCTACGAGATTCTATCTTTCCTGATGAAATGCGAACCATTTTGATGATCGAAAATCTATGGATCTAGTTTTGCGTGTAATGTAGGTTGAAGAAAATTCTTGCTGAACTAATAGGACGAACGGTAACGCTGAACGAATATCAAGTGTCCGACGTCCATATGTTTGATTTTTGGGTTGGTCGAGTATTTTTGTTTTACATGAGTGGATGTAATTGCTGGTTTGTAGGGGCTGCCTCCGCGGGGGATGCATGCACATTCGACCGTGTGATCCGTTCGAGGCTGCCCCCGCTTGTGTGGAAAATGGGGCGCGTTTCACTTTCCGAACTAACCTTTCACGTAACGCCGCGCGGCGCGCGCAACCGGCGATTTGATCGACAGCGACAGCGTGAGCTCCTGCTCACCGCTCACCGGCGACCGCCACTCCCACCACTCCCACCACTCCCACCACCCACGCCACCCCCACCATCATCACAGTCAGCGTCATCTACGATGTTAATAATAATAATAATAATAATAATAATAATAATAATAATAATAATAATAATGTTTCTTTCCCAAATACTGGCGACATTCAAAGCAAATACACTGAAAAAATCAGTAAATATGCAAATCTTATTGAACCTGTTGAGAAACAGTGGAATATGAAAGAGCCAACATTATCCCAATAATTGTTTTAAGCACCAGAGTCATCCCTCGGAGTCTGATTTGGGGCCTTAAGCAACTGGGTTTGAATGATGGCCTGTACAAACCCATGCAGAAGGCAGTTGTTATTTCAACAACAAGGATAGTGCGGAAATCATGGGAAACAATGTATTATAAATTCTTTTTAAAAAATAGATGTATTGTGCTTTATTTTTGAATATCTGTGCTATTCATTTAATTGTGCCAATAAGATGAGATAATAATAATGATAATAATAATAATTATTATTATTATAATAACAAAGTCCCCTAGTATTGTGGATTTCGAAGTGTAGTGGGAACTCTTTTCCTGTAATAGTTGGATATTGATCCGCCTCAAGCTCATTGATCCGTCTCATCGTGAAGATTCTTTGGAGTTTCAGGGTACTGGGATCTCACACTTCGCCAAACACGGTTCAAAGTGTTTCTTTATTTTTCTTAGAATAACTGATAGGGCGGTTAGTGACAAGTCCAATGTCACATTTACCTTTAAAACGGCTGCATTTTGGAAGATAACTATTTTCTCCTAAATATCTCGTTTGATATTAATATTTGCATTTATAATACAACATGATGCTTTGAATTCGTTTACATCATAACTAAATTGCCTCAAATGAAGTTTTCAAAATTGCAGTACTTTGGGAAATTGATCCTGTATTGTATCCGATACGAACATTTCAACAAACGGTTAGGAATTTTGGAAGAATCAATATCAGCTAAATATGCAGAATGAGATAAACTGTCCTTGTACTTGACTCTTAAAAACATTAGGAATAAATATCATAATCTGTGAACCTGCAGTTTGACGAGGTGGGATTGTTATTTCTTCCAAAGCAGTTTTTTTTCGCAAATGAAACTTAAGATCGATCGAACAGTATTGAGTTGATCAAACCGCATTCTGCTTACTTGACTTGCAATTCTAGAGATATTAAACATAAAAAAAATATTTGTTTGTGGGCAACGTTACCACCCTAATGATGGCCAATAAAGGGACGAAACGTTGTCCATCAACGAATAAAAATGTAGAATTCTTTTTTCTACCAATGAGCTAAACTCAAGAACATCAATATCCCTTCTTTTCATAAATCAGAGGTCAACGTACACTGGCAAATCAATTACTGTAAAATGTAACATTACGTTATTAATCTCCTTTCACTTACAAACCCGCGCAAGGTTTACGAAAATAAAAGAGGCATTCTGTGCAGTCTCGTCAACGTCATCTCCACGGTAATATGACGCTTCGCAAGTGAGCAGACAGCCAACGCGGCCGCGGATCGACGCGCGCGCGGCCCTTCCAACTGGGCGTTTCGTGAGCGGCGCGGCGCGCGCCCGTGAGCAACGTGCTGTATGCGGACGTGTTTAGAAGGCGCGGTACCTGTCACTCAGCGCGCGCCGGCTTTTTCGCAATTCACCGGCCATTATCAGATAAGGCGGGGCCTTGGGCGGCGGCGGCGGTGGCTACCGCGGCGGCGCGGGCGCGGGGCGGCATGACGTGCCGTACCGGCGGGGGGGGGGCGGGGCGGGGCGGGGCGGGGGGTCAGTGTCTCCGAGGCCAAGCCTGGGAACGGCGCCGCGGCCGCCGGCAAGTAGGTTGGCTAATTAGAGGTGAGTCTTCCCCCTCCCTCCCTCCTTTCTCCCTCCCTCCCTCTCTGTTTCTCACACGCACCACGGCGCGCCCGCTCCTCTACTTCCACCTCGCCACTATCGTCGCTGCCCACCTTCCCTCCGCTGCTTGTCGCCCCCCTCCCTCTCTGCCCCTGGCCGCCGCCCCCGCCCCCGCCCACTCGCCCGCCGCCTGCGGGCCCGGGCCTCTAATGGGCGGCGTTCGGGAATCGCATGAGAAAACGGTAACCTCTCCGAAAAAATTTCTCGCGTCGGCGCGGACCCGGCGCTGCTGGCCCGCCCGCTGCAAGAATCCTCCTCGCCCATTAGCGGCGTGGTGCGGCGTGGCGTGGCGTGGCGGGGCGGGGCGGGGCGGGGCGGGGCGGGGGGCGGGGCGGGCGCTTGTGGGAGCCGCTGGCGGCCGCCGGTGGACAGAGCGCGGCTGCCCCACGCGACGCGTCAACAATAACATGGCGCTGGCGGGGGCGTGGGCGTTCCCCGACTTCCAACACACGAGGGAATGTTCAAATGTGGCGGCTTTTCAAGAAGACTCCCGCCTATATATTAAGTTTGCAAAACTATATTTATCTCTACAATTATGTAAATATGGCGTTTTATACTATATTTGTAGTCAGTCAAATTATTCTGCGTGTAAGAAATTGGGAAAATCACGTAAAATATTCTTTTTAATTTCATAACGTTTTGGGAACCTGTCTTATTCCCATCATCAGGTACTATAAAAACAATACGAAGTCATATATTATTATATAAATACAGTCTTCTTTATTTGAACATCGCAATCTTAATTTATTTTTCCGATAATTGTCAGTACAAATGTTTATTATAAGAGCTTTTTAAAAAGCTACAAGATTTCGTAAACTGAACTCAGATTCACCGTTTTCAATTCAACCGCGCCAACTGAATTGAGGGAATGTGACATGTGTGATAAAATGGCTTCCTAAATTTTTAAGTAAGCACTCCGATTGGCTGTTTTACGCAGTTTCCCTGCATTGTCTTCATACCATGGAGAAAAGGCTGAGACTATTACTTTTTTCTATTATGTAAATGTAACCTTTTGCTCCCCATCAACACGCACGTTGCTTTTGTTGTTGTTTTGATCCGCAGATTAAAAAGGTAGTTTGTGTATTCCCGTGAACGGTCATGTTTCTATGAAATTCTTCCCAGACACGAATAATATTGCATTCAATACCTTTTCGGTTGAAATTTATACAAAAAATGAAAAACAAAAAGTTTGTGTCAAATGATTCTATCTTCCCCTGTCAGAGAGTCTTTAACAGCATAAGATCACTTTTTTATTTGGCAACTGTCCATTCTATTAAGTGCGAAACAGATATTTTATGTCTGGTGAGAGCGGCGGATTGACCAGGCACTAGAAGGGTACAGTGGAGTTGGCAGAAAACTATGATTTGCTGCTTGGTCATGACATAGTTAAGGAAATGAAATAGCGCTGTAGATTGCGAGGGCATTTGAGCATTAAAATCTTTCCAGAATGAGGTCTACCCGATCTGTCTGCATTTACCTCCAATATGTTCCTCAGTCGAGCAAAAAAGCTTTTTAATGTAAGAAACAAACAAACAAACAAATAATAAAGGAGTGATTCATACCGAACGGCAACTTCACGGTACGGTGTAAGAAAACTGAAAAAGCGAAAAAAATGGAGTAAATATTTGTAAGACTATTTGGTGCAACGTAACTTGTAATCTGACGGAAGAAAACGTTTCTTGGCGTTATCCCGTGTCGAGTCTCTTGATCAGCGGTGCGCACTCTCGTTCTCCTTGCGAACCTCTTTTAAAACAGAAATAAATTGGCGAATTGAGTCTCATTAGTAAAATTAAATAAAAGAAATTGGGTTGTTATTAAAATTTATTATCTTTGTTGATAGTACTTCAAAACGGAAAAGTAAACCATAACAAAAACAAAAATTACAGAATCGAATAAAACATACGGGATGGCTTAACCTACAAAAAGTGGATGCCAAATAAATGAAATAAATCAGAACATTCTTCGTGTAAGGTGTAACATGAAAAAAGAAAGAAGCGGAATCGCCTTCGATGCCATCGGGGCTCGCGGCGTAATGGCTAACCCACTTGCGTTCGCCTTCGCCTTCCCCGGGGCCGGATTCGATCCCCGGCCCATCCATTTGGAATTGCGGCAGCAAATGCGCTGCTCCGGACCCCCATTCTCCATCATTCACCTCCTCATTATCATTGCTGACGTCCGATCATTAGATCGTCACTCTTGAACTTCAGTGACCTTTGTTGTGAAACTGAATGAGTAAATTTAAGAGTATTCAATATTAACTGATTCTTCGGCTCTTTCACTTCAATTAAAAAATTAACTCGTAATTTTTTTTTAATTTGAGGTGTATAATTCTGGAAGTGGGTTGTTGTTTTGCGAACACCTTTGATGAAGCTTGCGAATCTCTAGGACTTGGTTACACAACGGTTGAGGGCAGGTGTTCCAGATCGGAAGTAGGAAGAGAAGCTGTTGGCAGAGCATTTGATTGCAGGGACAAGGCAAAGGCATTTCAAACCGTGTTTTATCCAGATGTTTGAGATTCACAAAACCACCGTTCATGCATGGATTCGCTTCCAGCTAAGGCCAAATGAGGACCTCCTATTAACAACTGCATTTATGTTGGTAGGAACCAGATCACTGGGAAACAAGTGGAGGGGATAACACTTTTAACATTCATTATGATTGTGGAGAGTACACAATTCACATTTTCAAGCAGCCGCTCGTACTGCAACATAATGTCTGTTGCACATAGCAAGGCGCCACTGCGGGCTTTCCTGGCACACTGTACAAAATTAACTGTTTAATTGTACGCAGAAATTCGTATGACTACGAATACGTCGCGTCCGCACACTTAATATACAAGCGTGAGTCTTCTTGAAAAGCCGACGCATTTGAATATTCCCTCGTGTGTTCGAAGTCGGGGAACGCCCTCGCCCTCGTCAGCGCCATGTTGTTGTACGAAGCAAAGCAAAAGTGTTCATTTTCTTGCAAAGCTCTTGGAGGCAAACAAATCCTGATGTGTTGTGCAGATTAGTCATACTAACGGTTTCATACATACTGGTTTCAGAGACGTTTCATATTTATTAAGTCACGCGTTTTCCACAATTGTACCTTGAGTCGAAGATCATTATTATTACGTTGACTAAAGACCGCGATACACTGCCAATAGACAAGTTTGCTTTTCCAGTGTACATTGTTTCTGTCCACAAACTGACGTACAGCACATTTTACGAATACATTTACTTCGAAAACTCATTGACTGTTCTCGTGAACGTTTTCTGCTGGCTCCACCTCTAGTCCGCCGTGTACCTTGTCGCGCCGCTGGTGGAACATGTTCCGAGTGTTTGCTTTCTTGGAAAGCTGTTGGCCCTTCGAGGGTCTTTCGTGGGATAGGAAACATTCGGAACTTTTCGCAGTGTTCTCCCCGCATTAATTCTCTTGATTTAATTAAGCCATTAGCATTGCTTTGATCGCACGGCGTGGCCCGTCGCTTATCTTACTGAATAGCTGCTCGCATGGTCGCTTGAGCTACCCACAGCCGTCCCCGGCCCATGCAGCAAGTGTCCTTATTAATTGTTCCTGCCCCGTTTCCCACGCAGAGCGCTCTTCAACTTTACGGTGTTCCGTGCAAAACGCGAGGCATCTGCTTTATGGCTTATTGGGCATCATGCAATTGCACATTATGTTATTAATTAGACCAAAGACTTTATGGATCCATTTAATAATTGCTTTAGTCGACTTTACATTTTGCAGTAGTACTTAGGTAGGGTGAACTATTATAACCTCACACTTTGAATATAACATGAAAACCAGAAGCGTTTTCTTCCAATCTTGTTATCATCGCATTGATTAATTATATTAATGACGATGTTCATAGGAGATTGTCGCATGTGTTGCATTTCGATCTTAATGGAAAGACGTTTTCAAAACGTCTTAGTTACTGATTGGAAGTTGAGAAGAATTAGTCTGGGTCGTGCAGATTCTACAATAAAAATAGATACTTTACACTTTCGGGATCTTATTTCAGAAATCTGAATAGGTGTTTCGTTTCACATGAGTCATAGGTCTCCCAGAACTTTTCGTTACATACTCGACACTCCTGACCTTCCAGACAATAGACAATTACTTTCAGAAATAATTGTTCATATGGGTAGCATGGGACAAATGGACCTTGAAGGTATTCTTTCTTCAGCAATTAACCCAACACAGTTCTTTCAGTCAATAAGAACTATATTCACCAACAGTTCTTCTGCAGGGAGATGAGTATTCAACTTGTCTAGTGGAGTTCAGTAGCAGTATTGCGTGTTTACTTCACAGCCTTGAAGCTCAGAACTACCGGTACTTACACTTAGAATCCAAATATTACGCAAGACACATAACTAACTTTTTTAATTCAAAAAAATAACTGAAAAAACTTTAAATTGTACTTTAGCACAACGTTGGCCGACCCTGTGTTAAGCGCCTTCAAGATACTTCACCAACAACTGTTATCCACACCCCTAGCAACTTCATACACAGTAGTGACAATTCTTAGAAACTATGAAACTATACAATTGTAAATTATCAAATACTAATCAAACCTCCTCGAAAAGGATTTTCTTTCGTTTGGGGCAATCGACGAGGCTGCTTCGGCCGCGCGCAGCTGCCGCCATCGCCGCCGCCCGCACCTGCGTCGCCTCGCCTCGCCTGGCGTCGTCCTTCGGCCTTAAATTAGGTGCAAAGAAAGTCCCCCTCCACGGTTATTAGTCGTCTTAACTGCGCCGGCGCTGATGATCTGCGATTAGATGGGAAGCCGGGCCGGGCCGGGGCGGCGCGGCGCGGCGCGCCCTGCCGGTGGGCGTGGAGAAGGGTCGGCGTAATTCGACGTAATGACGGAGAAGACGCTCACAATTTGCGCAAGGACACGAACCGCTCACCGCTCGGCCTCGGGCATCTTCTCGCCGCCGGCGGCGCTGCCAGCGCGCGCGCGCTCGACCGCTCCCCAAAAGCAGAGCGCAACGCGCTCCTTCGCGTCGACGATGCCGCCATTTTGTGTCCGGTTGCCAGGGGAATTCCATTCGTGTTGTGTAACCCTACTTACCTAAAATAAATGTTTTTGTAATCCAATATCTCCGTATTTAATTGCCGTGCATAATTTTGTTTGAAATTATTTATATTAATCGCCTGTAATTGTTATCGTTTTCCTTCAACACGTGTTCGCTGTCTGGCGGGTGACCAGGTGAGCGGATATTAAATGGCGGCGGTTGCGCAACCCGGCGGCGCCGGAGCAGGCGGAGGCGCCACCGTAGCGCGTCATCATGGCGAGGTGGAAACTCGGAGGCGAATCCAGGTGGTGGTTTCGGGGGTTATGGCCCCTCGCCCTCGTGCCTGCCAAAATCTCTCTTTCGTGTTCACAAACTACAAATAAATAAAATAAAATAGTAAACCGAAAAGGAAATAAACAATAGATGAATTGAAGGCGTTGAAATGCTACATCGTGTCTGTTATTGACGAAATATTCGGAACTTTTATATTTGGAGAAAAAAACAACAACATAATACTATTACACTGAGCCACAAAAACACATCCGTCCCCCTCAGTCCTAAACAGAATTTCTAGATTCATTCCTGTGGAAGTTCCTCCCCGAATCATTTTATTTTCGTTCAAAAGTGGAACTTCTGAATAAATAACAATTACACAAATTTTCATTTACTAAAAATGAAGAATAATATAATTTAAACATAACTTTCAATAGCACACTGCATTCTTGTGTGTATAAAAACTTCATTATATGCTTTACACCATTATTAAACAGTTTTATTTCCAATGTCTTCAACCGATAAAAGTTTTCGCTTTCGTACTGGAGGACTTGTAAAATTTCTTTACAGCAACATCAATAAAATGAAATCGTTAGTGTTTAATTGAAATTATTCTCGTGTGGCACGTTTATAGTTATACACACAATTACAAGCACTTTTTGCAAAGCTACTTTTGTATTCCTGTTCGCCAATTTAGAAGCAACTAATACTCATACGAAGTGAGGTTATGTTTGATTAGACGCCTGCCTTGTATTGTGCAGACTATAATGTTGCTTCTGCCTCCTACGTCCCTTTATGGCGCGGCGAGCTCCTCCTTTTTCCCCCTCGCGCGGACGCCGTGATTGATAGTGCGTTGTTACGCCGTCTCGCGCGGTGCGTTCTTCTCTTTTTGGAGAGAATCTGCTGACGAATCCTTTGTGGCGCTGTCGTCGCGGCGTGATACCCTCGAAACGACGCGACGCGACGCGCACCGCACCGCCCCGCGTGGCTGCCACCTTAATTGGGCGGGATTTCATTTTGCCGGACGACGGAATATTTACGGTGGGGATTTTCCACGCGTCCGTGCATTTAGTGGAGCGCCGGACCCTACGCTTGAAGGGCGGAGCGGAGCAGCGATTACAGGGCGTTCCAATGCGCTGGGCGAATTTTCGTCTGGCTCTCGCAGGACCGGGTGCGTCATCCTCCGGGAGTAAAATGGTGGCGTGATTTGAGCTAGTAATAATTTCAGTGAAATAGATTAGTGATCGTGTATTGTGGTTCTCGTAAAAAAGAGTGAGTATTCACAGGCACTTGCAATTTAAACGAATGTCCGAAAATTTACAAGAGCATATCGCATATTTGACAAGTTAATATTCACCTTCAGTTAAATTCCGTGCAAGTCTTGCGTACGTTGCTCGAAGATGACATGTAAGGGGTTTTTGTATTTATTATTATTATTATTATTATTATTATTATTATTATTATTATTATTATTATTATTATTATTATGTAACTTAAAATATTATTTTATAACCACTATTTTTATGTATTATTATTTTTCTGATTATAGTTATTATTTATTAGTGCTGAGAGCTGCACAATTCTCTTTACACCCACAAGTCGCCAGGTTAGCTGAGAGAATTTCACTCTCCATTCTACCCCGTTCATTCCTCGGGTCTCCTCGCCCGTGCATCTGCAGCGTTGTGAACCCGAGAATTTCGCAGATAAAAATAGCCGGCGGCGGCGGGGCGCCGGAGCGTGGCGAGACGGTGCGTTGAAGTCTCCACTGCCGCTCGCCTGCCTGCCCACCCGCGTGCGTGCGTGCGTGCGGTGCCGAGGCGCGACGATTAGGCCGACGCCCCGGGCCGGGCATGCTCGGCGTGGCGCTGGCGCTGAGTAGCCGAGGTGGCCGCGTTGCACCTTGCAAGTCGCTCCGCTCATTTGGAGGGTCACTCTCCTGAGAAAAAAACCCACGCATGCAACCAGTTGCCTCTCTTTTTGCAAATACCGGAGTTGACTTCTTTATGTTTCTATGAAATTTGTGATTCTATGACCACCATACTCTTTTTTTGAGTGACGATGTATCCAAGTTCAGGTATCTTCTCGTCTCCCTTCTTTCCCTTCTCTCTCTCTCTCTGTCTCTCTCTCACACATACATATACAGACACAGAAGCGGAGAAAGAGTCGGAGAGGGAGAGAGAGTCGGAGAGGGAGAGAGAGTCGGAGAGGGAGAGAGAGTCGGAGAGGGAGAGAGAGTCGGAGAGGGAGAGAGAGTCGGGAAAGGAGAGGTCAACACACACACACACACACTCACACACTCACACACACACACACATACACTTCGGTTGTGGTTGTTGATGGTAATCCTTTCAAGGAAGATATACGAAGAGAAATACTGCAGCACATGATAGTGTTTCACCGGGTAATTAGATAAGGCTTTCCTGACATTTAGAGGCAGAGAATAATAACGAGGAACTAAGGGTGGATTATACGTTTCCTGTATATTATTTCACTATATACTTCAACATCATCCTGTTTTTTTTGTTTTTAATATGCTGTACTTGAGATTTTTCTTTTGATTACGATATGCATTTATGTTTTATTTATATGTATGAGCCATTAATGTCGTCTTTCGCATAAATGACTATTACTTAAAGTCTTCAGTAAGTAGTTTTAGGTGTCTAAATGATAAGCCTTCTTTATTATCCTCCATTTACGATGAGCGAATTGTCTGACATATTATTTTGGCGCCGCTGAATAACAGAATGTGTGAGCACGGTGTTGGCGTATTCATTCTAGAATACTATCATTGTCTTGATACTGTCTTTGTTCATAGATTTACCCTTCATGGTTTCAAGCAAATGTTGTAATTAGGAGGTAATAATGCTATTTGCTCTGAATAAATTTTTTTCTCACATTTAATATGTTTCTGTTTGTTTTTTCTCCGGAATTTGAGGACTATTTTTTTAAACTTACGTTCTCTGATCACTAATGAGAGTTGTACTTGCTGGAGGCATTGACATATTCCATTGTAAGCGGAAAGAAGGGCAAGGCATGTCGTTTAAAGATATCAATTAGTCATAATTTTCCGTTCTTGAAGAAGGAAAGGTGAAGGAGGCGAAATAGGGGCACGTGAAGAAGAGAGAGAGAGAGAAAGAGTTGTTGTTGTGGCGTCGTGTGACTGAGCAGCTGTGTGTGTGTGTGTTGCAGGATGAGGGCGAGTCTAAGAGCAAGAGGTGGCCCGCCAGCGCTCCTCGCCCGCCGTCCAGCCCCATGCACCCCACGTCGCGGGAGGTGAGTGCCATCGCTTTGAATTGAATTGAATTTGCCTTTTTTTTTCGTGGCGAGACTCAGGCCATGAGGCCTGCTCTTCCGTCTGACCACGCAAATTTCGTTACACTCCTTTCACCAATCATGGTAAAAAAAAGATATTACTTGGGCGACGAAACATGCGATTTGAATTTAGCTCAGAGGCGTCATTTAGGCTTGAGGATCTTTTACATGCAGTAAATGTACTAACATGGGACAGCCGGCTTTACTTCCCCTCCGAAGGAAGGCGTACGAAGGATTTTTTCGCCCTTAAAAATCCACGGCTTCGATCGGGTTTGAACCCGCAAACTTGGGTGTAGCAGTCCGATACGCTAACCGCTGCCGCTTTTTCTGCAGGCAGGGAAGAACTGAGATAGTTGTTGGATGATCTTGGCTGTCCGGGTGACGCCGCGTCGAAGGCTGTTTTGCAGACGTTTCGACCATCTTTTCGTGGTCTTCCCCAGGGCTGGTCTGAGGAAGACCACGAAAAGATGGTCGAAACGTCGGCAACACAGCTTTCGACGCGGCGTCACCCGAACAGCCAAGATCATCCACATGACTCCGGCCGCGGAAGCCTACGACTTCACTGAGATAGTTGTTGTTTACCGAACGGCGCATTACAAGTACAGTTACGATCACTTACAATTAATGAAACAAGATAACTGATGTAAATATATTCCTTACGATTTTTGAATCATGAAGTTATTATACTCCAATTTAACCATAGTGACACTTCAAGAACACGAGCTGGAAGGAGTGAGGGATATTGCCATCCAATCGGGAGCTCCAATACGAAAAATTAAAGTAACGAAGCTCCCGTTTCAATAATAATGACCCCCCCCGGCTCGTGAACTTGAAGTGCCACTATGTTTAAATGGAAATATACTTTTGACTATAGCATCGAACTTTGGAATTATGAGAAATAAGATTATATAATATTTCGGTTTGTTAAAATGCTATTTATGGATTCACGGAGAAAAGTAGTCGGGGAATGAGGGAAAGAGGAAAGCTTAAAGTCTTTTCGGAAAGAAAAGTTCTTGAAGAGGTGCGAGAGGTTTTGAGGAAGCGAATAAGAGTTTGTGTTTGGGTGTGAGGGAGTGAGGCAGAGACAAATGAAGGAACAATAAAGAAAAAATGCTGATAATTCTTCGTGAAAAGATGAAATTTGCGAAGTAAATAATTTACAAAATATTATGCACATCAGTGAAACGTGGATAATTCGTTTTGTAAATAGTCGAAGGAACTGAGTACGTTACGAAATAATATACTTTCTAGAACACTGAATAATCGGGTTGGTATAGTGTTTAGCGAAAAATGAATGACAAGTCACTTCAAGCTCTCAGATTTAATATAATTGTAAAAAGTAACAAAATGAAAATAGTAATATTTTCTGTTTGTCCGTCTCGTGTTAAATGTAATCTATATTTGATATATTAATACACAGAGATGCTCATTTACGTCTAAGAAATAGCTTGCGAACAAGACACAGCCAAACTACTGCCAATAGTTATATTTTAAAATAGTTTTCATTACAATTAAGTTTCCAATTCATTTACACAAAAGTTCAACACTCGATTTTGTCTTTACTTTTGTAGATGATATGTCATCCGAAAATGTAATGATCCGTAGTGCAGCCGGAAAGCCTTTTTGGTAATAAATCAATATAGTGAGACTATATGATAGACTTCTAATGATAAAAATATCATCTATTCTGTATCACTTCCTACTTTTACGAAAATTGCTTATTTCGAATTAATATAAATTTTGATTGCCGAGTTAATCTAATTCTTATTGTGAGTTAAAGCCGAAGAGAGCCGGTCAGAACGTAAAGTGAATCAAGAGGAACTTCAGATTTGAGCCATGAATTGTGGTTTATTCCATTTCCAAAGTTCCATTGTCTTTCTAATTATTATTGATAGACATTTTTATTATGACAGCTCCATAATTTAGCTCTAAAGAGTATCAAAAGCGCACGAATGGTGGGTCGTTGACGGATTGAAAATGGTTTCTTGACCATAAAATACAACCAAGTAGATGTGTGTGTGTGCTACCTCGAGGAATTTTAATTACTTGTCGCTAATTAAATCATGAGTAAGACATTCGGTGAATTTAGAATTGTTGCGATGCTTAATAGAAGCAATCATTTAATTCGAGGCGCAGATTTACCGACAGAAAGGCGCCATTAAAGAGCCGAGGGCGGAGAAGCGGAGGGTCCGGTCCATAACTTAGACGAGACTTCTCCATTACTTTCAAAATTACAATTACTCTCCCATGCTCGCCTTCAAACGAGTTCCTTTCTTCGTTCGATTTTCGCGGCCGATGATTTGCGGGGTTTCTCTCTGTTGGATGTTGTAAGGAGACGCCCTAATATTAAGAAGCGTTCCTCCCATTTTCTTTCGGAAGATAAACGTTTCAATAACTGCTGGGAAGAGAACGAAATATTTAGAATGCGTGTGTAACTTTCCGTGTTAGCTAGGCATCGCGTTTCTATTATGTCACGATGGATATCTGCTTTGACGCTAAAGTAAAGTAGTTGTGTGTAGGGCCTCTGTGTGTTTGTGCTGTCTGTTTAGTAACTTTGTTTAGTGTTTACCGCACGGAAGTTGGAAATGATTAGAATTAATTTTTGATTTTTAAAACTCTATAACTTAGAGGATATTCAATAAATAATAACGCTTTTCACTCAATATTTGACATGGTCTCAATTACAAACACAGTTATACGTTTACTTTCATTCTCAGTTTCAGTTTAATAACATTATGCATTTGCTTCAAGCGCTCAATGAACTTTCGTCGACTTTTGGATTTCTAGGAATTATTTCGCCGCAGACCGGGACACGACCGATAAAGACGCGAAAAGCCGTGCCATATTCCATCGTGAAGATGGGCCCTCACACGCCATGTTATAAAAACCGAAGTATAAATAGCTAGGGCGAGTTCTGTTGCTATCTGGAGGAGAATTTTAGCGGCCGGCTGCTCTGAGCGGTAGTTTTTCGTGGTTTCTTCGATCAAATCCAGGAGAATACGGTACCGTGTCAGAACCCTTTCAAACGGTCCACGGACCACGCGCGATGTTTCCTTCTCCTTCCTTGTTTTCTCCTTATATTTACATGCATTATACTACCACACTTGTCGGGAGTCGAGTTCGGGAGCGTAGAGCTTGTACGGGCTGGGGATGGTGCCTCGCTGGTGCGAGATACGTGGTTACGGAAAATCCCGCTAGCCGACAGGCAGGTCGGTGCCAGATCTAACCATCCAGAGGGGGAAGATCACTGATACCTCCCGAGCAAAAGCATAGACCACACTTACGGGACTAATGACGTCAATTAATCAACGCCAACCTCTTCTCGTAGAGATAAATCCATCCGTTAATCATTTCAACGAAGATTCCGATCAGGTTCGACTTTTACCTCTGTATGGGGGAAAATTTTAGCTGGAGCGGTTGCCCGTTGAGGGAGATATTTGGAGAGGTAAATCTCCCGTAAGCTGACTTGTAGACCTGCGCCGAATTTCCTGTTCCAACGTGCGTTAGATTGCCATTAGGATAACAATGGAATTCGGGACATCCGAAATATATTTCAGATTGTTTATTCTTGTACAAGTAAATAGTATATCAAGTAAGTCGTATAATAACAAAATAGTTCCGGCTCGGTGGCCGAGATCGCTAAGGCAGTAGTGTCGTAGTGATCTCTGACCGAAGGGTCACGGGTTCGAGTCTCGCCTCGAGCATGGTTGTATTTGCGTTCGCCTTTCCACCCCTTATCATCACCATTTCGTTCTTTTTCGTTCATCTTCATAGTTACCATAACGTTAACTTCAATAGTGACTGTTATTGACTGAGCCATTTTCCACTTGGCATTCCTGATTCTCTTGCACTAACACATTGAAGAAACAAATGCACTTCGATTCAAAGCACACAGTAAGTTTTCTGTTTCTGCATTTCAGCTCTGATTGCACAGTGAAAAGATAAAAATAACAATATTTACTTAACAATGGAATTAACCGCTTGCGTTCTCGTATGTAGCGCATAGTTCTGTGATGTATTTCACATGTAATCCTAAAACGCAGGTTTTTTTTGAATGAGTATGTGGAATTACTACGGAGTAGAAAATTCAGAACTTGTGAAGGTGATGCGACATCCACAAGAAAACATCGATGTTGCCAAACATGAATGTTCATCATCAAAATATGGATGATAATAATACATCGACCAAAAATCATCGATTTTTTAAAGTTGGTGTAGTAACCTCTAACATTAAATTCGTGCAAAACAAAATTTAATCTGACCATGGTCGTGTTTATTAATTTATAATTAAAATTTAACTGAAAACGAAATTGGATGTTTTGAAAACATCGACATCGATGTCGCCTCAATGTTAAAAAAAATCTGATTCAATATATCGATGTTTAAATCATGGATGTTTTGCAAACATGGACATCGATGTCGCCTCTATGTTTAAAAAAATCTGTTTTGAAAACATGGATGTCGCCTGCGTAATGAGCAGTCGCTAGGAGGGAGGTTCGCGTGCGGCGCGGCGGTCGCTCCAAATCCGCGCCTTAATCCCCGCGCGCGTGCGCGAGGCGCTGGTCGCACGGGAACCCAAGGGCGCGTGGGAAGCGCCTGGCATTGGCTGAGGCTGGGGCGCGCACGCCCTCGCGCACGCGTGGCGCGCGCTCCACTCGCACTGGGCGCCGGCTCCGAAACGACTGCGGCTTTCTGGCTTTTCCACCCGCAGCTCCGGCTGAAAAGAAAAAAGGTGTACTTATTTCTTCGTGTGAAAGAACACGTGAGAAAACCAATCAACCGGATTACTATCGCGGTCATAATAAATTTCTGGCCGTGTAGTTTAGTCATTACGATCGCTAGCTCGTGTTCGGCTACCCGATGTTTTCTGAAAAGCGGTAGTATGCACTGACCCGGTAGTATGACTCTCGTACGAAGATAGGTATTTTAAAATTATCATTGTTATTATTATTATTATTATTATTATTATTATATAAAAATAAATTAAAAGTAACTAGAATTCGAAGATATGAATACCAAAGGCTGTGAATCACAAAACAAATTTTACGATGGAGGAATAAAATTTTACATTTTCTTTCATTATATTGTGTTTATGTCCTTCTTTTCACTTCTACATACTATTCAGTAAATTTCATAGGAATTACTATCGGGATCATAATAAATTCCTGGTCGTGTAGCGTAGTCATTGCAATCCCTAGCTCGCGTTGGGCTACTCGATGTTTTCTGAAAAGCAGTAGTATACACTGACCACTCTAGTGTGCCACTCTCGTGTGTGTGGCTGGCGGTCGTGTGTGCGCACATATCTCGGACGAACTCTGTTTCCAGGCAACTCGTGGGAGTATAGAGATGTCATGCGTTCTGTGTTTGTTAATTCGCGTATCCTGTTGTGTGATTTATGGCTTTTTCGCAGATGAGCGAGACATTCGCGAGATTGCATGTTGCTTTATTTCAGTTATTTTTAGGGCAATCGGTGCATTTTAGTGCTCTGTCATAGTTATCGGAGTTGCAGTGTTTGGCTTCAATTCCCATACCTAATTCTGATTAGACGTAACTGCAACATCGCCTATAAAAATACTCATTAGGTTTTACTCTCCTACGAGGAATGGTATATTAAAATTTCGCTTATTGCGAAAATTATTTTTCATTTAATGTTCGACGTAGTAGAAAGTGTCTCTAGAATTCGAGGATATGAATTTAAAAAGCTATGAATTACAAAATAAATTTAATGATGTAGGAAATAAGATTTTACATTTTCTTTCAATATATTGTGTTTATTTCCTTCTTTTCATACTATTCAGTGAATTTCATTGTGACCTTAATATTCATTTACCGTATTTGTAGTAATCCTAGCTTTGGCCATTGAGCGTATTAACATTTTTTTATTGCCCGGTTATTGAATATGTCAGTTTGCTATTAGATTCTAAAGTAAATAATTAAAATTACATAGATAAAAATAGGTGCTTAAATACATAAAACACTTAAATGGAGACTTTATTTGAGTATTAATTATCTACAATGCCTATTATTTGCGTGTTGTTAAAAAAACAACAACTTCGTGTTCTTTTCTCTTCTACAAGGAAGAAAATACTCCTTTTATCTTTATCCTGACATGAGTTACGAAAGTGTGTGAAATGGAACACCTGCTGTAGGTACTCAAACCTCTCTTCCACACCTAACCAATGACAGTCAATTACAGTGCATACCTATTAAATTTGCATATTCGTTAACTCGATAACTGCAACTCGTTCTTCATGACCATTTATTAATAGCAGAGTACGGAACGCATGCGTGCATAAAAATTGCTTCCTTTATGTAACTAGTCGTTTAAACTACCAGGCGATGAAATGCATTTTTCAAAACAGAATGTTAAAAGGATTTGTGAATGAAATATTCAAAAATTTCTCATTGGGTTACTTCTTATTGATTTTCGGTAAGGCTTGTAGATAATATCGATATATTTCTAAGAATTAAATTGCTTTTGCTCCTCTAATTTTCACGCTGCATCCATCATTACGACAGTATAATAAAACAGGCTCTGATGGAGGTGTTGTTTGATGTGATGTGGAATTCGGCTTGTGGTTAGTCGTTCGTTACGCATCAACGACCATTTTCGCGATGTAAATCGTACATAACGATCAAGCTGTATCGTTAATGATGTTATTTGTCTGTAGCAGTATAAATCTGTGTGTAGTGTCATTGCCCGTTTATTGTAAACTGTTTCTTGGAGACAAGGTAAGTAATTAATGCGTTTCACGAAGTTATTGTTTATTCGGTTTATTGCTGTTACTATTCATATATTCTGTTACTATTCATTGCTGCTGCTATTATTCATACTTTCCTCAGTATTCCTTTCATTTCCACCTTTTTTTGGGTTAATTTTTAGTTCCTTCAGATTACTTCCAGTTAACTTCACTCGCTTCCTCCGTTCTCTTTCGTTTGACCGTACAGCCTGTACTCACACAAACATTGATGACTCATTTCTCTGTCGTTTCTTTATGTCTAATTTTGTTACCCAACTCTCTGCCATACATTCACTTTCCTTTTCCTTTCGTTCCTTAGTCTTAACGTGGATTCATGGCTTAATTTCTCCATTCTTCGCATTTTTCCAGCTGTCTCTCTCTTGCTAGTTTTGGTGATTATTTTATTTTCCTTGTTCCGATTAAAAACAGCTTTTCTCCTCTGTCTTTCGTATTTCGTTACCTCGGGCACTCCTCCGTGTCCTCGGTGCAAGCTCTTTTTTCTTCCCGTGCGCATGCGCGGCGCGGCGAGTGGACCGCCCCACATTGGTTGAATCGCACCAAAAACCTGGCCATGACGGCAAAATTCAAAGTGCGCGTTCGGAATTCTGACTTAGCAAATTTCGTTCGGAAGACATTGGTGCACACTACTTTAGCTCCAGAAAGTTGTTTCAATCATTTTTGTCTTCCTCGCGGTCTCGTGAAGTTACCGTTGCTCGAAACACTCGAATTCATTAATTCTTGCCAACGATATTGTGAAATTTAAAAAAGTGTTTAAAATTTTTGGGGGTGTTCTTTTTGTATTTCCGAATAGAAGACACTCTTGACTGTAATTTGAAATATGGCTGAATTCTAACCCAGGGAGCGTAACAATGTTAGTCATATAATTGTTGAAATATTCTCTGTCCTGCAAATTCCTGCCTCATTTTTTTTTTACTTGTCAAATGGAATGCCTTTAATCAGAATAACACACTTTTAGTTGCACATATCTGCACCTTTTTCTTTTATAGCCTGCAATACTGCAATGTTACATAGTAAGATTTAACACTAGATATCCCGGAATTGCCTTCCACGTCACAAGAAATTATATTCTCTGTATATTTTTTCGATTTCTCCTTCTGGTAATTACTTTTGATAAGAAAATTACTGATATAAAATTCTAGAATGCTAACAATATTAACCCGCGATCACGAGAACAATTGTATCCATATTTCTACACATATCGGGTTCATTTTTATGAGTTAGTTAACCTTTTGGAAACCGCCATTTCGAATTTTTTTTTTTTTTTTTTTATTTTATGATCGCCAATTTAAGCTGCCATTTTGAATTTTGAAATTTCATTATGATCAAGTTCAGCGACTTCAAAAACCCATTGATAGCCATTTTTATGCAAATCCTCTCGCATTTGCAATTCTGACCAGGTTTTAGGCCCGAGTGAGCCAGTGTGCGTCGGGAGGTTTATTGCCGCTTCCCAAGCACTAAAAGGCGGCGAGGGGCGACGCTCTCCGATCCGCTCACGCAGCGCGGGGGCGGCCGTTTAATGCGGGCGCCTCCCGCCCGCGCTCCCTCCCTCTCGCCCTACACTCGCCCCACCCCTATCCCTTTCCAGTCACATCACCACACCTCATCGTTTCCCGACCTACGCGCCTCAATGACCCTCCTTTTCGCCACTCTGTCGTCTGATCGTTGCCACACCGGCTCCTTAATGATGCCTTTCTGTCAGTAAATGTACGCCTCGAACGTACGCCTGATTACGTGTGTTCGCGACAATTCTAAATCCTCATGGTTGAATTGGCGATAAGTAATTAAAATTCTTCGTGGCCCACATGTACTTGGTTGTATTTTATGGCCAGGAGACCATTTCGAATCCATATAACTCATCCTTGTCCCTTCTTCTCTCCTATACTACACTACACTATTACACATGTCGGGAGACGAGTCCTGAACCCCAAGCTTGTCCCGGCTGGGGCGGTGCCAGCCTGGGGGAGACACATCGCAAGCCGACGTATAGGTCGGCCTTGAATCTCACCCAGTGAGGCAGCAATACCACCACCCCACCTCTCGCTATAAAACATTCACTACATTAACGGGACTATTAATCACCAATCGACGCGTCAAACATTCCCCTGGCACTTTAACGTGGCCTTGCCATCACCATAATCCCCTCGCCGCCCCCCGATCCGCATCACCTCGCCCCCTCACCGTCTCCGCGCTGTCACCTGGCCGTGTCACCATCAGCGTGTCCTCATTGATTGATTGATTTTTTCGTGTTTCCGGGCGCGCCAACTGCTTTGGTCATTAGTTCCGTTAGTGTAGTGCATGTTTTTTCTCGGGAGATGGCGGTGATCTTCCCCCGCTTGATGGCGAGATCCGGCGCCGACCTACCGTCGGCTAGTGGGGTTTCCCCCTAACCAGGACTCTCCCACCAGCGGAACAAGCTCTAAGCTCCCGATCGGTCTCCCTGGATATGTGGTAGTGTAGTGCAGGTTAGTGTAAGTGTGTGTGTGTAGGAGGAGAGGATAGGAAATGAAGAGGAAGGACAGATCGCGAGGGGTCCGTGGCCCGTTTTGTAGGGTACTGCTCCGGCATGCGCCTGGTGTTGATCGGAGAAACCACGGAAAACTACCGATCAGAGCAGCCGGCCGCTAGAATTCTCCTCCAGACAGCAGCTGAATTCGACTTAGCTCGCGTGTCTCCATCGTTTCCACCGGGCGCGCCCTCGAATCGCCGCCGCCGCGTTTTACGGCGCCCTCGCGACGATTGAAGGGCGCGGGCGTTTGGGGCTGCGGTTGTCCTCGGCCGGCGCTCTGCGTCACAGCAGTTCCAGCCCCTGCCGCTGCAGGTGCTGCGCCCAGGCACCCGTCTTGCTCATTAACAGCTCGTCAAGGCGGACGCAGGAACGAGCTTGGCAACTGATCTGGGTGAAATGTGAGCTTTACTTATGGAGCGATGGCTCGTTAACGGAAATTTGTAGCTTCCCGAAAATTGTCATGTAATAAAAACCGAATTATCGAAGGGTCACGGATCTAATTTTGTTATTTATGTTCAGGTTATTGTTTGTTCAATATGAGCACCAAGAACACATAATCGTTGTTTTCACTTCCTACTTTAGAACGTTTTCATTTTACTTTCCATCTACTTGGATCCATTTGTCCCCAACTCAATAGTTGTTCGTATATTCAAGATCTGGTCATTTATCCTTTAAGATATCTTTAAAACATCAAGAAATGTTTGACGAACTGCTTTCATATATTGATTATTCCATACCTTCTTACACAATTTGTAAATAACGTTTAATGCACGAAATTAATTTCTACGTTAATTTTGTGATTTTCAACTCTATTGCACAGTAAATACTATTTCCATTTCTTCAAGATACAGCTTTATTGTTTGTATCTTTCTTCTTAGATAATTTTCACCACGAAACTGGGTCGGAGAACTTCTCATTCATTTGTACTGATGCAGATTGGAGATTGGAGCCGTGCTCCCTTCCTCTGCAAGCACTTCGTGGAGATGACACGCAAGTGCATCGCGTCGTCCGATGCCCAAGGAAAAGAGCGCGTTGTGCGGAGGTGGCCGCCCGGGGCCTGTGTTCCGTCGCGCCGCGTGGCTCTTGCCCATCGGATGGAGAGCGGTGGCCACAGCCGCGCCCTCGTGGCCTCTCGGAGCGGAGCGATCCGTTCGTTTCCTGGGGACAACCGGCTCCTTTCCGTCCGTCCGCACGTCGCCTCGTTCCTGTCATCGCCTTCCCAATCGGCATCTCCGTCGACGCGCACATTTCGCACAATCTAAACTTTATTACAAGAAAAGAAAACCAAGAAAATAGTCGGTGAAAATGAAAGGCATGTAGTGAAATTGTACATAAAATAACAAGTGTTCTTGTTTTTCAATAATACGTGCCATCCTCCTTTCCTTCTCCGTATTGCAGTATTACATATGCTTAGTTACAAATTAATGTTTATCTGTGAAAAGTTTTTAACGGCCGATAACACATTTAGTATTTTTACTGATTCGTTATTGCTTGAAATTCTCTTCGACACGGAGCTCGATAACTTACCTGGACCAAGAGGATCGATCGATTGATTGATTGATTGATTGATATTTTCCTGTTTCCGGGCGCGTCAACTGCTTCGGTCATTAGTCCCGTTAGTGTAGTGCATGTTTTTTTCTCGGGAGATGGCGGTGATTTTCCCTCGCTGGATGGCGAGATCCGGCACCGACCTACCGTCGGCTAGTGGGGTTTCCCCCTAACCAGGACTCTCCCACCAGCAGGGCACCACCCCAGTCGGGACAAGCTCTAAACTCCCGACCGGTCTCCCGGAATATGTGGTAGTGTAGTGCATGTTAGTGTGAGTGTGTAAGGGGAGAAGATAGGACAAGGAAGGGGAAGGACAGATCGCGCGCGGTCCGTGGCCCGTTTGGTAGGGTACTGCTCCGGCATTCGCCTGGTGTTGATCGGAGAAACCACGGAAAACTACCGTTCAGGGCAGCCGGCCGCTAGAATTCTCCTCCAGACAGCGACGGAATTCGACGTAGCTGAAAAGCTAGTGTCGAAAAGTGGGACCGAGGCAAATAGACCCTACTGATGCGCTGCAGGAGAGGATCGAGGTAGGGAAGGAAGTGTCAAAACAATTGAGTGATGCTACATGATCTCTTGTGGAAGGAAATATGAAAAGACTGAAGAAATTCAAGCAAAGCCATTCACTTGTTTATTTCATGTGAACACGCTCCGCAGATCCACTCTTATTACAGAGTCAAGCTAAAGTCTGGTTAATTAAATAAGTGAATCTGAATCATTAAAATCAGGTAAAATTAATATTTGGTATGTTCCACGGGCGTTAACTGGATCAAACGATCAAGCGATAAAAAGCTCTCGGTGCAAAGGCCTTCTGGCTTTTCGTCGCCACTCGTTTGTTAGAATCCTTATAACGCCCTTGGTGCATTAACAACTCTTAATTCTTGTCCCAAATCGGAGTGTTTTGCAAACGGAATTTTCTGCGTGTGCGCGAAATGCGTGCAGCCGCTGAGCAGGGAATATTTGCAGATGCCTTGTGGGAAAGTGTCCGTTCTTGGAGGTGACCTCTTAATAGAGTGTGTGAAGCTCTGTGCCGTTGGTGTGAGCTTGGGGACCGGCGCCCGCCGCCTAGGCGAGGGCGTCAGAACTACTGCATTAACGATCCGGCAGGAGGCCCCGTGCCCCCGCCCCCGCCGCGCGCACGTAACGCCGGCTGCGGGTTTCGATCCGCAGGGCCACGCCGCGGCGCCCTCTGCCCCCTCCCCCACCGCCACGCCCCCTGGCGCCCAACACGCCCCGCTTCCCCACGCTCGCTGGCGTCCGACCCCGCGTTGTACCTAGAGGCGGGGATGGGTGACCGCCACCACTTCCAAACCGAATTGCAATCCCGCTAGCTTCTCACTCACACCTATCGGAAATATTTCGAATTATTTTCTGAAAACGGTACTAATAATATTATACTGAGAAGAACGTATCAAGGAAATTTTAAACACAATGTTTGCGAATCGAAATCTACGATTATTTAACAATAAGACGTTTATCCATTTTGTTGTATCCAATGAAATAAGAAAAAAATCGTTATGTTTTTAAATGTACAAATTAATTGTCTGTAAGATTATACCACTCTTATGTTCTTTCCGTACTATGTCTCTCGCAAGTCTTCTGCGCTTCTGGACCCTTGTGGGCCTTTTTTCTACGATTTGGTTTAACCCATTTGGTACATGCACCAGAATTGTCACGAACATCTGATACATAGGTCTCGTCCAATTTCGTCGCTCATTTGTTCTTTCTGCTTGTCTACCTTAACTGTCACATTCAAGAAGCTTTTATTTCACTCCTTGAATATTAGGGGCAGTCCCAATCCACTGACTCGGCCTCATTTACCTGCGGATGTCGCCCAATTCCTTCCACCTACTATACTTTAACACATGTAAAAAATAAAATAAGGATCGGAAGAGTGTGTAGAAAGTGTGTAAAAGAGTGTGAAATTTCTAAAAGTTAATGAACTAAAATGTATATTATGTCCTGGCTACTCATCCACTAACGGTTAGTAAAGTTAACATTTTTAATACTATTTCTCTTTTTATCTATCTAAAATAATCTCATATTTCTATTAATTCTGGTTGTTATTAGTACTGACGTACACTAAAACGTAACTTTACTTGTAACTAATTTTTTTCAATATAGATCTATACTTCTTTCCGCATACTGTTAATAAAAATGTTTACATAATTTACATGTGAAGCAATCGACCTGTAAGGAAGTTTGTCTATTTTAACTCGCTGAATAGAATGTAATTCGTTGGATCACGATGTGCATAAACGATACAAGCCTATATTTTTTGCAGATAATTTCTTGAAGACTGGGAAAATCTTCCATAATAAGAACTTACATTACACCAACCCATTACAATATGTTCCATATAGTGACGTTCTTATTGCTTCGTTATCATCATTACGTCATTGATATATACATTATCCCCATATTAGAAAATCATCAGAATGAATTATCTTTCTTTTACATATTATAAAATATACGTATCAAGTGAAAGGATTCGTTTATATGCATTCAATGAATGACCGATGATAAATATTTCAAGTGTAGCTCTTAATGTATTCTCTGAAAATACTGCAGGGTCTATTTGAAATTTGCATTGATGCCGACAGATAGGTTACATGCTGTAATGAAAATGCCTGCTTATTACACGTTGCAGTCTGCGAGAAATAGCGTGCATGAGGTTCAAGAACATGAAAGGAATAATCTTTACATCACTTAGACGCATCTTCAGACTAATAAGAAAAAACTATTAATTTGCGCATGTAGAACTATTTTCTTTTAATTATTTACGTGTATGCAAAGTATACCATCGTGAATTCATATCACAATTGTGAATCATGTCCATTACAAGAGAATGAATTTGTATCAACAACCTCGTATCTGACAACGTCAGGGCTCATTAACTTAACTGGCATCCATGTTCTAATTTGTTCTACGCGAGCGCTGTGAACTAGGAGTGGAGAAATCTTATCTGCTGGTCAGCTGCCGAGCAATGAAATGCAACTTTGAGGAAATCAGCATTGTATAATTGGGGTACTGAGAGTAAAAAGGAGGTAAGTGCCTGATTAAGTTCGAAGGTAATGAGAACCAACTTTTGAATTAAAGTGTAGTGTTATTAAATCAGGTAGGAGATTGTTCCTCTGGCAGTAGACCACTTATTTGAGTCTCAAAGGACTCACTTCACCAAAGGCAACAAATTACTGCATTTAAATAACATTTCTCTCCGAAATACTGCATTTATGGTTTATATTATAAGTGTCACAGATATGCTCAAGATTTAGAATGTAGGTTTCGCAAAAAAGAATTAATGATGCGATTTTGATGCCTGATTCCGAAGACGTGTGACAAACAATTGAACAGATAATGTCTCATTGTAAACGTGTGCACTAAAAAGATCCCTTCTCATTTTTCAAGTGATTTTTTTAACAAAACAATTTTCTAATCAGAGGATATGTTTTCCTGTCCATTCAAGTTTTATGTGTCCATTCCTATTCATTCTGGAGAGCGTAAATCACCAGGAATAAGGAAATGTTAGTTACACAAAGGGGAGAAGTTTTCAGAAATTCGTTATCTACTTTGTTGCAGAGGAAATTTCGCGGTGTTCTTTCCATTCGCTCCACCAAAAAATATCACTTGCGTCAAAATACCAAATGCCACACGTCTTTTCTCGTGTTCCGACAACGCGAGGCCGTGCGTCTACGCACCCAACTCCCGACGGGGGCGTGGCGCCTTCGCCCGCCCGCCCGCCCGCCCGCCCGCCCGCCCGCCCGCCCGCCCGCCCGCCCGCCCGCCCGCCCGCCCGCCCGCCCGCCCGCCCGCCTGCCCGCCGCCTGCCCGCCCGCGCCTGATTCGGGAGATGGATGCAAACGTAGCTTTTTAAATCGAGAGTCCCTAGATTGGAAAAGAATCAGTGACAGATTTTCCATGTGAGATGTGTGGCTGGTTGGATCTACACCTCTATTCGGTTGAATGTTCGGAGGGCGGCTTCACTGAGCGGTTTGCTCGCGTGGTGCCCTGTTGTGAACTCCAAGTGAATGTCCGAGAGCTGTCTGAAAAGGGGCCGCTGAATGTGCCAAGCTTGCTTCCCCGTTCTGTTCTCTTTCCAGTCTTGGGGTTGGGCGATAGGCGTGATTCCTCCGTGGCGTCGTGATCGTGTGATGTTGAATGACTTTGGCAGGACTGCGCGGTCGCGGAGGACGCGGAGGCGGGAGCTGGGCCAACGAGCATGCGGTCTCGAAACGCAGCAGCCGCTGCCACTGCCCTCTCCACCCCACCCCCTCCTACCACCGGCGGCGGTGGCTCAGTGCATCAACTGATGTCACTGCAGTCTTTGACCGGAAGGTCCTAGGGTTGCACTTCCCACGGTAGCAGGATTTTCGTCATTAGCTTATAAGGTAGGTCGAAGCCAGTCGCTGTCTGGAGGAGAATTATAGCGACCGGCTGCTCTGATCGGTAGTTTTCCTTGGTTTCTCTAATCAACACCAGGCGAATGCCGGAGTAGAACCCTACCAAACGGACCACGGACCGCGCGCGATCTTTCCTTCCTCGTCTTTGTCCTCCCCTCGCCCCATACACACACACACTTATTTATTTATTTATTTATTTAGTCAAACACTTACACTAACAAGCACTGCACTACTACACATGCCAGGGTGCTGGTTGGGATGCTGGTTAGTGCTCGTCCCCGCTGAGACCTTGCCCCGCTGGTGGGAGATTCCTGGTTGGGGAAAACTCTGCTAGTCGATGGTAGGTCGGCGTAGGATCTCACCTTCCAGTGTAGGAAGATCACCGCCACCAACCGATAAAAGTGCACTACACTTACGGGACGAATGACCTCCGTAGTTGATGCGCCGAAATCAGTAATCAATCAAACCACCTCCTACCCCTCTGTCGCTGCCCCGTGAAATCGAAGACATTTTACTGTGTATTTGTTTACATGATAACTGGGATGTCGCGACTGTTAATAGCTTTCACCAATTCTGTCGAGTAGATTATCGAACATATTTTTCTACAAAATATCTTGACATTTTTTTTGGCACATATGTATATCTTGGTTGTCAAAAGACAAACCCGTTTTAATGCCATGAGTTTAATGCATATGAGTTTTAATGCTTTGAAACTTTCAATCAACTGGTCGTTGTCAATCAAGTAGGCGGAAGGCTGTTTCTAATTTTTTTACCTTTTCAAAATGTTGTAAGCACCCTCAATTGTCTTGTCAAATACAGCAGACTGAAGTTTCAGCGAGTAATTGAAGAGCCTATCCATTGAAAGCTTCGGAACTTCGAAATCACTTCAACCGGTGCATCGCTCCGATGATTTCTTTACGTTGTATCGGAGGCGCCTTTGAAACGGTGCCTTGGCAGAAGCGCCAAGTGCTTGCGCCGACTTCATCTCGTGATGGATTCCCCCTCGAAGTCGAACAAAGTTTCTTTTCTCGCGTAGCCTTCTTCTTCGCGGCCGCAAGGTTAACCCGCTCTTCATCGTTATGTAAAGCACACACACACACACACACACACACACATTGGGCCGCAGAGGCGTGTGGAGAGCATCGCGCCGCGTGTTTGCGCGCGCATCTCCGCGCGGAGGACGGGCCCTTCCGCGTCAAATATTTGCGCTTCCCGGCCGCGCGAGGGCGCCGGCGCAGCGGAGGGGCAGTGGGCCGCGTGCATGGTTCCTCTCGCTCGCTCCGCAGACAGAAGCGGAGCGGTCGACTAAATGGAGCAACCGGCGCTGTTGATGAAACTCTTACGAGACCTTAATCTTTACGTTCAACTGAAAATCAATTTTTGCTCGAGTTCTCTTCTGTTTGGTTGTTCGGGTGCGTTGTTCAATTGTCTGTTTGGGGCAGGGTCTGTTATATGGTACACGCGTCCGTAGGTCGGGGGACACTCTAAATTCCAGAATTGAGCACTGTCAATATAATTTGCTTGGATCTTAAGTATGCTGTCCATAATGCTTATTTTCTTTCTTTCTTTCTTTTTGTTGTTCTTTTTTCCTTTCAATAACCCTCATTTGGATTCCTTGATTTGAACATCTCAGAGTGTTCAAATCATAAATCAGTCACTTAATATATATTAATTGTAGTAGTGTCAATGGTAAATTAATAATTTTCAAGCAAGTGACATGCAACTCTTTAAAGAGAGTGGGGGGTGGTGCAGGAGGGCAATCCTCCCTTCTTAGTGGCTGCGGTAACTCCAGAGTAATATCGCGGTATTGTTGAGTGGGAGGACGTAGGATTTGCAGAGTATTTGCGGCAATTGCGGGTTTTCCACACCAGCTACACAGCAGAATCGAATTCAACCGCTGCTGCGCCCTGTCTGGAAGGGAATTCTAGCGGGCGGCTGCTCTGATCGGTAGTTTTCCGTGCTTCCTACGATCACTAACAGGGAGTACTGAATCAGCACTTCACAAACTAGCCCTACATCTCAGGCGAACTTTCCCTCCTCATTCGACCCTCGTTACACATTCACACACACACACACACACATACACACACACACATACACACACACACACACACACACACACACACACTGCATTACAACACATGCCAAGCGACCACTCGAGAATTTTGAGCTCGTCCAGGCTGCAACGATGCCCCGTTGGGGAGATATGTGGAGTGGGAAATCTCGCACGCTGCCGCGTAGGTCTGCGCCCCATGTCTCGTTCCAACGTGAGAGGAGCACCACGACTTGCCGGAACGTAACATACACTTCATTTGCGGGACGTGAGTAGATGACAAGTCTGGAAACAATAAGTTCAATAAATACTCGGTAATTTTCAGTGTGGGCGAATCAGGGCCTCCGGAGGGAGAGGCCGGCGCTTCGCGTGGGGCGGCGCGGCGGCCGCGTCGCGTCGATATCGCGCCTAAATCGAGCGGAGCGGCCGCCGCCGCCGCCGCCGCTCGTCGGTCGCCGGACCTTATTGACCCGGGGGGCCGTGATGCCCCCGCCCCCGCCTCCGCCCCTTGCGGCCCTTGGAGCGCCCGGCCGCCCTCGCAGGCGCGCTGGCAGGCGCGTGGGTCGCACTCCCGCCTCCCACTCTGTAATATCACGGTGGAGCCATGCGCGATACGTAGGGGACAGCACTAGGTTTCGCAGATTTTTTCCCTCGTTTCCCCTGCCTCTCATTCCATCATTGCTCCATTGTCGTTCGTGACAAATTTTTATAAACTTCAATCCATTAAAATTAATATTTCACTCTAGTTTCGGGTAGCTGGAAGGCTGGCATATTACTGGCATAAAAATAACGGTGCCCCTGGAAATAAACCTCTCTTTCTGAAGCTGTGCATCCACTATTTGATCATGGGGAATCGTAGAGGGTGTGGGCCGATTTGGGTATAGGAGATACTATATCCATTGCTCCTGATAACGTTTGTAAATTATTTGAACTTAAAATGAACGTATTTCTTTTCTTCATTTTTCATACCGTGCGCACGTATCATAAATAACAATATCGTCAGCCCTCCAAAATTATATTAGGTATATTTCAGTCCAGAATGAACATCTAGCCAAATGGACTGCCTTAATGAACTGGATTGATTGATTGATTTTTTTCGTGTTTCCGGGCACGTCAAATGCTGTGGTCATTAGTCCCGTTAGTGTAGTGCATGTTTCTCCGGAGATGGCAGTGACCTCCCCCGCTGGATGGCGAGATCCAGCGCCGACCTACCGTCGGCTAGTGGGGATTCCCCCTAACAAGGACTCTCCCACCAGTGGGGCACTGCCTCAGCCGGGACAACCTCTAAGCTCCAGACCGGTCTCCCGGAATATGTGGTAGTGTAGTGCATGTTAGTGTAAGTGTGTGTGTAAGGGGAGAGGATAGGACAAGGAAGAGGAAGGATAGATCGCGCGCGGTCCGTGGCCCGTTTGTTAGGGTACTGCTCCGTCATTCGCCTGGTGTTGATCGGAGAAACCACGGAAAACTACCGATCAGAGCAGCCGGCCGCTAGAATTTTCCTCCAGGCAGCGACTGAATTTGACCTAGCTGAAAAGCTAGTGTTGGAAATCCTGCCGCCGTTAGGACTCGAACGTAGGACCTCCCGGTGAGAGGCGCTGCAATTAATGAACTGGTGTAGTGACGGCCAGGGAATACGGTGCACCCCGACAACACCCGCTTGCCACCCCACAGTCACAGAGACCGACCGACGAGCTGAACTCCGGCCCCATCCCTCCACTTCACGCGCGCTCAATCTTGCGCTCGTTACCCGATGATTCCATTCGTCTTCTCTGGTTGGATCTCCTGAATCATAATGTTTCTCAAATTCCTGTTCAGACTTTCCGTCAACACAACTCTCTCCTCTCGCCCGCCAGTTGTGTCGGCGCCTTTCGTATGTGCTTCGCGCCTGCCGCCCCGCCTCGTTTGTTGCCCCCTCCCCCACCTCGCCTCGCTCTTGCGAAAATGTGCAATTAAGATGCGCAAGTGAGCTGTCGTTTTGATAAAAAGATGTTGCTAATAAAGTCTCTTTATATTCTTATTTTTTCAAATACTACTAGTTTTTCAGCAATATAAGTATTCACTTGACAAGATGTTTCAGATATCAATAAATTTAATGTGCAATTTTCCTGTAGTTATCAATGGCATAACTTATTACATACGTGAACTCCATCTAAAAGAATTGAAACATGTTTCGAAGTAATTGTATTGAAGATGGGCTTGCTGTGCCCGCCTGACGATCCCGCATCCACGTTCACCCTGTGCTTCTTCCCTAAAACAAGAGATTGCGACGTATTTACGAGGAAGCCAGTTTGTTTCGACTCCCGAAGAAGATAAATTATTGACCTGTTTGGAGAGATCTCGAACAGCACCCACCCCCACACACAAGATCACTTACTATTGTTGAACAAATATTTTATTTTTTCATATACTAAGACTAGCACAATAGTGCTATCTTTAGTTTTTTGAACATGTGCTTCCTCGATTGAATTTTATTTGTTTCGGTTTTAGAAAACAATGTTCCGTGTTGTCTTGGGTCAGTTAACTTAAAGAAATTTTGAATGACTAGTATGTATTGAACAAAATGTATTTATGCGTGAAATTCATTGGTAAATTTGCATACATATGAAAAACAGGTAACTGACCAGCCCGGAAGGCTCACGTTGGGTAAAAAAAGAATTAGTGGAATTTCTTTTTGAATACTCCTCTATTTATCCGTAAGATCAGCTATTATTTAATGATGAACAATATAAATATACTGATGAAAATTTATTCACTAACACGTCGTAATACATGCTAAATATTCTCCGGTAGTTTTTCAATACATTTAGCTGCTTATATCCGTATATGCGTGGATTGTGGAGGGAGGCGCCCGGCCGAGTGGGCCGGCGCGCTGGCACGCCGCCACCGCCACCTGCAGATACCATCGGCCGGCGCGGCGCTTCTAATTGTTTGTTGCAATGAAGGCCTTCGTCACAGACCGCGAGCGCGCCCCGCCCCGCCCCCGCCCCCGCCCCCGCCCCCGCCGGCGACGTGACGTATGGGCTCGACGCCCCGCTTCGCGCGCCACGGCTCTGCTGCCCACGGGGCGCGCTGGTGCAGCGATGCTGAGGGGGGGCGCTGGTGCGGGATGCGTTGCAGGGCTGCAGACGTCGTTAGAAATTGCAATGAAACATCGATATTTATTCCACCAGAAACGTCGATATATTAACATCGATGTTTTGTTTTCCATGTTTTTTCTTATCAATATTATTTCCAGAAACATCGATGTTTTTAAAAAATTATCATTTCGTTGATTTTGTACCTGGTAATATCGTTAAACTGCATTTTTTATATTGATGGACAGTTAATGCGATCGTGTGCTTTAAGACAGAATACACTTTAAACTAGAATTCACGTACTGTGTGTATTGTGATTTAAGAATGAAAGTGAAAAAATGGAATAATTGCGAAATATCATTTCCTTTATTTTTTATTTCATTCTTTACATATTGTATACTTTGTTATTAACATGTCACTTACGTGTGACCAAACAATAAAATATACCGGTATTTCAATTAAGTACCCTAATTAAAAGATGAAACAGGATGGGAAAATGCCATCTCTTTTATTATAGTCAATATAAAATGTCGATGTTTTCGTCGTCATTGAAAATCTTTTGGCGATGTATCGATGTTTTGGTAAAATTTGCCATCGCTAGACGTGAGGGAGCGGGCCGTTCAGCGAACCGTTCCCGGAAACAAGGAGGCGCCGCGTGGGCTGGGGCAGGAATCCCAACAGTCCATAGGACAGGCCGTGAATATGCTGTAGAGGCTGGTAGGGATTCTAAAACGGCGGGAGATCGTCTGATTGGGAGGTCCTACGTTCGAGTCCCGACGGTGGCAGGATTTTCGATACCACTCTCATAGCTACATCGAATTCAGCCGATGTCTGGAGGCGAATTATAGCGGCCGCCTGCTCTGATCGGTAGTTTGCCGTGGTTTCTCCTTTCAACACCAGGCCAATGCCGGAGTAGTACCCAGCAAAACGGGCCATGAACCCCGCACAAACATTCCTTACTCTGCCTTGCCCCCTCTACCCCTCATGTACACACACTTACACACTCATGCACTACACTACCACACATAGTGGGAGATCAGTCCGGAGCTTAGAGCTTGTCCTGGATAGAGCAGTCACCCACTGATCGGAGATACCTGGTTGAGGAAAAACTCACAAGCCGACAGGTAGGTCGACGTCCGATCTCCGCATTTTGTGGGGCTAGATAACCGCCACCTCTCGCGATAAAATCTTACACAACAGTTACGAGAGCAATGCCATTAGCAGTTGACGCGCCCGGAATCACTAATCAATCAATTCTAAGATTGATATATCAGAAGAGAAGAAAAATCAATCGCCTGACTGAAATAGTAACTTGAAACAAACGTAACGAATATAGTTAACAATAAATCGGCGAGTGATACAACTTAATGTTAGGGTATGACGAACTATATTCGAAGCAACCCACAGAAACGTTTATTCACAATAATGTTCCAACATGAGTATTTCAAATTCACAGTTAAAATATGATCGGAATGCCCCTCAGAACGCATTTTTGCTTTAGGGGAAATTTAAGAAGCATATAATTTGGTCCTCTTCGCTGTTTCCCCTACTCCCGTGTGTCTTATGCTTAAGGTACAAATCTGTATATCTGTTTTGTTCACAATCATCTGTTTTCCCTTTTTGTAAGAGCGCGGTTACATTCACGTTAGTAAATTAGTTCTCGTGAGTTAATTGAGGAAGTGAATGGATTGAAATGCTGTATCCCCACTTCAGGATTTGAAAGTTGTGTTATCTTCAACTATGTAGCGACCAGTGTAATGTCTCATTGCCAAGTGGTTTTAAAAAAATTCTATTGGTTATTTCTAAGCCCTGTTTGTATACTGTACTCTCACATCACGTGTTGCGGTCTCGCGTCATTGTCAATGGCAGAGTCGCTTAATGTTGTTGTCTATGTGGGGTGGGTGGAGATTGTAAATGAGAGTGGATTTTATGTGCAAAACCGAGGGAAAGGAGCAAAAATGTAGCGGGCAGCGTTTATCGCCCGCTTGTCAGGAAACCTCCGAGAAGAAGTGAATCGACGTGTTAAACGAGTCTGTTCCGGGGCAAGGCCGGATTATACGAGTGGGAGAATGTGAGCTCACGTAACGGCGCGTGCGTTCACCTTGGCCACAAGAAACGCCGCGCGGGGCCGGCGCTGGTCGGCGCGGAAAAGTTGTTCCCGCACAACTCCGCTCCCCAACACCAATCCGAGCGTCCTTTTTGGTTCATTGAATTGCAGCATCACTCACTACCCACGCACTGTTCCCTCAAAAGAAATGCACTTGTAATGCATTTTCAGCAGGTCAATGTGTATCTACTTGTCATTTTGATTACAATTAAGTTACGCACCTTCTAATAAAAATAGTTACAGAGGGGGGAAATAAATTTATAGGAGATAATTAATTCGCAGAAACTTGTTAACCTGATACGTTAATTGAAGCCATTGACAATCTCCTTAATGATTTACTGGACAGGGTTTTTTTTCGTTCTTTTATGAAACATTTTAAATGAACCTTACCTGAAATTATTTTAATTAATAATGAACAACGTAATGTGATTAAAGTGTGTCTTCGAGAGTGTTTCTTTGTAATAAATACGTAGTTGGTTAGTTGATGACTCATTTTGTGTATGTCATCAGTACTTTATCTCGAAAACATAACATCGCGGAAGAATGACGAACAATTTTCTTACGTGTCATACCTTTCTACTTACCCATATACAAATTGGCATGTAGAAATGAACGCTATTAATCATTATAAGGGTAACGCTATTATGTTTTATCTACTTTTATTAGCTTTTTTCAATTATTTAAATATTAGATTGAATCGTATGAATTGCATTAATCTACATTTTTGTACCAAAACATTTAGTTACACGTCCAACATTCAGAAAAACACTAAAAAGAAAATAGAATGTTCAGGAAGAATTTGTGTACTATTAATTACTACTAGTAGCGTTTATTTTTCTTCGAAAAGTTTGTAAATTTTATGTAAGAGATTCTCAGAAGACTCAAGTTTGGAAATTAACTAATATTTATTATATCAAGATATCCTATGTTTTTCAGAAATTAAAGATTAGGGACAGTTGAAAGTTATTAACACCGGGAATTTTATTAACACATTAAAAAAGTTGCAATTAAAACAGTAGAGTTTATTGCACAATGTTCCGTATAGTTATTTTCTCATCTTCAGACGTTACTTACGGTTTGCGAGGTCATATTGTTTCAAAGAAAAAATAAATATAGATGCTATTACAGTGTGTTACGAAAACTTTGAAGGGAGAAAATATGCAACATTGATGTTTTTTTATCAAAAAGGAAATAAAAAATATCGATCAACGATCAAAAATATCAATACTAATTAAAACACTATTAACAAATAAGTGTAATGCACAAGACTGAGAAACTCACCTAGTAAGTAGAAGAATAAACAGGAAAATAGAGACCAATTAGTGGACTTTATCAACATAATAAAATTACAATGAAAACGCCTAATCGTACGAACGGAAAACGTTAAGAAGAATCAAAATAGTCCACACGTCCATGGAGAAGACGTGAATGAACAAGACGCCAATGGTGAAGTGATTGGGATATGCTCTGCTAGAGAAGGAAGGAGGGTGGAGGAGAGTTTGGGGATATGGTGTAGTGGGGTGGCAAAAGAACGAAGCAAATTTGAAGGAATGAAGAAAGTTGTCATCAGGTTACTGACTGGCAAATATGATCGATAATGATTAATTTACAAATTGTATTGCGAAACGACTTTCTATTTTTAAAACTGATAATGGACATTCTTTCATTAATGTAACTGATTTTTTAAATTAATTAAAAATAGTGTGGGTGTTTGAATATTAAGTACTATGCATTTCATTTTCTTCTTCGAATACGATAGCATTTGATACTGAGTGTATCCACACATTGTCGTTGTTTATGGAGAACATCCTATGTGGCGGAATTGACGATAATATATTTTGGTATCAATAATTCAGAATTTATTTGTTCTTTAGCTTAGTAAGAAGATTACCCAATAAATAAAATTGAAAACATCCTATATAAGTTTACAATTGGTGTAATGCCATATGTAGTAAGAGCCACATTGGAGGTTTCCATGAGGTGCTTTCAGAAATATATTACAATAAATAAATATTTAATACTGTTATATTGAAAGTTTAGAGTGCCTAAACTTAGCCGACTTTGCATTATTAACATCAAGTGTTTTTCCTTCCTCCTGCAAAGTTTTTTTTTTTTTTTTTTCACATAGGAGGTTGTAATCATCAGCGATGATATACCAGATCATTAAATGGAAGTGACGACGTGTTCAAATACGTACGTTATACGCGCACGTTTTCTTGAGGCCTGGAAGACTACCCTCACTCCTTTACAAACATTTCTTGAATATAAAATAAATGATAGCAAGAAGGTTGTTGACATAATTTGATGATATCCAGAGAAGTTCGCTTCCGTTTAATTTCTGTGTATTTTGCATTGAAAATCGTTCTACAGATTTGATATAATAGTCCCGTCGACCGTGTAGTCACCCCCCCACTCCTTTCGCATCTTGAGAAACGAGGGCTGAAGGAAACGTGCGCCGCTAACACCGCTCCGCGCCTCTGGAAGCCTGGGGCCGTGCGAGAGGCGTCGCAGGGGCCGCGTCGAGAGGGTTGCAGCGCGAGGCCTCCGCAGGCGACCGCCTCCGCCCTCGCGGCCCCCGCGACAGATGGCGTGACGGCCGGCGACGCCCCGACCCGGCCGCCCCGCGCAGACACGCCCCCTAGGAACCTTTTTCGACCGCCGCGCCGCTCCCAGGAACTTCGTGGAGCGCGCGCCTCTCTACAGCGATGCGGCATTGACAAAACATCAATGTTTTAAACATTCATTTATGAAATGCGATGTTTCTCCAAGATCGACCTATGTCCGCTTGAGTTATCGGGCGCGTCAACTGCTAATGGCATTAGTCCCATAAGTGTATTGCATGTTTCCCTCAGGATGTGGCGATAATCTTCCCCCGTTGGATAAGTTCCAGTGCCGACTTACGTGTCGGCTATGGTGGTTTCCCTCAAACTGGTATCATCGAGCAGCAGGGCACCGCCCCACCCGGGATAAGTTCTACGCTGCCGACCGGCCTTTAGGCATGTGTCGTAGTGTAGTGCATGTAAGTGTAAGTGTTTGTAAGTAAGGGTTGAAGATAGGACAAGGAAGAGGAAGGATACATAGCTCATGGTCCTTGGGCCGTTTGTTAAGTCGTTGCTCCGGCGGGCGAGTTAGTTAAGTTACGGAAAACTACCGATCAGAGCAGCCGTTTGCTACAATTCTCCGCGACTGAATTCGACCTAGCTGACAAGCCAGTGTCAAATTCTCGCGCCTGTTGGGACTTGAACCTAGGACCTCCCGGTCAAAGGTACTGCAGTGACATCAGTTGGTGCCCTGAGTCACCTCTCCCGATTTTTTGTGTTCAACGTTTTTCGAAATTTGGTTTGTTAGTGAAAAGAGTGCCGTAATTCCAATTTTGTAAAACTTAAAATAGGAAATGAATGATACCAGTTCATGTGACGTATGCATATGACCTCTTTCTTCCCATACGTTCAATTGAGGAACCTCTCACCCTCCTCCCCCTTGAGATGACCGTGTGTGATCAGACATTCAGACTTTGTTTTTAAAAAATTATTCTTAGTATTTTTAAACTTATTTTAGTCAGTTAATCTTAAATATCAATTAATAAACATAGTCACATGAAAATGTTTGTTGGAGTTTTCTAAAGTTTTAAAACATCGGCGTTTAAAAATATGGATTTTTTTAGGATATTTTATTAACATCGAGGTTTTAATTGTTTAGAAACATGAATGTTACGTTGTCAATGTCACATCCCTACTCACAATTAGTTTCCATCTGCACGGTCACCTCGAACTATCTCGGATACTTTCGCGGACGTGATTTTTTTGAGAGACAGTCAAAGCATGTTATAAATGTTATACATGTGAAATACTCTATGAGTGGCAATGATTTATGAAGATAGTTGGGTTACGTTATTTGTGGAAAAGAATAAGAAAAACTTGCCAGTGTCACGCGGCCAGTTTGATTAACTTCGCTTGCGTTTTTTCAAATCCACGGCGAGACTCGGGGCTTCGGCCTGTGCGATTAACTTCACGTACACTCGGCGCCAATTATCCAATGCATTTTATGCCAAAATACAAACGTACTACTGACCTAACTACCTAACTTAAAACCCGTAACGTTAGTAATAGCTGTGCGTCAGAACACGAGTCTCTAAATTGCGTTCTGCGTGCGCTGGGGCTGCGGCGAAGTGGCCGTGGTGCTGCTGCTAATGAGATTGTCCTTTGGGGCGAATGTTGTTCAAGGTTGCGTACTGATTAAAATGATTTATTAGTCAGAAACTAATGAATGATGTTCGAATTTGTTTTTCGTTCTCCGCACAACTGGAGAAATCAGTTCTGTTAATGTTGAAAGTATTACTTTCTGTTTGGTTTGGTTTGGTTTGGTTTGGTTTGGTTTGGTTTGGTGTTTTCGTGTTTCCGGGCGCGTCAACTGCTTTGGTCATTAGTCCCGTTAGTGTAGTGCATGTTTTTTCTCGGGAGATGGCGGTGGTCTTCCCCCGCTGGATGGCGAGATCCGGCGCCGACCTACCTCGGCTAGTGGGGTTTTCCCCTAACCAGGACTCTCCCACGTTGGGGGCACCGCCCCAGCCGGGACAAGCTCTAAGCTCCCGATCAGTCTCCCGGAATATGTGGTAGTGGAGTGTAGTGCATGTGAGTATGTGTGTGTGTGTGTGTGTGTAAGGGGGAGAGGATATGACAAGGAAGAGGAAGGAAAGATCGCACGCGGTCCGTGGCCCATTTGGTAGGGTACTGCTTCGGCATTCGCCTGGTGTTACTTTCTGTTAATCACTACAATCTACATTTACAACATTGCGAAATTCCTGAATTGTACATTCGCAAAGTAGTGTACAGCGACGTGTTTGGGGAAAAAACCTATTGGTATTAGGGATGGCCAAAAGTGTTTTTTTAAAATCGAAATTGCTTCTTGTACAATTGCATCACTTTCCATTCTACGAGAAAGTAAAATAAATGTATTTTTAATTTTCTAATTTTAATTTTGACAAGCACTACGTGCGATATTTTAATAAATTTTAATAAATCCAAGCGAGCTTAGTAAAAAATACTAGTCTCATTTACTTTCAGCATCTTAATCGCAATGCTTATTGCAAGTTCTCCGAAGTCTCTGTGAAATCACGGATAATATTGGGCGTAAGGGAGTTGGGTGTTCCATCCGTGTACTAGATATTATTAAACCACTCTCTGAATCTGAATCAGTGAAATTGTCGCTGATTCAATCAGTGAGCGCAAAGTCACTGATTTCTTCAGTCGAAACGTGTAGTTTCGCTGACAATCAGTGAATATGTGAACCTTTTCATAATGCCCGCCAGCCTTCACTGGTTATCAGTGGCGCCGCCGACTGATCGTCCAAGTGCTCTGTTCACTCTGTTGTGTATGGATATGGAAGCAAAATCCCACGAGTGGAATAGGTTTCCTGTGAGAAAACTGACCTGTGTCTGAAGATTGTTTTAATTGCGTTAGGTAAGTATTTTTCACTTTTCTGTGACTCGTCTTGTTGATAACTGTGAGACGTTTTATTTTATAGTGAACATTTAGCCAAACTAAGATATAGGTTATGAACACGTAAATACCACGTATTTTTGTTATTAACTTAAAAACTTCTTATGTAACTTAAGAGTTTTAGTGTAAATGATTGGTGATACAGTGTGAAATATCTGACGTGCAATGTATAATTTCGTTTATGAAAGTTGTAAAAAGTCCAAAATGCTCTCGATTACACCACAGCCAGCAAACTATTAACTCTTTCTTTGGTTTTTCCAATTTAGTTTAATGACACCAGTCCAGGAATGGAGTTTTGAAGAAGTGTAAGAGAAAGTGCGGAGCTAACTGGGGACTATAACACTGTGAATATTTTGAAAGGTATTTTAATTTGCCAAAGACTGCTGTAATACTGATTTATTTTGATCAGTGTTCCTTGCTTTCCTTAGTCACTAAACACATTATATTTTACTAATTTACATGGCGAGGCTAGTTTGGCAAAGTAGAGGGGGAGTGCAGATGGTACATCAAAGCCATTTGCCACTCCTGAGGTTCCCTATCCAGACCTCATAATTCTGCCAGTTAGTATGATTTTGTATGTAATCTGAAAATAAAGTAACCATTTTTTCCTCACATAACTTCTTGACCTATCTATGTTTCTGTTTTAGGATGGCTCTAATTTGCATCTGGAGGAACCTTCAAGAAAAATGTCCAGCAATATTTGATATGGGTGAAAGGATAGAAAAAATATTCTTGTTTTGTTCGGGTGATGGTTGGTTTTAACATCTGCCCTTTTTTAATAATAAAATATTCCTTCACCCATGGCAGCATTTGACTTACTTTTTAAATTAATATTTACAATAAATTTGGCATACTCAACATTAGCAATTTTTTTCATTTTTAGCAGTATATAATGATTATATCCTTTGAGTATTTAATTTGAAATAAAAACTCAGTTGGGTTTCTGTAATAAACCCTCCTCAATGCTTCTGCAATTGTTCAATTATCAAAACCTTCTACTATTGGAGTTAAGTTTTGTTATATCATAGAAATTTGATACTTTTGTTCTGTGTCTGGTATTGACTTCATAGATTGACTTAAAGATTGTCCCAATATCGAGTATGGCCCAATTCTCAATTCATCTCATTTCTTCATATTCAGGCGACTTTCATGTTCTATGTACACAAGATCTCCTTTTTTAATTCAATTTGTCTCCTGTGTAGGTCAATAGGTAATATTTTTTGTTGTCATTATGAGGTTTTATTGTATTCTTGAGTGCTATTTTCCTCTCTCTCTCTCTAAATCTTCGTCTGTGCATTTTATTTTTAATTCATTTGGTAGGTTATTTATGTATGTTCTGTCTCATATTTCTCCACAGCTTTTTTCACAATAGTTGTCCATAGGAATAGCAGCCTTTTTGTCAGTTTCATTCATAATACATCTTATTTTATTCACCAAAGTCTGGTTTAATCTTTCATTGAGACCATTGCCGCATCTATGGCAGTAAAAAATCTATTTATTTTTTTTTATTTGATATTGTTTTAATTCTTCTGAATTTATTCCTGGATATTGATCTGTTAGTACCATCTGGATATCATGGTTTTTTGTTACTTCCTCAGTTAGTTTTACAAAATCATCAGTGTTTTGATTTTTTGATGTTAAAATATAAGCATATCTTGTGAAATGGTCGACCAGTAGGTGTGGTATTTTTTGTTGACTGGATCCTCCGTAACCTCTGATGGTATCTATAGAAACTATCTTAAAAGGGCGTTGCTTGACCTAGGTGTGACATTAATCCAAATTTTGATTTTCTTCATGATTTATTCTTTAAGCCGATGTCACAAGTTTCACAAATCTTCTCTATGTTTATGTTTATATTTTGCGCTCTAAAGAATGGTGTTACTTTATTTATCATCCCGCCCTTCCCAGGTAACAATAAGTACTGTGTACATATTTTAGTAATATTTTACTAAATTCTTCTGATAATGAGAGTTTTTCTCTTCTTTTCAATTTTTATAATAAATTTCATTTTAGAATATTAGTTTTTTCTTATTGTTTTGTAGTTCTGTGCATCTTCTTTGATCCTTTTTTATGTCTTCTAATTTCATTGGGTTTACAATTTTTAATATGTCATCTGAATTTTCATCAGGCTCTAGAACTGGATGCCTGTTTAAACAGTCTGCCTCTTGGTTTAATTTTCCAGCATTATATTTAACTTTAAAATTGTGTAGGGACAGATAGTATGTCTAATCACCCAGTTCTTAATGTTTAAATTTTTAAAAGTTTATAATTGGAGTGTACCAAAAATTCTCTTCCAAGTAGCCAATGTTGCCAATATATCACAACCTCTTTTATTGTCAAGCACTCAAGGTAAATTGTTTTTGTTTTTTTCCTTGTGAGCTTCACTCAATTTTTTCGAAAAATATGCCGCTGGCTTATTGTCCCCATTTTTGTCGTTGTTTTAGAACAGCTCGATTTCTTTTATGCGTGCGTTCTTTTTCCAATTGTTCCATTCTGATTCTACTGTATTTTCAAAATCATACTTGAGTACCAATCTGTCAAGGAAAATTTTAGAATTTCTCTTCCACAAAACAGCGTTCACACTCATTTATCCATTGGCATGCGTTTGAGTTTATCCATTGAAATATATTGATAATAAAATCATTGGCAATTTTTCTCAAATCTTTTACTTCAGATATTTGTTGCTTATCTTCTAAAACTTTCTTTAAAAGTTTCTCAATTGTTTCATCTGAAGTACTCGGGTAGATTTTTCAACTTTTTCCTCTGTAGTCTCTTCTATGTAGTAGTTGTAAATTGCAAATTTTCCTCTTTATCCAAATATACTTTTGATAGATTTTCTGATAAAGAAATCCAGACTTTTCGAAATTGATGTCTTTTTTTTTTTTTTTTTAAGTATTTCTTACCCTACCAAATATTTGTGTTGTAATTAGCTCCTTGTGAAGGTTTGTGTTTTGGAGTTCATCTGGTAAGCCATTTAAAATTTTTACCTCAAGTGAATTAATAGCTTAGAACTTGCGCTTCTTGATCATCATTCATCAATTGTATTCCTTTCTTTGAAATCAGTAGCCAGGTGCCTCCATTGCGGTGTCAGGTATCAGTCATTTGTTCGGTACCATGGCAGATTTGAAATTTTAGGAAACAATACACAATAGTCTTTGTTTTCTTTATACACATGTGTGTATATATACATGTGTATACATATATATGTATATATGTACATAGAAACAAAGGCATGCAGTGCTGTTAGCATTTCCAATTTTAAGCTTGGCAATGCTGCTGATTTTAATTATGAAAATTATAATTAGCAGAGGAAGCTGATTAAGTTGCCCTAAAACTTGCCACATACTTGTAATAATACTAAATGTTTATTTGTATTTTTACTTTAAAAATTTTGACAGATTTAATGTCCTTTATTTATTTTTATTGTAAAATTCACATAAAAATCCATTGAAATGTATTTATATATATTTAAATTATAAGAGTCCTTTCTTTCACTACTTTCTTCCCATCTTTCTTTTCAGAATTTGTTGTATTGTCACCGAAATTGTCAATAATATGTACATAAAATGAAGAGTGTTAACTGCAGGCCAATTTTTCTCTGTAGTGAGTTTTGAAAAGTTCCTGAACATCGGTTTTCTTCTCTGTTGTATGTTTTCATTGGTTTAAATAAAGACTTGTATTCTCCTATCTCACTTAAAAAGGCAGTATCTCCCTTTAAAATTACCTTAATTCCAACATATTTCTTTACCAGTATTCCTTTCATTGAAAAGCCAATTGTTTGTAAGTAAATGATGTAACAAAACTCTTTCTACCCCAAGGATAATGTGACTTAAGGAACTAAACCATAACATTGGACAATTTTTCTACGTGATAATGTTGAAGACAATAAATGAACAGATATATGGATTGCTCATATGAAATAGAATACAGGTCTGTTATTACCTCAATTTTCAATTTTTTCTGAGTTAAGATATTGACTCAATATCTTTGCCATAATATGTATATTTCTATTGTATTTGTTTTGTAGTTAATATGTACAGTGCTGTTCAAGAAGATCATTTTCCCATAAAATCTTTCAATAAATTTGTGCCTAATTAACTTTGACTTTCTTTACACTATATGTCGCTACCCCTGTACTATACTGCACAAACCCAAAAATCCTACTATTGAGATATCAAGGGAAAAATACTTCAAATACAGATATAAATTATTATTATATTTATTGTATTTATTAAATTTTTATGTTTTTGAAGCATTTGTTTAAAGCGATACAGTGATTCTCAGTAGTAGGATTTTTGGGTTTGTGCATTACAGTACTGGAGAAGCGATGAGATACTTCACTGATTCAAATAAGTGAAGCCTTACTTTCACTGATTGCAACAGCTATTAATTCCACTGGTTCAATTAGTTGTCACAGATTTCACTGATTCAAATAGTGAAGTTTCACTGATTCAAATAGTGAAGTTTCACTGATTCAAATAGTGAAGGTTTCACTGATTCAAATAGTGGACCCGTTTTTCACTGATTCATTCAGTTCAATTCACTGATTGCGGTGGCAGATTTATAACTACCACAATCAGTGAATAGTCACTGTCAATCAGTGGTTTTTCACTGATTCAGGCTGAGAGAGCATTTGCACGTCTTGTTGGCGCGAATCGCGTAGGAGTGGTGGAGAAAGGATTCGGGGTCTCGGCCTCGGCCAGGTGCGTGGGACGGCTGCCCCCCCCCGCACCCCCCACCCGTCGCCCGGTGTGTCACGGCAGCGCGGGCGCGCCTGTCCCCGCGACCACCGCTGCGACACGGCAGCCGGAATTTACAGCGCGACAAGATAAACATTTTACTAATACGAGCATTTACAATTAGCGTAACCGCTCTATCACCCCTGTTACGACTCGGCGGCGGGGCGCTTAAATTGGCCTCCTGACTCGCTCCCGCGCTGACCGCCCGCCGTAGCTCATAAAGTTCCGATGGCAGGACGTTCAGATTTGGTAACGAGATGCATCTCCGCAGCCGCTACAACTTTTTAATCCTAAGTGTTTCTCCCGTGGAGGAGCCATTAAGCAGTTTAACGACGGCGCGGGAACCGGCTGCGCGCTGCGTTGGCGGATGAGCGGGGCGAGGGGAGGGGGCGGGCGTAGGCGGTGGCGTGGTGCGGGGGCGGACTGGGGGGGCGGGCGGGGGCGGGTGGTGGTGGGCGCGGGCGGGGGCGTGGGGCGGGGGCGGGCGCGGGCGCGGACGGGGCGTTCCAACTCGCCGGCAGGGCGCGCTGCCATACCGCTGTCGCTCGTGGGAAGTCCGGTGAAGTCGCAAGCGTTACCCACGAGTAAGATTTTCCTGCCTCTTTTCCCTTTCCCTTAGCGCGTTTCTCACTGCAGCGAGTCACCCTTTGTAACAGTCTCTCCCGTGTGTGCCAGCAGCACGTTGTTTTCGTAAATGTATTTTTGGGGGACGTACTTCAGTAGTCGCCTGTTTTGAAAAATATTCTGTATTTGATGAATGATTCCGAATTATTTTTTTTTTTTTGTGAAAGATAGAAATTTGAATTCAGTTCACTTGATTCGTGGTTGGAAGATTTAGCTAAAATTAATTCTTTCCGATCATCTCTGGCAAATTACAACTAATTATCGGTTTGCCTAGTTATTGATAAGAAAATTCGTTTAATGAATTTTAATTTCATTCCTTACGTCAGGTTCAACTTAAATATATGTTATAAGAGTTGAAGACTTAGTGTATTATTAAACAACTATTGAATGGCACAACAGAAAATTTTAGAACTTCATTCTAACTATTCATAATGAATGAAAAACATTAGAATAAGTAAAATCGTATTAAATATTCTTATATAGGGTATTCTCTTCCAAATGTATGTAGTAATATCGCATACCGGCCGCGGAGACTATACTTGGGGTTTTCTAACCTGGCCGATGACACTTCATCAGCCGTTACGGCGTCATCCAATCGAGAGCTAAAACGTCATCACGGTGACGTCTCTGTGACATTTCAGCTCCCGATTGGACAAAACCGTGACATCTGATCAGCTGTCATCAGCCAGATTACAGAAACCCAAGTATAATGGACTTCCCCGTTGCGCAGTATCCTCCGGGTGCTACAGGGCGAGAGCGGCAGCAGCGCGCGTCGCGTCGCGTCGCGTCGCATGGGTGCCGAAGGCGCGAGTGGGGGTGGGGGTGGCGAGGAGGGGGTCGCGTGCGACATCCGAGCCGTGCGCTCGCGCGCCACCTCCCGTGTAATTTCGCTATCGATTACGCGCGAGGCCCTCGGCGCGCCGCCGCCGGCGGCGGCGGCGGCGGCGGCGGCGGCGGCGGCGGCGGTCGCGCGTCGCTGCGGGAGCAAATCGCGAGCCACCGGTGACCAAGGGGGAGGGGAGGGGGAGATCGAGCTGGGCCATCGGTACTCTCAGAAACATACTTCTTTCAAGTCCACTGATTCCTATGTGCTGTTATTCGCTTTTATGCACCAACGTGGATGTTTATAACACAACTGCGCCCACAATCCATGTGTATCCCACCTATGGTAACGTCACTTATTGATACGTATCAATAACTTACGTAACTTGACAAAGTATATTAAGTTAATAAAGTGAACTTTTCTCCCAATGAGGGATTTTGGAACTCTCCCGGTTTCTTGAGTCCCTTGGCGGTACCCACATTGTTTGTGGCAGTGGAGGGGGGGGCAGGTGCCCCGGATATGTCCGCGCGGTGCCCAGTTCGGTTCGACTCTCGCAACACACCCACACTCAGGAAAAGTGAGTGGTGGAGTTTCCTGACCCCGAAGTGATTAGTATATCTTTTCCACTTAACCAGACAGACTTCTACATTTGGAAAGCGTTCAATCAAAACTGCTTCGTATATTCCACGTAATGTTTGTGGCATTTCCCAAGCAGATCCTGTCTTCTAAGTTCCTTCAGGAGTAACTACATTACCACGGTATTAATCAATTTCCACTTGTCATGGCTATCGTTATGCACTTTCTGCGGACCTGAATCAAGATTTCAAAGCCCTCGTTGCGCTTAACTCCAGCCTCGTCTGATTGGACAGACAAGAGCTGCTGCGGTCACTTAACTAGATCGTCTCACCAAAGCGAATAAAGGGACCCCTACGGCGCACCGCTGCCTCCGCTTAAACAAAAGGCTCTGCGAAGCATCACGGGCTGGCGGGTAGTTGCTTCGAGGAAGAGCTCTGCCCCCACTATCTCTCTTTCTTCCCTCTATCTCTCTTTCTTCCCTCTATCTCTCTTTCGCCCCTCTTATCTCTCTCTCTTTCGCCCCTCTTATCTCTCTCTTCGGCCCTTCTTCTCTCTTTGGCCCTCTTATCTCTCTCTTTCGGCCCTCTATTTCTCTTCTCCCCTCCCGCTCTTTCTACTCCCCTCTCTCTCATATCCCCTCTCGCTCTTTCTTCTCCCCCTCTCTCTTCTTCCCCTCTTGCTCTTTCTACTCCTCTCTCTCTCGTCGGGTGGTTGTGGAAAGGTGGGCGGTCGGCGAGCGGTCCTCCAGACGCCAGAGCCCTCTCGCGGGACCTCTGGGAGCCGCGGGCGGAATAAAAGACGCGGAAGCGGTTGGGGATTGTTACGGCGCTAATTGTAGGTTAGTCGCACAAAATCGTTCGCTCTCTTCGTCCGGCGCAATTAACCAGACAAAGCTGCTCTTGATCGCGTTCCCCGTCGGCGCCGACCAGCGCTCGTCGCTCTGCGTCTCCGTCAGCGCGGCGCCGCACACCGACGGACTTGGCTTCAGATCAGGCTCATCAACGTGTCCGTTGGGCTTCCCCGACACAAGTTGTATTGCTAAACGTGATAGCACCGCCTGGGCCCATGGCAATGCCGTAAGTTGTGTGCCCACAATCGTCACCAGGGACAGACACAAAAACCGTTTCACTCTCATTGATATTTTATTGACGATGTAAACTGACAGAGCTATTTGAGGAGGTCGGAAATTTTTAGACGGTTTGCTTTTACGCTCCACCTTCATTTTCATGTCTGAAGCGAGACATGGCATTGTGAACATTTCGCGCTCTTTGGACACCCGCACAAACAGGTACCGGCTGTACCGGCTGAGATTGCTTTGTAGTTACTGTGAGGTAACAATTATTGCTACTGCCCCGACTATTCAGAAAATCCTACTATTTGAGTTCCCACGTTGACACATTTTCGATGCTAGAAAATTTTAGGAGCTGGTTGCTCTGATCAGTAGTTTTTCGTGCTTATCCGATCATTACCAGACCAATGCCGGAGCAGTGCTCTAACAAGCTGGCCACTGCCCACACGCTGTCTTTCCCTCCTCATCCTTATCCTTCATTCCCCTTACACACTCACACATACCTTTACACGCACTACTCTACCACACATGTCGGGAGACCAAATCGACTGATGATTAAAGCTTGCCCCGTCCGGGACGGTGCCCCAGGGGGAGATACCTGGGGTTTCCCAGCAAGTCGACTTGCAGGTCGGGGCCAGATCTCACCATTCATCTGGGGAAGATCGCCGCCACCTCGCGAGATCAAACTTTCACTACACTAATGTGGGTAAGGACCACAGCAATTGAAGAGCTTGAGAAAACAAAATGAGTGGACCGAAACGTTGTAGAAATGATTTCCCCGAGCGTCGTCCCACTGCGTCCCGCCCTCTCCTCCCCCTCCCCCTCCCCCTCCTCCACATCCGCCACGCCCGCCCGCCCGCCCCGCTCCGCCCCGCCCGCTCCGCCCGCCCCGCCCGCCCCGCCCGCCCCGCCCGCCCCGCCCGCCCCGCCCGCCCCGCCCGCCCCGCCCGCCCCGCCCGCCTCGCCCGCCTCGCCCGCCTCGCCCGCCTCGCCCGCCTCGCCCTGCCTTGCCCCGTCCCGTCTTGCCCCGCCCCGCCCCGCCCCGCCCCTCACGGATGAGAAATGAGCGTGGCGTCACTGGCGTCAGTCGGTCCGTCCGCCTGATGTGGCTTCGCGCTGTGCGCTGGGTGCCCGTTGCCCGTGAATGGCTCCGCGCGAAGGGGTGCGGCTCTTTCAATGCCCATTGCACAGCGATCGCCGTCGTACCGCTACATCGCTGCAAAACTTGCAATTGATTGTGTGGTTTTGGGAAAATATGTAGTCAATGGTTCACATCTATTTTACTGGTTTCGAATAGGCGTATACATTGACGGAAAACTAAGCAGTCTGTGGCTGTGTGAGAGTGCCTATGCTCTTTCTAGATACCTAGGAACTCGAGAAAACTTCGAAAAACAATTAAACAAGATTCGTTTTTGTTTGAAAAAAAATTGATTGTGTTATTCCGTCTATGCATTCTGCGCGCACCGACTGGTTTTTCATATTCATTGAAACTGTTAACGACACAGAAGACGTCATGTAACGAGAAAGAAAGAAGCTTCAATATGGAAGGGTGCCGTTTCCGAACAGCTGCTCTGGGTCCCATTTCCCTGGGTCTTACTGCTCTGGGTTCCATTTTGCACACAGTGGATAGCAGACTTTTTGCCGCTGTTGCGGGTCACCAATACATTGTAAATTGGTTAAGGTAAGATACGTTCTCTTAGTTCATCTCTGGGTAAAGAGCCTATATATATATATATATATATATATATATATATATATATATATATATATATATAATTGGAGGACTCTGCCTCAGAGCATTGCCTCAGCCTCAGAGCATTGCTGTCGCTTGAAATTATCTGTCATAAGCAGTGCCGCAATGATTACAAAAATTCAGTCCATGCATGCTATATGAAAATAGGAAGAATAATACAATCAAATATTTGAATTTTGCGGTTAAAATCGAGTTTCATTTTTCCTTAGTTCTAAGACATAACAAAACCATTGACCCTTATTATGTGGCCGGAGGCTCCAGTTTTCTTTCAGTTTCTGCGCATTTTCGAAATCACAGTTTTAGATAATCCACTGTTCGTGTTAGTGAACGATCGATGAATTAGAACATCAAGGAAGAGTTGGCCGAGATCTGAGACTGTAGGCGATGCGGAACAATGAGTCATGCTTGTATTCTTAGTACAATCTTTTTTATCGTGTTTCTTTTTGCGAACTGTGTTCTGGATTACAACGCACTAATTAAGTAAAAAGAGACTCCAGCATCGGATTCCGCCTTATGAACGCAGTAAAGCACCATCATTGCAGAACAGCTTCCGTGGTTATTATCTAGTTTTTGCAAGATGCAATTTTCTATTTGTTTCGAACTTTAAAACTTAAATAGATTTACGTTCTTTTCATGTCTTGTTCGTCTTTGCTCATAACACTGCGCGCTGGCAGACGCATTTTTATTGCTATTATTTTTCCTCAGAACACTCGCGTTGAATAATTACTCTGGTTAGTTCACCATCTGGCCGTGTGAAACCGCTCGAGTGAATCCAGACGGTTTTCGATCGCAAATGAAACTAATGCGCGTCGAACGGATTGGTCGAGGGTCTTTCAGTTGAGACAAGCATCGCTGGCGACGATTAGATTTCGTTGGAGCTTCCGACATTGAAGTCATCACGTAGTGAACGTTGACACAGAGAGGTACCTAAATGATTCTTGCTATTTCTTGCTGTCTGAATTGCATAAAGGCTCGAGGAAGAGAAAAAGTGGGAATTGAAAATCAACGATCGAATATGTTTTACCTTTTCAAATGATAACATTTTTTCGTTTCCATAAATGATGAAGAGGAACGTTTTGCACTCATTCCGTAGTCAAATAATGCGAGAATTTTAAAATGCAAATTTTCTCTTTCCTATTATTCGTATTGTTACAGTTCCAGAAGCCTTTATAGAAGTATATCGTAGAGGATGTGTCATACGAAAATGGGGATCAGCCCGTTGCGAGAAGGGCGGACTCAAGATGGGGAAGGAATGATCGCGCGAACCATTTTATGAGGTACTACTCTGACATCCACCTCAATGTGTGGAAAGGACAGACAACAGCAGCCCTACTCTAGAAACTTCACGCTTGCCCGGAAACTGGCGAGAGAATCGCCGGTGCCTCTTCGTCCCCTCTCCCCTTCGGGTGGTCCACCGCATCGCACTGACACTTCTGTTGTGGGGAAGGGGTTTATGGCGAAAACCCTGCCAACTAAGCCAACAGCAAAGGCAGAGTCGTTGTTGACCGCACATCCGGTTTCTCACTTATGTCAATCACAATTATTTAACGTATAAATTGGTAATACGAAAGCTAGACAGCAGGTAGAAGACGAGAACAATCTGGAGGGAGCACTGGATGGACAGTGGCAGCAACCGTGCGCGGGAGTAGCGTCAGAGGAGGCGGGGCCTCCCTAGCTATGTGGGGTATCCACAGGGAAATATTCACAAGTGTGTAGTTTCGGAGCAGAAGTTGGTTATTGTACATGCGTGCAAATAAACTTGTACATACTTGTAAAGGTCTGTGTGTTTTTCTCCATGACGCCACAGAAACGACCCTTCCCAAAAGAGGTCGAGTAGCGCGGACCCTGCATGCCGTGGGGGATGGTCCCGGCCCTTGGTGCGTTATTTTGGGCAGGTGTGACTTAGTCGTATAATATCCGCCGCCTCTGGGACTGGAAACCAGGTCTTCGAAGCTTCGGTTGCAGACTTGCAATTTACATTCAGCAATAGCACGGCAAGTTGTGAACAGCGGCTTCTTATATCAAAGTCTGTGGAGGGTGCGATGAATGGACTGTGACGATACCCGTTTACTAAGATTGTTATCGTCACCCGTGTAGTTGATCATTTATTTAAACTGACTAGAAAGCATTTCAGCTCTTTGAATCACACGATTCATACTTTGAATCATCGCGATTGTGAATACTGTTGCTCCTTGATCCAAGATACATTCAGGCAGCAGTGTACAGTCATTAACGATTGTCAGTGATGGAAGTGAGCTTTCAGAATGTAAGGTGAGACAAGACACATTCACCATTAGTTGGCATATTTTACGAAGATCTTATTGCTTTTGACGAGTGCCATCCTTTCTCTTCATCATTCTCTCATGTTGAGGATATTGAAAACATTATTGGTTTCAACACATAACAATATATTATATTTAAATTTCAGAATGAAGGCTGAAAATACAATTAAAATTGTGAGCTTTTATTGATGGTATAAAAATGCTTACAATTATTAGGTAGTTAATTTCACAAAATTAATATTATTTTCAATTCCTCATGTTTTTCTTTTTAATTATTGGCTCAACTATCTTTGTTCCACATTTTCAGTAAGTTTCAAGATATAACAATTCAAGACGAATGCATTGAAATACTACACCTGTCTGAAAAGGTGAAATGTGACTACGACTTCGTTGATACACATTGTGGTGTTTTGCTTACGTTCCAACCAATTATATGGCTAGCACCTGCCGGGGTAGAGAGCGGGCGAAAGAGATCGATGCCGATAACTACAAAAATGCCGAAGTACTCTAGTTGATTACACCCAATTCTTCTTTTAATATGCCCGTAGTAAAACTAGTCACGTCCGGAAAGGCGTCTTCGCTTCTGCGGAGATTCGGTGCGGCACGGCGTGCGGATCTCGCCGACCCGTCGCGTTGCCTTTTGACTCAGGCGACATTGTTCCGCTGACCTTTCGCGAACTCGCCAGCAACGGCGACCGCCGGGGTACCTGCCACCACCACCACAGCCACTGCGTCCGCCTTCGCCAGCACGCGGCCACCGTCACCGCCAACATCGTAGCCACCTTCACCATTGCCACTATCGTAGCCACCTCCGCCATCGCCATGGCTACCACCACCATCTCTACTACCACCACTTCTACTACCACCACTCTACTACCACCACTCTACTACCACCACCCTCACCACCACCACCACCTCTACCACCCACCACCACCACCACCACCTACCACCACCACCACCACCTCTCACCACCACCCACCACCTCTACCCACCACCACCACCACCTCTACCCTACCTCACCACCACCACCACCACCACCACCACCACCACCTCTACCACCCTACCACCACTTCTACTACCACCACCACTACCACCACCACCACTACCACCACCACCACCTCTACCACCACCACCACCATCGTGGCCCCCACCGCCTCTACCGCCGCCATGACCGCCACCGCCACTATCACCACCGCTGCCGCCGGCGCCACCGCTACCTTCGCCATCACGACCTCCACCACCTCCGCTGCCACCGACCGCGCCTCGGCTCGGGCCACCGCTTTCGCAAAGGCGCCTATTTCTTGGTCTGGCAGCGCGGTTGTAGGCAGTCGGCGCGTGTCCACCGCTTACGAAAACGGCCGCGGGTTTCACCTGCCGCGGAATTTATTCGCGGTTTCCACTCCGATAAGACCCGCACTCCGCTGTCCTCAGCCATGTGAACAGGGGCGGTCACGGAGGATGTGGTCAGCTTATCCGAGAATATTAAACACTTCTATTAACGGTGGTTTTGTGGATTGGCTCAGGAAGAGGAAGTAACAAATTATCGATATGAGACGAAATTGCAGTTATCTGAGAAGTGAATGTGCTTGGAATATTTTAATCTTTCCGTTTTCTTTCTTAACTCAGAAGATTGCCCAAGTTACTGTCCTGGCGAAGCACATTGGTTTAGCTTATTTATACCAAAATTTAATTTTTGTTATTATCAGTATGTATGTTACTCATGTTCTCTGGACCTTTTATACATCTTTCAAAAATGTTATGTTTTCGAGAAAATGATGATAACTTTGTAGGTCGATTCTACAGCACTATTTGCAAAACTAGGAATACGCGCAACTTGAGTTTCAATTGTTTCAGTCTGAGGTTTAGTTACTCAAATATTTAAACACATTCAGCCTACTTTATGGAGCAACTGCACCGAAAAAAATAAACACTTGCCCGGAAATAAAACCTCCATGTTCGTTATTTTAGAATTATGATAATTCTAAAAATAGCATTTACTTCGTGATTTGCTTTATTTGTTCCACTTTACCGAAACTCAAAGCGTATTAAGTACTGTTAATTTGAGAAAACTTGGAAGGACGGAAAAAGTAGTGCTCGCAGTAAAATGCTGTTACAAATCTCTTGGTAAAGCTGTCGATTCTGAAGTGCATTTAGTCTCCAGAATATTGTGAATTTTGAATATATGATGATGTTTTTTTACCAATGCCCATTTGATATTTAAAAGCTCAGAAATGCCATTAATTTACAGACCCCGACGTTTGGTTCAGCCCTGGGATGCATCTGCAGGGCCTCCGAAGCCCTAAGTTTTTTTTTTTTATTTCTTTTCTTACATTGCACAGCTGCTTTTCTGAGAGCTTGCCCTCCGTGTAATCTTTCTTCTATCTTTCCACTTTTATTTTAGTCACTGGCAATAGAAACAATTCTCAGAAGTTATGTAGGTAGGCCCTGAAATTTGATTCTATTATAATGCATATGGAGGGGCTTTAAGGCCATACTAATCGATATCTAAGACCATATTAATAGTTATTTAAATAAATATTCATTTGTTTAATATTAAGAATTGAAGATTGAAAATATTAAGAAACTGTGTTATTAAAAATACAAAACAATTTTATGTGCATTTTTTCGAGAGCTTATGGTCTCAGAGCCCTTGCATATTCATGTAGTTTCCCGGGTCCATACATCCTAGGGTTAATATTGCGAGTATTTTGGAACGTGTGTTAACGTACTCGCATGGTAAATTTAGAAAGTAGAAACAAAATAAATTATTTGAGACACTTGCTTTTCGTGAACTGACATCAAATGAAAACTTAAGAAATTTTTATTATTTTGTGATTATCTCAGAAGTTTTATTAGGAATGATACTGAGAGATTTGTAATGGTTAAGAATTCCGAGAAGTAAAGGTCAGCAAAAATAAAGATTTTGTTACTATCCTTTTCTTGAACATTATCGTCTCGTGTATTATTTCAGTGGTATAGATAACTATAGTGACTCTGACACGCAACCAATCTTTATAAATGAGGTCTCTAAAGAATGAGAATTTCACGAAGACGTAACGAATTACTTTTTCTTTAAAAATATGAAGGATTCGTTTAAAAAAAATAGGGATGAGGATGGGTACATGCGAGAGTTCTGGCACGGGTGCACTAGTGTAGGCATCTTAGATTTTATTAACTTAGGAGGTTGCAGCCAAATTCCGATCGTAAGAGCTGAAAGAAGTATACAACAAAATTTATGTACATTTTTATGTTAGGGAATATGGAGAAAGTAAAAACAAATTATTTTTTAATTTTGTATGCAATAATGATCGCTACGGAATTGAAACGTTCTTAAGCCAATAAATCTGACACCTATACAACTCTTGTTCATTTATTTACACGTAGATATCAATGCCACCAACAACATTAATTACATGCAGAGTTCATAGCCTGATTTCGGTCCCAGACATTGAAAACTTTTTACCAGATTTACGTTGCAGGACTAATGGAGGTGAAATTTGTACTCGGCGCAAGGTCCCCGGAGTTACTTGAGCGTGTATCGGCCGCGCGCTTGAGTAAAACGAAAGCTGTGGGCGACCGCGACGGCCGCCGCCTCTGGGCCACCGGTGAATTTCGCCGCGTCAGGGGCAGTTGTTCCGCCAGGCGTTTGTCGCCGCGGTGCATCTCTGCGACCGCCCAAGTGTCGCCTGTATCTGCGTGTGCGATCTGCGCGCTGGCGGTTGACGGGAGGCATTGAACCCTTTCTGAGCTGTGTTGTAATTGGCGCGCACGGTTCTCCTTCGCGTAGCGGAACTAGATACGAGGCAGATAGCGCAGCAACGCGATTCATTACTGTGGGGGTGAACAAGACCACCGAAATCCTTAATGCAACGCTGTGTGTGAAGTATTCGAGAGAGAAAAAAAAACACTTCCATTCAACGACTTTGTTATTCATTTGCGTTGTGTTTATTTTTGTTCACGTGTTTCTGTTTCTTGTTGTTCGTATTCGTTCGTTTTGTTTATTCTTGATTATATCCATAATTTCATCGTTTCGTTATTCAAACTATTTTATAATTTACTCATTCAAATGTACTTTTGTTCGGGTGTCAGTTTTGGGACATAATTGACAGTTCTTTTTAGTAATGAGCATTTCACTCCCTAATCATTCTTAATATTTTCCTCGATGAGAATTCTTACGGCCAGCGGATCTTATCGGAGCCAATACTCCGAACAGAATAAAATCTCATTTTCCCAAATATATTTTCAGACCCCCCCCCCTAATTCCAATATCCCCACATGTCCTCTCACAATATATTTCTTTAACGCCCCCTCCAAACCTTAACAATATCAATCACAAAGAATCTTCCTTTTCTCACGTCAACATAAAACATAACTTTTTGTTTTTCTTTGTGGTTTAAACACTTCAATAAGACAATCAACTTACGACATTTTCCAAGAATTTATATATATATATATATATATATATATATATATATATATAATATATATAATTCCAACTCTGTAGGACCATCTGGTCGAGCAGATAGAAATAAATACAATGATTTTATCGGTAGTTTTCCGTGGTTTTTCGGATCAACAATAGGCGAATCCCGAAGAAGCACTCTAACAAACGGACCATGGACCGCGCGAGATTTTTCCTTCCTCTTCCTTGTCCTATCCTCACTCGTTACTTTCTCATACAATTACATGCACTACACAACCACACATGTCGGGTATATAAAAGCTTTTCCCGGATGGACAGTGGCTGGCTGGTAGGAGATATCTGTTTGGGGAAAACCCCGCTGGCAGACACATAGAGCGGCGCTATCAATTAATGAATCTTGCGCTGGAACGTCAGATCAGGCGTTGACTTTCACGTCGGTTTTGCGGGTTTCTCCATTTGTTTCTTTCCAGCGAGGCATCATCCCCGCCGGGATAAGCTGTAAAATCCCGACATGTGTGATAGTGTGGTGCATTTTAGTGTAAGTGTGTGTAAGGGGAGAGGATAGGACAAGGAAGAGGAAAGACATCGCGCGCGGTCCGTGACCCGTTTGTTAGGGTACTGCTCCGGCATTCTCCCGGTAAAGATCGGAGAGACCAGGGAAAACTACCGATCAGAGCAGCTGGCCGCTTGAATGTTCTTCCAGACAGCTGATTAATTGGACCCAGCTCTTTAGCTAGAGTGGGAAATCGGCCAACGTCGCAACCGGAACCCGAGGACGTCTGTGCGAGAGGCAGTGCAGTGGAAACTTTCGTGTTGGTCGCCCCTCTCGTCAGCGCCTGCCTCGCGCCGCGCCCCGTGCCAAGCCCAAGCGCCGCCCCCCCGCCCCCGCCCCCGCCCCGCCCAGTCGCTCCTAGCACCGCCAGGCGGCGGGCGAGCGCCCCACCCTCACCGCGCCCCGCCCCGGCCCCCGCCCCCGCCCCGCCCTGTCGTGCTGGGAACATCCCGTCTGCCCTCAGCGGAAAACCAGTTTTTTCTGTCTTTCCTTCTTTGTGGAAATACAAAGACCACTGCGCCTGGGTGGTGAGGTATCCTCGATGAGCTTCTGGTTCACCGCCTTTGGCGCGAAGGCAATTTGATCCGAGTCACTGCCGCAATTCTGTCGGATTCTTCGGAGAGTTACCCTCACGTTTAGTTATGGATAATATTTTTGTATCTGACTCCTCTGAACCGATTCTTCGAAAGATTTAAGAATGCTTCACTTTTGTAGCTGTACATATTTTTGTTATACAGTCATGTAGTCTTCCCTTGTTCCCTAGATTTATTTAATTTATTCTCTTTTCTCGTATTTCATTTCTTGTGAACTCCTGCACTGCGGCGATCGCCATGATTTATGAAACTATTTCGAATTATTGGACTGTACAATGATCACGGTGCCCTTAGCTTTAGAAAATAGAGTAAATACACATTTTCATAGTAGAATGCAATAAATCTACTTTTGTGTGTGTGTTTTTCTCTCCCTCGGCAATGAATTGCAATAAAGATAATTCGTGTCAAAAATGATCTTGAATGTTAAGGAAACAGAGGAAGAAACATTGCATTACAAATTATCACATTTCGTATTTCAGTTTTGTATTCTAACTCTTCAGAAATTAATTTTGACCATCTAAATAATATATAAGAATTTTTATTAACATTTATATTTCTTAAACTTTGTTTGTAGTCTTGCGTTTCTGTTAATAATGCATTTTAAGATACTTTCGTAATCGGAGAATTGAGGGCCGCTGGAAGGTATCAAAAGAGAATCACATGTTTACAACTAGAATGCTTCCACAATTATCGAATTCTTTTCATGATAACTTTATATTTCCATGATAATATTTTTCGGTAATACAATACGGTCTGGACTAAAAGAGAACTTTGCTGAGATGTGCCTTAAACTTTTACTATAAGCGAAGGTAATGGATGTACAATGATATTGTTTATTGAAAACTATGAAAATTAATACACGAATTTCTTTCTATATCACTAATAATATTTTCTTGAATTTTCTTTAATTCTCTCTCTAAGTGCACAGGTTCGTAATCATGAACTTCACTTTTCCTAATAAATAAAATCAGGTTTTGCCGTTCGTGATCTATATTCTGAAGTGGTTGAAAAAAGCCTAAGAATAATCAAAGAATGTCCAATTTTCATTAGACTAATTGTATTCAATAAATATATTCATAATTATATTTTCGATGTGCTTACCAGTGCAAAATGAAACTTGTACCTAGCTATGAGTGGTTGGCTAGAATTGTTTCCGTGTTCATGTGTTTCGTCACTTGTGAATCCGTGTTGCAGGCGTCGGGGCCGCCGGTGCAGCTGGAGCCCGTCGACCTGAGCGTCAAGGCGCAGGCGCAGGCGGCGGCGGCAGCGGCGGCGGCCGCGGTGGTGCTGCAGGTGCCGCGCTACAGCCCGCAGCTGCCGCCCTCGCACGCAGGTAAGCCCTCGCCCTCACCCCCGCCGGCCACCTGCCGCCCGCCGGCCGCGACCCTCTCCACTTAATTTGATTAGCAACGCGGGCGGCGGCGACGGCGGCGGCGCTCGCGGGCGTGGATTTACGAGCACACCGCAGCCTCCGCCACCACAGCCTCGCCGCTGTGTACCACCTCCCATTGCCTGAAAAGCGTGCGGAAAGTGTGTGTGTGTGTGTTTGTGATGTGTTTGTGAGTGTGTGTTTGTGAGTGTGTGTTTGTGAGTGTGTGTTTGTGAGTGTGTGTTTGTGAGTGTGTGTTTGTGAGTGTGTGTTTGTGAGTGTGTGTTTGTGAGTGTGTGTTTGTGAGTGTGTTGTTTGTGTGTGTGTTTGTGTGTGTGTTTGTGTGTGTGTGTTTGTGTGTGTGTTTGGTGTGTGTGTGTGTGTCTTTGTGTGTGTGTGTGTGTGTTTTTGTGTGTGTGTGTGTATGTGAAGATAGACTAACGAAGTAATAAACAGGGAAGACAGAGGGAAAGGTGTCTCCTTCAGGATAAATAGCAAAGTTGTTGTTGACTTAAATCGTTCAAAAATGTACTATTTTGTTTACGACTAATAATTTTGACTTTCAGATACTACTAAAACTATACGATGGATAAAATAAGTTTTCAGCATTTATTACTACTGTTACTGAAAGTGTTTGTTTAATTGTTCGATGTTGTTTCACATGAAATATTTATTTCTGATGATGATTAAGGGAATTAAGTTAACAATATTTTATATTAAAAATTTATTTCTTGTCTTTTTTATGCAATAACACATATTTTCTATGTTTCTCTATGATAAAACTATACAACTGCTCTGTGGTTACTGAATTTCTTTCGAATTCTTATCAATTCTGGAGACATTGAACATATCTTTTAACTTCAATCTCAATTCGTGTTTAGTATCGCCTCATAGAAACCTTTACCTGTCGTGTGATTCCGGTGAGTACCGCACAATGTGTCATTTCCTTGTATGATATTACTTGTACCGTCTATTGGAAGCAGAGGATGTTGGAATACTCATTCTGAATGTAAATGAGCATCAAAGCTAAATGACATCTCGAAGTTCTAAAGAAGAAACCTCCTTCCATCCTCTTCCATCCTCCCCTTCACTGACAACGTTCATCCTCGGTGCTCCCCTTCACTAGCCGTACCCGACATCACTGCAATAGGCCTGTCCACAGTACCCAGTTATTACGATAAAAAATAACCAAAATAACGGTTGAAGTATAGATTGCACATCACCAGAAGCCAAGGGATGTGGCCATAGAAACACCGCAGGACCAAGAGAACTCCACCGTCTCTGTATGTGCCTACCTATTGATAGGACTATTGGCATCCGGTATTGGTGTGTGTGCCCTGTCTGACAAAGTCCGGTGCAGCCTAACAAAGGCGTTACGGTCCGCCCGCTTCCTCATTCAAGTCCTACCTCTCTCTTTACACACACGCACACATGCTCTCTTACAGTTACACATAGACTTACATGCACTGCACTAGGGCACCTGACAGGACAGTGGTCGGGTGCTTAGAGCTTGCCCCGGCTGAGGCGGTTCCCCTCACGGAGGGGATATGTGGAGGGAAAGGTCCCGAAAGCGTCGTGTAGGTCGTCGCCAGATCTATCGTTCCATCGGGGAGGAAAACCGCCACCTCTCGGGATATACCGCGCACCTCTTTTACGGATGTGTGGACCTAAGTAGTAGCCGCGTCCGGATCCAATAAATGCTCGCTGGCTCTCATCGGATGCCGGAACTGTGGGCGACCGGCGCCCTGAGCCCCGCCTGCGCGGGCTGTTTGTCTTGGCGAGGGCGCGGGGCATTTGCATAGCGAGTCGCGTCCGGCCGCCGCTCGGGGCGGGGGACGGGAGGGGAGGGGGTGCGCGCCCGAATTCCCCATCGATCGCGCATTTGGCCGGCGCGGCGCGACGCCAGGGCTGGTGCACGTCAGGGCCCCGCCGCCCTTGCCCTGCGCTGCGCTCCGCTCCTCAGGTTTTTCTCACTCGCGCCGGCGAATTCGATTTTATCCGGGAAATGAATTTCAGAAGATGTGGTCGGCGATGTGCATTTCGCCATGCCATCTCTAGGTTTATTCCTGACGTTTTTATATGAATATTTCACGGTACAATTGTAGTTTTTGGCGTAGTGGAGCACTGAGAAAAATACTTCTTGGGGGCTAAATATTTCTGACTGCTACCTACAGGCACTTAAGAAAAAAAATGTATTCATTTTGCTGTAGTAACGTGGACGTACAGGCCTATTACATAATTGCTTACACATATCTCTTCATGAGTAATCAATTTAATCTAAAATTTCTCTTTTTTCATACGCACCCATTTATTCCACCTAGGCTAACAATGCTGTTTGTTATAGATATTTCTTCAGTGAACGAATTGAAAAAAATAGTCGCTGGTATGTTCATCATATTGGGATAAATAAATTTTACTTTGCGATCACGAGTGAGTTTATGTCTTAAATAAAATTTGCAGAATTTCTGAGCAACGATTTTTCGTTTCGTTCTCTTCACATTTCCTGCGCCCACGGCGGCACATCGCTCGCGGCGCGTGTTTCTTGGAGGATTCCTCGAGCGGCTCGTGAGAGTCGCCCCCCCCCCATTACAGAAGCGAATCGCTGCCGTCCGTCACCCTGCACCGCACGCCCAATGTCGCGACGCCGCGCGCAGCCGACACAGTTGCTCTTCCGGAACGTGGATATCGCCCGCTCGCCCATAGCCTTCCATAGCCCGCCCATAGCCCGCCCATTGCCCGCCCATTGCCCGCCCATAGCCCGCCCAAAGTCCGCCCAAAGTCCGCCCAAAGTCCGCCCAAAGTCCGCCCAAAGTCCCCAAAGTCCGCCCAAAGCCGCCCAAAGTCCGCCCAAAGTCCGCCCAAAGTCCGCCCAAAGTCCGCCCAAAGTCCGCCCAAAGTCCGCCCAAAGTCCGCCCAAAGTCCGCCCAAAGTCCGCCCAAAGTCCGCCCATAGCCCGCCCATAGCCCGCCCATAGCCCGCCCATAGCCCGCCCATAGCCCGCCAGCCCGCCAGCCCTCACACTCGCCCACCCGATCGCCCCCTTGCCTGCCATCAACACGCCCGCCCACTAGCTATCGCAGCCCCCCTGCCTCCGACCGCTCCGCAGCTCACCCGCTCGCTACCGCCGTTCGCCCGCTACCGCTGCCCGCTCGCAACCGCCCGCCCGTGAAGGGCCGCGGGGGTGTTTCCACACGCCCCCGCCCAAGGCCCCGGCGCCAGGAAGGGGGTCAGCGCAGAGCAAACTGCTCGGCCTCGGCACCCATACAGCGCCTGCTCTATCATTCACATAAATATCGGATGCGGCGGCGGCGGCGGATCCAAATACAGATGCCCCCGTTTGATGAAGGAGCGATCCACATTCCTCCCGACGCGGCGCTGGTGGAAGGGGACAGGGCCGGGCGCGCCAGCCCCTGTCGTCCCTCGCCCGCGTGTGTTGTCGCCCTGGCACTCGTCGTCGCTTCTGCTCGAGGACGCGTCCGCTCGACGAGTGCGGGGGATGGCGACCGGTGACATCCGACGTCGGGATCGCCAAGAATGCGCTCGTTCGCCCATTGGCAGATCGCGCCTTCGCAATGCGCAGGCGAAATTGCTTCTGGATCCCCGGGCGCTTGTTCTCGTATGGGCTACGAAGCTCTACACATAAAGCGCAACACAAGCGTATTCCTTCTCTTAAAAAAATGAAAATTGTGTAATCTCTTACGATTCTTTTATTTCTTTAATTTCATGTGTTCGTGTCGAATCAGAACTTTGATTAAATCACTTTATAAAGAAACTCCATTTAATATGGATGTTAACAATGTATAAGCAAGTTAAGAGTCGATCTTGATACAATATACACGTGAAGGAAGAAGTGTTTCATTCTTCAATACCACAGTTTCTCAGCAATGTTGTCGGCGTCCTGTATTGAAATAGTAATGAAATAGCTTATAACGACTGCGTTTTGTTTGAGTGCATTTCGAGAACTGAGGAAAGATGATAAAAAACGGAATACATGTCGATGACTCATTTACATCAAATAATGAATTCCTCGGGACAACTTCATCTCTTAAAACTGTCATCTTTTCCTCGTCTGTTAGTAGATTCGTTTATTTTGTCATTTTATTTATGTCTTGTGGTCGAATACCTTTTTTACTCTTTCACGTCCCAACCGTGCGTGATCACCGTAGACGACTCTACAAACAGGTTCTCAGTGAACTCTTTCTCGCATTCATAGTTACCTTCTATGACTTACTCAGGATAGGGAGGTATGTCGCCTCAATGCTCATTATGAAGGTTTAAGTCGTGACTGAAAAGGCGGATCGTGAAAAGACGCTAACGCGGACTGACAGGAGAAAGGATAAAGTAGCGAATACTGCGCGGGAGTCGTGACCTTTTAAACAGATGTTAAGTACACGTTCTCCCGGAAGAGCCAACACCTCCAATAAAAACATGTGCAGTAACGGGGGCAGGCTTGTACGCGCGTGCTCAACGTATGTCGAAGGTCAAAGCAGACTCTGCGTGAGAGAGGTGCTTCAACCTGTGCGAAAATCTACAATTCGCAAAAAGACCTCAAGACGAACGATAGGGGCTTCCATTGTCGGGGTCAATATTCATTGATTGATTTTTTTTCGTGTTTCCAGACGCGTCAACTGCTTTGGTCATTAGTCCCGTAAGTGTTGTGCATTTCTTTCCTCGAGAGATGGCGGTGGTCTTCCCCCGCTGGATGGCGAGATCCGGCGCCGACCTACCGTCGGCTAGTGGGGTTTCCCCCTAACCAGGACTCTCCCACCAGCGGGTCACCGCCCCAGCCGGGACAAGATCTAAGCTCCCGACCGGTCTCCCGGAATATGTGGTAGTAGTGCTTTTTAGTGTGTGTGTGTGTGTGTGTAAGGGGAGAGGATAGGACAAGGAAGAGAAAGGACAGATCGCGCGCGGGTCCGTGGCCCGTTTGGTATGGTACTGCTCCGGCATTCGCCTGGTGTTCATCGGAGAAACCACGGAGAACTACCGATCAGAGCAGCCGGCCGCTAGAATTCTCCTCCAGGCAGCAACTGAATTCGACCTAGCTGACAAGCTAGTGTCGAAAATCCTGTCGCCGTCAGGACTCGAACCTAGGACCTCCTGGTCAGAGGCACAGCAGTGACATCAGTTAATGCACTGAGCTACCGCTCCCGGACCGGGGTCAATAGATACTTGGCTGTCCGGGAGATGCCGCGTGCTAGGCACATTTGCCAATGTTTTGGCGTCATACTGCGACCTTCCCCGTGGCATTTCGCCAGTTCTACGGCCAAAACGTTGGCAACCATGCGTAGGACGCGGCATCTCCTAGACAGTCAAGTTTCTTTCGATACTTTTACTGTAGGGAACTGCGATGAGTTTAGAATGTTAAAAAATTAGTACGAGTAGTATCTTATAATATATGTAGCTTTGCTCTTAAATTTTATTACTGATACTGATCGAAAGGAATTTGTTGTCAAATCTTTAATAGTATTTTCTAAAATTATATCTGCTCGACCTAAATGTTTTACAGAGTTTTAAAAGAATTCAGGTAACCGAACAGTGACCGACTCAGCCACCTCTCTCGTGTAGGAAACCATCATCGATACCCGTAAACTCGTCCTGTGCATCCGGTGTTCCGGTCAGCAGATTGGCGCTTTCTTGAGGAAAGAAAACGAGCGAGTGCCGTCCCGCGTCTCGTCCGCCCTCCACTTCGCGAGCCAGGCCGCTCGAGGTCGTCGTGGTCGAGGGGCGCGTCAATGCTATGGCCATTGATCCCGTAATTGTATTGTGTGTTTTATCTCGCAAGGTGGCGGTTTCCTTCCCCACATGATGGTAACATCCTGCGCCGAACTTCACGTCGGTTTACAGGAATTTCCCCCTCCAGGTTTTTCCCACGAACGGAGCACTGCCTCAACCCAGACAGGCTTTGACCGAGTGGTAGTGTAGTCTATGTATGAATGTTTTTTTGTGTAAGGGAGGACGGTAGGACAATGAAGAGAACGAAAATATCACACGCGGTCTGTGGCCCGTTTGTTTAGGGACTGCTTTGGCATTCACCTGTATTGATCGGTGAACCCACGTGAAGCAACCAATCAGAACTGCCGTTCGCTAGAATTCTCCTCCAGGCAGCGGCTGAATTCGCGTGATTTGGGCTATGCAGTGAATGCTATGCAGTGTCGTGAATCGGAGCCTAGGCGTCCCGGGGAGCGCAGCTGCTGCGCAACGGAGGAGGCTGCCCCTGGGCCGTCGCGATGCGTTCTGCGGTGTGGGAAAGGCGGCCTCGCGGCTGCCGGTATCGCACGCGGCCTCCGAATTCGGGGCGCGCCATTAGCCATCGCTAGCGCCGCGGGCGGTCCCCCTAGGGAAGACCCCCCGGCGCCGGGCCGCGCTCCCGCGGCGCTTCTCGCCAACTCCGCCCCCCTGCCCCCCCACCCCTGCCTCCGCCTCCGCCCACCCGCCTCGGCCAATGCATCCGCCCGCTCCGCCCCGCCCCGCCCCGCCCCGCCCGCCCCGCCCACGCCTCCGCCTCGCCTCCGCCCACGCCCCGCCCACGCCTCCCCCACGCCTCCGCCCGCCCCGCCCGCCTCCGCCCACGCCTCCGCCCACGCCTCCGCCCCACCCTATGCTTCCGGCGCCCCTACTTCCCTCCGCCATCCGCCCCCAAATACCGCCACCGCCCTTGCCTCTGTTGCTGCTGCTGCTGTCTCCGATCTGACGCGGATAAACTACCTAAAGCGCCTGTCGTGTGTGACAACTGCCTCTTTCTTTGCACGATCTTCATTTGCGGTTTTTTAAAACGTAATTTGGTATATACAAAAACAACTTCTAATACTTGGTAATCGTGTAACGTCCGTCTGTCTCTTTATCGGTGTGTTTATGTAGACTTTACCTCTTACCAGTCCCCCTAGCGCTGCATTGGAAGATTGTGATTGGTTTTTCTTACGGCGCCTGTCGGGATCGATTTGTTAGTCGACTGGTAGTTGGGATGTTTTCCCTAATCTCTTCCAGGCGATTCCGGGGCAGCACTCTAAACCAAGGCTGAAGCACCACTCATGATTTTTCCCTTGACATTCCCTTCCTCAAATGTCTCCCGATTCGGTTTGCGACATCCTACGAACAGTACGTCCCTAACACCGTGGGAACATATCCCCTCCTCGTAATCTTCCTAAAGCAGGAAACAGACGTGTACCATTTAAATGGACACAGATAATCTTGGTACAAAATAGTATGCATCTTTATGCTTAGAAGATTGATTCTTGAGAAGAATAAAAGAGGTCATCTTCATCAACATTAATATGTTCTCTTTTATTTCTTCTCATAAGAACGTCAACAACACCAAATCAGAATTATCACGAGATTGATTCTTTCTTTTTGGATGTAGTCCAGCCAAGTGAAGTCTTAGACTTCCGCTGCCGGAGTCATGTGAATGATCTTGGCTGTCCGAGTGACGCCGCGTCGAAGGCTGTGTTGCCGACGTTTCGACCATCTTTCCGTGGTGTTCCTCAGGGCTGGTCTGCTGGCAGATCATTCCGGACAGCCAATCGCCCTGTTGTCTTTGACGCGACTCGTGGGGCGGATGAATAGCGCCCGAGCGGTGGAGCGACGTGAGGTAGCGGCGGCCCGCCCTCGCCCGTCGACACCTCTGCCGCCGCCGCCGCCGCCGCCGCCGCCACCGCCACCACCGCCGCCGTCGCCTCCTCTCCGCCCACGCGTTTTTGCCGCCCGCAGAGAGGTTTCGGGGAGATCGTTACCACTAAGTACCCGTCGCGTCAGGGACGTGTTAATTGCGGCGCTGCGACGCCCGCGGCGCTTTGAGTCGTCGGCTAGACGGGGGGGGGCGAAGTTACGCGCTGACGGGGAGCCACCCATGCGATAGTCGTAGCAGTCGGTTTTCCCTTCTACAACCAACGAGACTGCCTACAAGACAGGGAATAGTACCTGCTAATTTCCTTGCCGGTAGTCTCGAGTAAAACGGAATGCACTACGTTTTGTATAAAACAACTTTGGTTATGACTAGGGAGCGGATTTTCATGATTTTGCATATTTTTGTCCATTGCTTCAGTGTATTGCTAAATATTTGGCCGATTTTTTTCTGTTCATACATATTCATGTAATTAGAGGCCCATATATTTCATATTTCTGTAAAATGGAAACTGATCTTTGGCATACAAATCACTTTTCCCCATAGCACGTCATACGCAGTTTTTAACTGCTTTTTTGACGTAAAATAAATAAATAAAAAAATAATAGAATCTGTTTGTGAGCTTTTATTGATTCAAAAGAGCTTTTCACAGTTTTTTCGATAGACGATAAAATACTTGTATAAATGTAGGATATTTCTTGATAACATTGTTTTAAATCGGTCTGAAGAAATACAACAAGACAAACACCGTACTTCACTAAGATGAATATTTACTGCAATTATTTCTTTGGTGAAGAAGGGTATATACATTATATGTGCACAAAAAAAATATTTTTTCATTCCAAGCACGCTTCTCCTGAATTTTATCAAAAAAGGTTTATAGAGGAAATGAAATATTGTTAATTTTAATTGTATAATAAAGTGCTTATTTCAGAATTTTTAGGTTATAAATTCATATTTTAAAAGCATATGTTAAGATTAATTTTTAGGGCATAAAATCCTTTTCCTAGTTTTGACAGTCCGCAATTTCCGAAAATATATGCACCCTTGATTTTTTAAGTGAATCATGCTGTAATATTAGATACTTTGCGTATGTAGTCATACGGAACTGCTGCAATCAAAATAATGGATAAGACAACGGAAGGAGTAAATTGACTTCGAACGTTTCTGTTATTACAATTTAAAAATATTTTATACAATTTATAATTCCATATCTGTTTTTTTTTCCCTGAGGAATTAGTTATGTTTTCTCGAATGTGAAGAATATATATTTTCCTGATTTTCAAAATCCAAATAGACATCACTCCCAAGCAAGTATTATTTGCGAGTTTTTTAAATTCTTGCCTCACATGCAAACGTTTTTGGAATTCAGTTTGTATTGTATCATACCCATAATTTTGTGCAGATTGAGAAAAGATCGCGGCCAAACTCCGTCGAGCAAAGCGACCGCAACCATGCCCTGTCCTTGCGTGATTTCACTCTGACAAAGTGAACGTTACTGAACGCTTTGTTGTGTCAGAAATCGATGGAGGCCAACTCAATGTTTAATTCGCCCAAGAAAAAAAAATATCATAAGTTTTGATTTGACACGAACGCCGAGATGAAAGGTTACGACCGAATTGAACGTGTTGAGGGGAGAAGAAACCTCATCAATATCCTCCCGTATCAGGAATTGCTTGTAGGAAAATGGATCGCGCTTGTGAATCCCGATGTAAGCAGAATGCTTGAGCTGCTGCAGAACTGGTTGCTTAAAAGCAAATCGGACTCCCACCGCACTAATAACTGTAATACGCGGCGCGTGCGGGATTGAAAATGAGCTAAAATTTCTCTTTGATTTAAAACGCATTACGCGGAGTCCGTATGAGCGGGGGCGGTTGCCCAACGCGGCGAGCGCCCTTCGGGGGGCGGGGGCCCAGGGGCGGGGGGCGGCCGCAGCGTTTCGCCAGCGGGCGCGGGTGCGGCCCTAACGAGCGCCGCCCCCTCCCCCCCCCCCGCGCGCGCGTGTGTGTGTGTGCCCGCGCGCCATCTATTACCCCCGGCCGATCCCAGCAGCGTCCGCGGCCGCGGCGCTATTTTGAGGTTGCGCACTGCTGCGGGGGGCCGTTGCCCCACCGCCGCGGAGGGCGACGCGCGGCGGCAGGTGAGGTAACGCCTCTCCGCGGGGAAGCGAACCCGCGTGCCTCTGCACGCCGCCGCGCTTCATTAAGAGTCCGTGCAGAATGAGGAGCTGCTAATTAGAAGAATACCCGTAAAGGAACTGAAAACAAATGTCGTAAATACGCAAACAATTTTTGCGTACTCATGCACGGAAACTATTACTTAGCTTCACTGTTTATTGATTGGAAAGAGTTACTTTGCCGTACGCGTACCGAAAAGCAGTCACGGTCAGAAAAACAAGTGGGCGCTGCAAAGAAAACAAAACACTAGGGTTGTATGTTGGCATGGCTATCGTCCCGCATACGGACAAAGATACATATTCTTGTAAGTAGTCCCTGACGTAGTCATTTCAAAATGCCGGACACCATTGCTATCATTGCCTCTGTGTCAATGGCTTCCTAGTTTAAATCGGAACGATTTTTGAAACGGAGCTGAGATTACATCAGCTATAAAGTTGTTCTGTTCTGCCATCAAGTTTCGTCGCAAAGAGCGTAGCGCTTAACAAACATTACAAAACCGTAGGAATGAACTGGTAGGTACGTTAGTGACGTTTCCGGAGTGTAGTCGATCATAAAAAATAGGCATTTCAATGAGAAAGCTATGTAGTCGAAGACATCCAAAAACGTGTAGGGAAAGATAGAAATACAACATTCTGAAAAGAGTGGGTGGAAATACCTAAGCACGCAAAGACGTACGAGGGTTTCCAGCGGGTCGAACGAAGGCAAAGAAGCGAAAGGAGTCGAAGGCAGCGGAGGCGAGCGCCCTGCGGGGGCGGCGCGGCGGGCGGGCGGGCGGGCGGGCGGGCGGGCGGGCGCTGCGGGGCGTCGCGTGCGGCGCGGTGTTTGGGTGGGCGAGGCCCTCTCCTCCCTCCGCCCCCGCCGCGGGGCGGGCGGGCCGCGCACGCGAGGGCGAAAGGGGAACGCGGAGGGGGGTGCATGTGGGCTAACGCAGCCGCTGGGAGCTCTGGGGCATCCGGGACGAAACGGGCGATCGCCCAATCCCGATGAAAGCGAATGTGGAATAAATTAAAATTCTAACGTCATGAATAAAAAACCAAGTGTGCCTCGTTTCAAAATGAAACATTTACGTTCATTGGAGTTTGAATGAATATTCAACAAGAAAAATTTACCCCTTCTCTGCTTTACATTATCAAATAAAGAAAGCGGGTTAAAAATCTCCACGTTAATGTTAGGATTTATTTAGTGACTTTTCGCACTTTCTTCCTGCGTAGATACTTTGCACCAAAATATGTGTCAAAATTAGTCCGGGAGGAGTCTTCAGAAGTTAATTAGTGTAGGTTTTCAACTTTTCATTGTATACGGTTCCTTCTTCACATTACTAGTGTGTGCACATTACCAATCATCGGTATCTCTCGCGGAACGTTGCTAATCGGCCTCATTTGACTTCGGGGTGGGGGTATTCGCCGGTGCGTTGGCGCGGCCACGTACAACGCCCCCCACCCCACCCCACACACACACACACCGCCCGTCCATCACCCCCGCGTCCCCGTCTCCGAACCTGCAGCTGGAGAAGATGAGACTAAGCTATCACGTCGGAATCGAATGCCTGTCTTTTGAAAATTAAAAGTTTGTTGGTAAACAAGTTGAAAAGAAAACGCAAAAATTAGCTGTTTAGTTGGCTGTATTAACATAGTATTCTAAAAACTTAGCCCTTTATCTGATATGAAGGATTTGACGGATTTCCTTTCCTCTATAAATCTGCACGCATCTAATGCGAATCAGTTACGAAGATTTCAATAATTTTCCTTGTTCGTTTCCTACTTCCGTAATATTATATTTATTGATGGTGCAATATTTTGAATTTGTTGGTCGATCGTTGAACTTTACTTAGTTATAATTACGTAGACAACTTTGCGGTCTAACGTCAGTCGCCGCCCTCGCCACCACCACCACCGCCATCACTACCATCACCACCATCACCTTTGCAATCATCGCCGCCACCGCCCCCCCCACCGTCACCGCCTTCACTACCATCACCGCCCCGCCACCGCCACCGCCTTCACTACCATCACCACCATCACCTTTGCAATCATCGCCGCCACCGCCGCCCCCACCACCGTCCTCCCACCACCGCCACCGCCGCCGCCGCCACCCCACCGCCGCCACCGCCGCCACCGCCGCCACCGCCGCCACCGCCGCCCCGCCACCGCCCCACCCACCGCCACCGCCACCGCCACCGCCACCGCCTTCACTACCTCACCACCATCACCTTGCAATCATCGCCGCCCCGCCGCCTTCCCGCCCCGGCTTCGTCCTCCCCGCGCCCAAGAACAAACAATTCCCGTATTGACCGCACTCCTATGAATTATAGAGCCGCTTCGGTGGAGTCGATATGCGGCGACCGCCGTCGGGGGCGCCCCGCCCCTCCCCTGGGAGGTCCTCACGAGCGGCCTTGAGCGGCGAATGGGGAATCAAGCTGCGAATACACCGGGTATCACTAAGACACGTAACACGTAATCAACTGTGCATCTGTACATCCATTTCGGCCTTTTTGGCAGTCATTTGTTGTTGTGAATATTCTAATGTGAGTTTCTCATTACTTACAATTTCTTGAAACACATTTATTAACGAATTATATATATATATATATATATATATATATATATATATATATATATATATATATGAATTTGTTAATAATTGTGATATTTGGTTTTATGCCTCTTTTTTGTAGATGTTTATCATAAAACGTATTCAGTTAACTCCGCCCACCTGGAGGACTCTTAACGTGTGAGAAACGCGATCTGATAGTTTCTCTTACATTTCAATGTGGTTAAGGAGTATCCGGAATACACCTTTCTCCGAGGAATAAGGTTGGAAACTTTTTAATCGTACTACAGAATTATCGACGAAGGCTTTGCACTTGTTCAATGAAGGAGCTTGAATATCCGCGTGCTGTAAGTGATGTCGGCCGTGTGCACACTCCGAGTTGGGGTACTTCGGTTCAGTGGCTTCGCGAGGAGCTTCTTGACGTTGGTGCCTGCGGTTGGTGCGGAAGTGTTCGTGGGTCACGAATCGCTTTTGTCAAGCTCCGAGGATGTATGAGGGGTTCATATTGATAGATGTACTGTAGTGACTAACCCGCCCCACGAATATATGACGTCATAGCACATCAGTATTCACTAGTTCCACGCAAAAAAAGGAACAAGACTGTACATTGGGAGGCTATGGCTTAAAGATGTGTCACCTGTATTTTTTATTGTAAAGAAAATTTCTTTTTTTTATTTCTGGGAAACGTCTCATTAAAAAGAAAATCTTCCCGTTTTGTCATCTTTTCTTCCAGCTTTCTTAAACGTAACGTTTATATATTTTTTTCGAGAATATCCGTGGAGAGCCTTCTTATTTAATTATGTCTGTAAAATGAACACCATCTTGAGACACACAGTATAAAAATCGTATATGCCACCATGTGGCGAGGTATATAGTTCGTCCCCAGTGAGTATCCTTGAATTATTGAGCGAGGAAAGCAAGTGAAGGTACAGAGTGGCTTCTTATTTGCTGGGAATTGTCGAAATGCAAATTTCGAAAGGCGAAGGAGAAACCGGGACTCGCCGCCTCGGCCTCTCGCCACATTGAAATTCAACTCTCCGCGCCGAAGCCTCACCTCACCTCAGCGGCCGCGCGAGCGAGCGAGCGAGCGAGCGAGCGCGGAGCGAGCGGGGGCGGTTATCCAGGCCAGGAGAGGCCAGGGCAGGCGGGGCCGCACGGGCGGGCAGAGACGGATGGGCGGGGGGGGGGGGGCGGGGTGGGGGGGGGCGGGCGCGGGCGTGCGGGCTCGTATGCGGGCGGCTAATTGGCAGACGCGCCGCGCGAGTGGGAGAGCTGCGCTGCATGGGAGCCGCGATAGCCGCGGGAGAAGAGGCTCCTCGCCCCCGCCCCCGCCCCCGCTCTCGCCTGCCCCGTCTCCCCGCCCCCCGCGCCGCCCGCTGCGCGAGGAAGAGCGCGCGCGCCGCGGGGCGCCGCTGCCGCGGGCGATCGAAGCCCAAAGCTTTTAAGTGCCCGAGTAGCCCCTCCGCGCCGCTCCGCTACGATAGCGGTCGGCGACGTTTCTTCCATTCCCGCGCTTAAAATGTGTTTTTGCATTTTTCTCTGGATTTTCTTGGAGCCGATCATTGACGGTTTCAGGCCTGGGATTTTGATGGATAATTGGAATAATATTATTCGAATTCTGATAATATTATTTAAAATCGTTTAAGTGAATATCAACGAATTAAAATAATATTCTTTGAAATTGAAGGCGTATATAAATTATATTGTAGGTTGTTGTTATTATTATTATTATTACTATTATTATTATTATTATTATTATTATTATTATTATTATTATTATTATTAAATCTCTATTTCTGGTTAACTCACGATGCTTGTGTATAACATTGCGCCTTTCATACTGACCACTTCTTTGAACGGTCTGCAAACCTTACTCAGCGCGACATTCAAACTCCTCAAGTGTCCTTACACAGATGACAAGCAGAAGAGGAAAGAACGCGCATTGTTACGCATCGAATAATGAACGGTATCGTCGTAAAATATAAATCATGTGCAAACTGACAAGTTTGTTAGTCCTATTTATTGTGGAAGCAACAACTGTTTCTGTGTGATTTAGAAAATGCATATGTCTTTAATTTCGTGGGCAATAACTGCATATTGCTTAAATTGTTAATGTTAGAATTTCTTCAAAGGCAGTAATTACGCCGAGAAGTCTGTAGGAACAGTTTGTTCGGTTTAAATTTTCTTTCCAGCATAGTTAATAATGGAAAAGCCTGGAATTTCTGGAAAAGACCTAGCTCAATGCTGAAAGCTTCATCGTGCTTCAAATCTCATGTGATGTAATTTTTCCAAACACGTATTCTCAGTACTTCTTCCCTAATATTATTTATTATGTAATTGAAATTACTGGCGTTTTACTGATCACGAATTCTATTTACGTTTTGACGATATTTTTATTGCAGGTAATTAGGACAATAGCGCATTCCAGATAGAGTGGAAAAAAGCAAATACATCGCAATGTCTTCTGAACCAAATGCAGATTAAACAGAAAATAAAATCATTCATGTTTTTCAAAACCGGAACTTTGACTTTTGAAAATTGCTTCCTGATTTTTGCATATGACGTCATCGGCATTTTACTTCATGCCTCCTAGGGTCAGAATGGTCAATGCCCTAAGTCTCATTGAATTTGCAGGCAGCTAAATACTCGACGAGTTCAAGTAATCAAATGTGTAGACAGGACAGAAACCACACAACCTCCTCTTTCTCAAGCATATTTTATTTGAATGATGCCTCGTTCATTGATGTCACGTCACCACCTAATACACATCTACATATCAATCTTACTCTTTTTAATCGTGTAATAAATGTCTTCGTTCGGCACGAATTATTGATCCCATCGTAGAAATGTGAATAAGTAATATTACATACTACATTTCCTAGTTACAATCCGTTACTTTCCAATACATTTAATTTGTTTACCAAAGTTGTTAGAATTGGTGGACAGAGTTGGCAGTTAAGGACCGAATGAAACATTGGTGCAGCACAGAAAACTGGAGAGAAAACTCTTCCCTGTGTGCAGTTTGTTGTTGAAATTTTGAGGAAGTAAAGGCCCCTCAGGGATGCGATTGAATGATAAAATGTGAGACCGTCAGGCTGTCGCTGCGAGTGGGATTGTTGTGGTCGCCCTTATTACAGAAAAAAAAGTTACATTTCTGCATTTGGCCGCAATATTTCACGTTTCGTAACCTGTTATTAGGTACTGATATACAAACATGACATGACTTTTTCACTTTCCATTTTTCACATTCCACTTCGTATTTTCGTGTCCAAACTCTTATAGAGTTTATTTCGTTTTTTCTTTAAATATTTGTCTCGAAGTACGTTAATAAAAGTGGCGCCAATCTAATTTTTGTGAAAACCTTTATTTTCCCCTGGAATGTAAAAGGAAACCATTTTTACCAGTACATTGACTCTGGCCTGAGACATGTTAGCTCAATGGATTAAGGCGCTGACAGCGGAGTGGAAATACTCAGATTCATGTCCCATCCCTTCGTAATATTTTTACGGATGCCACTTTTGCGAGTTCAACTTGTATGATAAAATTACGTTATAGTGACAAATAATAGGAGAAAGTAGGTCCTGTTGTAGCACCACTGGTTTCATCTGCTTGAGAGTTGGCTAGGGTATACGTTAGCAATTTGCTTCAGATGGAGACGTGCAAAACTTGAGAGGTGACGAATGAAAGGATCTTTAGTTACATTCTGCATAGCTCGAACGAGTGCTCTGTGAAAAGTTTTCTTTGCAATTTCCTTAATTGGAATTCGTCCATTTGAATATTTGGGAGGGTGGAAGTCGTAAATGAAGCATGTAATGTGGATTAATTGCATCTCTAATACAAGTGAATACGTTTTCGGTTGAAGAAATCACTGTCTAGAGAGAGACGATCCCTGCCCTTTCGCACCCTGCAGTTCGCCAGTCACATTTCGTCACGCCTCAACTAAAACATTACCATTTGTTTAAATGTAACTATTACTCTTTTACTTTACACTTGCGGACGGAGCGCGGCGATCTGTTTACACGAGGTCACCGCCGACCGAGTGAGAATCGCTCGTCTACAGTAGATACTGATCAGTTAGATATGATATAGATTGCAGTGTGCGGGATACAGGCCCCCTCACTGGAGGGTATGGCAGAGTAGAAGTGGGCAAGAACATAACCATTGTGTAATAGATATGTGCAAAGAAGTAATAAAAATCAGTGCCTTTTGTGAATAGTTGGTATTGTCGACGGCAAAATGTGTATTGTTCTACTTTCCATTGGGCCTTCTAATGGTATTAACAACCCATTTTCATTTTCCTTGCGCCAATTGTTCACTACATTATTTATAATTAATTTACTGCCAGGACGCAATCTTGCATTGCGAGGTGGATTTGATTTTTCGCAGACATCACAGAAAACACAAAAACGAACCAAGCACTTTTTCCCGGACTTCTCAGATCGCGCCAGCGATCAGATGGTCAGATTGATCTGATGCTGTTCGGCATCGGCACATTTGTGGATACTTGGGTGTGCGGGTCCTCACTCTCAAAACAACAATAGTTCCTAATTCTGTCGTCTGCAAATGTGTAAAGAACGAGTTACACCATGTTGCTAAAATTTGCTGAAAAACCTACAACCTACTCAATTGAATTTGACGCTCTCTAAAGCAGCCTGCTTGGGAGCTGACTTCTTTTATTCAATTGCTTATCCAGAGGTTATGGATTTTCCCCTCTCCTTGCGAGTACGCGCATTCCGCGTTGCTGCGGCGCAAGTGCCGGGGGGTGGGGGGTGGGGGGCGGAGGAGGTCCCGGAAGCGCGTGCCGGCGCGCGGAGGGCCGCGCCGCTGGAAATAGCCCTCGCACGCGGCGCGGCGCTGGAGGCGTCTTGCATTATTTATGGCGCGTCAATTGCAAATATCGCGCACGCGGCCGAGGGAAAGGGCGCGCAGGGCACACGCCCCCGCACTCCACAGGCGCCGCGCCGCGCCGTGCCGGGCGGCTGCTTTCGACGCCGCTGGAGAGCTGCATTTCGCGCCGGAGGCTGGGCTATGAGATGAGAGTGCTTTAGAATGTCACATCCAATTGTCTTGTAGGAAAACGTGTAGTGGAAGGCAATTGGACTGACAAATCAAAAATTGAATACACTGTATTGGCATACTTATTAAGAAGGGAAAGGGCGTTTTACGCGTATTGCATTACTTATATCAAATTGAAAGTGTCTTCGAGTAATGGGCGACTTCGAGTAATGGGCGACTTCGAGTAATAGGACTGGGTGCCGGTGGCTAGAGCGAGTGAGAAGGTGCGACGGCGACTAGCAGCCGCGCGGGCAGCGGCTAGGCCAGGCCAGGCGGCGCGGTGCGGTGCGGCGGCGGCGGCGGCGGCGGCGGCGGCGGCGGCGACTCCCCCCACCCCGCCTCGCCTCGCCCCGCCCCGCCCCGGCCTCTGGGAACCGGGCTCATCTTCAGGGTGTGGCGGGGCACGACCTCGCGGCTCGCCTCGCCTCGCCTCACCAGCGCCTTTCCACACACAGCCAGCCAGCCAGGCAGGCAGGCAGGCGCACACACGCGCGCTCTGGCGCTGGCCGGCGCAGCTACCCACTTCGCCAGCGTTCACTCGCTCGCTCGCTCGCTCGCTCAGTCGCGCCCGCGCACGCGTGTCTGTGCGCTTCGGCGTTCCCAGAGCGCGCTCTGCCTTTCACACGCACTACTTCACTCGGCCGTACGCGCACGCGCGGCGCCGCGACCCCTCCCCACCCCCTCCCGCGCGGGCGAGGCGTCGCGGGCGTTGCGGAACGCTGCCCGCAGTGATTCAGGGAACCTCGTTTCAAAAGCGGGATCTTCACCGCGGGGAACGCCCACCGCGCCCGCCGCCGCTTGGGAGCTGCTCCGGCGCGCGGTGACGAAACCGTCTCGGCGGCGGCGGCGAGTGGACGGACGCGTTCACGTGCGGCACCGCCGTGGGAACCCGGCCCGAGGACGCGCCGCCCGCCGCCCCCGCCCGGCCCCGCCCCGCCCCGCCTGCCACGCCCCGCGCCGCATTGCCCCACGCCGCCCCGCCCCGCCCCGCCCCTCTCGGCCGGCGAAGCGCGCGCTCTCTAAGATTCGTGAGCGCCGCGCCGCTCCATGCGCCTGGGCGTGGAGACGTTGCTCGGGATGAGGGCGTGTTCGAAAGCAGCCGTGCCAGCCAGGGTACTTTGTTACATGCGATGGCCAATCCTGCGAAGCTATTATTTTCTCGGGCATCTTTTCGTGTTGTTCTCACTCCTTCATGTTTTGCCACCTTCGTGTTTTGGAAAATGCAAGAGTATGAGGCTGGATGCCTTCGCGTTACTCTGGTGGATTGACATTTTCTGTTTATTAATTTTTCCGAAACTCCGAACTACGTGCACCAGCGACTGTGAAACGGAGCTCTTGGAGCAAAAATACCAGTCCATAAACGGAGAACATATATCAAGTTTTGAACTTCAAAATTGATTTCAACACATAAAGTTTAGTAAGTATACGATACACAACTAACGTATCATGTGCTAAAAGGGACTTTTCAATTTAGTCCCTGGTGCTGTGCCTCCGTTTATTTGACTTCGCGAGCAATTCTGTTGCCGAAATGTTCATCTCCTGAAAATACTCTAACTAGATCCCCAAACCAGAAGGCTTCATGAGAAATTTAATTTTTACTGTTTTCAACAATTTTGATTCTCGAAACTGATAGTATGTTTGGAATATTGCCATCGCATCGTTACTGATAACAGCACAGTAGAAGAAGTCCTGAAGGAACAATTGATAGAGGAGAACTCATTAAATCGAGTATTTCTTAACCTGCGTTACATCCAACTTAATTTCGTGTGGGTGTCAGGGATGAATGAATGATAGTCAGTAGGGTGATAATGGAGTCAGGGAAACGCAATATATCCTTGTTTGTCTACTACATTGCGTGGACGGTTTTGAATCGCGGTTCCAGAGAGAGAGACATACACCCACATAGAGAGACACAGAGAGAGATAGAGGGGGGTCAGAAAGAGGGGGTGACAGAGAGAGGGGAACAGATAGGGGGTCACGGAGAGGGGGCAGAGAGTGTGGGACAGGTGAATAGACAGAGGGACAGAGATAGACAGAGAGAGAGAGAGGGACACAGAGAGAGAACACTGGCACATTGTCGTGGGCTGCAAGGACTTAGGCGCGCCTTTCGCCCTATCGCCCACGCGACGATCGACTCCTTCAACACAACACAAGCAACTAAAATCAGTATGCAAATGAGACTATTATAACTTTTGAATTTACAAATTTAATATTCAATTAATATATTTTATAATATCTTTTCTCTATATTTTTATACGGCAATCAGTTTCAGAAAAGCACTATCTTTTAAAATCTGAATTAAGTTTATAATTTTGGCGTAGCTTTAACTAAATATTGCCCACTAGGTTTCACTCTGCCCGTGACTTCCACTCCCCCCCTCCCACCACGACTTTCGACCCCTGTGCTTCACGATAATCTATGCCTTTAGTGTTATTTCACCGTGCAATTTTCGTTTTGTACAGATTTTCTTTAATTGAACAGTGCTAGATTTTTTTTAGAAACACTTTGCTTTGAAACTGATTTCAAACATGAGAATTCACAACAAATATTCTTTGAGTAATAGTAATGTGCGAGATTTTAACCTGAGAAAATAAAAGGGAATTGGCTTTTCGAAACGATTTAGCAATAATACAATGGAAGATGTTGGTAATATTTTCTGTTTATATGGATGAATTCTGAAAAGTCTATACGGTAATTTCAATGCTAGAATGAGAGAGGACGTTTTTTCTCATAAAAAGTAATTGGTTTTATATTTTTTGGTGACATATCGGAACGTGCGTACAACACTTCGACTTCCTAAAGTTGGCGTTTAATCTTGTCATATCTTTCTCTCACTTCGAATTGCTTTGTAACAGCCATAAATTGGCACGATCACTCCAGCGTTAAAATTGGTTGCTAAGAATACTCCAGCTTGAATAAATTATAAACAATCACTAGGGACGTATTTTTCTCTCTGACTGAAAGTATCTGATAACACTTTCACCGTGAACATTACATGGAAATTACACGATGATTGTTCTTAATGCATTGGTGCATTGTAGCTCCTAATCAGTTGTACCCGCTGCCTATTAGTATAATACATGACGTTCAATACAAATAATATTTAGTGTTAAATAGATTGTTGATAATGACCGCATCAAACCAATGAATTTCTAATAGGCGGATGGAAAGTAGTGTCATCACACTCTTGCTCATCGTATAGTGCCTACGAGAGACGTCAAACGATCTGTTGACCTAACCTTGAGGCGGCGGCGAGCCAGCGAGGTGTCGGAACCCGGCAACAATGCTGCGATTACCGCCCCCCTCCTCCCCTCCCCTCACGCGAAGACGCTCGCGGTCACGCCGCGGCCCCGCCCCGCCCCGCCCCGGCCCGCCTCGCCACGCCACGCCTCGCCTCACCCTGCCTCTCGTGGGTTTTTAACCGGGGTGGCCGCTGGCGAAACGAGATCCCGGCGCCTCGCCTCACCTCGCCACGCCACGCCACGGCACGCCCGCCACGCCACGCCACGCCCCGCCCGGTCCCGCCCGGCCCCGCCCGGCCCCGCCCGGCCCCGCCCCCGCCGTTTCTCGCCGGCCCTCGCCCCCTCCCTGTCGCGTCCTGTCCCGCCCTGTCCCGCCCTGCCCCGCCTTGCCCCACCCTGCCTCGCTCTGCCTCGTTTGCGCGTCGCGACTCCTTCGCAGACCGCGATCCTCCGCCTTTCCCTCCTCCTCCTCCTCCTCGTCCTCCTCCTCGTCCTCTTCCTCGCGCGGCGTGGGCGCGGACCCTCCCGTCTTCCCTTTCATCCTTTTATCTTTTACTCTTGGATAAGACTTGCTTTTTGTTTCACTTCAGCCACTTTCAACTGGAAGAAACTGCGTTGTATAGAAATGCAGTTGCTGTGGTTTGTTTACAAACTCCCAATACATCGGTGTTGGCTCTTGCTTTGCGTTTGCAATGATGGATTGAAATATATCTCCAAGTGTTATCATCCTCCAGCGATACGTTCGTCTCTGGCCACTCAGAATACTACCGAATCTGTCAAAATATCATTGTCGGAATACAATCGAATCCGTCTAGGCTACGTTTTGCACTTTATTTTGTTTCCTTCCCTTCCACGCATATTTTAGTTCTCAGGCGTTTTAGTATTGGAATTGTCGTCTTGGAACTTTGATCCGTGAACTTTATATTTATAGTATTCCACATTTTCTGCTATTTTTTCGATACTGATTCATTTGGCCTCCTGCATGTCACAAGAAATAAGTACATCTGCGTCATGGCCTCCGCGATGCGAATTTCCTGTCATTTATTTTTTAAATGTATTTACTATTGAATACTGTGTATATACTATACTTTATATTTATTATGAAATTTAATTTCAATATGTAATCACGCCCTTCACTAGTTTACTTTCTGTATGTCGTTTCATACGATTCTCTAGATATTTATTAATACTTATTCTTGCCTAGTATAGTCCTTGCTTTGCATTTAAATACATAATCCACTAATGTCTCTTTTTAACATTTGTTTCTGTAAACATCCCGGCATCCTTGGAGATAGCGTTCGTCTCAGATTGCTCCTTTTTCACATAAAGTTTTGAGAACAATTAATCGACGTCTTTATGCACAAAGGGTGTGTAATGAAGGCAAAAGCATCAATAAAAATGTAGGAAATACTATCAAATTCTTTTAGGCAGAGGAACTCTAGAACCCCCATTTAGATAGGTGTACGTTAATGTTTTTCAAACGTCAATTCTCAATGCAAGAGAATGTTCGAATGTTCGTCGTGGCCGTTGGAAAAAGAAGCGGTGAGTCATGCGCGTGAAAATCGCGAGGATCTCATTCGCAGTCGCTGCCGCCGCCTCGCGGAGCCTCCAAGTCTCTTCCTCGGAGGCGGCGCGGCGCGGCGCGGCGGCTGGCCCCACCGGCGGACACGCCCCCCACCGGCGGCGGCGGCGGCGGCGGTGGCGGTGACGACGCGGGTTCCGATGGTGACCGCCAGAGATCGCGCTTGGCCGACGCTCGGGACAGCACCCCCCCTCCTCCTCCTCCTCCTCCTCCACCGCCAGCAGCGCCCCACGTACAGCACAGTTTACAACGCCGCCTCCAAATTCTTCAACCTACCCCCGCCTCTTCTAACCTCAACTCTCAGCCGTGTGCGCCCCGCCTATTGTAGTCTCCCCGCCTCGCCCGTGCGTGACGGGGTGCGGTGGAGCGGGGCGGAGCTGGACTGGACGGAACGGGACGGGACTGGACGAAATTAGACTGGCGGGATGGGACGGGGCGGCGGGGGGGGGGGCGGGGGGGGGGGCCCCTCGGGCGACGGGTCGTGACGGGCGGGCGGGCGGCGCGCGATGGGAACGGAACGGCGCGGGCGGGGCCGCGTGGTTCGTCTTCCCACACGCGGCCCCGCCTCCGCGCACGCCAGCGCTCGTGAGGACTCCTCTTCTTCAAAATGTTCCAATTGCTGTAGGACGTAGAAACTCCAATACTAACGGGCGGAATAAATGCCAATTGGGCGATATATGCTGGCATTTCGATGTACCGTTCTGTTCGAAGATTTAGCACAAAATAGAGAAAATAAAATGAATTATATAGTTTACGTTTCCACCCTAAAATTGTCAATCTAACTAAATAGGAGTCGGACGCCGAAGTCTCATTTATAAAAGAGTTGTGACTCAAATATGGATCACTGGAGAAAATAAATCCGGTTTTTCTGTTTATTTGAAATACAGTTCTCGAGAAGAATTAGGTTACCCTGAATATACCTAAGCATACTCTCATTAATTGTTTCAGAAATTGTAATTTATCGGAACAGATTTTCGAAATAATTGTACCGATATATTCAGCTATATACAGAATTAAAAAATATATTCCCAACCCTAAGGTTTGGGGATTGCTCACTTGGACACCAAATTCTGATATACAAGGAAAATATGGAGAATGTAGCGCGGCTTTAAGGGAAATATGGAAAGTGAGGGAATGAAATAAAACGGCAATGAACTGCAGTACCAAAGGCTGTCGGACAAAGAAATTTGCGCTGAGTGCGTGTTTTTCCAACGGCAATGTTAAATGTGCGACTTGTCTAAGTTAAGACAGACGTAAGCTCGGAGAACCTACACGTCGGCTAGTAGTGCACATAAGGCTAAATATGTATGTATGTATGTATGTATGTATGTATGTATGTATGTATGTATGTATGCATGCATGCATGCATGCATGCATGTAAAGTGACAAGATAAGACAAGGAAGATAAAGGATAGAATGCACACGATCCGTGCCCCGTGTCATGGGGTATAGCTCCGATATTTCCCTGGTATTAATCGGATAATCCACCAAAAAATACCGACCACAGCATCCTACCCGTAGAATTATTCCCTCAACACACCCATACTCCAACATCACCTACTTCAGACAGCGGCTGAATTCGACCCAGCTGTTAAGCTAGTGTTGAAAATTCGCCACCGTCGGGACTCGAATCTTAGGATCTCCTGGTCAGAGTCGCTGCAGAGACAATGACAATAGTCGCTCTGAGCTAACTCAGCAGATGCTATAATGCGAGACATGAAATGATTTCGTACTAACAATCTCCGCGTTATATTTCGAGCACAATTGCTTCCCTGCGTCTGTCCCACGCCCATTCTTCTGACATAACTATTTACCCTCCTTTTGAATGGTGCTTGCCTGTCTTCCAGTTTCGAAATACCTGTTTCTCATTTTCTTCCTTATGAGTCCTCCGTGCCTCTTCAATGTCTCCTATTGTTCCATGCACATAATTTCACTTTCTGATCTGCGTGGTTTCCCTTTCACTCATTTCTTTTGTTTCCAGCCTACCTAAATATACGAATGCGCGTCATCCGCCCCGCTTGCCTTCTCGGCTGCTGCTCGACCGCGCCCAACCTTCCCGACATCTCCTCCGCCATCGCGTCGACTATCGCCTCCGCCATCTCCCTCCGCCCCATCGCCTCCGCCATCTCCGCCTCGCTTCCGTCATCGCTGTCGCCTCCGCCATCGCCTCCGCCGTCACCTCGGTCATCATCTCGACCATCGCCCCGTCCTCCACCCTCGACTCCGCCATCTCCTCGGCCATCGCCTTCGCCGTCGCCTCCGCTTCATTGCCTGGAGCCGGAATCAACGCGGCGTCTCGAGTAAAGGAACTGGGTTCTTTACAAATACCTTCCAATTTTTCTTTTAATTTCTCGACGGACTCGCATATAGTCACCAGATTTGTTTGAGTTAACTTGAAAATGTTGATGACCAGGGACAGGTATAAAAATGTTATTGACTCAAATATGTCAATTTTGAAATTTCTTTGCCGAACGTTCAGTGATAGTCTATCGCAAACGTATAAGAAACGGAAATACGGCGAAGGCCAAAGTGATGCCTTTTTTCGCAAGCACGTTTTGGTGTAAAATTTTTAACCCAAGTGTTCTTTAGATATTTGAGCAACTAACATATTGTACAAATGTGATGATCTTATCTATATTTTTCATTCTTGTTAAACACACTTTAAATTAATAGGCAATTAATACGCTATAAGTCCATTATCATGCAACTAGTATATTGTATCTCTAAAAACTAACTATATTCATCTTTGAGATATACAAGACCACAAGATTTATAAGTAGTCATTATTGGAAAAAGTATGATGCAACAACAACCTGGAGTTTGGAGAATCTGATTTATAATCCAGAGGGTGGTTGGAACTCTTAACAGGTGATCACCTATTCATAAACACAATTGTCTGAAAAGTGAGGCAGTTCACAGATTTAGGATAAATGTTTCGCTTTTTCTTTACTACCCGCGTGAAGAAAATAAACAGTTGCAATTTTCAAAATTTGAGAGACTTCAATGCACCACTTTTATAAGCCTACTTTGCTCTTTCTGAGAAAAAAATAAAGAAAAAATTTCCAGGCATTGGCGCAAATATTTTGAGAATGCCTTGTAAGTTTCTTGTAAAGTAAGGTGTAAAGAACGCTCCCCACCGCCCAAAAAATCAAAATATTCCTCTTGAAATTTAGGGGCTGCGATATCAGACAGATCTATTGCGAAACATAAATTTCGGTGAAAATCGTGTTAACAGTTTATTCGTTGGTATCGTTTGCAGTAAGGCAGATGAATATAGAGACGTTGTGCGGTGAACCCATCAACAAAAACGCTTTGGTGTCAAGGACCCACGAAACGTGGTTTCTGACTACAGAATGTGTAAGAGGAAGTTACTACGTAAGGAACAAGAATTATCCAGTTTTTTGATATTAAGGGCCTACAATACGAATTTTTGTGCCGAGAAATCCCTGTTCTTCGCTGCAGCATGACATAACTTTCCGTGGGTACGTGAGTGGCAGGTGCGACTGCGTGTGGGTACGTGGGGACGTCTCGGCGCTCGCGGGCTGCGTGCGGGTGCGTGCGAGCCGCCACGCGGGCGTCGGGAGGCGCGCGGCGGGCGCGAGGGCCCTTTGTCGGGGGCGGGGGCGGGGGGCAGGCAAGGTCCCCGCGCGGCCTCAGCCTCCGCCGCCGGAAGCGGCCTGGCTTCCTTCCCGCGCAGCCGAAAGCAGCTGAAGGAGGGAGTGATGGAGTACGTGGTGTTTTCGGGCGAGTCAAGCGCTTTGGCCGCTGGTCCTGTGAGGGTAGTCCATGTTATCGCGGGAGGTGGCGGTGTTTCTCACTCGTTGGAACGTGAAATACCGGGGCGATATGGGGTTTCCCTTTTCCAGGTATCTCCGAAGCGGGTCACCACCTGTTCTTGACAAGCTCTAACTCCCGACATGTGTAGTAGTGTAGTGCAAGGTAAATGTGTGCAAGGGGAGAAAATGGGTCAAGGAAGAGGTAGGGAAGATCGCGGGCGGTCCGTTTGTTATGCCCTGTTTGTTATGGTACTGTTCCGCATTCTCCTGAATCGGAGAAACCATGTAAAACTACCGATTAGAGCAGCCGGCCGCTAGAATTCTCCTCCATACCGTAGTTGACGTCACCCTAGCTAGTGTAAAGTGAGTAATGAAAATGCACGCCTTCGGGACTCGAAGCCTAGGCCCCGCGCCCGTTGCGCGTCGCTGCAGCGGCGCCGTATGTTGCTACTGAGTCGTCCCAGCTAGTCAAAGGGCGCACGCGTGGATATAAAGGTTGCATATAAAGAATGGTGATACAAAAGGTTGTTGGGTTAATGCATGCATGCATGAAACCCCGTGTGGTCTACAACACCACAACTCTTTGCTTCGTCAGGGGGACAAGTCCTCAGGGCGTGCACCTTGGCCTTTAGGTTCTTATCCGCATACCCACCGACGCGCAAAACGCCGATGGGCTGACGTCCGGATCCAACCGGAACCCAGTTTGCCCTCATGGCAACCTCCCCATACAATGGCTGGATAAGGACCGCCCTGCTAGCTCAGAACTGCTAGCTTTCCAGGATAGTACCGGAGTACTGTCGCTACTCACATGCGCCGGGAACAAGGTCCCTCCTCTTTGCCCAGAGTATCGGGTCACTGCCACGACGAATCCGAGAGCCCAACTGGAGGTCACCTGGGACTATACTTGTAGCCCAGTCATCTCGGAGCCCCCATCCCGTCTCCCCAATACTTACCGCCAGCTATCGACGTGGGTAGTGCCGGAACCTGAGTAACGTGACGGGTAGTTTCTGGATTTCCCGCCGGACTTATAAGTGGGATCCGGAGTACTCCGAAAATCCTGCCCAAAGGTCGACGCGCCGTAGGTCCAAGTGGTGGGTAGCTGGGCGAACCCGACTACCAGGAGCTTAGCATCGCCTTCTCACTGCCTGCACCTTCATGATATGGACGTGAGCGGCGCCGCGAGACTCAGGGTTCAGGTGATCGTCTACGACACTCCATCAGAGACTACGACAGTCTACGTCATCGTGATCGTCATCGTCCCCTGCCGGGGGTTGTTGGTTAAGTTTCCCGGAGAGAGAGAGAGAGAGAGAGAGAGAGAGAGAGAGAGAGAGAGAGAGAAAGTCGCTAATTTGACTGGCTTTGCTTGTGCCCGGGTCGACGGGTCCCTCCGGCCTTCGTTCATCGCCATTTACATTTACATTCTTATGCCCAACTAACGCAAACTTCCCTACACATTTTACAGCAATTACAGACATGCTTGATATTCACTTTTGTCGCTCTTGTAACTAAAGAAGTTGCAAATATATACGCGCCTTCCAAGCGTGTTCGTTTTCGTGTATGCTTTACGGATATGCCAGCTGTGCTCGTGAGGAGGGGGTGGGGTCACCTGGGGGAGCGGGGCGTGGCGGAGAATATTGTAGGATGTCACTGAGGGGCGAGGAGGAGCGGAGTTGGGACGGGTGATGGGATTCTATTGACGTGGCGGAGAATATTGTAGCATGTCACTGAGGGGCGAGGAGGAGCGGAGTTGGGGCGGGTGATGGGATTCTATTGACGTGGCGGGGAATATTGTAGCATGTCACTGAGGGGCGGGGTGATGGGATTCTATTGACGTGGCGGGGAGTATTGTAGCATGTCACTGAGGGGCGAGGAGGAGCGGAGTTGGGGCGGGTGATGGGATTCTATTGACGTGGCGGGGAGTATTGTAGCATGTCACTGAGGGGCGAGGAGGAGCGGAGTTGGGGCGGGTGATGGGATTCTATTGGGGGGAGTATTGTAGATGTCACTGAGGGGCGAGGAGGAGCGGAGTTGGGGCGGGTGATGGGATTCTATTGACGTGGCAGGGAGTATTGTAGCGTGACGTTGCACGTCATGAGGGGGCGGGGCGTGTCGGGTGTGCCGTGTCTTAGCGCCCTCAGCAGCGAGGAAACGAGGGGTGGGGCAGTTTTTTAAAATGTATTTATTTAACAAAAACAGGTAAAAAGAACTCTGTGGCGTTCTCGAGAGAAGTGCAATTTATGTTTGTTTCTTTGAGCTCCGGAATCCGTACATTCGTTCTTATACTTTATTGAATGGAATTATGACTACAAGAAGTATCGAATGGAATGGAAATATTCGCTCACGATTAATCAAAACTATTTTCCAAGCTAGATTAGCTACAGATTTTAATGTTTTTCCTATCATGCCCTCCCTCGTGGAATCGACTTACTACCGGGAGAACATGGAAAAGGATTATTTGAATAACTGAATCTCCCACTGAGCTGAAGGAAAGATGTACGGATAGAAAAGCTACACTTACGCCCAGAAGGAAAATAAGGGCCGTTCTCCGCGTTGGTCAAAGGATCGCGGAAGCTGACTGAGAGGCCTGGCAGAGACGGTGGTGCGCTGAAGTGGTGCGTCGACGCCAATGGACACCCACGCGCGCCTCCGGGGGAGGAGCCGCGCGGGCGGGGTCGGGGCGAGCGGGGGATTCCCTGGTACCGAAACGTTGGCGCTGATGCTCATACAAAAACAGTCATGACAAGTGGAAGCAGCTCTATTTAATTGTCCTTTTTACTTTCTTGCCCTGAGGAAGGTACTATGTAAGAAGAGATAGTTACGTAATTATGCTCCGGAAAGCACAAATTTTCGGCAAAGAACTGCTATTGTGGGGCCTTGGAAAAGAAAAAGTTGATAAATTCATTTGGCTAAATTGGAAAACAATTATCTGACACATGTAACTAGAATCCATGTTTTGTGGGTTCTTGATATCGAAAAATCGAATGACGGCAAAATATGTCTGTCCGTCTATGGTCAGCGGTAGCGCCTCCAGTCGATATTTTCCAAAATTGTTATTCACCGATTGATCTGAATGAACTCGAGGTTTTGTGAGTTTGGAACAGATATTTTAATTTTTGAGGGTATTTTATATGATGCGAACATTTATGATTTTAAGCGTCGACCCGAGTTGCATCCATACGGCGCTTCTGTGGCTTAGTGGTATGAGTGACGGCGAGTTAACTGTGCGGATCTGAGTTCGGGTCACCGTTCGAAAAACAATTGTTCCTGGTTGAAAACACTTTTGCAGGTTTATGTAGTAGTATTATATAGCAAGTGAGTCAGAAAAATGCGAGTGAGTGTGTGTTTTGGTAGTACCACTAGTTTTAAATGAAAGTATTGTATTGAAACTAAAGTTTCTGCACTTGCAGTTCGGTAATCACAGCGTGTTGATTTCCTCAGCTACTTAACAACGAAACGTCGCTACCAATGTTTTCGCAGAACAACTCCGGAAATTTTTTGTTGGCCTGGGAACTGTAGCAGATGTATTGAACATTAAAGTTCTCATTTATTAATCACAAAATCAAAAGTAATTCAATTGACAACATTTTCTTATCGTGCATGTGTTTTCACAAATATGACTCGCTGAATTTCTTCGTACTTCAGCAATATGATCTTGATGATACATTTTGATCCTTGAACACAAGGAGCAAACATTCTTATATATTAAGCATAAAGTTAGCGCACTAACGATTTACCATTTGATTTTGCTGTTTTGAACTTCACAAATATTGTTAATTTTTGTCAGGAACTGATCAATTCAAATATAATCAAAACTCTTTACATCAATCATTTATTTACAAATCATTTGTTCTACAAATGCGATCAGAAGAACTCCTCTCTCGTGCCGTATTCCGCTTGCCTTCGTGGGAAGCAAGTCGCCGCAAGTGTTTCGTAACAGAGTATCTCCGGCGGGGCGGCGAGCGGTGGCGGGGGGGGGTGATTAGCGACGCTCTGCGGATCGGCGCACGGCTTTGGTGCGGGGCGCGCCCACGCCAGGCCCGGCCCGGCACAGCGCTGCACGAAGCAGCGGGAAGCTTCGGAATTGAAAGCCGACTCTTCGAAAAATGGCAGTCTGCTCGTCAGTCTGTCGGTCTGGCCGTATGTGTGCTCGTCGTGCGTCTCGTTTCATCTATTCATCTTCACCCCCGGAGATTTGCTCTTTCTGCGTATGTGGAAAAATACACTGTCACCAAACCGCTCGGTGAATTTGTTCCAAATTGAACTTTCTGCTATCGATCTGGTTGAACTCGAGGTCTGCGGTTTTGAAATGCATTATTTCCGGAGGAAAGGGAAGTGTTTAAAATGAAGATTATAGTGCAGTTTCAAGAGCTGACGCATATTTGTTTGCGTAAAGACGGCTCCACACATTCGGCATTCGCCGAGCAGCCAGCTAGCGCTCGCCCAATCCTGAGCAGCTGACGTGTTCGGCGAATGTTCGCTCCTTTTGATGTGCCCAAAAGACCGGCACGCGGTGGGTAGGGCGAACCCCGAATGTTGGTCACTCGGCAAACAGTAAGCAACTCATCCACACTACTCGGGAGCGGTTGCTCGCTGTTCGCCGAGTAACGAATGTGTGGAGCCGCCTTAATGTAGAGAGCGGTGCATTGTGGGCGTGGGCGCGGGCAGATGAGCGAGTGGTAGTGAGTTCCTGGTGGCGGCCTGGCGCGGCGCGCGAGGTGTCTCTTCGACAGCTCGGGGCCTTCAGCGCTGCTTTGTGCGGCGGAGCGGACGGGCGTTTGTCGTCGCTGCGACGCCCATCAGCTCGCCCGCCCGCCCGCCCGCCCTCTCACTCACTCACTCACTCACTCACTCACTCACCACTCACCACTCACTCACTCACCACTCACTCACTCATTCACTCACTCACTCACTCACTCATTCACTCACTCACTCATTCACTCATTCACTCACTCACTCATTCACTCACTCATTCACTCACTCATTCACTCACTCATTCACTCACTCATTCACTCACTCACTCACTCATTCACTCACTCATTCACTCATTCACTCATTCACTCACTCATTCACTCACTCATTCACTCACTCATTCACTCACTCATTCACTCACTCATTCACTCACTCATTCACTCACTCATTCACTCACTCATTCACTCACTCATTCACTCACTCATTCACTCACTCATTCACTCACTCATTCACTCACTCATTCACTCACTCATTCACTCACTCATTCACTCACTCATTCACTCACTCATTCACTCACTCATCACTCACTCATTCACTCACTCACTCACCCCCCACTTGTGCAACCACTCACTCACATCCCGCACTCCTCTTTAGCTGTCCCCCCCCGTCGCGGTTTCCTATTGGTGTCGGCGAGCGCCCGCCTAACCTCGGCCACTTTGCCCTCGCCTGCCAGCGTCCACTCTCGGCTCGCCCCTTCCCGCCTCGCCTTGAAAGCCGCTTGACAGGGCGGGTGCGAGATCATCGCCTTCCCTGCGCGACGCCCCGCCCACTTCCTCTGTTTGCGGAAATATTTCGTGATAGGCAGAAAAGCCAATTTCGATTTCGTATTTCTTGTTCCAGAGTGTCTTTCAATATATCAAGCCGACGTAATTGAACACTTATTCGCGAGAAAACAATCTTTAAGGTAATACTAGAAATGGACCAAAAATATATTTAGAAATTTATGTATATGATAAGTTAGCGAGGATAAAAGTTTTTGGTATATCTACGTTACTCAAACCTTCGCCTTCTTTTTATCGATACAATAATGCTTGTATCACATCTACAGGGTGAAAGAATGCTGCAAATGAACCTACTGCAACTCAACTTTGTTTTTACGTTGATTTTCTTAAGAAACTAATAATGTTACAACATCACATTCTTTCTCGCATTATTTTCAAGTTTTACAATTTTCGAAAAATCAGCGACAATGAGATCAGCCCAATTTTTTTATGCGTCCTTTACGCTACCCGAGAATAAAGTTTAATCAGAAAATTTGGAGCAATTTTTGGGAATTTTGAAAATGTTGAGGCTTCATAAAAATTATTCCCAAAAATCAAAATGTCCGTTTGAAACTCGCATGTCCTTAGTTCGTTCAGATCAATCGGGGAATATCAACTTTTTAAAAGAAATTGTCTGAACGGTTTAGGCGCTACCATATAACATACTGATGGACGAACGGACGTTTTGCCGTCAATCGAATTTTCGAAATCAAAGACCCCCAAAACAAGAATTCTGACTTCATAACTTGTTAAGAGAAAGTAATTTCTTACTTAAAAGAACGATATTTATCCACTGTTTCGTTACCAAGACTTGACAATAAGATTTTTTAATAAAAAATTCCCGCCCACAATTACAATTCTTTTCTTACGAAGTAAGGCGTGAAAGTAAAAATTGGTACTCAGTCTCTGTTGGTACTAAATTCTCCTTGTTTAAATCAAACAGCAATATTACTTTCTAACCCCCCAAAAAATCATGTCCGTGACTTAATTTATTGATGAACGTTTGCCTTCCTCGAACGTTCAACCGTTGTCCTTATCTGGGCGTCGGGAGGGACACATTCCACACTGCCTCTAATTCCGAACGGCTCCGTGTCGGTTGCAAATCTGTCGCAGCTGCATTGTTCCCTTGTGTGCGAACAATGAAGCAGGTAGCAGCGGTGTCAGAATCACCACCCGCCTTCGTGGCTTCGCTTGGGCGCCGGATGCTGGCCCGCGGCCTCGCGGAAGAGTCGGGGAGCGCGCTCTGGCGGGGGCGGCCACGACGTGACCCTCCGCCGTTATGGATGTTCCGCATATGAATTGCGCTCTCATCCGCGCCCTGGAATCACGTGGGGCACTTCAGCGCCGTTATCACAGTTGTTTCAATAAGAGTAACGATGGAAAAGAACGGTCATTGCGGTTAAATGGGACATCGAGGGGTGAGACTGCAGTGCCCCGCCACGAAGGGTCAATTCACTCTATTCTCTCTTCACTAGGCGCGTATTGTGGCTATAAAAACCTCTGGACTTATTGACCTGAAGTCAATAACCACTTGCAATTTTGTTCGTAAAATCATTATGGGCAGGCATTGTGTCTAGACGAGACGCTATGACATTGTAAGTAAATTTATACAAAATATTTTGCTTTCGCAAGTCCGTCTCTAAAATAATACATTTCCCTTGTACTTATTTTTTGGATGTGGTGTGGCCACCATTCACTTGGTGATTTTCGGAAATTTCTACTCACGTTATCTACTGCAAAATACTGTTAAGATTCTAGGTGGTGAATTAAAACTCCGGTATTATTTCAACAAAAACGTTTATTATGTTTCTTAACACAATCACTGAAAACACTTGACTATTTATTTACACTACACTTCTTTTTATTTATTTTTACTACACTTCTCTTGATTATTTATTTAACACTACTCTTCACATACACGGTCGCACAATCCTAAGCACTGACCACAGTTCGATGCACTGACCACGGTTCACGTCACTGAGCACAATCACTGCACTATTCACCGCGATTCACACACTTCACAGTTCAGCTTCCACTGACTCGCGGTCGCCGGCCGCCGCGTATTTATACTCGGCGAGTGCCGTCGAGAAATTTCCGGACCCCGCGAATGTTCTGGAATAATCTAGTGCAGGGACCGCTGGCAGATGTCGCAACCCGCGCTCACAGGCTGCTCGTGGTGCCGCCGGCGGTGATGCAATCCGCGTATACAGGTAGTTCGTGGTGGTGCCGGCCGGTGACGCAATATTCGTTACAATACGAACAATGTAGAAAAAATAATATCGTCAAAAAGTGCAGGTCCCACAGCGTAGTGGTTATTGCGAGATTTGGAATTTGCGGGATCTGCAGATCGAATTCTATTTTGGGCTTGCTACAGTTGCACCCATGATGGAAACCCATGGGAGAGCTACGCTGGCGCAACGTTTTTTGTTCGGTCTGCCCGGCACCAGTTTTCGTCACGCACCACGTGACAACGAGCACTTCGTTTGAAAAGCCAGACCAGCCACTGGCCGCCATGTTACATGGAGAGCGAGAAGTGTTGAGAAATATTGGAAAGAGGTGTAAAGTGACAATTTTCAACGAAAAATAACACGATATAATTGAAATAAAACGTGCACTAAAAAAGAAAAAGGTTTATATATCTGTTTCAGTAACTCGTAACATGGTGATCATTTTTGTGTATGACTACATTTAAAATACCCGCTAATATTGTGGCGCAAACTGGTGTCTGGTGCTCATTGCCTGACGTCGCATACGATGTACAATACCTCACCCGTCTCTTTCCATCCTGGTGGCGCTTATCAAAACCACAAAATGCCTTGAGTTTAGAGGAGATACTCTTAGAGTCGAGATTGACAGGTCGAGAAACAAATGATGTCGCGCAGAGCGATGGCATTGCAAGAGATGGTGATGAATCGAAGAAAGGGGTCCATGATTGTGATATAGAAAGGAAAAAGTACGGACAATTTTCTAAATGGTTGCCGCAAAGGGCGAAAAACGCTTTTGTATTTATTATAATGACCAGACTGTTTTGATGAAATTTTGAATCAGATCGCAGAAGACATAAGAAATTCTGATACTTAAGAATCATGAAGCTATCCCACCTTACAAACGACTTGCTAATGCCCTAAGATTGAATGTTATTTAAAATTAATGTAATAGTTCAACACGTTTCTCTGACCGTTCAGCCCTGTGTGAGAGTCACTGTTGAGGTGAAAATATGCAGCATCTGACGAGTCTTTGCCGTGCTTTCCACACCGAAACTCGTTATTTCCGCAGCGGAAATAACGCGTCCGACAGCGAATGGAAATCCGTCGCGAATAAAACGCTGTGCCGCGACGCTCGCCTACCGCGCAGGCGCCAAGTGCTCGTAAACCAACATGTGACGCGAAATTTTCGTTGCGGATCTTCCGCACCGGTCTGTGGGAGGGCAGGGAGCGGCAGCTTCAGCTACCGAAATGTCAAGTGACGTGAAAATGACCAGTAAAATACACTGTGTCTAATATATGTGTGTGTGTATACACACACACACACACACACACACACACACACACACATATATATATATATATATATATATATATATATATATATATATATGTATAAATGTTAAAATGATGGCTCCTCGTGACACATGAAATGGAGCAAAACATCGTCAGCAGTTGATCATGTTCGGTAGCAGCCGGGCGAGGCGAGGGCGTGAGTGGGTGGGTGGGCGCGCGGGCGAGTCGGGGCGTGGGAGGATGCGCTGCTAACGGGCCGGCGCAGCGGAGGACGCGCAGATCGCATCCGGGAGGGCGGAGCGCCCCGCCCCCTCGGCTCTTCGTGCCCCTCCCCGCCGCGCAGCCACGCTACGACGCTTCTCTGGGGCAATTGGAGCCCCCGACCTCGGAAGGAAGGTGTGCCCTTTAGCCACGACGTTTTGCTCTGAAGGTGACTTCCGAATATTCGCGACATTTTGAAATTTATTTTTTTAAATTTTGGAAGCGTATGATGGGGCTGTTTAAGTGATTGCGGGGTGGGTCCGCGCCCCGGCGAGTGACAGCGAGGTGGGCGAGGGTGGTGGCGGTGGCGGCCGGGAACAGGTTCCCTCCTCCGGGTCAGACTCGTGCCGCGTCCGCCGTGACCGCCGGGTGGCGGCGGGTGGCCGTCCCCGGTGGAGGCCCTGGGCCGCCCCGCCCCGCCCCTCCCCTCCCCGCCACCCACGGCCCGACTCCCTCATCCGCGTTGCCGTCCCTCCCTCCTCTCTCTCTCTCTCTGACACCCATCTTCCTCCGACTTGCGCAGACTCTCTGCCTCCTCATTTCCCAACCTTCTCCATCATTCCCTTTAGAGGATGATTCTAAATGAACCTTTTGCTATATCGCTCGAATCCTCTAGTGCCTCGAATCCGTGAAAAAAAACATTCGAAAATTCCAGTCTTGCATTGACTATTCCTATTGCTCGATTACCTGCGTTATAAAATTCTGTATTCTGGCTGATCTATTTTTCGTTTTCATGTTTCTCCCATGATGATCGTTACGTACGTCGATGGGTTCACGTACTTTTTTTTCTTTTTTTTTTTCTGTTCTCATCTTATTGTTGTTGAGCTGCTGTCGAAAACGCAACCTGGGCATTTTGGCACACTCCTGTGTCACTCTTGTGCGTTGCTATAGCGCCAAATGGGGCCACCGCCACCCGCAGCGTGATTCCGTCCCTCCGCAGAAGGGAGCGATGACGTGGGTGGTGGCAGGCGAGGATCGCCCGCACGCGCTCTGCGGCCGGGCGCTTGCGGCGGATCGGTTTGGTTTGGTTTGGTTTTTCGTGTTTCCGGGCGCGTCAACTCCTCTGGTCATTCGTCCCGTTAGTGTAGTGCATGTTTTTTTCGGGAGATGGCGGTAGTCTTCCCCCGCTGGATGGCGAGATCCGGCGCCGACCTACCGTCGGCTAGTGGTGTTTCCCCCTAACCAGGACTCTCCCACCAGCGGGGCACCGCCCCAGCCGGGACAAGCTCTAAGCTCCCGACCGGTCTCCCGGAATATGTGGTAGTGTAGTGCATGTTAGTGTAAGTGTTTGTGTAAGGGGAGAGGATAGGACAAGGAAGAGGAAGGACAGATCGCGCGCGGTCCGTGGCCCGTTTGATAGGGTACTGCTCCGACATTCGCCTGGTGTTGATCGGAGAAACCACGGAAAACTACAGATCAGAGCAGCCGACCGCTTGAGTTCTCCTCCAGGCAGCGACTGAATTCGACCTAGCTGAAAAGCTAGTGTCGAAAATCCTGCCGCCATCAGGACTGGAACCTAGGACCTCCCGGTGAGAGGCGCTGCAGTGACATCAGTTGATGCACTGAGCTACCGCTCCCGGTCGCTTGCGGCGGAGTAGGCTTCGGCTTGATGGGGAAGCAGGGGCAACGACACGGGGTTTTAGTTGAGCTGAAATGCCCACGCGTCACTTGCTTATTTTAATGCGGACTTCCTACGCCTATTTAATGGGGACGTATCCGGGGTGTGACTCCTAACTCTGAGCTCTGCCCTTTGGAAAGGCGAAAACTGCCAGTGTGAAAATGTCGGCAGGGGTTTTCTCCTTTGCATCTGGCGACCTGGATGGCAGAGGTCGCCAAGAGGGTGTATCGACTCAGCTCTTCGGTCCAAAGGATCGCGAGTTTCAGTCCCGCCTTCGTGTCGCGGAGGGGCCTCGCGTTCTGCTGACCCCAGATGAGAGGAGCCGGCAAGTGTGTTGGTGTCTAATGTAGGGTCGAATATTTGTCCCATCGGGACGTAAAGGGTAAAAGGGCAGTGGGCTGAAAAAAAATCCCTTGAAAATTTGTAATCATTAGAAAAAATACAAAATGGGTCAATTATACCAGATTTAAAGTGTATATCAGTTATATTGAACTAGAAACTCTGAAGTTTAGATATCCCTGAAATATCTTTAGGCTGTTAGAGAACGTTTTCTAAAAATAATAGGTAGAAGAATATATCTCCAACTAGCTTGGCTACCATATTCACAGATAGGGAATGGCACAATCACATTTCCAGTATCTTCTTTTGGCTTTGTGTCCTGTTACAAATGTGAAGTGAGCTAATGTAACTATTAATTTCTAAGGAAAAGGTAAATAACCTTTTTCGTCTCAGCAAAATGCACATTTTGTTATCAGGTTCTTTAAAATGTATTTTATTTATTGTTTACGGTAGTCTTGAATGTTCGTATGTAAAATTTTCGCATGTCAGGTTCCCCCCAATCTGTTTTTGACAATGAAGGTATCAGTTGTTATTAGTTTCTATTCCGGTCAGATAGTCGCAGTTGCCTCTTTCAGGGCGACAATTCCTGCGAGTGTCCCGGCAGTCGAAAATACTGGGTAGTATTTTTTAAAATCACCAATTAATTTGATCAAACAAATTAATGAGTCTAAAGACAAATAAATTAATTATATGCAGAGTCCCGCATTTCAAGCATCGAAGAAAATAGATGAAGTATACATTTTGGAAGGAAACTACTATCATCATGTTGCGGGATCTTCAAAATGCTGTTCATCGTATTTGCTAAGTCATTTTACTCTGTTCATTCTTCCTGGATTTCTACAAAGATCCGTCTGACCTCTGAACTCAACTCGTATATCGTTCCGATCAGAAAATCCATCCCGGAGGTTAATCACCGAAGGGAAACAATCAACGAAGAGAGTGGCAAATTACGGAAAAAAGACAAGTTCATTATGTTCAGTAGGCGCCGAAAAAGTATTCCTCGATTAGTTGGAAGAGGTTAATGGGAAGCTTTTTCACTCCGTCGCATTTTTGCCCCCCGCGCAGCACAATGAAGGCGGTGCCGCTGGCTCGGGTCTCCCGGGAATTGCCCGACTGCATCCCGTACTCAGTTTTCCTTCGCCCTCACTTCCCAGCTATTCCCATTGCACTTTTCGTTTCCTGAGAAGGCATTACCCGATTGCTTTCAGACCAGTTTTTTTGAGAATCGCCCGTTTGCATCCCAAGCTCAATTTTTCCTCAGCGTCCCTTTACAGCTAATCCCCTGTATTGTAATTTCAAAGCCTGATGATAATGTAGAGAAATTGTCGAAACGTTATGAAGAAATAAATAAAAAAATAATGTGAACTACATTCTTCCATATTTATATACGAGATTATTTTAAATTGTCATTAAGCCAAAAAGAAAAGGAATCATATATTTACTTATTATTAAAACATAACGTTGGCTAATAATTAAAACGTTTTAATCATTTTTCCCTTTTAGCTATCTGAGAAGGTCCCACTCCATCCTTTTTCCCATAGTCCCACTCCATCCCTTTTCGTTCATCTGATGTTTTGAAAGGAGTGAACATTTTAGTTAACTTCACATTCGTAAGTAGCGCATACTCATTTTCTTCGCACCAGTCCAGGGAAAACCTCGAACATAAATGAGCATGGCATATTATTCGGAATTGTGAATGTTAAGTCAGCGAGGTAAGAAGATGCTCATGGCAATCTTTGAAGCGCTGGTTTTCAACGTTGGCAGTGCTCTAAAAGGACATATAAATGTTTCTTGAAAAAAGACAAAGAAGAGAAATTATAATCAATTAATGTGTTTCTAAAAAGACCGCGGGAGACGTAGAAAACAATCCTCATATTATGGAGGGGAACAGAACGGGATGGAGTCGGGGTATGCCTTTCTGAGGAGGTGGGTAAACGGCTTAGGAAACGTTGACTGCGGGTTGCAGTCTGTATACGCCTGAGCTCCCAATGCCCGTGTGCAATGCGTCCCAGCTCCGCCCACTGTTTCCCTTCGTCAGCCATTTACAACGCAGAGCGGTTTGCCTTTGACGATTTTCTTCTCAAACGTTGCGCTCAATCATTCACAGATGAGTGTGTCTATAAAAAATAACAGCAATTCATTGTATTGATAAATATATGTTTTCCTTCTGTATGTGATCGTCAGTCTACTGTGTAGAATAAGGGTATAAGATAAAATCATATTCACTAATGTGTAAAAACATTACTCACATTTAAAAATAATATTAATATATTTAAATGTACTTTTGCCTGTTTTTAACGAATTATTTATCGTATGTGGGAGTCATTATCCTTTCAAAATTGTTCCGAATGTTTAATAATTGCTAGAGAACTATAAGAGACACGTTTTACAATAAAGAAGGTCACTATTTTTTAACAAACCTTCCCAGTATATCTCTGCGAACGAAATGTCCGTACCTTCCTTTTATTCCATTCTTTTGCTTGTAATTCGGTTATTTCACGCTGGTATAATCTTTATTTTCATTTTTGGGAAAAAGCCAATGACGTCCAGAGTATCGAATCAGTAAGGAGAATGAAGAATACCAGAAAAATCGAATGAGGGCACATCTTCGATTGATTAATTATTTAGTTTCGGGGCGCGTCAACCGCTATGGCCATTGTTTTTTTGTTTTTTTAATTTGTTGCGTGTACATCTTGACGCAACGCGTCTCCAAGCCCCTTAAGGGGCGTTGAGCGCTTTACACTTGGGAGTAATCCTCCATTAATGTGCTTTTACTCTTTAATAATTGTCAAGTCTCGTCACGTCGCAGTCAGTCAGTGCCTTTTATCCCTTCGGCCAGGGGCTCGACGCCGTTAGATCCCGGGGTTCCAACGTGGCCGGTCACCCAACCACGAACCCGCGAGTCTCGAATGCGCTTTCGTGACTTCACGGAGCGTAGTAAACGCATTCGGCTAGCGCCGCCGGCTAAACGCCATTGGTTCCGTTAGTGTAGTGAATGTTGTATTCTGGGATAATGCGGTATTACTACCCCGATTGAACGGAACACATCTTCGAAATTATATTGAAATCGTGAGTTCATTATAGTAGTTTTTGCAATTAATGTATAATGTTAAGCTTTATTGCACGAATACATGTTTTGAAAACGAGCGACGTTTGGAAGGAGTTTAATACGAATGCAATAAAGCAACATTATAAACGAGTTTCACACGCAGGTTTTTGTATAACAGCATTATAAATTTATAAGAGAATCAAACTTAATTTTACGAAACAATTTTCTTGTTACGTCTCTGGTATTCGACACCTGTACGAGAAAACGGTGGTCGACTCTTCCGTTTACCTTTATCTCCCTAGGATTCTCTCGCTGCGATTGGTTGAACGTGTAATGACGCAATCATTCGTGCCGTAAAATGCTAATACGCCATTATTTGTGCCTTAAAATTCCCGATTATGAACGATTTATTGCAACAGAATATGTCGTTTATAATTCTGGTATACAAAAAATAGTGCATTGAAATTATTTATTTATGATAGGGCTCATTCAAAAACGTATGCTAGTGCAGTATATGAATGATTGACATTTATGCCAACAAAATTTTATTTTTTTTCGTTTCGCTATGTTTATATTCCATTTGAACCCTTCAGTTACTTGACAGGTATTCAGTCGTGTAATCAAATAATGATTGCGTTATGATGCTTCTGGATCGAGAGAGATTTACATACTACTGGATTCAAATTCCTAAGGTAGAAAAGAATATGCTTGAGGTTTGAGGTCGAGGTAGGCTTGTTTTAATAAAATCATTCAAGTAAAAGTATGGACTAGTGGCTGTTACTGTTTAGAATGTTCATTTTAATTAAGTCAATTTTATTGAACAGAAATAATTCCTTGCGCACAATTTACAAACTTGACATCGTTTTGATCTATTGATTGGAATCTTTAGAAGTATGTGGTACTAGGTATTTGAAGGCAAATCCATGTATAGGGAACATTACTAAAACCTGCCTCTGAAAAGAAAATCCCGTATCATGTGTAAATCATGAGAGTCAACGTCATAATAGGCAACGTAATATGGCACACATTCCCTTATTGCTAAAACGATAGAAGAGCAGAGAACACCTGAAACACAGCGCGCGAACGGTACATCGCCCGCCCCCTCGCCATCGCATTGCGGGTCCTCTGCGACGCGGCCTCCGCCCCTGGAGATGGTCCGCGCCCCGCCCCGCCCCATCCGCCCCGCCCCGCTCCGCCTCGCGTCGCGTCGCTGGCGATGTCCCGGCCCAGAGAGCGCGGCCAACGGAAAACGACCGCGCGCGCGGCAATTTGGGATTCTCCACAGGCCCGTCTGTTGACTTCCCGCCCGCCCGCTTGCTCGCCCGGCCGCTTGCTCGCCCGCCCACTTGCTCGCCCGCCCGCTTGCTCGCCCCCCGCTTGCTCGCTCGCCGCTTGCTCGCTCGCCCGCTTGCTCGCCCTCCCTCGCTCCCTCGCTCCCTCGCTCCCTCGCTCCCTCGCTCCTCGCTCCTCGCTCCTCGCTCCTCGCTCCCTCGCCCGCTTGCTCGCTCGCCCGCTTGCTCGCTCGATCCCTCGATCCCTCGATCCCTCGATCCCTCGCCCCCTCGCTCCCTCGCTCCCTCGCTCCCTCGCTCCCTCGCTCCCTCGCTCCCTCGCTCCCTCGCTCCCTCGCTCCCTCGCTCCCTCGCTCCCTCGCCTCCCTCGCTCCCTCGCTCCCTCGCTCCCTCGCTCCCTCGCCCCTCGCCTCGCCCGCCGCACAGCGCAGCCACGGGCGTCCGCAAGGGCGTTCCTCGCTGTCGCCCGCGGATTCACCTGCACGCCCATGTGCAGAGAATTGCTTCAATATGCTTCGTGGAGCGGTTTTTCTTATTTGCTCCACAGACTGGCTGTCATCATCATTTTCTTCGACAGGTTACCGCGGTTAATGGATGTTGCAGTAGTCTTTCGTCGTACTGCACATGGTAATGATGAAGATCATTAGCCACTATTATCAAGCAGTGTATGATCAGATGTGCTAATATTACCGCGAGGCGTGTAGTTTTTCTCACTATTTCTTGTTTATGTAGTTGTACTTGTCAATGGAATTTGTACCGGCGTGGATGGCGTATGTGATTAGGGCACAGGGCGTCATAAAGCGTCGATTCGAAGGGTCTCTGTTCGTGGCATACTCCATCGGGAATGTAGGTGATAAAGTGGTTGCAGTAAGAAAAACTTTCTACACTTCAATAACGAAATGAAAGTCAAGCGCAGTTATGTTCTGATATATTATAAAACTATTAAAAATCACGATAGATACTTCACTACAGGATGACCAAGTATTGACGCTTGTTCTTCATTTTCTTACATTAGTGCCATCATTGCTCTTATTATATTTCAAATATTTTGTTTCGATATTCGCTTACCACTTCCTTACGCGCTGCACTCAAAATAATGAAGTTCTAATTTGTCCTTTATGGAGACCTCATAAAAATGTGTTATTACTTTGCGAGAATGTAGACTTGGTAGGTGAACAATAATTTGCACTGTGAGGAAATGTCCTATAACTATGAGAAACTCGTAAAGAATGTAATGAATATAACATGTTGAAAATAGTGCTCTATTTCTATGAAGTTGACAAGCTGTGTTGAAATAAGAACAACGGATATTGCAACGTAAACGAAATATGGTAGGGACACAAAAGCAGACACATAGTTGTTCTATTACAATAAATTCATAAATCTCTATATAGTATTTGAGTAACTCCTCGAGTGTGCAGATGTGGGATGTGTGGTTCCGTCACTCACGGTTAAACCACTTTCCGTGCATCAATCGAGACATATGAGGGATCATTCGACGCGTCTCGGTCTACTAATGGGGAACTGATAATTTATTTTCGGATCCGGCGAGAAGATTCAAAGAAATTTCCAAAAAGGTGCTTTTGCGTATCCTAGCGCTGCGATCGTAGTGGGTAGACAGATAATTAAATTAATAACACATAACTATATCTACGCTGGTAGCGTTGATCAAACTCCAGTGCCCAAAGGCATTTTTCGCTCAATACGCCATAATTTTCTTTCACGACGTTGGCAACACTGATGTTGACATCTTTAAGTGAAATGAAGTTAATTTTAACAAGTGAACGCGCGGCATATGTCATTTTAATTTTTACCCGTAGGCTTAATACAGTATTTTTAAAAATAAATTTGCAAAATCTACGACTAGTATTGCCTTGAAACATATTAAATTTGAAGAATTTCAAGTGAATACGGAGAAAACAAAACTGTGAGAGAATGATAGTTCATGTTAGAGAATAAATGAACGTTGTTACGTTCATTTCTCACTTTTACGTTACTAAATGTACAAATACCGATTTTCAAATGAATGTTATATATTATTGAGTTTTAATCTCTTCAAAAATTATGGGAGAAAAATATGGAAATGTTAAGCCAATCCGGGGAAGGATCAAGTGTGGTTGTAGAAGATTTTGCGCCAGAATTTTTAGAACTAATTGAGAATGATCTTATATTAGAATTAGAGAATAACTCAGAAAAACAGCTTACAGGTGATCTTTGTCCATTATTGTGCAAACATTTAGCAAAAATCGTAAAAAGTGTAGCTGTACTAAACTCTAACTTTTCGCATCATCAATATCTTCAAGTATTTTTTACGGTGATTATAATTTTGAAATTGCAAAATTACCAGTTCGTATCTCGTAAGGAGGTAACACACAAGACCATTGCATGTTGAGAATTTTTGAAGGAGAGGATAACTCTATCATCTACTACGATTCATTGGAAAGTCCAACGCCAGATACTGTAAAAACATATTTGAACGAAGTTACATCTGAAAGAAAGGGAAGTATGAAATAAATGCTCAGCACATGAAAATATTTTATAACAGTTTACAGCGTTGACCGACGCCACATTTAACTAGTAACAATGTAAGTCATCAGCATCGGACCGAGAATGATCACAGAAGCGAAGGAAGTGGTGCTATAAATAGTAGTGTTTTCAAGTATTAATGGATCGATGCGAACCTGCTTGGCGCCAGACCAGGGTAAGAGGCCACTGTTCGAGCCTGCAACTGGAGGAACGGTCGAATTGAAACGCACTTGGAGCAATTGTCGTGAATATTTTCTGAATAGAGATTGTACCTAATTCTGAACATCTATATGTATTCGTTTTCTTCTGATTAGTGGAATTTTTTACTGATGTTTTGGTGTTTTCCTTCAGTTACATTACAAACAGCGGACTGAATGAGTGCAGTGCTTGATGCATGGACGATGTCCGTGCACTGGAGACGATGCGAAGAAGCCGCTTCCACGGCGAGGCGCGCTCTCCCCGCCCTCGCGGTTGGCGACGGGACTTGCGCCACCGCCTCCGCCGCCCCCGCCGCGCCTGACCGACTTCTCAGCGCTCAAGGCCCCGCGCCGCGCCGCGCCGCGCCGCGCGAGGCCCGCCGCACCTGCCCGACTTTTGGGCACCCGCGGGCGGCGGCGGCGGCGGCGGCGGCGGCTGGCCTCGCGGGTGGGGCCGCCTCGAGGTGGAGATGCTCCTCGCGATGAAGATTCCCGTTTCCTGCCCGCGGCGGCGCGGGGCGGCGAGCGGGGCGCGGGCCCTCCAAGGTCAGCCGGGTCAGCGGCAGGTGTGGCCGGGCGCGCCGCGCCGGCGGGTCGCCGCCGGCGGTCGCCGCGGGGCGGGGCGGGGCGGGGCGCGTGGAGCCGAGGCCGCTGACCGCGGGAGGGCGCGGGTTCCGTGTCCGCGTGGCCGCGGGGATCCGCCCGCGGCCGGCGGCGCCCGCCGACGCGCCCGCGCCGCCTCTGGGAGAGAGAGAAGGGGACGCCGCCCGGACGGGCCAGTCGGTGGTCACGAGGCACAGCTGCGATCCGCACTGCTGTCAGCGGTGGATTAACCAATAGGCAGACGGGGAGAGGTGGCTCAGGGCATTAGCTGATGTCACTGCAGTGCCTCTGACCGAGAAGTCCAGGTTCGAAAACCGACGGTGGCAAGATTTTTGTCGCTAGCTTGAGAATCTTGGTCGAATTCCGTCACAGGCTGGAGGAGAATTCTAGGGGCCGGCTGCTCTGATCGGTAGTTTCCCGTGGTTTCTCCGATCAACACCAGGCGAATGCCGGAGCAGAACTCTAATACATGGGCCTCAGACCGTGCGCGATCTTACCTTCCCGTTTCCTTGTACTATCCACTCCCCATACTCACACTTACTCATATGCACTACACTACCACATAAGCCGAGCGACCGATCGGGAGCTTAGAGCTTGTTCCGTCGGGATCGTTGCCCGATAGTGGGAGATACCTGCTTGAGGAAAAATCAAGCGGTCGTGTACGTCGGCTCCGAATCTCGCCATTCAAGGAGGAAGACACTGCCACCTCCCGTGATGAAACATTCACCATACATATGGGACAAATGACTTTGACAGTTGACGCGCCCAGAGTCATTACCAATCAATCAAACATTCCAATAGGCAGTATTAGATAATTACCTAGAGCTCCTGATGTTCAGGGTCCCCGACGACAGAAAAAATTTTATTTAACTTTTTAAATATTTAAACTTAATTTTTGTAACAATGTATTGATTTTTGAGACATTTTGAGTTCATAAATGTAACTACCAAAATCAATAACAGTATATAACGAAAGCGAAAAAGGGAGTAAATTTTATATCGTGAGCTCTTAATATTTATTATTGAACACAAAATCACTATTTTTGTTTACACGTTTTCTAAGTATTCAAAACTGTCATAAAATAAAAACTTTCTTCAAAAAGTTTTTGGCAAATGGGAATGTGTGAATATAGAATTCAGTCCCTAATAACTGTTAATATCGTGAGGGGGAGAGTCAATGACGTCGGTGGAGGCCTCTCATTCGCAGTCGCCTGGAGCGCCATTGAGTCTTAATCCACCACAAACTGCTTCGCTCTTCGGATCAGCACGACACTCACTTTCACGTCTGGCTGAGAAAAAGATCAAGAGAGTCCTCCAGACGGATGTCGAGGTAAAATATTGTTGACACATATATTTATTTATTTGTTTTTGTATATAATGAAGGTCATGGATTTAATTCGCAAGCCCATCAAATGCAACAACACACAGCCTGCAATTGTTTCCTTTTTTTGTGATGAGAATTTCTCACACTCGTTACGGAATTATGCCGACTTGTTATGCGTGACTTCTCGAAAGAGTCGTAAAAGTGGAGTGGGAGAATTTCGCAACGCGGTGAAAACATTTAAAGAGTTTACACTGCTGCCATTCAGAGGTCTTCAACACAGAGTGTAGGGGCTAATAAAAACAAGAAAATCCGTGTAATGCCGGCGAAGGAGCTACTTGAACACAGTGTGCCTGCTGCACCTGTTCGCCTGGAACCCTCCACCCGTCCCCTTTTGGCCGCGCGCCGCTCACCGCTCACCGCCACCGCCCCCGCCCACCGCCCACCGCCCACCGCCCACCGCCCACCGCCCACCGCCCACCGCCCACCGCCCACCGCCCACCGGTCACCTCCCACCGCTCACCTCCCACCGCCCACCGCCCCCCGCCCACCGGGCCACGCCCACCGCCCACCGCCCACCGCCCACCGCCCACCGCCCTCGCCACCGCTCACCGCCCACCGCCCATCGCCCACCGCCCACCGCCCACCGGTCACCTCCCACCGATCACCTCCCACCGCTCACCGCCCATCGCCCACCGGTCACCTCCCACCGCCCACCGACCACCGACCACCGCCCACCGCCCACCGACCACCGACCACCGACCACCGCCCACCGCCCACCGCCCACCGCCCACCGCCCGCCGCCCACCGGTCACCTCCCACCGATCACCTCCCACCGCTCACCGCTCACCGCCCAAGGGTCGTAATATCTTTACCTTTATTATACAGCTAATATTTCTAGATATCAAATCGCTCGACTACCGATTGGCAAAACCCCTTGCGATGGAGTTACATCCTGTGTTCATAATTTAACTTAATACATCGTAAGAATTACGGTAGGGATTCCATAGCTCATAGCGAGTACAGATTGCATGTCTCCTCCATACACTACGGTTTTTAACTGTTTCTTGACGTTAAATAAATAAACGAAAGCTTGCGCGGTGGGCGTGGGATGTGTGGTGCCCACCATCCCTGGCAAGCAGCAGCTCGAGCGCTTGTTCGCCGCCGCTCCCTTGGAGAGAGAAAAGGTCTCTTCAAACGTAACACATCCATATATTCGTCGTGTGGGACGGGACGGGACGGGATGCCACTCGCTTTCACACGCGGCCCCAATGCCCCGTGCCCCACCGCAGTTGCACGCAACCCCGTCGCAATTTGTAACTGCGAGCTTGATGAAACAGATCTGATGGTACTCCCTTCCGCCTTCACCCGTACGTATAAGACTTATTCTTAAATTCTATTTACATAGATAACGTATGGCCTAGCTTACAAACTAGATACTTACAAACAAATCGAAATTTACTTTGTCTTACATCCTGACTTAATTTAAGAACGAACATTATTTACAGTAAGCAGTAGGCTTGGCGAGGGAAGGAGGAGTATTGGTGGATTGGTTGATTGTTTTGTTTCCCCGCCGCATCAACCGCTACGGTCATAAGTCCCGTATATGTAGTGCTTGTTCATCCCGGGGGGTGGTGGTATTCTTCCCCTGCTAGAACGTGAGATCCGCTGTCGACACAAACGGCGGCTTGCGGATTTCCACCTCCAGCTATCTCCTCCAGCGGGATACGGCCTCAGACGGGATGAACTGAAAGCTCTCACTTGTGTGGTAGTCTAGTTCATGAAGTGTACGTATAATGTAAAGGGAGCGGATAGGACAAGGAAGAGACAAATAGGGCGCGGTCCGTGACCCGTTTGTGAGGAAACTGCTCGGGCATTCGACAGGTATTGATCGGAGAAACCACCGAAAACTACCGAACGGAGCAACTGACCGCTAGAGTTCTCCAGATAGCGGCTGAAATAAAACCGACTATGTAGCTAGTCGAAAATGCGCCAACGCCGGGACCGGAACCCCGGAATCTTCCAGTCAGAGACGTTGCATTGGCAATACTGAACCAACTCAGCCTGTTTAAGAGGGGGTTTGATGTGTGGTTTGGGAAGAAATTATAAATGTAATGTTACATGCATTCATTTTGTTCCGTAAAGAATACAGGATATTGATTCTCGCTAAGATACTGCTTTTGGAGCAAAATTATGCTGAGTGTCGTTAACTTGATTTAACTATATAAAGCATACGTAATTTTATCTGGGGAAGAGAAAAGACTTGTTCAAAGGATATTTTCTTCATTTTAAGCCCGAGATGAGAAAGGGGTCGATACACTTGGGCTATTCGTGTCTCCAAGCGTCGTATTATTCTCATTATAAATTAACTCCAACTGAGCAGTTCCGGATTTTTGTCTGTTCCCAGTAGACCCAGAGCGCTGAATTTCCAGGGTGCGCAGCGCATTTTCAGAAAAGCTCTACTACATTTTGTCTTTAATATTTGAAAACTTAGAAATGTGCGAATGACTCCACTTCATCATAAAAATTATTTTGTGTAATTAGCATAAACCCAAAACACTTTGATTTAAACCTGCAATAATTTTTCAAGTCTGAAATTGTAATGAGAATCGGTGATTGAGTGTCCTTTCACCTCCACAATGTGCGCAATGTTTGTCCGGGTGAGCTGGAAATGTCATAACGTCGGTGCGTGCCTGAGAGGGTTGAAGTGAGAGCGCGGGTTGGGTTGGGTTGGGTTGCTGGGAGAGGAGCGGCTGGTGACCCGTAGAGAGTGCGAGGGCGCGCGGAATTGCCCAATTTCCTCCTCGGAGCGGCGCCTCCCCTGGCGATGCATATGCATGGCAGCCCCCGCCCCCCACACGCACGCCCGCCTGCCTCTCCCGCTGCGCGTCGGCCACTCTTCATTCCCAACACTGGAGCGCCTCTAACCGGGAGGTCCTAGGTTCGAGTCCTGACGGCGGCAGGATTTTCGACACTAGCTTTTCAGCTAGGTCGACTTCAGTCGCTGCCTGGAGGAGAATTCTAGCGGCCGGGTACTCTGATCGGTAGTTTTCCAGGGTTTCTCCGATCAACACCAGGCGAATGCCGGAGCAGTATCCTACGAAACGGGCCACGGACCGCGCGCGATCTTTCCTTCCTCTTCCTTGTCCTATCTTCTCCCCTCACACCCACACTTACACTAACATGCACTACACTACCACATATCCGGGGAGACCGGTCGGGAGCTTAGAGCTTGTCCCGGCTGGGGCGGTGCACCGCTGGTGGGAGAGTCCTGGTTAGGGGGAATCCCCACTAGCCAACGGTAGGTCGGTGCCGGATCTCGCCATCCAGCGGGGGAAAACCACCGCCATCTCTCGAGAAAAAACATGCACTACACTAACGGGACTAATGACCAAAGCAGTTGACGCGCCCGGAAACACGAAGAAACCAAACCAAACCAAACCAAACCAAACTTCATACCCAAGCGCTTCGCGCTGAAACGGCTCCCGTCTGAGAAGTAAATATGCCAAATGGTTTTATTTTATAATGGTACGTTATTGCTTGTTATTGCCTCCGATACGGAGCTCGATATTCACTGCATAACTTACCTGGATCGAGAGGATCGTGCTAATAAGGGAAATATGAAAACAGTTGAATGTTCACTGATGGAGGGAATTATGGGAAAGGAATATGAAATGACAAACCGAGTCAAGTTAACAACTAGTTAATTACTAAATAAGTAAACACGAAACAATAAAGTTAGGTGAAAATTAAAATCGTGTATATTCCAGGGGCGTTAACTGGTTCTAATGATATCGATCATTAGAACTCTTATAATGGGTTGGGAACATAAATAGCTATAATGTAAGTATTTGTGCTTGCACCTGATACAATTTTGTGGATGAAGAAATTCGTTTATTTGAAACAGTATGAAATACTTTCCACCTCTGTAATGTGCAAACTGTATATATTTTCAAAGTTATTTGTAATAAATCGAGTAATGCTTCACGTCAGCCAGTAATTCGTATGTTGTAAAAAAATAGGTTAAAAAAAAAGGTTTTCAATAAAAGAAATACATAAAAATAGGTTCAAATGAAATTCAAATTCAGATTGAGGGGGAATTATGTCTTCAAATTTAAGAAGAAGAATAAAAAACTAAAATGCCTAAATAATAATAATAATAATAATAATAATAATAATAATAATAAAATATTTAATAAATATGATAATAAATATAATAAAAACTATAGTGAAGGTGGAGATCTGTTCGAGAGCACATGTGTGATGGTTATTCACCTCGTGGGGGCGAAGTGAAGCAACGGCCATGTCAGTCGCAGAGAGGCTGCTCCCAATTGCGCCAGCACCTGCAGCCACTGCCAAGCACCTGGTCACGGAGGCGTCCCTGGGTACACGATAATGGCCCTGGATGTGCAGTGCTGGAATGTCCTCGACTGGCGGAGGGAGAAGCGGCGCCGGCGCCGGCGGCGGCTTTCGCAACGGCGGTGGCGGCGCCGCCTCGGCGGCTCCTCTTCGATGGGAGCCCCAGCCTCAGAACCAGCCCCGGCGTCGGGGGTGGGAGGGAGAGAGAGACGGACAGGCTGAGCGAGAAAGAGGCAGGTCGGCAGTGTCTTCCCATTCCCCTGTTGACATTCTGCAAGACTTCGATCGTTTCTCGAGTTGCTTCAGAGAGTACATCTGGATCCCCTGGGAAGAAGCGGTAAAAGCATTCTGCTTGGGGCTCTTCGTGGCAGTGTTCCTTTTTAAGGCAAGAGTAATGCGTTATTTTATGTGTCAAACTATTAAAGCCAAAGCTCTATTAAGTTACAATTAGAAGTTTAGGGAAGGGTTGTATTAGTTGCGCAATTACCTTCACGGTGCATTTGTTACTTAAGTTTTTCGTTCACCTTTTGCCTTTCCTTAGCAAGTTTGTTCTTTGTATTGTTATTTTCGCGTAATTTCGATTGTTGCACTTTCTCTTCACTCGTACTCTTTCCACTCGGTGCGGTCTGTGTATTTTTGTGGCCTTCTCTCTAAGCTCCTTGCTCCCCTACCTTCAGCTACCTCCTGGCTGTCGCTTCATCGTCATTATTATCATCATCCCTTGGGTCACTGCATGACCCAGCCCTCGGGCTGCCGATAAGCGTCAGCGACTTAAAGGTGCGTTGCGAGACTCTACAGTACATTCTCTTCTTACAAAGTAAGGGCGTGAAAGTAAAAGCTTTCTATCACGAGAAAGTGTGTGCCATTTTGTAATGCCTCCTGGTTTTAAGATGTATTGCCAAAATTTGAAGAGAAAACAAAGCTGAATAAGGCTTTTTAGATGTTAGGAGCCAGGAATTTATTACGTAGATGATGCGAAGCGAGTAACTTTAGAATTATTGAATGCTGATTTGAAGGGAATGAGTGAATATTTGTGGATTGGTGTTAAAAGCATTATTAATTAAGTTTTCTGAACTGTGCTAGATTGTGGAGAAACATGTGGAAAGAGATCAGATTCCGAATCCGATGTTCTGGCGGTTGGTTTACACCTAAAGGAAAGTCGAAAACGGGTAGATTTTGAAGAAATGTGTGAACAAATTTCGAGATATGTGTAAGGATATGAACTGATAAATCTTTGTCAATGATATTGCCTGAATACCAAAGGGTGTTTACTGCTTTTCTGAAGATATATTTTTGGAAAACAAAAAAGCATTTAACTTATATAAAACTACACTTAAACTAAAAGACAAGAATTATTGTTATCAATTCTCAAAAAGGGAGTTCAGATATAATACATTTACGTTTTGCATATGAAAAATGAATTATTTATATACAAGTTAAAAGTCGTTACTTACAAGAAGATTTTTTTTTTAGTTTCAGTTCCGTGTTTCTCACCACGTTATATGGCATTTATTTCAAGTGTCATTAGCGAGAAAAAGTTTATTCGCATATGATGTAATGTGACGTACTAGGAAGAAAAAACACAGACGACTGCTCTGATTGCTATTTACAATATATTTACAGTATATTTACAGTTAATGTACTAAGATTACAATACAAAAAACTAACCCCTTGGCAACCTTTCCGTTCTCTTAGCCGCGAAACCCCGCGACCGTCCCTAGGCCTCGCCCAGAACCACTGCTTCGAAAGCAGCAAAAAGCAACGCTAGGTGCGAAGCTGTCGGACATAGAGTCCCGTAACTATACCAGTTACATGGCCTGTCGCCAAACCGATCTTCGACCCGAAGATCACGTGCAATGAATGCACTGGAGATACCTCTCGTCTTTCGACACCCAGCGTATCCCACGAGGCGCCTGTCGGTGCGGCCTTATATATCCGTTGGGCTCGCCCCCACCCTACAAGCAGCGGGCGTCATACGGCTCGCTGGCCAGCCCTTCCAGGGCTGCAACCGACATCTCTTAGCCTCGCATCCGCGCGCGTCCCTTTCAGGAATTTCCAGCCTGGATTCCTACGGGTTTTCCAGCCGGCGCGGCGAGGCGCCGTCGCCTTTCACACCCCACTTAGCATCCGGCTTAGAGCGGGTTTCCCCGAAGCGTCCCGGCGCGTCCCGGCGCGGCCCGGCGCGGCCCGACGCCGCGGCGCCGAACCACGCGACGCTACAGTAAAAAAGTGATGCATTGATTTCTCTTTCTGTGAAAATGAACACCCCTAGTAACTATTGTCGCCTCAGTAGCTAAACTTTCTCACTTGTCAATACATTTTGCACTGTTATATTTATGCGGAATGAAATAGTTAATATTCATTGTAGTTTAAAATGTTTTTGAGCGCCACTTCACCATCTTCCAATGCCAGTCAATTCAGAGTCTCCATGACTTTTTGCTCTTGTCCTTGCCGAAGTGTTTTTTCCCCATCCACTCATTTACCCAACCGTTCGAGCTCATGTTTCTCCCCACCAGCTCCGTCTTACCAGCTTCGTCTCACCTGCTTCGCCTCTCCCGTTTCACCTCACCCGCTTCGCCTCAGCTGCTTCGCCTCACCCACTTCGCCTCACCCGCTTCACCTCACCCAATTTGCCTCATGCGCTTCGTCTCACCCGCTTCGTCTCACCCGCTTCGCTCCCTTCCCCCGCTTCGCCCCCCGCTTCACCCTCCCTTTCGCGCCTCCTCTGCCCCCGATTGGCCCACCTGTTCACTCATGTACCCGTGCGTGCTCTGATCTCACCCGACCGGGGCGAGGGGTCGAGCGGGGCAGGATTCCCGTGGGTAATTTGCGGGGCGGGCGGGTCGCGCCTTTGGCCTCTCATCTGTCCGCCCGCGCCGCCGATCGAGGTGCGCTAATAAATGATTCCGCGCGTGAGAAGCGCTGCGCGGCCCCACACGAGGCGCTGCGGGCCAATTAGCCAGCGCTTGGGCGCTGGCGAGCGATGCGCGTACGTTTGTATTCTTCGAACGTTATTTCTATTCACTGTCGTAATCCTTGACACTCCCGGACCATCTCGTGCTTGGGGCACATGAGGAAATCATAAATTACGAGTTTGGACTCACGAATGTTTAAAACGTTTGTGTATTTTCTTTTTGTCGGGTAGAGCAATCTCTGAGAACTGGATTATCAATTACAAAACTTGGTTCCTCAGTCACTGATCTTAAACTGCGTTTCAATGCTTGAATGAAGAACGGATTTATTTTCTGTGCTGTGTTGTCTTCCTGAAAATCACACCATCAATTGTCACGCTTTTCTCGTAATGATTGATTAACGTCTTCCACATTTCTTGGAACGTATGTCCCTTAAAATCTCACTTAAATTCTTTAGATTTCTTCTCGTTTCTTTTCTATTAGAAGCCGTTTTCCCAGTTTCTCCTTTAAAGGCAAGAGATGATAGGCGTGCGATTCCCAGAAGCGAATGTAGCCTCCTGCGTTGGGCTCGTAAGCCACCGGGAAGGGACTGACCGGCCAGGCGAGGCGAGCCGGCGGCCTTCGCCGCGACTCCAGCGCGCGCGGCCCGGAAGAGAAAATTCCAGCGAGTAATTTGACGGCGGCGGCGGCGGGCGAGCGGGCGAGCGGGCGGGCGGGTCGCATCTTCACCCGTTTCTCCATCCATCGTCTCGCCTCGCCTCGCCTCGCCTTGCCCCGTCCTGCCCCGCCCCGCCTCGCCCGCCCACGTACTGGCGTGTTTCCGGGATCTTCTTCGGTGATGCGACCTCGCCCCTTTTCAACACTGCACATCTCCGGGATCATCTGCAATACGCCCAGGGACAAACGAAATAATGCGACACTCGGTCACGATGTTTACGTAAAAAGATTGTTGAACGTTAAGAATGTTTTGGAGAAATCAGTATGTTCTGCTAACATTTTGAAAATCTTCAGATAATTTGTGCTTTCTTAAGGAATCCGTAAATCCTACCGAAGCTCTTCTCAGCTCACAGTCTTCATTTGAATACACTGTTCAAGTTCTTTCTTCTTTTAATGAACTACACACTTTCTAAATATTTAGTTCAAATCTTCCAGGGACCTATTCTAGACGGAATCAAATAAGGTGCCTGCCTATGGAAGTTCGGGTATTTACCTAAGAAATTATATTGATTCTTCCTTCTTGATATAATTCAATCTATATTTAGTTGAAAATGTTTTTGAAGTAGTCATTCATCTTTCCTCGTTCAAAACTATGTTACGTTGCATATTCAGACTACAGCTAAGCGAGCTTTTTTCATTTCCTAGAAATTCTATGGATAACTCTGAAAAAATTAATTCCTTTTTTGGGTTTTAAAATTTTTTAATTCATTCTTTTAATTTACATATTGCAGTCAGTGTACCTACACGAAATGCAGTTAAATAAAAAAAGCAATAAACCACATTATGATTAATAAACCAACTTCTAGATATGTATTAATAACGAAAGGTCTAGATGACACCGATTCACAGATTCTTTCAATTACAGTAATTTAAAAACTGATAAATTGATTAACACCCACATCTGTAGATAACTTACTAAAGATTAATGTAATTTGAAGCTTCAATATTCTTTCCAAGATTAATTTTACTTTCTCGCATACATCTCACGTAGAATAGAGAAGATATTGTAATGCTGCGGTAAAAACTGCGATTTTTCGACAAGTCTTATTGTAGGGCCGAGATATTGAAAAAGTGGATAAATCTTTTTCCTATATATAGTGAATTTCTTTCTCTAACGCGTTCTCAACTCGGAATGCAAGTGTGGGTCCTTGACACAGAAACATTGCCTGACAGCGAAACGGTCTGTCTAGGTCTGTTCGTCCGTCCGTCCTTGTGGAGCGCTCGTTCAAACGTTTCTTTTGTTCCAGTTATAATATTTAAATTTATGAAGGCGATAGATTTGTAAACCTATTTTTATGCATTCATAACGCGTTATATTGAAACGCTTTTTAGCTTTTAATGTTTATATTATAGGTTTGTTTTACTTCAGGAAGGTTTGATTGGCTAATGTTGGTTTCATTATTCATAAATTGGCATCTCACTTCCATATCATCAAGGCAAGCTTATGTCAAATTAACCTTGCTTGTCTGTATATAGTGCTGAGAATTCTGTAATATTTGCTATTTATTCACGTCTGTTTCTGTTGAAGAAAAAAGAAATGACTACATTGCCTAGCTGTTGATACAATTACGTATTCGCAGCACAGGTACTTCGTTTGAATTGGTTTCGACTTTTCAAGTGATGGCTACAGAGATAGTAAGGCAGAAATTGAAATATTATAATATTACATAACCGTTGGCTATAATGCGAGAAATTGCGTTGCATCACTTGTTTCCGCCACTACTCGCTTATTCGCTCACACATCCACTGGCGGCTTCATCCAGAGGATTTGAACTCCTTTGAAGCTTATTTTAAAACAATGAACATTCCACATGGAATTATTTCGATAGTTATTCTTTACTTCACGTCGAGTTCCTCGCCTGGTCGCGCGTGTAAGAGGCATAACCTCCCATCCTCCCAGGCCCATTCCCACTCCACTCCTCACTCCCCTCCCCTCCTCTCCCCTCCCCTCCTCCCTCCTCTCCCTCTCCCTCTCCTCTCCCCTCTCCTCTCCCCTCCCTCTCCCCTCCCCTCCCTCTCCTCTCCCCTCCCTCTCCCTCTCCCCCTCCCCTCCCCACCCTCCTCCTCCCCCGCCGCGCCGCTCCGCGCTCCCACTCTGGCGTCAATACTCGCGTCGATTTCTACCTTCTCTTCCACTACCTTTCACGTGTTCATTTTCACGTTTGTCTTCACAGTGGTCTAACACTGACTTGATTTTGAGACGTGTTTATTTTTAAAATAATAGTTTGTTAGAGAGACCTGTATTTATGTTTGCGGATCTCCGAAAGGGATATTTTTTCACACCAAAGTGAATATAAATAGCATTAAATTGCATTGTTTCCAAAATTAAAACATCAATGTCTGTTTTACTAGAATTTTGTTTTCAGGTTATGTGTGGAAACTCTTATAGTAGAATTTCTGATAGTTTACACGTCTGTAAGTGTTAAGCAAACTGAAGAGAAGGCTCCCGCGGACGATTTTAACAGATACTTGGCTGTCCGGGAGTCGTCGTTGCTACTGAACGTAAACACGGCTTATCCCATACAGCCTACTACCCCATCTTGCTACTAAGCATAAAGCATACTGAAATCTGTGTATCTAGCAAAATATGTTCATCAATATTTTTTTTTGCCTGGAGAGAGATGACAACGGAAGATCATAAAAAAACATTGATTTTCAGGTAAAGACTGGGGCATGAAAATAATTTTTCAATAATAATTTCAATTTAAATGTGAAACACAAATTCCGCATTTTTACATATATTGACATTGAATTATTAGGTCCATAGGTTTGTCACCATTACTTCTGCCCCCCTCCCCATTCTCGAGAGAGAGAGAGAGAGAGAGGAGAGAAGGAGAGAGAGAGAAGGAGAGAAGGAGAGAGAGAAGGAGAGAGAGAAGGAGAGAGAGAAGGAGAGAGAGAAGGAGAGAGAGAAGGAGAGAGAGAAGGAGAGAGAGAGAAGGAGAGAGAGAGAAGGAGAGAGAGAGAAGGAGAGAGAGAAAGGAGAGAGAGAAGGAGAGAGAGAGAGAAGGAGAGAGAGAGAGAGAGAGAGAGAGAGAGAGAGAGAGAGAGAGAGAGAGAGAGAGAGAGAGAAGGAGCTATTGCGGTCGCGTCCTCGCTTGGCTCCAACTGTACTGCAGCAGTGGACATTCATGCGGATATTCATTGACTTTCCGAGTAAATTATCTATGTAAAATTTGCCCTTTTTGTGGAAAGAATTTGGAAATGTGTGCTTCAATGCGAAGTGTTTTCAATGTGAATTTCGGTTTTCTTTTCCATAACATGCAGAAAAGCTCTTCGTGGCTTCTTTGGTTTCACGTTCAGTATGTCGTGCAGTATTGTCCTCTTCGTTCCCCTTGCCCTCTCGCTCTGCCCCGAGCTGGAGGAGCCCCGCGTGTGGGCGGGGCGCGGCGGAGGGCGCGGGCGCGGGCGGCGGCGCCGCGTCGCCATAAAACAGGGCGCGGGGGCCGCAGCACCTGCGGCGAGATGCCATCGCGGTGTCACGAGCCAACCTGTTTGCCCCAAGGGCGGAGCGCGTCCCCGCGATTGCGCGGGCCCCCCCCACCCGCCCCGCCCCCCCCCCCCCCCCCCCCCCCCCCCCCAAGGAACGCTTCCACCGTCCCACGTTGCTCAGCGCAGCCAGTCCAATTCTTCCCAGAGGCGTTTCGCATATTTTTAAGTCAAGTCTTCACAATTTTCATTATATTCCATGAATGCTTATTTTTCGGCCCAACTTTTATTGACATTCTCTTTTCAAAAAGCAGGACGATTTAATATTGCCAATGATACGTTTCGAACATAATACTTGTACCAAAGACGCTTGTTTCTGGTTTTGAACTAATTTCTCTTTTCATTCACGAAATTCTGTGACAAACAGCTTATTGAACTTCCGGTACTATTTTCCCCCATAATCAAAGTTAACATTTGTTTATTGCAATCTTCATTTTAATTTTCGCACAGTCCATTGAGATGAGGTTTCTCTACAATCATTCAAAAATTAATATAATTAATCTCAAAGTTCATTAACAATTAAATTTCATTACTTTTGTACATTATAAAATTTTTTCAAAAAGAAATACGATAATTGGCGATATGGCAGTTGTGCATACATTTTAGTGTAAGGGGACACATGCTACAAATATACCAGTCACTTGCAACCACATATTTGTTCAAACTTTCTTGAGTTTTTGTCTTTTTTCTTTTATAGGCGCAAAGTAGCATCAAGTGAAATTCTTTTTGTATTTTTTTTCTCACTGACATTTCTTTATCAACTTCACTTTCTCAAGTTGAACTATTTAATTGTGTTGAAATCTGGAAAAAATATCGTCAGAACACTAGATAGGAAAAGAAGAATTCTAGCGTCCGGCTGATCTGATTGGTAGTTTTTCGTGGTTTCTCCGATCAACACTAGACGAATGTCGGAGCAGTATAATAACAAACGGGACACGGATCGCGCGCTCGATCTTTCCTTCCTCTTCCTTGTCCGAACCTCACTCCTACTTTACACACACACTTACAGGCACTGTACTACCACAAATGACGGGAGACCGGTCGGGAGCTTAGAACTTGACCCGGCTGGGGCGATGTCACGCTGGTGGGAGTTACCTTGTTGGGGGAATATCCCACTAGCCGGCTTAGATTCACTCCGGATCTTGCCATCTAGCGGAGGAACATCACCACCACCTTCACGATAAAAAAAAAACCTACTCTTACACTTACGAGACTAAGTACCTTAGAGTAGACGAGTCTGGAATCACTAATGAATTAATCAATCAATCAAAGATATCCTGCGGAATAAAACGTTTTTTTATTTCGAATTAATGTTATTGCATATTTTTCGCCAATTCCCCATTTCAAAACGTGAGCTTTCTCATAGATCAGCGAGCGTCTTTCTGAAGTGAATGCGGCCGTGTGTCGCCAACGCTGTGTTTGGTCGTGCGCCCTCCGAGGTGGAAATCCCCTCCCCCTCCGTCTGCCCGCCGCCCCCGCTGAGTCGCGCGCGCGGAGAGGCCGTGAGTGGAGCTACCGCGCTGCTCCGCTGTGTGTGCGCTGTGACGAAAGCAAAGTCGTGCGAAGTAAACGTGAGCGATTCATTTCGACTCGTGTTCGGCTCAAGCACTTCGCTTTTTGCTATTGTGAACTCGCGTTGGCGTTCGCGCGTGTAAACTTGCTTTCTAAATATCATAATTTATAAAAGTCAGAACGATGTTGGTTGGCGCTAGTGATATTAATAATGTGATTTATTGCTCTAGTTGCCCTTGTTGCCCCAAGTAGGTTTCAGCTTTGAATGGACGAAATTAAGGAATTCCATGGTGGGAATAGATATGTAGTGGTGCTTCGTAATAAATAGGAAAAGAGAAGTAATGAAATCACAAAACTCCGTAACACGAAATTATTTACTTGGGTAGTATGTATTTTTACTCAATTTCACTCCTTTTTCGCTGTTTTTTTTTTATTTTATCATTCCTAGTCTATTTAATTTGCACCCCATATTTTATAATTCATTTCCTTTTTATTTTTATTCCTTTATCGGATGGTATATCGGGGAAAGGGTTTCCGAAAGCTAGCTCTGGGACAATGATTTCGTAATGTATTAAAACGTACGATTTTTGACGATTGTTTATTTTTATTCCATTTATTTAGAATAATATGAAGAAAACGTTTTTAACTGTTTCGTGATTGTTTCAACTCATGAACATTTCATGATCATGTTTCACGATATTTCCCCTCGCGATAATAAATGTAGTGTGATAAATTAAATGGGATATTTGAAATGGAATCCTATAGAAATAGGTTGAATTCGGATGCAATGTTTCTCGCAGTACACAACAGCGCTGTCCGAATGTAACTTGTTTGCTTGAAACAGAACTTCCCGTCCTGAGCACGAGAGCTAGGGTGCGTCCTCTCGTGTACTGCGCCAAGCGGCCGAATTCATCGTTTTTTTTATTGATTGATGATTCCGAGCGCTTCAACTGCTATGGACATTAGTCCCGTACGTGTATTGCATGTTTAATTATGGAAGGTGGCGGTGATCTTTCCCAGCTGGATGGTGAGATCCGGCGCCGATCTATCCGTCGGTCAGTAGGGTTTTCCCCAACCAGATATCTCCCACCAGCAGGGCACCACCCTAGCCAGGGCAAACTCTAAGCTCTCGACTGGTCTCCTGGCATGTGTGGTAGTGTAGTTCATGTTAATCTAAGTCTGTTTGGGTAAGGAGTGAGATTAGGACAAAGAAGAGGAAGGAAATATTGCCCGCGGTACGTGGCCCGTTTCCTAGGGTACTGCCCAGGCATTCGCTGATGATGATCGGAGAAACCACGGAAATCTGCAGATCAGACCAATCGGTCGCTACAATTCGACGGCAAGTCAGGCAACGACTGAACTCGACCCAGCTATCTAGCTAGTGTCAAAAATCCTGCTACCGCCGGGGCTCGAACCTAGGACCTCCCGGTCAGAGTCACTGCAGCGACTTCAATTGATGCCCTGAGCCCTCTTTGCCGGCAGAGAATCCTTCGGGTGGACGGTGGGGTCTCCCCACTCGGCTCACCGTTTTCGCTTCCCCTGTCACCACTGCCGTCGCCGTCACCGACGCTACTATTCGAACATCAGCATTCACATATCTCTCACGAGATTCAGCTCCTGAATGTAGGGCATATCACGTCAGAAAGTTTTTTGCTGTCGAGCGTTTCCGTCTTTATTGCCCACAGTTTTGCTTTTTCCACCTTCTTGATTGTGAGGCTTAAAATATCCTTTCTGATCTCTTTCCTGTCCACTCCTTTCTCTCTCGCCTGGAGGCCTGCTCACGCATGATGGGCCGACCCCCACCCCTTGCACGTGCCGCGCAGGTGGATGGGCTTGCCCCCGCTCGCGCGGCTGATTCACCCGCGTGTTTGCGTTCTGGTTGCGATGGATCTTTATTATTAGTGTGTTTGTATTGGGCTCCTTTCCCGAAGGCGTGCGAGGTGCTCAAGGCGCAGCTCCAATGAGTGATTGAAGTGTAATGGGCCTCTGAAACCAGTCCTTCCCACCGGTTCTGGCGGAGAATCTTCGTATTGAATGCTCACGTTTCAGCCGTTGCGAAACCGGGGCAGGCGAGTCTTCCCGAACACGCCGCCGTGCTGTAATGGATCTCCCTGACGCGCCGCGGCGCCCGCCAACACGCGCCAACGCGCGCCTTCTTCCGCGCAACACGAGACAATGCACTGTCGCGTCGCGTCGCATCGTGGGGGTCCAGTGCGAAACGTGACGGCGTTTGTTTTACTTGCGACAGGGCGGGGTACTCCAACGGTCTGTTCCAGTTGTTCTGTGGCCGTCTTGGTCACAGGCGAAGGAAACATCACAATTTTTAATTCAAGTTTTGCAGTTAAAATATTAATATTTTAAACAACTATTAATATAGTAATAATCGAATTAAAAAATACTCGATTATAAAAAGGTGGTAACGTGACTAGTTGGAAACTATATCAATCGATTTGATTTATAGAAATTAAAGTAATATATGCATTTGTAGATGATGTACAAATTTGTGAATTTTTTTTAATAATTACGAAAAAAGTGAAATAATTGAAGTTATTCTTGACAGACTCTTCACATGCCCTACGCGTTTCTCTCATGCTCGCCGGCGCTCGTTGAGTCCTTGTAGTGCGGTGTAGGACGACGTTAAATTTACCCAGAAGATTACCATTCCTTTCTTACAATATATACAATCTAGCAACGCGAAACCACAATAAGATTCACACGATATCGTTGTCTTTCTCAAACGCGGCATATTTTTTCCTTCACAGCGGCTGACTTCTTCTATTTCAAATTCCAATCGCATTTTATTTTTTATTTTTTTACGTTGGCTACTCTAACACGTTAGTGCACGTATTTTGAGATAGGGCTAGGGCAGTCAATTTTATTTCAAATTCGTGATACCGAGCACGGTTAAAGGACGTGATCTGTTTGCTCAGAGAATCGTTTCAGCCAAGAGAGTTGGCTGGTTTAGTTCACCTTCCTCATCCATTAATTCTCATAATTTCCTCCAAATTCCGATAATCTATTTTGTGTCATACTTATAATTCTATTCATCAGTTTTTTAAAATAATCTTAAGATGTATTTTAGAATTTTGGGTGGTTTTCTAGGATTTTGGATGGTTTTCAATTTAATTTACTACGAGTACAAACTTGCTGGTACTCTTTTTCCTCCCAATATGCTTTCTTTGCCCCGTAAGATATCTTTATTACTGGGGAGGCTCAGGTATTATGACTGCTCTTTATTCTCTCAGTAATTTGTAAGAGGATTGGCCAAAGTGAAGGGCGCTGACAAGTGTTGTGCGGACATTTCCATGCGCGAAAGCCTTCTCTTATCAAGCCTTTGTACAACTCCCCAGCGCACGGGTCACTCAGGAACCGTGCGTTCCTCCGATCTGCGTTAGTTAATAAACATTTACAAATAATTTGTATCAGTTCACAAATACCATCGACACAGGAAAGCTAGATATTTTGTGTTTTCCTAAATAACTTTGTTTATATTCGTTTAAAGGAGTTTCATATAAAGAAGTTTAGTCAGTTGCTGAAGCGTTTACGGAATCTGAGAAATGCACAGCCGTTGGTCCATATTTCTTTTAATTTGACATGTTCTAATTCAATTTTTTTCTGTATATATTTCCGTATGTATGGTTTTCATCGTGTATATCTTCTCCCACCAATGCATTCTGAAAAAATTGAATTTAATATTTTTTAGTAATGAAAAAAGTATAATGTAATTTTCTTTTCGTTTACTTCAAATTAAGGAATGTGGACACAGTGCTCTTTCTCTTTGGATACAGAATTATGAATGTGTTATAGATATGATGCTCGATATTTCCTTATATTTTTTGAGAAATTTATTATATGTATGCATTTGCAAAACCTAATTTTCGGATTTTGTTCCAGGTATGTACTGTGCCAAATCGTTGACCACCTGCGTCCTGCTTGTGAGTACACACATGTTAAAACCTTACAGGAGATTAACATATAGATGTAATGAAATTCGTATGTGTAAAATTCAGTTTTCAAGATGACTGTAATGAAAATGACTGTGCAAATTATTATCCAATCTTGAGTAGGATTCAAAAGATTTTTTAAATTTCATGTTCACGGTTTTCTGATGTTTAGGATCATACATACCTATCTTGATTGGAGAGTCTTTGATCGCATGATGACAGTCAAATGTTAATTAAACTTATCCAAACATAATAATTTTGACCCAGCGTTTAAGTCTTTATTTCAGAAAACACAAATTTCAAAATATCTTCTTACCAACGAAATTAATGCTTACGAATTCTTGGCTTTGGTTTATATTCTTTGAGTACTAATACTCAACCAAATGTTCAATTTCTTCAATAATGACAAGTGCGGCATGTTTTCTCTCTCCTGAACATTGGAAAACATGCTCAGTAGAGTTCGTACTTTGAAACAAATCTCAACAAATAATGTGCTTTAAACCAGGTGAAGTCGTTCAAGATAACTGCATAGAATTAATACCGGAAATAAAATAAGACACGAAACTGTCTGGTGTTCCTATTAGACGCGCATGTCTTGTGCGTATCTGAACGCCTGTCGTCCCGTAACGCAGCTGTGTAGGAGGGGTTGCCTACGCGGCAGGGGCCCCGGTGGCCACTAGCGCGGCAGACTCCGCGTCGCGCTGCGAATGCGTGCGAGGTGCCCTCAGCCGGGACTCTTTCGCTTTCCTGCATTGAATCTGCAAACGCCGAATGTTGTAACCAAATGTTCTCGAGTATTTGGGGTAACTTCTATTAGAATTAGTCAGTGAATTAACCAAAGTTTGTGTAAATGTATGTGCGTCTAATAGTACCACGATAATTATTCCAAAAATTTAAACTCCCCTCCGAAATAGTATAAACATTTTAAAAGATAACCGCTTCGATACAATGATATTATATCGATTAAGTCAATAGTTTTCACATAATATACTAGTTACGACAATAATATAATTCTACTAGTAACCAGTTTGAATGAACCATTTTGTCTCGATATTCCCGAATTTCTGATTCTCGTGGTTGTAGTTGCATCGAGTATGCAGCTTCCGTCGAGTTTATTCTGATGGATTTTTGTGCGATAATCTTATTCAGCAGATCATCTCGTGTATTTAAATGATATGTTATGCCAATGATTCTGTTTGTAACGTCTAGATTTAAATTATGATACTCCAGAAGAGAATTCGGGAAGGCCTACAATCCCCTAACATTTATTCAAGCTTACATTATCTGGGATATAAGAGGTATCAATCACAATACTAGCCTACTATTGCACTCTACTATTGTGGTTGATAGCTCTTGTATCGCGGATAATTTAATCTTTACCACAAGATATCCGCTGCCACAAAGAAATTTTTATTCAAGCGCTTTCTTGCATGTTAGATAAAACAGTCATGAAAATAAAATAAGTCAACTGAGAGGACTGCCAAACAGTTTTCAATCTTTCGTTTTAGATAACTTCATGTTTTTCAATTCATACAAAGTTTTTGGCCTGAAATCAATTTGCATTGTCGTTCGTTACGTCATATGTGTGGTAACTTCAATCAGATGTATTAAATTGCAAATTCCACTTTCCGATTCCTACTTTGGAAATTAATAAGCATGCCTTGGGAGGCATTTCTTGGCTGTATAATGTCTCTGACGAGTTGGAGATAAAGTTGTTGGGTTGGATTTCTTTGCGAGTATAGAGTGAGGAGTACATTACGATTTGCCTCTCATTTGATTCTGCCGCTGTGTAAGCATCTCCTAACGACTTGGTCACCGTCCCGATCACTGCAATTGAGCTTGATCACTTACGTGCAAGGAAGGCATTATCGCTTAATTCGCTGAATGGCTGATAAGGCTGCCTGTCGTTTATGTGAATGCGGAGGTCGGAGGCCACGCAATTTTTCCTGGAAAGTTCGTTGCCCCGCGGGCGGAATCGGGCGCCGCCCATGGACCGGCCGCCGGCACAGCGGACCGGCCGCGCGATCTCTGCTTGTCCAATCGCTCAGCTGTCCAAAGGATTTATCTTCGCCCGCTCAATTGGCCGTTAAGAGGAATTGCCAGGATACATTTGTGGCATGAGACGGACAAGGAAACGGCCGTGCTGAGTACACGAAGGAGGGAAACAAGCCCCTTTCCGGAGGACTGTTCTCCAGGATGTGTTTTTTACGTGTTCGAAAACGCGCCCTGATTAAATCCTGTAAGTTCGCTACGTCCTAATGAATGATTCGGAGGAAATGTGAGGGCGATCGTTTCTGGAAACGTGTGATGTGAGCTCAACCGCAAGTGAAGGGTCACATACGATGATAAGGCGCTTGTCTGACAAGTACGCAACTGCAAGTGCTGCAAATGTTCTAAGAGAAATGGCAAAGTGGAGAAGGTGATGAAGTATTACTCATGCAAAAACCCGTGCCGTCAACCAGCAGGATTTTTAATGGCTATATTTATCAAACTTTTCCATCTGTTCATCCATTTCCCCGATTCCATCTCGCACTACACATCAGTTCCTGCTACAGTAATCTGGACTGTTCTCCGGGCTGCTCCTGTGCCCTCCTGAACGTGTATCACCGTCTCCGCCACTGTCGCCAAACGAACCGCCCGCCGCCCACCGCCCGCCGCCCGCCGCCCGCCGCCCGCCGCCCGCCGCCCGCCGCCCGCCGCCCGCCGCCCGCCGCCCGCCGCCCGCCGCCCGCCGCCCGCCGCCCGCCGCCCGCCGCCCGCCGCCCGCCGCCCGCCGCCCGCCGCCCGCCGCCCGCCGCCCGCCGCCCGCCGCCCGCCGCCCGCCGCCCGCCGCCCGCCGCCCACCGCCCGCTACCCGCTACCCGCCGCCCGCCGCTCGCACGCCGGGCCCTGACCCCTGGGCTGCGCTCTGGGCGCCTAACGAGTAGCAGGTGGGCACCACACCTGCGACCAGGGGCCGCGTGGGGGCGACGGTGGCGCGGCGGAGGCGGGTGGCGAGGTGAAGGGCCCGCAAGGGTGCGTGGGGCACGCGCTGCCTCCGCTACCATCACCACGCGGTCGCCGCCGCCGCCGCCCCCGCCGGCTCAAACGGGTCGGCGCCGCCGCCCCCCTCTACCGGACCTCGTGCTCGCGCACGCGCACGCGCTGTGTGGCATGTCCCCCTGGAACTCGTACCGCCGCCTCCGCCGCGACAGGTTTTATCTCGCCAACCGCTCGGGTCGTTTGGCGGCGGAGCCCACCCGCCCGACGTCACCACGGCCGGGGCCACTATGTGCCGCGGCGCCGCGTTTCCTGGTGCCCGTTTGCGAGGGGTACACACCTGCGAAAGTACCTAACGTACTGGTATGCTCAAAGCACTACTTGCGTTGTTGCTTGCGTTGTCTTTACCAAGCTGGTTTATGTTGTTCATGATGCAAGGATAATTCCCCCAGTTCATACTCACTGACTTGCATTATACATTCTGATTTCTACATCCTTACAATTCTGTGCTTTATTTCCGTTTGTCACCTAGCCGTAGTTTTGTGTAGAGGCAGCATGTCAAACCGCGCCCGCACCACAAGCAACTTGCCCGCCTGGGAAGCCCAGCGCTCCCGCCTGCACGAGCCACTTCCCCTGACTCCGCTCTCGTTTCCCCTCCAGATTCAGAAAAGACTGGACATGCCCAAGCTAAATCGGCGAGAGGCGGAGAATAGTGGCTTCGTACGAAAATTTATATGTCACATTTGTTCTATGAAATAACCGCATTTGAATTATTTTATATTTCTTACTACTTATTACTACTTCATGTTTATTTTCGTTTTTAATTCTGCTTTACGTAAACTTTTTTGCCAATGCCCAACAGTCCGTTTGGATTGCAAATTCATTCCTTGTTTTTGTTTTGTTTTATGGTTCATTAAATCATTCACTTATTTTTGTACTTAACAATAATGTGAAGTAAATTAAGAAGTATCTATAATTTAACAATACTCGCTCACGGGATAAACCTAACAAGAATGCAGGAAATTAATGCAATTTTTGCACTGTTAAGCAAACCCAATTACAGAAGCAAAATATTTCGATACAAAATTTTTAATTTTTCTCTCAGTTGACAATTTTTAAACTTGATTGTAATATTTCATTGAAAAGGATCATTTATTTGTTTTAGTAGAGGAAATCGATATTAATATAGCTTTTGGGCAATAACTGTCAACTGACATCTCGAAAAGATCGAAATAGGCCCGGTGTACAGAGACAGACCGATCCCCTGGAGCAATTTGTACAACCCTTGCGTTTAATCTCGGACTAGTTGTTCTGGAGTGTGTGCTCGCGAACTCGAGTGAGCCAGTTATCTTGCTCACAACCATGACATGCCTGCTTTGAAGTATCTGGTATTTCGAACTTTTCTTGGCCTCGTGGGCGTGGATTTATCTTGGCTGCTTCATCTGGATGATGACGATAATGATGATGATGATTTGCTGAAGGCACTTCTGCATCGTGCGATGGGCTAGACCATGTTGTATTTGTAACATTTAGCTTGTTAGTGCTACTACGTCTGTTGATTCATTCCGAATGTGACTAATGATTTGTTGTCAGAAGTGAAAGTTAACAAATATGAGAATATACAACAAAAATATTGAAGATAGGGATTTTTTCCTGAACGAAATATATTGGTCAATGATAGGTCTTGCAATAAGGTCAACCGTAATTTTTTGAGAATATGAGTAATTTTCCTGTAATTTTGCGTGAAATAAATTTTTAAACCATTATTTTCTCAAGAACAACAAATTTTCAGTATTTTTTTCTCACGGTAGAAAATTGGTGCTGGTTTCATTTTCGGCGAACTCTCCGAATCTTCGAAGTTTGCGAAAAATTAACATTGCAAAAATAAATATTAATCAGAGAGATTCTTAAATAAAATATGTTCTAAAGAGTTTGGGCTTTAAAACTTAGATGTAAAATGTTTTGAAAAAAAATAACTAGTAGTTTTCACGTAATTTTTGCTTGAAGTCACTGCATTTTATAAAAACAATATTCGAAAACGGCGTCAAGTTTTCCTCCACATTTTTCTATTGATAGACGAGAGGAAGTTTAGAAAAATGGCAAAGTCTCATTTTCGTTGAAACCTATGAACTTTTGAAAATTTTGCAAAAGTAGCTGTAGTACCATTAAATCAGATAAAATAAAAATTGTTTACATGTATGAATGTACTACTTAAGAGTACATTCATATTCACTTCATTGGAGTTTCCTTCATGCATACCACTTCCGGGTTAATCTTTTTATTTAATTTTGAGTTTATAGTTGTTTTTTTCTTCGCATTTAAAATGTTCCTCACGAACTGGCCGACGAGGTCCGCAGCGGAGAGGTAGCGGCCTCACACGGAAGCCTCACCTCGCAAGACCCTAATTAGCTGGCGGCGATTTCCAAAAACGCTCTTGCGGAGGCGCTCCTCGTCGCGGCGGCTGAGGCGCAACGCGCGGCGCGTACACATCCCCGCCACGCCCCGCCTCACCACGCCCCCCACCACCCACGCCCACCCAGTTCAGGCCTCGCTTCACCCACCCCCCCCGACACACCCACCCACCGCCACCCCCCTACCTACTCCCTGCCATGCCACGCCCCTCCACACAACGACCCCTCTCTCTCCACACTACACCGTATCACGCCCCGCCCCGCCCCACGAAACCAAGTTCCACCAGGCGCCACGCCACGCCACGCCACACTGTACTACGCCACACCACACCCCTACCTCGCCATGCCACGCAACGCCACGCCGTGTCACCCCCCCCCCGCCCCCCCCCCCCCGCCGCCCCCGCCCCCCCCCGTGCTGCCGCGTGTGTTCCCCCGCCCACCGCCGCCGCCTCGGGCTAATTGGCCGGGGGCGGGGGTGGGGCGAGCGCGCTCTCGCCGGGCGGGCGCCGGCCGCGCGCGGGAATCAATTAAGGCGCCGAACTGCGGGGGCGGCGGTGGGAGCCGGGAGGGGCGGGGCGGGGCGGGGGAGGCCGCCGCCGAGCCGACTCTCCGGGCTCGCTCATCAGTATGCCGGTGCATCTTCCTCGCGCAAACGTGACACTGGATGCTACAAAAGAAAATTAATCGAGCACGATTTTGTCTGATAATTACGTCACGACCGGGGCAAGGGCAGCGGTTTCCCACGCCTGCAGCGCCGTCGACACCCACCGCGCGCCCCCGCCCACGCCTCGCCTACGTCCCGCCCCGCCCCGCCCTGCCCACGCCCCGCCCCTCTCTCGCCCCCTCTCGGCCGCCTGCACCTTTTAGCGCCCTGCGCCTGCAGGTCCAAAGAACGTCGCAACAACTTCCTAGAGTTTAGGAGTTCGCAATCCAATCACTGGTTAATTCTCGAACTTAACTTTATTCTCGAAAGCCGCGTGCGCGTTAGCATGAAGCCCAAGAGGTGGCGGTGTTCCGCCTCACACGGGTGGTGACATACAGAGGTGCAATCCCCTGCTGACACAAGCTGTAAACTCCCGACTGGTCTCCCATCAGGTTTCATATATAGCTACAGTAGTACATGTAAGAATGTGTAAAGAGGCAAGGATGGGTGAGGAAAAATAGCTGGCAGACCTGACCCGTTTTTTAAGGTGTTGCTCTGGCATTAGTTTGATAATGATCGGAGAAACCACAGATAACTACCGATCAGAGCAGCCCGTCGCTATAATTCTCGTTCTGGCAGTGTTTCAAACTCGGGGCGCTAAGTAGCTAGTGTGGAAAACGCGTCAACGTTGGGCCTCGGACCCTAAGACCGGTAGGTCAAACCGGCCTAGGTAGCTCAGGGCATCATTGATGACCCTACACTGCTTCGCCCTGATATTTCTTTATCATATTCACTTTCTCAAGTCCAACTATTTAATTGTGTTCAAATCTGAAAAAAATCCTTAAGTCACTACCTATATAGGTAGGACGAGTTCAGTTCGAGGGGAATTTTAACGGCCGATTGCTTTGATCGATAGTTTTCCGTAGTTTTTCCAATCAACGTGAGGCGAATGCCGGAGCAGTACCCTGACAAACGGACCAGGGGCCCCACGCTATCTTTCCTTCCTTTTCATTGTCCTATGATTACCCATACTTAAGCACACTAACACACTTGCAAGCACTGCTCTACCACACATACCGCGAGTACAGTTGGGAGCTTAGAGCTTGTCCCGCAGGTGTGAGATACCTGGTTGAGGAAAAACCCGTAAGCCCGCGCGTAGGTCGGAACCGGATCCCACAATCCAGCGGAGGAAGAACACCGCCACCTACCGCGATAAGAGCATGCACTAGAGTAGCGGACCTTAACATTTTATTGATTGATTTTTTCGTGTTTCCGGGCGCGTCAACTGCTCTGGTCATTAGTCCCGTTAGTGTAGTGCATGTTGTTTTTTCTCGGGAAATAGTTGTGATCTTCCCCCGCTAGATGGCGAGATCCGGCGCCGACCTACTGTCGGTTAGTGGGGTTTCCCCCTAACCAGGACTCTCCCATCAGCGAGGCACCGCCCCAGTCGGGACAAGCTCTAAGCTCCCGACCGGTCTCCCGGGATGTGTGCTAGTGTAATGCATGTTAGTGTAAGTGTGTGTGTGTAATAGGAGAGGATAGGACAAGGACAGATCGCGCGCGGCCCGTGGCCCGTTTTATAGGGTCCTGCTCCGGCATTCGCCTGGTGTTTTCCGGAGAAACCACGGAAAACTACCGATCAGAGCAGCCGGCCGCTAGAATTCTCCTCTAGATAGCGACTGAATTCGACCTAGCTCAAAAGCTAGTGTCGAAAATCCTGCCGCCGTCAGGACTCGAACCTAGGACCCCCCGGTGAGAGGCGCTGCAGTGACATCAGTTGATGCACTGAGCTACCGCTCCCGGTTTAACAGTTGACATGACCGTAATCGCTAATCAGTGAATCAGTATTTGGGTCAACGCTGCTGCGGCAGAGGTGTTGCCGCTGAGCCAACGGTCGTGTGCGGCAAGCGCAGTAATCGGAGTGCGGGGGTGGGCGGTGGCACTGCACGCCGCGCGTAGGCGGCGCGGAATTGGAACGGAGGTCCACATCGGCCCCTGCCAAGCGGCCGCGCCTCGGCCAGCGCGACAGCCACACAGCCGGCACTGTTCACTGCACTCGGCCACAAGGGCCCACAGAAATTGGAAGGGAAATACGCGGCCTCCGACCTTGTGTGGTAAATCCAAGATACGATATCGAGAACACAACATTATGATACATCTGTCCTCACGATTTTTCACGACGAAAAATGCCGAATTAACAAAGAAAGATTGAAACAACTGATCGTGTTTCAAGTTCATCTAATGCACCACACAAATAGGAAAAGCATGACGGCGTTTAGTTGTCCGTGTTGATAGATGTGCTACACCCTCCAAGTCCCCAACTCGGCTCCAAGAGACACCAACAGTCACAGAAATAGTGAAAACACAACGTATATTCTTTCGTAGAAAAATTGCTTCTCTGAATGAAAATACTTGAAAGATAATGTGCCAAGTTGTACGAAACCGTCCGAAAGCGTTACTTGTGTTCAAAGCTTATCATTACTGAATTTACTTTCGACATCGACAGAAAAATAATGAATGAGAATTTTTGGGGATTGTGTCGCGTACACGTTGCAGTGTAATGGCATGTCGTCAACGGATGATTGATGGAAGAGAAAAAACAATTATATTGGGTTGAGTCATTCTTCTGCAGAGGCCAATGGCTTCCTATTCATTTATAAAGTTGAATGTCTCCTCTGAAGATACCAAATGACAGCTGTTTTTGAATTTCGCTCCTTCTGATAAGTAAACTATACGCTGAAGCGTCCTTCATTCCACGTCGTCTTTACACACTTCGTCTTTACACACTTCGTCTTTACACACTTCGTCTTCACACACTTCGTCTTTACACACTTCGTCTTCACACACTTCGTCTTCACACACTTCGTCTTCACACACTTCGTCTTCACACATTTCGTCTTCGCACACTTCGTCTTCACATACTTCGTCTTCACACACTTCGTCTTCACACACTCCGTCTTTACACACTTCGTCTTCACACTACTTCGTCTTCACACTCTTCGTCTTCACACTCTTCGTCTTCACACTCTTCGTCTTCACACTCTTCGTCTTCACACTCTTCGTCTTCACACTCTTCGTCTTCACACTCTTCGTCTTCACACTCTTCGTCTTCACACTCTTCGTCTTCACACTCTTCGTCTTCACACTCTTCGTCTTCACACTCTTCGTCTTCACACTCTTCGTCTTCACACACTTCGTCTTCACACACTTCGTCTTCACACACTTCGTCTTCACACACTTCGTCTTCACACACTTCGTCAAACGTCCATTGAATGGCGATGCACCGAGCTACCGCTCCCTTTGACATTTTCCCATGATCTCCTCGCGGTCGGTGTGGGTGGCTCAGGGCTGCTAACAAGGAACGAGGTGCCAGCCAAGACCAGTGAGTGGTCACTGTCACGCCTTGCCTTTTTCTATGCCACAATAAAGATAACTAATGTTTTCACATGTTGAAAATTAACATACATTTTGCAACAGATATACTCGTGTGTGTATTTCATCACGCTTTTGCTTTGATTTAGTGAACCAGTTTACCAGTTTATGGTAGCTGCGCGTTGCCGAGGCGCGGCTGAGAGACGTGTACTGAACAGCATCACGCGCAGCACTAATAATCCAGGCGCCAAAAGATATTGTCTGTCACTTCTAGAGTAGTTGCGAGTAGTTTTCGCGTTGAGCCACCTCCCGAATTACATGGCTTTGGAAACACACAGGCTCCTTGGTATTTGAGAGTCTCGTCCTCCCCTTTGCGCTTTCACGCGTCAAAGAGCTTTTGGCCTGGGTTTGTATCCCGCACGGAACACGGCCTCCCTTCTCGTTTGGGCGCGATCAACCCTTCTCACCGGGAGAGTGGCTCAGGATGTCAACTGATGTCACTGCAGTGCCTTTGACCGGGAGGTGCTGAGGTCAGAGTCCCAATGGTGGCAGGATTTTCGACTCTAGCGAGATAGCTGGGTCGAGTTCTGTAACTGTCTGAAGGAGAATTATAGCGGCCGGCTTCTATGATCGGTAGTTTTCCGTGTTTCTTTATCAATACCAGACGAATGCCGGAGCAGTACCCGAACAAACAGGCCACGGATCGCGCGCGACCTTTCCTTCCCATTCCTTGTTCTATCCTACCCCTTACTTTCACGTAAACATATATTCGCCACACTATTACAAATGTCAGGAGACCGGTTGGCAGATTAGAGCTTGTACCGGTAGGGGCGGATCCCCGCTGGTGGGAGATACCTAGTTGACGGAAACCCCGTTAGCCGACGATAGGTCAGCACTGGATCTCATCATCCAGAGGAGATGATCACGGCCACCTTCCGCGATAAAACGTGCACTACACGTACGAGACTAAAGACCTTAACAGTTGACTCACTTAGAATCATTAATTAACCCACCAAAATCAACCTTTCTTACCTCTCATGAAATCTTCTCTCTCTGCCTTGCACCACTCATTCTCACTTCACCCATTATTCTGCCCTACACCACCGCCCCTCTCCATCTCCTTCATCACGCGTAACCTCACATTTTTCGTATTCCCCCTTTCCTACCTCCTTCTCCACTCTGCATCATTCTCCCATACTTTCTTCGACACGATCGTCGCACGCGGACACAACGGAGCGATTTCCCCCCGCTTTTTTTTTGTTTTCTTTTGCTTTGCTTTGCTTTGCTTTGCTTTGCTTTGCTTTGCGTTACGTTGCGTTGCGTGGACCGGCTCCTGCGCAGTGTTCTCCTCTCTGCGTTTGCATGTGCCCCTCCCCCAATCGCTTGCACGCCCACGCGCCACTGTGACCGGCCTGCCCTTTCCTCGAACGTTTATTCCACTTGGCCAGCGTACCCTCAGCTGCCGGGGACGATTGTCGGTTGAAGATGTACAGTATTTATGATTCTTGATTTTGTATATGAACGTACGAGTTATTTAATGTGGAAAGACTCTTGGAATAAATGCTAATTATAACTGGCTTGCGCATTGTTATGAACGTATATTGTTATGAATTGTTATGAACGTTACACCTACTAAGTTATACTGCTATGCCAATGTCAATTTACAAATATTACTCCCATTAAAAAACAATCGCTTAAGGAATATGTTAACGTATGTTATCTCGTTTAATTGTAATAGTATTTAGACCTTTTATTCAAAATAGACACTGCAATATTATATTTTTAATAATTAATTTGACGTTAATAATAAATAATTAATAAAAAATAATTAATAAAAAATACTGTACAGAATATTAATTCTTGAAGATTTCTGTTTACTGTAAAAAAATCTGTAGTTTGTTCTTTCTCAAATATATTTCTGTTCAGTTATGACGTGTGAAGTAAAATTCCCAAGTAGTATTTTCCAATGGAATTGATTTCGTGGAAGAGCTACATTTCCCATGTAACCAAGATATTATTATTATTATTATTATTATTATTATTATTATTATTATTATTATTATTATTATTATTATTATTATTAGAGCAATAACTCGTTCTTTTTCCGCTGTCGTAGATCTATTTGTGCGACTGAGCATTTCGTGTTTCCGGACATGTCAACTACTTCAGGCCGTTAGCCCCGTAAATGTAGTGCATTGATAGTATACCGTGCCTGCCGACGTTGCACTATGCGCCGTCTGGCAGTCTTTCCCGTTCAGGTATCTCCCCCAGCGGGACAACTCTCCAGCCGAGAAATACTCTAAGCTACCGAGTTGTCTCCCGTCTTGAGTTGTAGCGTAGCACAAGTAAGAGTGGGTGCGTAAGTGAAGGAGTGTGTACGTAAGGATAAACGTGATAATAAATTCAGGAAGAGGTAAGAAAGTTTGCGCGCGGTCCGGGGCTCGTTTGTTAAGGTTCAGCTCCGTCGGCATTCACCTTGTATTGAACGGAGGAAGAATGGAAAACTACGGTCAGCGCAGCCGGCCGCTAGAATTCTCCTCCAGTCAGCGTCTGCGTTGAACAGCTGCGTCGTGTACAGCGAGTGCGTGGATCTATTCGTTAGCTGCGGCACCAGGCCTCTTACTACGGCTTCGCTCCGCTGTGGGCCCCCATCGCAGCGCCCGGCAGAGGGGGCGGGGATGGGCGGGGCGGGGCGGGGCATGGCGGGCAGGGTGAGCAGAGGGAGCGAGTGGGGTGGGGCGGGACGGAGCGGGGAAGGGCGTGCGAAGGGGACGGGGCGGAGCGGGGCAGGGCGGGCAGAGGGGGTGGGACGGAGTGGGAAAGGGGGGCGGAAGGGGCAGGGCGGGGCGGAGCGGAGTGGAGCGGAGCAGGGGGGCGAAGGGGGCTGGGCGGGCGGGGGGCAGCGGGCAGGGGGGCAGAGGGGGCGAGGGGGGCGGACGGAGGGGGAGGGCGGCAAGGGACGGGGGGCGGGGGGGCGGGGGGGGGGGGAGGGGGCGGGGCGGGGCAGAGCGGCCGATCGCAGAGTCGTGAGTCCGAATCCGAAGGCGTGGCAGCTTCCCACGTTTGAGTAATGGCTCCGACCGCTTCGTGCGTCTCCCGCGCCCTCCCGCGCCCTCCCGCCCCGCCCTCCGCCCTCCCACCCGCCCTGCCTCGTCCTGCGCCGTCGACGGGACACGGGTCGCCACGTCGGGTGAAACGTGTAAATTATGGATTAACCGTCATTTTTACTCCCTTGGCGTAATGAAACACCCAGTACTAAATAAACGGTGGCATGTTCTACTTTTCGAACAGCACACTAGACATTTCATTAGCCACAGACAAAAAAATATCTAAACTGTTTATTGACACACCTTTCAGGCTTTTAATGTCCACGTGTTTTACTTTAGTACTATTCGGTATGAATGTTTTATGTAGTTTAAGGAAATGATTGCCTACATTTTGCTTACTGTGTTCTTTTGGAGTTTTTCCATAAAATCAGTTCATTTGTAGCTTTTTTTCAAAAATTCTACAATGTGCTCGCAAAAGTGCTCGAATGTTCTCGCAGTAATACACGAATGTGAATGCTCGAATGCACATAAATTAAAAAAAGCATCCTCTTCACTGACAGTACTTAAGTGTTAACTATTGAAATCGGTACATTAGGAGGATGTATATTGCAGAAACTGGGAATTCGGGAGAGTATTAGTTTTTCAGAAATGAAGTGGCGTCCTGGGAATTGCCGTATTACAAAGCTGAATGAAAGCCCTATTGTTCCATTCGGTGAGACGATTATTCGTTAAAAAAAAAAAGGCAAAGAAAAATAGCCAGGAGCGCTGCCGCCTGGCGAGTCCCACGTCGAATGTCAAACATCTCGCGGAGGCAGCAGCGGAGCGGCGGGCGCTCGCAGACGATTTGCGTACAGGACTCCGTTGGCTCGGCGGTGCTTCGCTGCTGGCGCTGCCTGGTCACGTCTTGACCCTCCCCTCCCTCCCCTCTTCCCGCCCCTCCCCGCCCCACCCCCGCGCCGTGGAATTCGCCCCACCCCCCGCCACCGCCGCGGTCCGCGCAACGCGAGGCGCCGCCGCCGCCGCTCACTCGTAAATTTGGGCAGCTGGTACTTTGCGGGCTGACATAGCGCACGCTGCCTCGTATTTCAGGGCAGACGCCTCGCCCTGCGGAGGCGGTGCCCGGGTGCGAGCCGGACGCGGACGGAGCGCGCTTGCCAGTCGCCGGCTTCCATCGCCGCTCATTTGCGGATCCAAGCAGCTTGTGTTGTCGCAATGGGTGGAGTGTAACCCGTAAAAGTGAAAAACCAAAGCTTACGTTGTGGTTAACGTTGTATTCTGTCGGTCAAAATTGTTGACAAGAGTAACCAACTTTTTCCATGTGGTTTAAAAGTCTATTTAGTGTATAAAAATAACGAGTTTCTCTTGTGTTGGCGATATTGATTTTCGTTATATAAAAGGTAGTTTTCAATCAGTAACAATCCCGGAGGTCTTTAAAATACAATCTTATAGTTCACATTTTTTCTCAAAACATTGTAAAAAAAAGTTTACGGCTGAATGGGAGGAGATTCGGAATGGTCTTAATCGTTCAGTGTGTAAATCCGGAATCGTTGGAGCATTACAACGTGTAGTTTTACCTCGCGCGTAGATGAATATTGTTTTTTCTTACAACTCGTTTTATTCTAATAAAAACGCGATATGTAAATTCAACAATAAGTTTGCATGATTTTAGACACAAAGCATTGGCCAAATACAATCGCAAAAGGCAAACATTCCGTTATCACTCAAAGAGAAGAGCAAAACTACTTGAAAAGTATAATGTGTTTCGGCAAAGGAAAATGATCCTTGAGATTGCAGAGGCATTCGTCAACTTTGAGAGTGTAGTATTTCATGGGGAATTCCTTTGAAGAAGCAACCCACCTATCGATCACTTTATTAATGAAGAAATAAAATCGTTCTTTGAAGCTTGTAATTGTAACTTGTGTCTGGAACTAATGTCCGTGTAATTGCGTGTTTGGATCGGTGAACTCAATGCCCGGCGGGCCTCACAAACTCTTTTCGCGGAGAGAACCACGTCCTTAGTTCCGATAGATGCATGTACTTGACGACTTAAGTACGGTAGACGGTAACTGGAAATATAACGGTACAGGGTTTTTATGCCATAGGCGCACCCACGCCTCGTATCAATTTGCGTATGCTGAAGGCTATGCGCATGTAGCTGGCGTCGTGTTTCGTTAAGTTTAATTAAGCTTAGCTCCTTACATCGAAAGCTCTCGTTTAGATAAAACAGAAGTTAATTCTATCGCTTTGAGATACCCAGTACATAAGGCTTCGGATAAATGAAAAACAGGATTTTGCTTTCCCTTCTTGTCTTGTATGTTTGGGGTTAAAATGTTTGGTTCCAGATAAGATTTGCATGTCGAATATTGCTATGAAAAACTGATCGTGTTGCAATAATTTTGCTTACTTATGTGTTGCACGTTTTTGATTGTGGCGCGAATATGTAAAGTGATTTTTAGTTGTATGATATTGAACAAGATAAGAGAACATGATAAAAACAAGAATAAACTGTAATTCAAGGATTCAAATATTCTGAGAGCAAATTCTTGCCAATGTTTTTACATTCAAAAAATATTCGTACTGTTGGATGTACTACTTAGCGTAAGGTGAGGTACAAACAATGGTTTTAAGAAACGTAACCAGTTGTTTGTTTCTCGATGATAAACAAAACACGTCGATGATAAACATTTGAACAGAAAGTGCTCTTCGCGAACGCTTTCTTCCGTGTGCCACAAGGAACCAACTCGCCTGAGCATCGTCGTCCTGCGATTTTACCCCCTCCCCTCCACACCTGGCACGGCGGACACTTGTCATTGGGCGGTCATTGTCCGGTGTATGTAACGTGTAATTGAAGGATTCAAATATTTTCATTCTTGCTAATATTTCCACCTACAAAAATTCATACTGTTGGATGTATTTCTTAGCGTATGGCGAGGTACAAACAATGGTTGTACATAGTTGTTTGTTCCTTCATGATAAACATTCGAAGAACGCATTCTTCGCGAACGCTTTCTTCCGTGTGCCGCAACGAACCCACTCGCCTGAGCATAGTCGTCCCGCGATTTTACTCCCCACCCCCAGGGGGGAGGTCGGCGGGCACTTGTCACAGCCGCACCGGGCGGTCATTCGCCGGTTTTTGCAGCCATTACGCGCGGGGGGATCCGGGCGCGAGGGCCCGGGGGGGGAAAAGGCGGGGGCGGGCGGCGGGGGCGGGGGACGGGTCGGGCTGGGCCGGGCGGCGGGCGGCGGCGCCTTCGGCAGAACCCTGGGCACGCGGTTGGAAATGTCATCGGTGGGCGCGGCGGCGGTGGGGGACGGCGGGGGGGGGCGGGGTCGGCAGGTGCGGCCGTCCTCGGTCACGCGGAGCTCCCACGCAGCCGCCGCCGCCGCCGCCGCCGGCCAAGGCCGCTGAAGAAGCTGCCCGGCCGCACTCATCCCGGATGCTGGGCGACCGGGGCCGCGCTGGATGCGCCGTGAAGGACAGCGCTGTTGCCACGCCCCGCCACTCCCTCCGCGCGGCGGCGGCGGCGGCGGCGGCGGCGGCGGCACGGGCACGCCCAGCCGGCAGGGGCGGAGCGCACGCGAAGCTCATGAAGCTCCGCTCCGCTCCACTCCGACACTCCCAGCACACCGCAATCATTTCCAACTGCTCAACAAAACCATAAGCAATGCTTTCCCCAAAACAGACACGCACGCTACTCGACAACATAGAAGAAAATACTGTCCTGTAATTTAAAACTTTAAGTTCTTTTATGTTGCAAGATATTGAAGAGGTTCACAGACACTCTGCCTTTGCGAGAATAACTTGGGAGGAGTAATGTGTGTCTATATTGGAGTACGCTCTCTCATTTATTTTGTGCAATCACAATCTATGAAAAAAAAAATAAATGACACTCCAAATTATTAATATTTTCACAAAAAATGCATCTGCACGAATACTGCATAAGCATAGTAGGGGATGTATAGAGAACGGCATTTCTGTACATCCCAAGAATATCAAAAAAGTTGTTGTATAACCCATCGCCTAAATAGCGAATATTTAATGGCAGGCGGCCTCTTCCGGGGGCACTACTGTCGCTTGAGCAGTTTGAATGTGCAGAATGGGAGGAACGCAATCTAATACTTGCATTTCTCAGTCAAAATGTAAACTCAATGTTTTTATATTTTTCGCGAGTTCCTGGGAATCTAACGAAACCATACATACCTCACATATGGCACAAAGCTACCTAGTTGTCTTTCAACTTCTACGCGCATTGGAAATTAGTAATATAGATGTAGCACAAGCTTTGAAATATCGTCTTCCAGAATCTTGCTTCTAAGATGTGAAGCAAGGTATCAGAACACATCAAAGGCTTCACTGCACTCCTACACTACACACTCCTGCGACACTTCAATTTCATTCTGAATTATAAGGAGATCGCTATTTCAATCCGACGTTCGTCGCCAAAGAGTAAAATAACAATGTTTTCATACTAGATTTATTACACCAGTTACACAATACTGGCACAATGTGTCAGTATTGTATGTCAGTATGATGTGATATGAAACGAATACATCATTTTTTGGAGGTCCTTTACGAGGCGCCTCAGAAACAATTTCTAATTTATCTCCAAAATGGCTCCAAAAATCTGGATTATATTTTTTTTATCCGTTAGAGCAAAGTACGCATATAAAAATAATGCAGGTCCAATTATGGTTGACTTCTCTAAATTTTCGAAAGTTGCAAAAGTTTTAAGAACTTCCTTTAGTGTTTCTTCTGAATGAAATTTGTTATTGAAAATTAAATCTTAAAATGAATGTCTCACGGCATTGATGTTTTCATTAGACACTTTTTATACATGTTCGGATTTTGGAGCACAGCTACTTCAAATTATTTTGAATTATAGTGAATTATTTGCATTGATATAAATTAATTTTATCAAATCAAAACTTTTCTATGAAAATCAGCTCAAAATTGTGCATTTTCAGAAACGCTCGAATGACATTTTCACAAGAACAGATCCTAATTTTTCAATGAAAATGTGCATATAGATCCAGCTTTAACTCTTTTGTAATATTCTTAAAGTAATATTTCAAATCTCTTATTAGATGGCCGAAAAATTGAAAAAAAATGTGAAAAAGTAACTTTTAGGCGCAGTTTGGAGGAAGGTGGGTCAGTCCCGAAAAGCTACCCTACAATAAAGGGATTAGAAAACTAACTAGAGCGAGAAAAACTGTGCCACTCAGTAGCACCATTAGTTTTAATTTTCCCCATCAGCATTTCTTTTTAAAATAGGGGTGCATTAGAGACAATCCTTGGAGAATCTTCTTGAGGTGCGCCGGAGTCCTTTGTTCTAAGGAGGAGGGCAAATCTTAAAATTTACGTTCAACGAACTTTCCATAAAGTAATTACGTGTGAAATGTCGCGGTGGCTACTTTTATCTCCGTTTGTTAATTTTTCACTCACCGTCTGAACTGTTTTGTCATTCGCTGAGGAACCTTTTGGAATTGGGGTTGGAGAACACTGAGGAAGGAATTGGCGTGCTAGGGAAGCGGAGCGATGGCAATGAAGGGCAGGGCAAGGGGGGGCGCGAAGGGCGACGGCTGCGGGAGCCCTGCACCTGGCGCACTTCCGCCCCCGACAGCTGCCGCCGCCCCGCCTCCCTCCCGCCCACGCCCCGCCCCGCCCTTTCCCACGCCGCGCCTTCCCAGCGCCCTCCGCTCGCAGCTTTCACAGCCCCCCCTCCCCCCCGGGGCGTGGGTATATGTACACGGTAGATGGATGGATATAATTGAACCACATTTGAAGATGGCAGTTAATTGCAACGATAAGAAATACGATACAGTTTTAAAATACAATAATACTAGAGCCCCTTGGACGGCTCATGGACTACCAGCTTTCTGTGAGGCGTCCTTGGATTCAATTCACGGATGGGAAAAATAAAAAGATGTAGTTTTCTAATACAATCATTTCAATTTCTGTAGCTATGTGACTAAAGAAAGGGCAGGCAGGCCAAAAAAGGTAGATTCGGTGATGGAAACGCGCCATGTTCACCACATGCCTCCCTGAGGCTTAGGCCTGGGAACACCGCTAGCTAGGCAACAGTCGGATGAACATGACCCTAAAATGCAAATACACACATACTACTAGAAATAAGAAACATAAAAATACCAATAATAAGAATAACAATAATGGATATTATTATTATTATTATTATTATTATTTCCTATAGACCTTTACTAACCACGCTACACGTTCTCTTCCGAGGCACAGTCATATTCTATCCCGGAGAGAGATTAACGGGGTAATTATGGGAATCAGGTATTCGGCTGCATCCCTTATTAAGACAAGGTTGTTAAGCGTTGAATTATAAATTATGAGGTGATAGGATAATGATGAGGGATAGAAGGGACAATCACAAATACATTCATGCAGCCTCCTGGCCATTTTCGATAAAATTCTTAAGAAATGATTTGAAGTAGTAGGTTTTCACTGTGCCTGAAAGCGAATGAAAAGGGCGCTGAATCAACCGATTTCTCGAAGCTGCTTTCCAAGTCTTTTGCTCCTCTGTTCGATCCCTCAGTACTTCGGAAACCCAACCGCGCTTTAAGTCCTAGGTTCAACACAATGAACGAGGGTTGGGTTGCGTGCAGACTTCTAATAAACATTCGATCTAGGTTTCAAATACTTCTGGCCTCACTAACTTGTTTTAGGTAAATAGAAAAAAATATAACTTTTCAACTCAATCATCCTTTTCGCCAACCCTCTTTTCACAACTGTATATTAACATCTCTAGGCTTTTGAAAAAATATTTCCTAAGTTTTGTTCGGAAAACGGTCAAAAAGTGTTTCTGTCACCCCACACTCATCTGGAAAGAGTCTTTCCCGAAGGTTTTTCTTCAGTTTTGATAAGAGGTAATTGTCGCTGGGTGTCTACTCTGAACTGTAGTGTGAATGGTCCAACTTCTTGAAGACAACTTTCTTTGCAATCTGAGCAGTAAGCACAGGTGTGTTGTCGTGAAGAAGCTAAACCCCAAGAAATTCAACGCACCGCTCCCAACTCAAGTACCTCCCTCCACAAAACTGAACTGAGATGTCAGATGCAAACGTATATCATTACAACAATTAAAGATAAGAGTATCTACTCTCGGAAGGATTTTCCATTCTTGAGTGTTCTCTAGGTCGGAAACTTATGGAACCTGTGTATAATTAACATATTGGTTTTCCCCTTTTTTAAGTGACCAAAATTGAACTCGCATTCCTGTACATTAGTTAACAGTATATTTGCATGTGCCGAATCTTCACCTTGAAAGGGATTGTATTGCGGATGTTATTAGAAACGATCTACTTCCTAATGCTTCTGTCGTGCTGCGCAAGGTTTGTTGTCTGTTTCGCGTCAATAGAACCTATGATACTATGCAAATGAGTGCGCACGTGGGGGGGGGGGAGGCCACAGCCTCCAATAATTTGGAAAAGAATCCCGTAGTCCTCTGTAATTAAGCATTTTATTTCCGTAAATATCGAATACTTATTTTCCCACATTTTAAGCCGACAATTTAGGGGATTGATATGCGACGGGGAAGACGCTCTCCAAGCCATCTGGCAACCCTCTAAATGGTTCAAAATAAAATCAACATTTTTTGTTAATTGTGTCATTAAAGTTATGATTTCAATCACTTTGTAATATTTTTTATTCATTTAACTTATGACTGTCTTATTATTTAAATTTAATTCTATAAATATGGTCCTATATATTTATAGACTGTCAAATTATTGTGGGTAAAAAAATAGGAAAATCAAGTAAAATTTTTATTTTTCCCACTATAATATGACTATCTGTAAATACACATTCGATAATATCTTTTTACAATTAAGTTTTATTAATTTACTAGAACATGGCATACTATGCAAATTAAAATGTTTAACGGCAAAAATATGTGCTTCGTCTCCTCTTGTTTTAGGCAGTGTACGCCTGTGGATATTTGCATTAAGCATCCATTTCACTTCTCTCATTTTCGAAGCTGTGAAACCTTTCAAATAAAATCATAAACGATTAATTTACGATGAATCATTTACAGACGGGATAAATTGAAGTGTTTATTTCTTATGCCGTTCTTTTATAATTTAGTGAACAGAGTAGATAAAATATTGGTACTTACGAATACCTGCAGTGAAGTGAAAATAAACAAATGGGTAACTTTATTGACACCTACCCATTACCCAGGTTGTCGTGCTGAAGTGTAACCGCCTATGTTTTTCTAAAGCGACATTAGATACAATCTTGATCAATTCATAAAATCAGAATAGTTGAAGTTTTATTTACCCCAGCATGTGAGTATCTCTAATGTCGAGGGCCCTTACGTGGCATATTCTGTTGAACGATACATATTTCGCATGCCATTTTTCATTCCGGGCGTTTGCACATCGTGAGTGTTTCCTTATTGAAGCCGCCTTGTCATCGCTTAACAGTGGGAGCGCGGCCGCGTGGATCGATGCCAGTTGGTGAAAGCACGAACACGGAGGCCGTTACTTCTGCAACAAGTGTGCTGCTTGTAAGTGGAGGTGAGAAATAGAATGTTGCTATCCGTTGATCATATCGGGGTGCATACATGAAAAATACAAGTCATTTTCTTTGATACTCATTGTTTTTAGACTCTCTACAAGAAATGTTTGCTTAGAATCTTCCTTCTGATCTTGTTGATGTATTTTAACATCTTGTAATTTATTGTACAATCAACATGATATTTAAGCTGAGGCGTCCTTGTCTGATCTTCTAGCGCAAAATCCTATGAATGCCGTAATCACTTTGAAAGGTCTCCTGTATTATCATATTCCAAGACCGATAGAAAGCCGAATATTAAAGTAAATAAGAGAAGTCCAAGGGTGACAGCTGTGAAGAAATGACCCTTGAGTGAAAAAATCTCTTTATTCCGTCGGCTGCAAAACGTATAATTCAGTAAAGACGTATGAAGGTATTCTTGTCAATTCAAAGACTTGCTGTAGTAAAAAGATAAAGTCCCAACACCCACTGCAAGTTTCCACTCTTCGTTAATGTTAATATCTCGATTTTGGTCAAAGTATGGCTTGTCTTCTTAGTGCCCCAATTCCTTCACAAATATGAAGAAGGCATCTCAATATAGTAACCTGTGACTGCCCTTCCTTCTGCACGCCACCCACGGTTACCACTTCCGGTTCCTCAAATGAGACTACATTCATCGCGTTTTGGTTTTCTTTGGCGGGAACTGATAATTTTGTACGAATTCATTCGAAAGATTCCAAGAAAGTTCTCTAGAAAATGTTGTTCTTTTTACCTATGGGACAATTTTGAGCCGGTTCCATGTACGATATTCTGGAGAAATTCTAGAAAAACAGTGTTTTAATAGTTTCAATCAAACAGTATCTACGAGTATGTTGGTGAATCACTAGGAATTTCTATACTCTGTGCGGTATTTGCATAAATTATTACGTCTTGATTCATCAGATTAAGGATAATTAAACCTAACGTAATCAAACAAAAAATGAAGTTGGTATTTGATCCATACTTTTTCATGTAACGTACTATGTTGGAAAATGAGCAGCCAGGCAACTGTAATATGTTTAAAATTTACTTTTACTATGGACTTGCAAAATACGAATAATCTTTTTTAACTTTAAAATACCAGCTGGAAGCGCCTCGCTACGTTAGCACAATAATTCTCACTTCGTCCCTAATCGAGATATTAACATTCACGAGTAGCAGAAGGTTTGCTGCAAGTGGCTTGGCTTATCTTGTTACTGCTCCAAGCCCTTCAGTTTTCATCTCGGAACGAGATAGCATCTACCGAACCCGGGCACCCGCCTCCAGTTGACTGTCGGAGGCCAATAAAGCCCGCTCCAAATCAAAGGCCGGCGGGAGGCGAAGCGGTGACCGGTTCCTCGCGCCTTTGACAGGTGCGAAGCTCGTGGCCGCCACCGCGTGGGCAGAACTTAATTGGGCCACCGGCGGAACACCCCCGCCCCCCGCCACCCGCACTGGGCGCTTCCCGCCCGGAAGGCCCCTGCCCGCGCGCAGTCGCCCGCAGTTCGATTCCCGGCGGCCACAATCCCCTCGCGGCCTCCCCGAGGAGAAAGCACGAATAGCAGCCGACCCGGCAGGTGCGATTACCTGTCGGCCCCTGTTTTCACCTGACCAACTGTTTTTGGTCTAACTGAACACTCTGTAAAGGCTCCTTCTGAAAGCGATTTGTTTATTACCATAAATCCATTGTTGATTACGCCCCCGGGGAATTAGGTTCACTTCACATCCACTATTTGGGCTGCACAGGGATTGGAGGTGGCGGGTTCGAGCCTTGCAACGTGCCGGAAATCTATTTGGGGTGTGGAGCATCGGCAAGTCAGTAGCTTGGCCCCTGGGGATCGGAGATGATATGTACTCGCTGCCCATGGCCATGGAAGGCAGGAGGAGAGAAGGATCAAACGCACTCCTTTACCCCTTTGTAAGGTGTTGCTCTGGCACCGCCTGGAAATGATATGACAAAACCCGAGGTTTCTACAAGCTACGACCTGCGAGTCATGCACATCAGCGTATTGGGGAGTACATTCGAATATTTATATCAACATCATCAACATCAACAATTATATCGTCGAGTTTTTGCGCTTGTTTGAATGGAATTCGTAGGCAGACAGCTCTGCTCAACGGCCATCCACATAGCTGGCTTAAAATGCTCCCGACTGAATTCGAACTCAGGGCCTCCCTGGTTACTCTAATATTCAACGATTTTAAAACAATTTACCAGCTTACAGTAAACCATTAATAACTGTAATGATAAGTACTGATTTCGAACTAATTTTTAGTGTCTACTTTTTGGATAAAATGAATGCTGAAAATAGAATGATATGTTCGATTACTTGTCATCGACTGACGTTTATTTACATCCGCAATTGCACATGATACTGAAATATTCTTAAGTTCGGACCTCAGCGTTGTCGTGTGCTGAATTGCGCCGGCGGACACTGTGCGGCGGGGCGGGGAGGGGAGGGGCGGGGCGGGTCGTTGGCCCGCCGTTCCCCGCGTTTCTGAAATTCTAAAGCGCCCGATACTCGTCGGGGTCGGGAGCGTAACCGTCCAATTAGATCGTCCTTAGCGCGGGGCTGTCAAGTGCGAAGGCGGGGCCGGGCGGCGGCCGGGGCCGCCCTCGGCGCGTGCGTGGGTGCGGGCGACGACCCCGCTCTCGGCAGCGGACGATAAAACCTGCGCTCCCGTTGGGGGGGGGGTTATTTATTTATTTTATTTATTGATTGATTTTACGTAAAAAAACAGTTAAAACGGCGTATGACGTGCTATGGGGAGAAGTGAATTGTGTGCACATTTTCAAAATTCTGTGATCCATACACTAAGTCATATGCTACTTGAATTTTGAATGAAGAAAAAAAACCTCCCATTTAATAAAATATATTTTTAAGGATAAATAAGCAATTAATTTTGGGCTCTTATCCATGTTGTCCATCGGAATTATACTTCCTGCCGCGACAACATGGAAACGATAATTTGAATAACTGTATTTCCCACTGAATTTTAGAAGACGTGCACAGATAATGGAGTTACATTTATACACGTTCAAACTTACTGCATTCTAGGGTACATTTACAGTGCACAGGTGTAGTATTTAGATTTTTTCGCTGTAAGATTCGATAGTGTGCTCGATGAAAAGTTCACTACTGTATTTATTGTTTGGGCTTTTGCCTCGTGATTGTTGATAGTACGCATTCGTAATGTAATCTAACGTTAGTGGTTACTTATGGACAATCCGCTTCATGCGACCGACATTCCGTCGGTTTTGTACATTCAAGTAGATACTTTGTATAAACATGTAAAATGCATGTATGTCTGTGTTAGCATTCGGTTCGAACGCACGTTGACTTGCACTGATATTCAGTGTTCATTGGCACCTAGCTCGTCGGCGTCGGGCGGTCGTGCCTAAGTCATGCCAGTCAGATGAATCCGTAGCTTTGTCTTTAGCGCAGTGTGGACATTTCTAAACGCAGAGAGATAATGTGTGATGCGTTTTCGTTTGAATTGTACAAGAAACATTGTACAAGAATACTGTGGCAGTTTACACAACGCGGTTTATGGTAGTTTTTTTCACGCTTGTATGCTAATTTTAGATTTGACTGTAATGTTGAAAATCGCTACATTCACTCTCAGAAAAGAGTGTCTGACAGATTACTAGCCTCCCAGCGAGAAACAAATTAATTCCATTTTGGGGTAACAGATCACTTTGCCGCTTATGAAAAGCAATCATCAGAAAAGGCTCTTCATACTTGTACATTTTTGTCACTGCATCTAAGATAATTTCTGAGTAGTCCCGTATTAATAATTATTTATATGGATCGGATTTTAATGAAATGTAATTTTTTTTTTTTGCATTTTTCGTCGATTTCGACTAATAAGTTAGTTTTTTACATTTTCCCGTAATTATTAATGCATTTTTCGCTAATTTTATGGATTTAAATTTCATTTTAATGGTACTTGCTTCAAATAATATTTACGAGATGTAACAAATGTTCTCCACAGAGTTCTTGAGTAGCTTATTCGATTTTTTTGTTGAGAAATTGTAATGTTAGCTACTGTGAGTACATAATCTAAGGTTTATGTGACGCCTATCAACGCCATTGTCGTTTCAGCTGATTTAGGGATAACTAAAGACAGATTTCCTGGTAAAGAAGAGTTCAAACCAAAGGTTTGAAAGCTGAGTTCACTTCGACGAATAGAAGCAGCCTTGATTACATCACTAACGTATCCAACAGCTTGAGTTGTTCCACTGAACTGGTTTTGATAATTTTTTTTGCGTAATTTTTCTTTGCTTTTAGAGCATTTTTAAAACATTTAAGATAATTTTATTGTTTTCATTTTTGGCGATGTTTTAGGTCATCAAAATTCGCCCGTAGTTATTTATGTTACTAGTGGTAAAAGTAACTTTTTATTTTGCGAGTAGGAAAGGTTAATAGTCAAATAAAAGCACTTTTACCACGTGTTTCCTACACTATTTTTTTAGACAGCCTCACTGATCTTTTGGTCTTTTTGCCCTTTTTTTCCCTTTAAATTTTGTCTCCATTCTCCCTTTTGTCCTTTTCTCTTTCTTCTTTTTTTTTTTCCCTTTTCTCCTTGCCTTCCTGTCTCCTTGTCCTTGTGTCTTTTTTGTCTTCTGGTCATTTTGGTTCTTCAGATAAGACGATAGTATTTTTTTGTTTCATTCACAAATTTATCAGAACACTTGAGCATCGTCTCACTTTCACCATTAGTGCTAAAAATTGTACTTTAAGCACGCTAGGCATGTCCTGAAGGAGCCGCTTTTAGTAGTGGCTGTTTAAAAAAGAATTTATTCCCGTGAGGGACTCTCAGCGCTGGCGGGAAATGCAGAGGCGAACGGATGCTTCCAGCGCCTCTGACAACCCAAGGCTCAAGCGGGCAAGGGGCCACGTTCCCCTGCGCACAAAGCCTCTTCCCTCCCCGGGTTCAGGCTTCTGCCCTGCGCTGACGGAGTCGCCCCATTGCAACCCTGCTCAGGTATCCCTCCCACTCGCTTCCCAGTTAATCTCCTTCGCTTTTGGCCACCTCGGAAGTCATCGACCCATTGCATTCGGAGAGGGGGGGAGCAAACAATTTAGTTGAGTTTCCATTCATGAGTAACGCAAATAGATGATCTCCTATCAGTCAAAAGAAAATCTAGAACATAGGTGAACTTGGCAGAACCATGGGAAAAGTATTTGTATGTACCTAAAATATTTTTTTTTGCGTATTTTAAACCCCTTGGTTCCCGCGCCCGTTCTACTGTCAGGAGCCTAAGGTAAACGGAGACATCAGTTTCAATTAAGTAAGAATATTCTATGTAGTTTAATTCCAAAATAAATTTGCCTTACTCTTTCTAACTGGCCATTACGATAAGAGTAAAACCGATGTATAAGGCCCTGATATTACATGCGCACTGTTTCTTGAGCCTCGTATTTCCTACCTTCACTCCTTTACTAATGCAAGATGAATCCAGAATAAATGATTGCAGTGAGTTTTGTAGACAGAATGTGATAACCAGAAATGTTCGCTCCCGTGTAATCGAATCTATGTGATATAGAAAAATGAGCTGCAGATTTGATACAACAGTCCTGTCCACAAAATAATCAAAGTCCCCCCTCCTAGCGCATCTAGCGAGGGATGAGGGATTAAGAAAACGTGCGCGGATAATACGTGAACGAGCTCGTCCCTGTACTCACGGGATGCAAGCGGGATTCATCCGCGTTGAGGCGCCTCTTTGGCATCTCCGAAGCACCTTCCGCCCCCCGCGCGCCACGCCCCCTGGCGCCGACAGCCCGCGCGCGCGCTAAGCTACACTTCGATTTAAACGTGGAGTCTGTTGACGTAACGCAACTGCTATTATACGCGCAAGTTTTCTTGACCCTCGGAATACCTACACCTACTCCTTTAGCAACATTAGTTCAATTAATAATAAAGGATAGCAACGAGCATTCTGGACAAAATCTAATAACAAGAAATGTTTGCATCCATGTAATAGAAACTATTTTGCTTCAATTGATTGATTGAATGATTGATTGATTTTATCGTGTTTCCGGGCGCGTCAACTGCTTTGGTCATTAGTCCCGTTAGTGTAGTGCATGTTTTTTCGCGGGAGATGGCGGTGATCTTCCCCCGCTGGATGGTGAGATCCAGCGCCGACCTACCGTCGGCTAGTGGGGTTTCCCCCTTACCAGGACTCTCCCACCAGCGGGGCACCGCCCCAGCCGGGACAAGCTTTAAGTTCCCGACCGATCTCTTGGAATATGTGGTAGTGTAGTGCATGTTAACGTAAGTAAGGGGAGAGGATAGGACAAGGAAGAGGAAGGAGAGATCGCGCGCGGTCCGTGGCCCATTTGTTAGGGTACTGCTCCGGCATTCGCCTGGTGTTGATCGGAGAAACCACGGAAAACTACCGATCAGAGCAGCCGGTCGCTAGAATTTTCCTTCAGACAGCGACTGAATTCGACCTAGCTATTTTGCTTCGAAAAACGATCTACTAATTTGATATAAAATTCCTTGTCAAAATAACCGAACTTCCCACTCCTCGCGCAACGAGCGAAGCGAGGGCTCAAGGAAACGTATGCGGATAATACGGTGTCATATCCTATCGGGAGCTTGGATGACACCGACAATAGAGACGTTTAAGCTCCCGATTGGATGACACTGTAACAGCTGATCAAACGTCAACAGAGTAAATAAATGAAAGTATATAGCACTATAAACATACGTAGCTCGCTTGCGCGCCCACGCACAGCCGTTGCCTCCGGAAACTGACACGTAGTGGTACTTAGGACGAATGATTCATTGGAGTTGCAACTGCTATGCTCATTACAGTACCTTACAGAGCCTCCAACACTGTGCGCGTCACTCAAATGCAGATGAACCCTTGGTGCCGACTAAAATGCCTATACTTTGATTAAAACAGTGTCCCTTCAGGGTCACGTGCTGAAAAAGCAAGGGTACAGTGTCATCCAATCGCGAGCTTCGTTACGACTTAATTTTTTTTTATATTGAAGCTCCCGATTGGATGAGAGTGTCCTCCTCTCCGGTCACCTCGTGGCCTTGAAGATAGACACTGTTTTAATTGGATTATAGCTGTGTTATGATTACGTAGGCTTCCGCGGCCGGAGAGACATATAGCTGTGTTAGCTCACTGCCAGGGCAGCTTCTGACTCGGAGCGGTAGGTCTCAGGTTTAGAGACCAGACAGTGGCGTTTGTCAGCACAAGCTATGTAGGTAGGTTGAATTCAGCCGCTGACTAGAGGAGAGTTCTACCGCCGGGCTGCTCTGACTGGTAGTTTTCCGTTGTTACAGTCAACACCAGGTGAATGCAGTAACGGACCCCTCAGCAAAGGGACAAGAGACCACGCGCGATTTTTCCTTTCTCTTCCTTACACTACACACACATGCACTACACTACCATGCATGACGGAAGACTAGGCTGAAGCTTTCAGCTTGCCACGGCTAGAGGCGGTGCTCTTCGAGCGAGAGATACCTGGAGGGAAAAATCCCCGCACGCCGGCGTGTCGGTTGGCGCCTGATCTCACCATCCATTGAAGAAGAATCACCGCCACCTCCCGGCTTAAAACACTCACTACTGTAACGGAAGCATAGTACCGGCAGCGTGTAAGCGTATATCTCTCTTTCAGCGTATAAAGGAATATTTGGCTTAACAATAAAAAATTAATAATAAATTGGAATTCAGTACCAATTAGAAATCAGTTGTACTTCACGTTAAGCGAGTTTCGCAATGTTTTTCTAATTTTTTCAATAACCCATCGATCTGTCATTCGGTTCCGTTAAAACGCAATGAATAATACAAAGGGAACCATTTTCGGTTGTTCAGCCCACCCGCCGGCCGTTATTTTTCGTAGGAACCCCTCCCTACCCGCTTTGCCCTTCGCTCGCCACGCTGCCAAGCCACCTTTGCTCCACGGTTCCGGTTCCTGCGGTGCGCTTCCCCCCCTCCCCCCCGCCCCCCCTCCCCCCCGCCTCGACCCCGGCCACCCTCCCCCCACGCCGCACGGTTACCAGTCACGTACCAGCGCCATTCCGGAACCAAGAGAGCACGATGGGTGGGGACGATGGTTGCAGTGCAATATTCAAGGGAAGTTTGATATACTTACTAATGCTAGACGTAATTTGAAATATATTACAATCATTATCTGCAAGTTTGTGTTAAAATATTTTCAATTTATGAGAAATGCCAAGGTCATACACTAATTTATTCATCCTCTCCTCCTGGGATACATATGGACAAGGGACAAGTCCTTTTTTGAAAGAAACTAGTTCAACACTCGCTCTGCTGCTCCAGATTTGATTTCAACGTCGACAGATTCTAAAACAAGATTTTAACGTGTAATGGTCCGCCTGGCTGTACGAGAACGCTAGAGTTTCCGGGAAACGATTGCGCCTGGCGATGATTCGAATGATTTTGTATACACACGGTAGCATTTGCAGATGAAACTCACTGAGGGTTAAGAAAGGTCATAGTAATAAAAGTCCTAAACGATGAACAGTAACCCCTTACACAAACAATTTTTGTGGAAGGAGTTACTGAAAAAAGACTAGATCCCAACATCAAAGTAACGTCTTGCTGTTTTCTTAGAAGCTCTGCGCACAAATTAATTTTGAAATCATCATCACCATCTTCTTTATAGATCAGGAAACACTTTTAAGAATCAATTTGCTGCGTTCATACTGCGTGAAACAAGCCTCGCCGCATGCGTTTTATTCGGTGATCGCCGAAGTTGAAATCAGTACTTTTAAATCTAATTTATGTAGGTACATATTATATTACAAAAGTTGACGTAATATATTTTAACAATTTAAGAACCAAAAATGTAGGTGTTTATTAGGTACCAAAATGCTAGCTCAGGTCAGGCAGCGGGCATCAGAGAAGTTTCACCATAGGCTGCCAAGAGCGTAAACAGGCCACTCACTGCAAACCTTCTCCCTTAACCGCTGTGCCGACATTGTAATGTGCTTTTTCGAACTAATTCTTGAGGTGTAAAAGGATCAAGAGTCATAAATAACCATAATTAAATATTCCTCCGAAATGAGTGTTGATACTGATCAATAGGGGGCGGATTTTAATGAAATGTCATTTTTCCTTTCCACTTTCGAACAATGCCGTTTAATTTAGAAATTCATTATACGTTACGACAAAAGGAAATTACCCATTTTTATAGGTCATTATTTTACATTTTTTATCGATTTCGACTAATAAGTCATTTTTTACCTTTTCCCATCATTTTTAATACATTTTTGCTGATTTCATCGATTTTAATGTCATTTTTAATGGTACTTGCTTCATATAATATTTACGTCATGCAACGAAAGTTCTTCACAGAATTACTCAATAGCCTATTCTATTTGTTTATTCAGAAATTGTTTAGACAGCCGGTGTAAGTATGTAATTCTTGTGACTTATATCAGTGCCATTGCCAGTTCGGCTGATTTCGGGGTAACTAAAGATAGATTTACTCGTAAAGATCAATCTAAACCAAAAGTTTGCAAGCTGAGTTCACTCGAACGAATGGAAGAAGCCTCGATTATATCAGTAACGTATCCAACAGCTTGTGTTGTTCATCCGAATTGTTTTTTATCATATTTTTTACGTCATTTTTCTTTGATTTTAGGGCATTTTTAAAGCAGTTTAAGAGCATTTTATTGATCATTTTTGGTGATGTTTTAGGTCATCAAAATCCGCCCCCTATTGATCGGGGAGGGGGGGTTCTTGAAATTGTCTCTGGAGGGCACCTGGCCTCATCGCCACCGTTCCGCGAGCCCCGCTGAGGGGGAGGCGTCCAGGACATTGAAACCGATTCCCCGGCGGCAACTGCAAACTGACTGCGCGTCATTATGCTAACGATGTAATCGGCGGCGGCGGCCGCTGATGCCGGTCGTTTTGCGTTGGGCACGCGGGGGCGGGCGACTGTCTTCTCTTCTTTGCTTTCTCCAACTTATGTAACGCTACATGCTATACTTTGGACTTTTCACTATTGCATAGTCACGTAGTTCTAGAATGAGGCTAGATTAGACGAGAATCATAGGCGTGCGCGGAAAGGGCAGGCGAACTGTGCTTCGCTGAAAATATTTTGAAATGAGCTTCATAGCATTGTTTATAAAACATTTTAATTCCGTAAATATACTCAATTCACTATTTTCTCCTTGTTTTAATTTGACAATTGGAAAATTGTTACGCATTTCAAGAATAGGCTCTCAAAGCCATCTGTCAACCCCTTGAAATTTGCGGCGTAAATGGTTCAACGTAAAATAAATTGTATTTAATGTGTCTTTCAAGTTTTAATTTATTACTCTTTGTATGCAGTATGTCTCCTTGTAATATATAGTATGTTGGTGGGTAGCTTTAGTCGAACAAATGCGAACAAAATGATGCGAACAAAATGACGATGTCATGGGAATCTGGCGCACCCTCTGCCGCCATAACTCAGAATTTCTTCCATTTCGTCTTCAACTTTGAGATAAATGTTTTCTCCACTTCACCTGCTCTTGGTCATTCGATTGTCGTGCGCAAGTCTTTCGATTAGTATAGAAAGCTCTAATTTCGGTTCGCTCTTTTACTCGTTCTTCCCGCGTGCCTAGGATACGAGCTCCACCCTTTCTGCCACTGCGCCTCTCCCTCCTCTTCCCTCTCTTCCTCCTCCCCCTCCCCTCCTCCTCGGGGGTTCCCGGGCGCGGCGCGTCGTGGCGTGCGTTTGTGCACAAAGCGAGCAACTGGGCGCCCGAAACGAGCGACTGCCCGCGCGATTTCGTTACGAGACGCCGCCGCGCCGCTGCGCTGCTTTAAATCGCCCGCTGGCCGCGTGGAGCGCCACCAGTCTGCTTAGCGTCAACGCGCGCTGCGCGCGTGGAGAGCGCCTGGCGCGAAAGGACGAAACCCCTTCATCCCTTCAATTTTCAGCCTTTATCATTGTGCCGCAGTATATTGTCAAATGGATTATGTAAAAGCAATTGTTGCCTCTGCAGTGCCTCACCGCAAGTGCCTAGGTTTCGAGTCCCTTTGGTGGCGGATTTTCGGCACTGGATAGTTGGGGTCGAATTTAACCACTCTCTAGACGATAATTCCAAGAGCTTGCTTCACTCATTGACTTTTTTGTCTGGTTAAGTAACGGAGGGCAAGTAAAGCCGGCTGACCCATGTTGTAGATTTACTGCATGTAAAAGAACCAGAAGCCTAAACGAAGCCTCTGAGCTAAATTGAAAATCGCTTGTTTGGGCGTCCGAGTAATTCCTTCTTACTCCGCTAGATCGTGAAAGGAGTGTAGCGAAATTATGTGAAAAGAGCGGGTCTGTTGACCCGAGTCTCGCGATGTACGATAAGGCATGAACTAACTCGTCCTTAATCTCTCCTCATTCAGTGCGTGCGTGCACAAACAAACAAACAAACAAAGAAACAAACACGTTCATGCAATACACTGTTACATATATCTGGAGACCAGTCGAGTGTTTAGAGTTCGTCTGGAGTGGACGGTGTTCCGCTGAAGGAGATACCTTGAGGTAGAAACACTACAAGCCGCCGTTAGGTCGGCGCCGAATCTCTAGTTACAGCGGGAGAGAAACACCGCCACTTCTTGGCATGCACTTACACTTACGGGACTATTTGTATTGGATGTGTCCAAAAACAATAAATAATCGATCAAAAGGCTGGGTCCAGCTCTGAAAGAGAAGGCTGTGAAACGATTTCTGGTCCAAATCGACTGGAAATTTTCCACCATCTTAGGATTGGATGCGCCAAATACGTCAAAATAGTATTGGCTTTTTTCGTTCTTTTTTAGAGAAGTGGTTCAGAGATTTCGTGCTATTCGTGTCATCTTTTTAACTGTAAATCCAAAGACTGTTTTAGATTATACATATATACGTGTGTGGGTCTTATATCTTTTAGGAGGTCTTACTTTGTCTTGTCGACAAAAGTAATGTTATTACTCATTATCATTTAATTTATTTTCAGGAGAACTTTATATTACTTTCAAGGTTATTTTTCAACTTTCAGACTGATTCAAGATAAATTCATTTACAAAGTAGTGAATGTGTTCCATTGTGTTACGTTTAATCGTATTCAATACTTGCAAAATAATATTGGTATATCGTCTGAAAATGTTTGAAAGTTCGTTCTCTGTTCTTGGAGCTTAAATATTTTGTTCACCTTGCATATAACTTCAACAGAAAGAAGACTTGACTGCCTATTTAAAACACTTACGAGTACATTTTCTGCTGCCAAGGATAATTTGAGTCCCTTTCTATTCGCGACGTCGGCCACGCGGAGTGTCCCTGGGCCAGAGCTGCTACCGGCAATTTCGGGGAACCCAGCCAGGGGAAGGTGGGCATAAAGGAATCGAGAGTCGTGTTCACATGCAGTGATCCGAAGGTTAATAGCCAATCGCACGACATTAAGCAGAATTTACGAGCGAATGTTTGATTATCAGGAAGATGTAGTTCAGTCGGATTAGCGAATTCAGCTGTTAGCTCCCGCCACCGGCGATGTTTTCCTCGTTTCTTTGTGCGGGCTGCGCTCGTTGTCCAACACTCGCAGAAAGGGAGTGTAACCGAAGATCCTTATTAAAGGACATATCGTAAAGTTAATCAGCATAGATTTTACCTTCGTTTCCGTACTCAGAAATAGCTTTACAGCGATCCGACCGCAGGTAAAACGTTGAGCAGCTCAGAGTATTTTCATAATACGTGTGTCTTGCTGGCCCACTTGTGTATGGGTTAAAAAAACTCACTTGGTCTGGTGTCTGCACGGCTACCTGTTAATAACAGCGGAAATGCTTCGAACTTCGATTGAAATGATCAAGTAGCATTGAAGCCAGAGCCGAGGCCACAACCGTGTTCGCGAAGTCTTCTGCAACGCTTAGGTGTCTTGAACTGAATGAGATCTTTGAGTTATTAGGTTTTAGTTGAGTTTATTAATTTTATTTTATATTTTTAGCTGTTAATTTGTTTCTTGTACAAAATATTTGGAAAGAAATTATTTAATTGACCTCGGCCATTACTATGTACAAATGTGAATAAAATACTGTCCGTGATATTAGCTTTCAGAATGTATAATAGATGTGTCTGTTTTTCCCGGAATCCCATTCGTGTATGTTTCCCCTTTTTAACTTATACGTTTTGTAAAGTGAGACATCCTTGATTTCGTTGTGAATAATATTATTTATCTGTAAAAGTCTATACGTGTTATTAAATTACCAAAACCCCTCTCCAGGCTGCAGGCGTACAGAAATGTGGTCAGCATATGAAAGAAACGCGTCAATGCTGAAAAGGATTGAAGAAAAATTGTTTCCTATGTGACGAGGGCTCCCTCATCCTATGAAATGAACATCGTGTCCATTCCGAATCCATAACATGAAGACCATCCCTAAGAGGATTTGCACTTTAGAATAACAACTGATAAGAACAGACTGTGGGAGAGAGGTATAATCAGGATATTTAAGGACAATCAGAACACTCATTTATTTAAAACAAAAATATTTCAATGTAATCAAATGCACTAAAAAGAACGTTTCGTGACTCAATATGGCCGAATTCTCACGTAAAATCCAAAATGCATTAGAAACCTCAGACAAAAACCAAATACAATAAAAATCTCATATTAAGAAAGTCACAAAATTGAGCCATAGTCAAGTAAAATCAAAAGAACGGGGCCAAATAAGAGCCATGTTTAAAGATCGACCTCCACAGTCAGAATCTGAAATCCAAAAGTATCGCATTTTTTGTCTATTCTTTTGATTTTACTTGATTGTGTTTTTGTTTGTAATTTCATTTCACGAGTGTTTTTTTTTTTTTTTTTTTTTTTTTTAATATTTGGGTTTTCTGTCTTAGACTATCTGATAATGCGGCCATTTTTCGTCACGAAATGTTTTTAGTGAATTTGATATTAATAAAGTATTTCTGATTTAAATAAATGAGTGTTTTGATGGTCTTTAAACATCTTGATGTTTAACAGCTGTTCTACAGCATGGCATATAGACAATGACTGTGCTTAATTAAGAACGCCGAGGGCAGGTGTTGCAGAGGTGACCGGTGAGCCCGGCCGGCGTGGGCGCGGCGGTCCGAGTGAGTGGCAGTGTCGCGAGGCTGTTGAACCGCGCACCCTGACGACCTCCGCGCAAGAAAAACCCGCAGGAAGAGGGCTATCTGCCGCTAACGACTGCAGAGGTGGCCCGCGCCGGGGAGCGGGTGTGTTTCGTGCGGGCTTTGATAGCGGTGGTGGGAGCGGGGAGAGGAGCGCGGGCGGGGGGAGGCACGGGCGGGGGCCCGCCGGATTGGGCGGGCTGAGCTGGTGGGGGGAGGGCGGGGCGGAGAGGAGCAGGGCGGAGCGGAAGAGTGAGGGGGTGGGGCGGGGCGGGCGGCGTTCCCCGCGGCGCGGACGCGCCCACCACATCCGCTGGGCGGTCGCTTCCGGTGCCGCCAGGGCCGCTGCTCGCGCCCAGAAACCTCGGGCACACGCGCGCTCCATGCGACCGCTGGAGAAGGCGATGCCGTCTTTTGTGTTAACGGTAGCACCTTCTCTTACTAACACAATTGATTTTCTCTAAGTAATGTGGGAACATGCAAAATACAATGTGTAGGCAGCAATTCGTACTGAAAATAACAACGCATTATGCTTGAAAATCAGCGCTTTTCAACGTCAACACGATTAAGAGTTGCAAGTGACGATGGCAATCTTGAACACCTGATCGTACAGGAATTACTGTTCTAAGTTGAATGACTTTGATAGTTGAACGTTGTATCCCCGTCAGTATCAGTCGCGAAACAACATGTTGAGATGGTTGCGTTCAAACAGAAACTACCCTTGGCGGGCATGGTTCCCAAACAGGAATAGCCCTTTGTACTAGCTAAGTACTATTGATAAGTACTACCCGGTAACAAAACACTGTGACGACATGATTCAACATCGCTACTGCCCACAATTTAAGAGTGTAAGTTTATATGATTATTTAAGAGTGTAAGTTTATATGAATTCGTACTACAATAATAATGAAAGCAACTCGTACGAAAATGCCTTTGGTGTACTGCTTTCCAAATACAGGACTCGGCCCCTTCCGTCAACATTTCATTCGCACACAAAAGGTTCCGTTTGTGTACTAGTTACGTAAATAGCGACAGAGGCGCTCCGTCTGTTTCTCATCGGGCGACCGATTGGACAGAGGCGCCTGAGGAAGGAAGAGCCGCCGCCGAAAGAGAACCGGTTTCGCATTTGCGCGATTTGTATGCGAGGCTGACGGAATCCCAGGTAAAGCACAGGGAGCTGGTCGCTGTCTTGCAAACACGATGCTCCTCTATTGCGGGTGGGGTGGGGTGGGGGGGTGCGTTACTAGCTCTCCCGTTGAGATCGGATGCGCCGGCTGTTAAAACGATCAGGATGCGGCCGAGGAGCTGTGGTCGATCGAGTGGCAACATTTCGCGACTCACTGACGCTCGGTGGGGGTGGCAGCACCACAGCTCGGATATCTACAGAACTTTATTCTTGTGACCGGATGAACGAGAGAAAGTGTGTGTTAGAGGCTGTGTGGGTGTGTAAATGTATGTGTGGGAGCAGGGAGGTTTGGGCTTGGGAGTGAGTGGGTGTGGCAGGACGGTGGTGGAGGCAAGAACGGGTATTTGCGGGTAGGAATAGGGATGTGTGAACGTGAGTGGTTACTTGCGCGTTCATATATATATATATATATATATATATATATATATATATATATATATATATAGTGTGTGTGTGTGTGTGTGTGTGTGTGTGTGTGTGTGTGTGGTATGGGCGCGTGTGTAATTGGGTGTGGGAGTAAAGTGTTCAGCTGTGTGAGAATATTTTTCGGCGTGGGAGTGTTGACAGGAAACTCTTCTTTCTCTATGCGGGTGCCAACTCTGGCATTCTGTTTCGATTCCTGTGATTTTTTACTGTGGAAGAAGCACCAGATTTTTGTTCTCACTATTTTTCAATCTTGTGTATCCTCTTAAGAAATTAATATTCAGAAACAATAATTTCGTTCAAGAGGAGGAGTATCTTCGAAGTATATATGTTGCTGTCGATGAAGTTCTTCTTTTCCATGTCGGAAATAGGTGAAGGGGGTGAAGTGGTCTTCCCGTTCTTTTCTGCTCCGCGTTTTCCTCATCTGCTGCGCTCGACTGAGATCTCGCTCAAGTAGCTCTGATGGACTTTGGTTTCCGGGTGAAATTGCTATTTCGATAGCTGAGACCAGGCTTTACAATTTTTTTAACACAATGAGATTTTTGTGTCATTGTTTTCTCTTTCCCTGTCTACGTGTGTGCATCAAATCAAATTGTGAATATTCCACTCCATAAGCTTGCAACGAACCCATTTCTACCTCACCCCCTACATAGAAAAACTTTAAATGGCTCTCCCAAAAATTTAGTAAAATAGACCTAGAATTGCCTTGTCCTCTATTTATTACTCTTGATTCTCCAGGGATAGTGAATTGTATTTTCATCTTTTAGCCCTTGTAATGAAATGAAGCTTTTATTAATGCACTGATCGTCTCCTGTATTATTTCAGTATTTTATTTCTGTATTTTATACATACCTTTCGCGCCTCTCACACGCAACCAATCTTTATAAATGGGGTCCCTAAACAAGGATAATTTCACGGAGACGTGACGAATTGCACTTTGACTTCAAAAATATGAAGAATTTGTTTAGAAAATAAGCATTTAAATATTCATGTCAAATGCAACCCGCAACACACTTTTTTTTTAAATCTATGTCGTTAAATAACTCCTCAACAAAGCATTTTAGGGCCTTAAAAATTAAAATTTTCCGGCCAAAAGACTCAAAGAAACGTTTATTATACCGTATTCTACAGGATGAGATCTTGAACATTGTATTACATTTTTGCTTCTTTGACGCATCTGATTCTACCTCACCAGTTCAGAACCTGTAGAATCTGCAACTGTATGTGAAATTAAACTAATTACTTGATATTATACGCGACTGAATTACACAGGCGTAACTCTTTGCTCGGTAATAACATTAAATTAGAATAGATTTAATTGACAAGGGTGTTGACAAGGGTGCATTATATTGTTATCAATTATAAGGAGACATAAAACAAGTAACGGAGGATACGAAGGTCTTGCGGAAAAAGATATATTACAGGCTTAATATGAAAATAGAAAAATAGGGAAGAGGGTGGGGGGTTAACATGCGAAAGTTCTCGCACAAGTACACTAGTTTTAATAAAATGAGCGATTGCGAGCGATGAATTTGAGAAACCCATTTTCCATGATTATTGGGTTCATACTTCTTCGTACATACATCGTTGTCGGGACCTGGGCAACCAGGGAGACCTAGTTCTTGACTTCCTCAGACAATATTGATTTAGTGAAGGCATGTCAAACCGCGCCCGCTTGAGCTAGCTGCCCACCTGGGAAGGCCGGCGCTCCCTCGAGCATGGGCAACTTCCTTAGACTCCGCAGTTTCCCTCCAAATCCAGAAGGGGGTGTACATTCGCAAGCTGGAGCGGCGCGAGGCGGGAAAGTGGCTTCATAAGGAAATATTTTTGCCAGAGTGGATCTGTCAAGGGAACAAGACTTCAGTGAAGAAGATGTTCTTACTAATGATTTTTATTGTTATTGGCATATCGGCCATTTCTGACCATGCTACACGATTAATGTGTGTCACTTTTAGGATCAGCTTTTCAGCTGCATCCCCCGGTACGACAAGGCTGTTACGTCTTGAAGTGTGAATTATGAGGTGATAGGATGATGAGGAGGGGTGAAAGGAGAATCACAAATATGACCATGCCTGCCCAGAACTCGGACCTGCAGCCTCCTCGGTGTAGACGACAGCTGCCGCAACCGTCTGCGCCACGGACCCGTCTTCGTCTTCGTCTTCGTCTTCGTCTTCGTCTTCGTCTTCGTCTTCGTCTTCGTCTTCGTCTTCGTCTTCGTCTTCGTCTTCGTCTTCGTCTTCTTCTTCTTCTTCTTCTTCTTCTTCTTCTTTTATTATTATTATTATTATTATTATTATTATTATTATTATTATTAAAGTCCTTTAAAACAATTTTGTCAAGGAGCGGAAATATGTTTGAATAGAGAATTCTTTACTTTTCTTCATTTGAGTTATATTTTATTAAATCATTCCGTTATTTGTTGTATGTAGCAATATGAAAAAAAATGACTTTAACAATTAGTATTTTCGCTTAAGGGTGGGAAACTCTTTTAACAGACAAAAATATTTTAACCCGATTAACCTGAACGTACGAAGTTAATGCAATTATTGGTCTCTGAAGTAATATACACACGATTACAAAATCAGGATGCTTTCTATTTAGAATGTTTAATTTTACTATTCCCTGGCAATATGAAATCTTACTGATGTATTATTGCATTCTGATGGATCATTTCTTTGCTTCAGTAGAGGAAATGGGAATTAACGTAGCTAAATTTGGAGCTATAACTCTGTCAACAAACTTCTCCATATGTGTCAGAGGCCAGTGATGTTCTACTGATCCACAGCCCTAATTTTTAAATGTCGCGTCAGTTGCTCGCCGTAGTGCGCGCGAACTCTAGTAAGCTAGTGCCTTTGCCTGCGACCTTGGCATACCTGATTAGTGGGTGATCATCACATTAATGACGCATGTAATTCGCATTTTTTTAAAATTCAAAATTGAAGTAGTATATGTTTCAGTGTAGGGATCACAGAATTTTGAAAACGTGCACAGAATTCTCTTCTCCCCATAGCACGTCATACACAGTTTTAACTGTTTTTTGACGTTAAATAAATTAAATAAATAAATACACTCGCAATATCTATGAAAAAAGGTTAATATTACGTATTGATTATTTACATCATCGACTCTGGCTGCCAAACATTTGGCGCCGCAATCGACCCCACGTTTCTGAACAAAGACTGCACGGAATATTGGGGTCGCAATAAATGTTTGTAAAGACATGTGCATTTACATTTTCATCTTTGTAAGAACATGGAGTTAACCATATTTTCAAGAATCTGTTGAAACAGTTTTTACAAAAGAATGAGGCTACGATTTGAAAAAAATCTTCTGTGAGCTCCATGTGTCAATCCATTTACAAACTGCCCACTGAATAAAATCATGTGGTAAACCAGTTCGATTTATCCAGTAGTTCGAATTACCGAATTGAAATAGCCAGAGCTCTCTGTAATAGAATCACTTTTGATCTGGGCTGTCCGAGTGACGCCGCGTCGAAGGCTGGGGTGCCGACGTTTCGACTTCAGGGCTGTACTGCCTTGAAGAGGACCGCGATATGTCGGTCGAAACGTCGGCACCCCAGCCTTCGACGCGCCGTCACCCGGACAGCCCAGATCATGACTCTGGCCGCGGAATCAGAATCACTTTTGATTACATTTATCTCCAGGTGCGATAGTATATATGATGAATGCTGATGATGTCTGCGAAGAGAGGCCCTAGCTTCGAATCTCAATGGAGGTGAAATTCGGACAGCAGCTGCGATGGAGCGGCGTTTCAGTGGGCGGCTGCTGTGGTCGCTCGCTCGCGTCATTTCCTCTGGTCGGAGGGAGGCGGCGGGCTGCCCTTCTGCATCTACACCCGACTCCCAGCCTTCAGATCAGGCAATATATTCTATGTCCCGGCCCCATGATCACGTACGACTCGAGCAATTGCAAGGTCAGGCGTCCCCAATGCCAGGCCGAACTTAGGAAGTAGCGCCATTGGAAGGGCAAATCAGAGAATTTATATTTGATTTTATGACAAAAGCAGTAATTTTCTTATGTTTGGATTGGTATGGTATGGTGTGATTGGAGGTACCTGCTATGGGAAAACACCGCTAGCCCACGGTAGGTCGGCGCCGATCTCGCCATCGAGCGGGGGATAATCACCGCCACCATCCGAGGGGAAAACATGCACTACATTTACCGGAGTAATGCCATTAGTTGTTGACGCGCTCGGAATCACTAATAATCAATGAATCAATGAAGGTATGGAGTAGCGCTTGTAGCTACATCCTGATGAGGCAGTTTGCGCTGTGCGTTAGTCTGTGATGGCCGGCCGCCGGCCGCCTGCAGCGCTTGATTGATTGATTGATTGATTTTTTCGTGTTTCCGGGCGCGTCAAGTGCTTTGGTCATTAGTCCCGTGAGTGTAGTGCACGTTTTTTCTCCGGATATGGCGGTGATCTTCCCCCGCTGGATGGCGAGATCCGGCCCGACCTACCGTCGGCTAGTGGGGTTTCCCCCTAACCAGAACTCTCCCACCAGCGGGGCACCGCCCCTGCCGGGACAAGCTCTAAGCTCTCGACCGGTCTCCCGGAATATGTGGTAGTGTAGTGCATGTTAGTGTAAGTGTGCTTAAGGGGAGAGGATAGGACAAGGAAGAGGAAGGACAGATCGCACGCGGTCCGTTTGTTAGGGTTCTACTCCGGCATTCGCCTGGTGTTGATCGAAGAAACCACGGAAAACTACCGATCAGAGCAGCCGGCCGCTAGAATTCTCCTCCAGACAGCGACTCCAGACGTAGCGGAAAAGCTAGTGTCGAAAATCCTGCCGCCGTGGGGAGTGGGAAACTAGGACCTCCCGGTCAGAGGCGCTGCAGAGACATCAGTTGATGCAGTGAGCTCCCGCTCCCGGTGCCGGCAGCGCCTGAGCGCGCCCCGCTGATCGCAAGGCGCGGGCGTGGCCCCGTGCGCCGCTCGGGCGGGGGCCTGTTTTGCGTACGCGACGCGAGGGCAATGCCCAGCCGCTGTCGCCTCGCCGCCGCCTACAAACGGCCGCGTTGTCGCGCCGCCCGTCCCTCAGGCGGAGAGCGACGAGCGGGCGCGGCCGCGCATCGCGGCGGCAGGTGCCGCCCTCCTTCACGCGCCCGGGATCGGCTCGTACGTCCACGTCCGCGCCCTCGGAATGCTTCGCATGTTCGTGCTCCAGAAGCGTTTGTCAGGGCCGCTGGCGGGGGAAGGGACCTCAAATGTGGTGTTTCCTAGTATAGATCAAGGTGTCCCTTAGTTTGGTGAAATGTATTCAAAATTAATATAACTTCGCACATATTTTAATTCGAATAATTAGAATTATCGGTAGGCAGGCGATGAGTGTATCCCTGAGTTTTCTGTATTACATTGGGTAGTTGAAACTTTTGATGCATATTATCATATAAATAATTGAACGCTGAATACTCGTCCGTTCTGTTCGTCGGACTGCTTGTCGGTCGGTGGAACGAAATTCTGGTCGGTCGGCGGGACGGACTGCTGGTCGGTCGGCGGGTCGGACTGCTAGTCGGTCGGCGGGTCGGACTGTTGGTCGGTCGGCGGGACGGACTGCTTGGTCGGTCGGCGAGTCGGACTGCTGGTCGGTCGGCGGGTCGGACTTCTGGTCGGTCGGTGGGTCGGACGGCTGGTCGGTCGGCGGGACGGACTGCCGGTCGGTCTATAGGACGGACTGCTGGTCGGTCGGTGGGTCGGACTGCTGGTCGGTCGGCGGGACGGACTGCAGGTCGGTCGATAGGACGGACTGCTGGTCGGTCGGACGGTGGCTGTGACAGACGGTGCTGGCGAGCGGGCGCCGACCGCCGCACATCAGATAGCATGTCATTACTCAGCCGAGTCGACCGCCCACCGGCGCTCAATTGTTCGCTACTGCACGGCAAACCGGTTCCCGCATCCGCGGCGGTCGTCGCCCGCCTCCGCCCCGCCCCCCCCACCCACCTCCCTAGCCCTTTCTCAGCCCCAGATCGCCTCATTACCTGCAGGCACATTTCAACGCTAGCAGGACCGTCAAAAGTTCCTCTGGCCATCGCAGCTGTCAAAGGCGCCGCGATCCGGCGTCGTCCGTCTTCCTCACATGAGCGACGTCGTGGGATTCATTGGCTTTCAACAGCCAACTGGAAAGGGTCGGGACGGCAACGCATTTTGGAATTTTAAAATACAATGTACAATACAAGTGGATTAAGAGTTAGTGCACTGTCCCAAAATGTATTCATCAGTGTTTGAATCGAATTTTGTGACTTATCCAAAATTGTATCCGACCAAGGCAAGGCGAACTCTGAACTCTGAATGTTAAAAAAAGACGTCAACAGGCCCTTCAAGTGACCCTTAGATAAATAAAGCTATGAAGGTAATTTACAGAATACAAGCCCGTTGCTCTAGAAAACTGGTGTTAATTACGGAGTAAACAAGCCATCTGTTCTCGCCAGTCCCCGTGGGCCCCTGAAGCTCTATCTCTGCATCCTTTCTTGAGGATAAATTCGTCTCTCCTGCTCGCTGTTCCTTTGTGTCAGTTCTGCAGAATTGTCCTCAGCTTTTCCTAAGACGTTCGTCCCCTTACCTAGGTTTCTTCTTTGGAGTCGTCCGGATAATCCCGCCTTTGGCTTCTACCGGAATTTACTGTCCATTTTTGCAGTTCGTTGTGTATTCCTCCCCCCTCCTCTGTTGCCTATCCGTGAGGTGTCGATTCTCGCGTTGTCCGTCCCAAATCAAGTACTTAATGCAATGAATAAGTAAGATTGTTCAAAATAAAGTAGCAGATTATCGCTTTATCAGTAAACATTTCTACTTACCTGAACAAGGTATGTAAGTACTTTGGCACAACAGCTCTTTACGAGCTAAGGTCTACTAGCGGCGTCTCGGTCTTGCGGCCATAGGTTGAGGGGAACGTGTGGTTAGCACCTTGCGTCCTCACGCCTTATCTCAGGTCTTCTCGGCGTGACAAGTGAGCCTTATCATCGCCACACGGCAACAAAGATACTGGGACATTGCAACGAAAGCGCACAGTTAATTTTTGCCCCGTCCGGGAATCGAACCCGAGGTTGCGCCGTGGAAAGCGAGCACCCTAACCAAAGAGCCATCGAGGGCTCGTACAAGGTTTGAGACGAAAATAAATATAGAATGAGTCATTTCAGGTGATAAACTACCATGTTTCTCGCCAAATTAGCAATAAATAATGCCTCTAGCATTTGGGTTAGACAGAAGCACAGATTTCTTTAGAAAGTTTATTTAATAATTTTCCAATTTCTTTCTAACCTGTACTTCTCTGGAACTTTTTGCACATTTGCAAGCCTCAAAGCGCTGTTGTAGACCCGGGAGGTCTTTAAAGTAATTTGCGAACAGCGAATGCACAGCAATTGTCGCGGTCGACCGGCGGGCGGCCCTCACAGCCTAAGATCATGCGCGATCACAGGGCTGTCGTAATTTTCACCCCAATTCGGTCAATTCCTATATTTACCTTTTCCGATATTTGTAACCCAAAAAAGTATAGAATTTTTTATACGTGATTACTTAGAAATATCTTCAGCTCAATGCCTCATGTTAAGTACAATCTTGTGGACCTAATAGAAGAAGAGAGATCATCTATAATCCGCTATGCAGTACGCGTTTCTCAGTAAATGACGTAACTGTTTGTTCTTCCACTTGATGAGACGGTGCAGTATTTTTTTCCACCCGAAGCGACTGTGAATAGAAAGGAGGGAGCGGCGCGTGCCTGGCGCTGGTGCCCGGCGCCGCGCACATTCAACACTCGCGACGCGCGCGCGCGGCCAAGGCCCCGGCGCACGGAGCGCGCTCGACGCACAGGTCACCCTGCGCTGCCAGGGGGCGTTGCTTTCAGCCGCCGTGCTTTACATCGCGTGCTTTTTTAAACGGGAATGCACTTTTTAAATGAATACGGTTTGCTTCTTGAAAGCAAAAAGGAATTGGAGTATTGGAGTTTTAGAAAAAAAATAGAGAGAAAAAAAAGGAAATTAGTCAATAGGGTGAAAACGTATAGTGAAGTGAAGTGAAAGGTGCGATTACGCGTAGTCTACAGTAAAAGGTATTGAACAATTAATTTTTAGATAAAGGTATATGCAGTGCAGTGAAGTGAAGTGAAGTGAAGTGAAGTGAAGTGATTTCATTTGAAGTGATGTGAGTGTTCCTTTGTCTCTCTATGTATACACGCGTATATGTTTGTATGTATGTATATTTGTGTAATATGTAAGTTAATTCATTTATATGTTAGTGTATATGCATTTTAATGTTTAGTACGGGAAAAACCGGAAATGACAGTCAATTTGTTTCTTTATATTTATTTTTTATATATTATTATTTTATTTGTAATTGTAATTTTGTATTGTGCCACCGGGCATCATCTGCCCAATTGTAGAATAAATCTCTATCTATCTATCTATTCTGTGTTGTTCATTAATGTTTCTTAATACAATAAACCCTTGTGAAGTCGTTTGCTTCCGCGCCCGGAGTCATGTGAATGATCTTGGCTGTCCGGGTGACGCCGCGTCGAAGGCTGTGTTGCCGACGTTTCGACCATCTTTTCGTGGTCTTCAGACCAGCCCTGAGGAAGACCACGAAAAGATGGTCGAAACGTTGGCAACACAGCCTTCGACGCGGCGTCACCCGGACAGCCAAAATGTGTATAAACAACCTGTAACAAGTATTGTATTGTAGCCTCCGAGTCAAAGACCCCCATCTCGATCAGGTTTTTCGTCCAGTTTGTCTGATCCATTGAGCAAATGCTGAGATGGCCCCCTGTGTTGCTTCTGGACATAAATGTAACTTAATTTTCTGTGCACGTCTTCTAGAATTCAGTGTGAAATACAATTATTCAAATTATCGTTTCCATATTGTCGCGGCAGGAAGTATTATTCCGAAGGACAACATGGAAAAGAGCCAAAATTTATTGCCTTTTTATCCTCGAAAATAGATTTTATTACATGGGAGCTCCTTTTTTTTAAAAAAATTAAGTAGTATATGACTTAGTGTAGGGATCACAGAATTTTGAAAATGTGCACACAATTCACTTTTCCCCATAGCACGTCATACGCAGTTTTAACTGTTTTTTTGACGTAAAATAAAAATTAATAAAATAAATCTTCTGCGCATGCGCGGTTCGAGTTACGCATCGCTTTTGCGTGCATCTACGCGTGCGCAAAAGCTCGAGATAGCCGTCCATTGCTTAACGCTATGCCGTATAAGAACTCCCAATTATACAAAGGTCAATTGGGCGAAAAGGGAAGGAAGGAATGTGTGTGTATGTGTGTGTGTTTGGCATGGCGTCTCTGAGCGTGTGCTGTTGTTCTTGTGCGCAGAGTCGTCGCCGCCCGGGGAGTCGCTGGCCAGCTGCCTGGAGAGCCTGCGCACGGGCAACACCACGCTGCTATCCCTGCAGCGGATCCGCGAAGCCTCCATGTGAGTGCCTGCCTGCCCCGCGCCCCTCGCCCGCCCCCCAGGAGCAGGGACTTAACGTTAGGAGACTGTTAGGTGTGGGAGTGAGGTTTCCCTGAATAAAATGCTCACGACTATTTTGTTTCTTATGATCAGCGTTCGAACATTTTACGAACATTTTTGTCGCTCGTTATATTTAAATCTGAGCACTCGAGAATATAAAGCCCGAAAACTGTTGTCTTGAGTACATTCTCTTCTGAGTAGTGCTCATTCACCCATTCCAATTCCATCCATGACGGTAAAATGACAAGACGAAGTTGAGCCATAAGCTGCCTGTGTATCAAATCATTAAAATCAGTTGAGCTGTCAAGAGAAATTATCCATCTAATATAATTTCTTTCCCTTTTATTTATTTAGACTAGACCTTGAACATAACTCTTAAAGTAAAAATTGTTTAGTTTTTGTTATCATAAAGTACACTATAATATTTTATAATGCGCTCAGGACAATAACGGCAGATCCCAACCGACCTCGCTTTTTCAATTAGAAGTATGACGGTAAACTCCTGCCATATGCCTTTCATAGGCCAAAATATTAAATGAATTGAGTTATGGCAAAACCCTCAATTTCCGCCTTCAAAAATTTGTCCTGCGTGAAAGTGATCGTGAACGAAAAGAGAAAAAGTCTTTTTTCTCAAATCGAACTTCGGGTGGGACCTGTTGTTATTAGACTGAGCGCCTCATATTCATGCAAATACAGGCCTTAATCTATTACAGAAAATAATTTGACATGTACAAAAGTAATGGAAAGGAAGAACTAAGCTATACATGTGTGAAATGGTTTGAGAGTTTTTTCAATTACGTTTCGTTGATTCGCATTAATTATCGGTAGTACAGATTTTTGTTAATGTAAAAATATATAATGTGAAAATCTCCCGTTATTCTTATATTATTAACTACGTTCCAATGGCAACAGAAATTTCCTATTGACATGTTCACAATTTGTGTATCAAAAACTGTTAAATACAAGTAACGCTACATTAGTTACATCTTTAATAAATTGGAACACTCAAATCTTAATGGCTATCGTTTGGCGTCCAGTTTTACTAAAATAAAATGTTGTGGCTCCTTACGACGTTAAATTATAATGGTTAGTACCGAGTATTATTTTATTCAATAAATGACTTCGCTGAGCATAATTCACATATCAACACGTCATTAGAATACTACCGTGTAGACAAGTTTTCATACGAACTGTCTTGACGTCAACTCAACTCAATCTTGACATCTTTTGGGAACCCTCTATCAAAATGCTTTTGCTCTCAACAGTTGCCTCCTCCTACCTTTTTTCCTACCACTGCACATTCCGTGGCACCCTGACTATAGAACGATTTTCATAAGGATGAGCCAAAGTGACAGTTCGCGAAAACAAGTGAACATCACATGTATTTCAGAGAAGTATCCCTCCGCCGCGACAGCTGTTCAGTCACGCCCCTTCGTAAAGTGCTAATGGCTCCTGTGAAAACATCGCTATGCAGAAGTCTAAGAGTTTCGCTGAGGTATATGCACGTACGCGAGTCCGGGAAATATTTAAATTTAATAACGTATGTGAAAAATATCTTAACATGCTCTCACAATCAGTAAAAGAAAACTGCCACGAATGTAAATAGAAAGAAAAACGATTTTAAGCCGGAAACACGTGCACCGGTACGCATCTCGCATTCAAGTCTCGGTTTTAAAATAAACACAATATTTATCACACAAAAAGTAAATTCAATGTAATATATAAAGAAAAAATAATTTTTACAGAAGAGCACAATGCACTTCACTTCCTAATATCAATTATTTCTCGCAGCGCACTATATTTTTGTCGAACAAGGACACCACAAAAGGAAGTGTCGAAGCCATTTACAAGTTAGCCAACTGCAAACCAACGAATGCGGGAAGGGGTCTTAATGGGTTCAAGGGCACAACGACCACAGAACCTTCAGTTTATGTTGCCAGTACTAGCTGTCACTTTGGCTCATCCTTAAGAAAATCGTTCTATAGATTGGTCTCTCGCAGGCTCTGATACTGCGATTCCTTTCTGTATTTATGATTTAATGTTTACGGCGTAATAACTTAATATTTTAAACTTAGGAGAATCATGTTTTAAGGAGAGTTCTCCGCCATTGTCGTCTATGATCTGATCTCTCTATGCTCTAAAGCACCCAGCCCGCGCCCTGCTTTCCAACCTTTGCGAAGAAGCATAGTGGCCCGGTCGTTGACGCTCGACATTTCCCAAAGCACCCTGTTCCGATGGGCGCTACTAGATCACGGACCCAAAGGCATTTGGCCCTTGTTGCTATCCCAAAGTCTCCTACTGTGGCCTCCAAGCATGCAAGTCCCGCATGATGAATCGTGGGCTCTCAACGAGATGGAATTTTAATAGTGGTCACAGAAAATATGAACCTATTCCTTTTTTTTCGGGCTCCATTCCACTCTTTGCATTAGGCTGCTTCATTCGTCGAATCACTTAATTCAATTTCATTCGTGGTACTCCATTACCTTTCGTGCAAAATATGCTATTGAATCCATTCATTTCGAGGATTCGCTTCAATAACTCTTCGGTAAAGATACTCCAAGACTTGTTCACTAGCCGAGCTATTTTGTTTTCTTCTTTCATGCTTTGGGTAGTTACTCCTGTCATGCATAAGATGCTGAACCATTTCTTTCTATAGAAATGAACAATGCTAATGAACAGTTAACTTTCAAAGTTTCTCGTTATAGATTCCTGTACTAATCGAAGCAAACATATTTCGAACTCTCACTCTTCTGTGTCATGTTCCATTTGCCACTGCCCGATCGCCTAAGACGGCTCTGAGACGACTACCGTTGCCGCTGCAGTATTTCTGACCGGATAATTTTCGAATCTCACAGGTGGAAGATTTTCGGAACTAGCTAGCTACATAGGTGGGTGGAATTCAGCCGCTGCCTAAAGGAGAATTTCTGCGGCCAGTTTTCCTGCTTTCCGTGGTTTCTCCGATCAATACCGGACGAATGCTGGAGCAGCATCTTTAAAAACGGGCCAAGGATCTCGCGAGATCTTCTGTTCCTCGTCCTTGTCCCATTGTCTCTCCTTACACTCACACACTGACAGAGAAGGTACATGTTGGGAGCTTAGACTTTGTCTTGGTTGGAGCGGTGCCTCTTTGACAAAGATACCTGAAAGGGGAAACCCGAAAGACGATTTGTAAGGGGGGAGGCGGATCTCACGTCTCAGCACAGGCGGATCACCGCCACTTCTCGAGCTGCTTTGCGCACTAAATCCACGGAACTAAGACCCGGAAACACGAAATACTCCCTTGCTCACCATCCATCTCAGCCCTTGTTAGTTTTAAACAATCGGCATCTCACTTCCCATTTCTGTTACCAGGGTGTTCCACAAGCGGCCGGCGGCGGCGGCGGCGGCAGCGGCGGCGGCAGCGGCGGCGGCGGCAGCGGCCGCGGCGGGGGCGGGCGGGGGCGGCGGGGGCGGCGGCGGGGGCGTGCCCAACGGCGGCCTGCGCAGCGCCTCGCCCACGCCCAGCGGCCCCGACTACGGCGACAGCCTGCGCAGGCGCAAGGTGCACCGCTGCGACGTGGCCGGCTGCGACAAGGTGTACACCAAGAGCTCCCACCTCAAGGCGCACAAGAGGACGCACACGGGTAGGCACTGCACGAATCGACGTTAGAATAGAATATTTATTTTGCTACTTAGGAATACATAGAATACTTCCGGTGGTAGCGTTTTCTAAGAAATTACTAAAAATACACAAAACAAACATCAAACAACATTAAAATATTAACATATTACCAAATACAATTTTACAAAATTAATCTATTAACCATATTTACTTAGTCTAATTTAAAAATTTTTGACATTCTGAGGGAAAGTCTCCAGCACTGCAGCAGGTAATTTGTTCCAAACAGTTACAAACTTGTAGGGCAGGGTGGTCTAACCGGCGGTCCGCGGTGCCATTTAGTGGGGCCTGCGATAGCTCGTAAGTCAAAAGTGAAAGTCCCTTGCCTCCTTGTCGAGAACATTACGCGCCTAGCGCACGCGCCCTGTCGGGATAAACACCCTCTTAAGGTAAAAATAGGCTGTTTGGATTTAAGGACTTTTTCTAGTAAATTCAGAAATTCACTAGTATTCCAAAACGTTTCCATGTGTTATGCGTGGTAGGGACTGATATCACGCATGGTTCCGTTCCCCTCATCAGAACAACCGGGACAAACTGACGAGTTTTCCTTGGTCATCCAGGCGAATGCTGGGATGTTTTTACTGAAAGGCCGCGACCGCGAAACCGGCATCGCTCCCCGAATTCGTTGAATACGTGAAGTTACGAAGGTTAAGCAAATTCGTGAGATCGCTGGATCCTGACTGGGTGATGTCTAGGAATCCCGGGATCTAACGGCGTTGAGGCCAGTTGCTCTTTCAATTGAATAAATTGAATTGAATTGAATCAAACAAAAAGACCCTTGTCATATTTTTCGGGGTTTGAGTTAATGGCTGGAAACTATCCTTAGTACAAAAAATGGACAACTTGCCATGCATAAATTTTTGTTGACGGAGGTAATTGTGATGACTGTAGGGTGTCCAACTTCTAGTGACAAGCAAAAATGTTCGATGTCCGACACTTAGAAACCTGTTTGCTCTCCATAAATTGAACCTCCTGGACATCGAGCATTTTTGTTTCCTCCGATCCATCGAGCACCTCCGCTTTATATAGGAGATACACAAGTGACATTTACCCATGATTACAGGCAATCTGTGTGCAAAGGTGTCCGGTAAGAACATGAAATCTTGTCTGCGCCAGAACGTGACCTTCCGAAAATCTGTGCACAAGAAGTTGCATAAAAAGCAGGAGCAAATATCACATGAGTAACTGTTACACGAAATTTCCCACTACACGTTCATTAGCAAAAGCTATCATTTTCGACCCATCTATATGCCCTAGAAGTTTGTGACAATTGTTCTGAGACACTATGTAGTATACTGCTAAGATCCGAATAAAATAAGAATGTGGTTCACAGTTGTGTGTGAAGTGCAACGGAGTTGCTGCACTCTATACGGTCTATCCTCTTATAATGAATACTTCGATTAAAAGTGCCCCCTTCTAGGTCACGAGCTGAAAAGAGAGGGGGACACCGTCATTCAATCGGGAGCTTCAATACCAAATTCAAGTCGTAACGAAGCTCGCGATTGAATGACAGTTCCCCTCCCCCCCTCTCCTGCCAGCTCGTGACCTTGAAAGGATACAGTTTTAATCGGAGTATAGCTACCATAAACATGAACTGCTACTAACATTAACAAAATAACTGCGTACAATACTGACAATTCCTTGTTACGCAACGCTACTTATCTCGGTTAATAACGTTCTCAACACTTACAATAACTCATAGCTGATTAACTATGACAATCGAGCCGTTGGATTCACTGCTTCTATAACTTGAGATGAAAACGCTGTGCAACTGCCGAAGTTCTGATTCGCTGTTGCTTATGTTACGGCACTGGCGTTACCGCGAAACGACGAGCTGTCAACCACATTCTAATTTTATTCGTAGAATAGAGCGCAACAAAAGCCTATCATTGGCATATGAACAATGTTTTCTACAGAACGCGTTGATTCGCCCAGAAATAATAAATCTTCAATATTGGCGATGGATTGACTAAGTTCAGCACTCAATCGAATCGAATGTCCAAAAGAGTTTTTTTCATTTCACAATACAGAACTTAAATCATTCTTTTATCATGGTCTTGTAGTACGTAAATATTTATTTCTCGATACGTTACATCTGATACGTACATTTTCCTATAATTGGGAACGTATTTCATTCAGGTACTCACTCACGTACCCGTGACAACCCATAATTATTGCAAATTTTATCAGAAATTCTTGTTACGCGTACAAACTCTCGGAACTTTACAAATGTCTATGGCCTTATTTTAAGATAATCAGTGATTAAAGCATGTGCATACATTTACATCACAGCATTTATTGTACTTACTGAAAATACATTCGTAAAATTTGACGTTTCGGAATAAATGTTTTCTCCCATCATCAGGCCTTCGTAGAATCTGCCGATCAAATATGAATTAAATATTTAAGATTAAACAAAATAATAAAGCTCTTGACTGGGAAAAGAATAGTAGTAAATTGAAAGAACGTTAAATGATATCGCAGGCTTACGCGGTCAGAGTCAAGATCTGGGCTGTCCGGGTGACGCCGCGTCGAAGGCTGAGGTGCCGACGTTTCGACCGACATGTCGCGGTACTCTTCAGGACTGTATTGCCTCCCAGTAGGACCGGGATATGTCGGTCCAAACCTCGGCACCTCAGCCTTCGACGCAGCGTCACCCAGACAGCCCAGATCGTCAAAGAACGTGTTCGTTGTTTGATCACGCATTGAAGTTTCCACATTTGCTTTCGCCTTTCTGGATTTGTACTACTGGAAATTTCACTATCTTCGCCAATATTCACTACACATATGCCTATTTTGACCTGAAAAAATCTGCATATTCGTGAATTTTTTAATAACTTGTTGTTTACAATTTCGGGAAAACAAATATTTTTTCTCTGGCTGCGGATCAATTTGATCCAGTTTACTCAAATGCTTCGAATTTTAAGTTTGGTTATTTACTGAATCTAAGAATTTAAAGTTAAAAAAATTGTGTACACCATCAAAAATATTTCTGTAAGCCACGATCAAGAAATAGCATCATACAAAAAAAGGGTTATCTTTGTGTTTGGCGGAAGTAGTTTTTTAATTGTGCTTTCTAAACTATTTTTGTGCTCTTCCTTTCCCCTGAGGTCGTTTTGATTGAGGTATGGCGTGTGTGCGTGTTGCAGGTGAGAAGCCGTACCAGTGCACGTGGGAAGGCTGCACGTGGAAATTCGCGCGTTCGGACGAGCTGACGCGCCACTACCGCAAGCACACGGGCCAGAAGCCCTTCAGTGCCACCTGTGCCAGCGGTCCTTCTCGCGCTCCGACCACCTGTCGCTGCACATGAAGCGCCACTGACGGCGCGGCCACGCGGCCACACAGCCGGCTCCCGCGCCCGCCCGCCGGGTTAGCCCTTCGCCCTCGCCTCGCCCTCGACCCTGCCCGCGAGCCCGCCCTCGCCCTCGCCCTCGCCCTCGCCCTCGCCCTCGCCCTCGCCCTCGCCCTCGCCCTCGCCCTCGCCCTCGCCCTCGCCCTCGCCCTCGCCCTCGCCCTCGCCCTCGCCCTCGCCCTCGCCCTCGCCCTCGCCCTCGCCCTCGCCCTCGCCCTCGCCCTCGCCCTCGCCCTCGCCCCTCGCCCTCGCCCCTCGCCCTCGCCCTCGCCCCACCCCGCTGGCTGCGACGCCTGCAGTCGCTGCTGCATCGTCGTCTTCGACAGCTGTGATAAAATGGCAGTGACAGTGATAACGGCGAGGCCGACATCAGCACCAACGTCAACGGCCTCCGTTGCGCAGGCGCGGCAGTGAGCTTCAGTGCGTGCAAGTTTCGTGGGTACTTGGTCGAAATCCCATTAATAACGTTTTGTTCCCTCTCTGATAAGTTCCCTGTGTTGAAATACAGGGAAACTAATTTATTGTTGTTGAAATTGATTGAAACATGGCCAGTTGTTAGAGTTACTCGTGATTATGATAAACCGAAACATTTTTACTGAAACGCAATGTGAGGTTTGACATGGCACAATGTTGTTTTGTTATGCAATAATGTAGATAAATGTGATGAGATGGTTCATCACAAAACTTGCATCAAAATTCCTGTTTATTAGATCTGGAAGATCAACAGTGCACTGTCAGATTATTTTTTTATTCTGAATTTTAATGATCTATTTTCAATAGTCATGTCACCACTGTTGAAATTTGAAGTCCAAAGTCAGCTTCCATTCAATTGTTCTCGTTAGACCAATTGATGATTTGGTAGCAAATAAGGTTGTGTGTGAATTGTTTATAAATTTAGAACATTTTTTTGTGGAATCTCACTATTCATCTCTGTTGATGATACATTCCAATAATAATTGCCAGTCTTCCATGTACAATTCTCCTTCAAAAAGGGAAAAGATGAATACAGAATGTAACTTATTGTATTGTGGTAAAACAAATATAGTATTTATATTGTACATAAAGCCCACTATTTTTATACTCATAATTTGGATACATAGTTTAGATATAAGAGGGGGACCATTCTTTCTTTCGTGATCTAAAAATCTATGTAAGGTGACTACACAAAAGAGGATTTGTGGTGCTGAGCAAAGAAGTTACTAAATAACATCATTTGTGCATAAATGAGCATGATATTTCTCCTCAATGCTTCATGCAAGTTTATCATTGGTTTCTTTGATACTTTGATCTATTAGCAGAAATTAGACAAAATAAAATTTTCTCCAAAGAAAGACAAAAATTACTTACACAGTTTTGCACATCAGAAAGAATGAAAGAAAATGCATATTGATCTGTATTGATATAAAAGACAAGTACAGTATTATACAATTTCACTGAGTAGTATTTATATTTTGCAAACTAAAAACAAGTGGTCCAGTCAACAGTAATTTTATTTTCAATTTAATAATTTAACAGGAAGCTTACAAAACCTCCCAACAACAGTATGTTTCATCTTTTTTTATTGTAAGTTATTTTTGGAAGTATAAATGACTTGTTGAATACAAATTAGTTGTTTTGGATCAGGGAATGATATTCCGTTAGTTTAGTCAGTTGTTTTTGTTATAGAATGAAGCATAAACACATATTTATAAAAATGCATTTTCTTCAAATACTTATACAAAAAGTGTGTACTTATATTTCCTCTAAAATGTTAATTACATTTCAATGCACTAAATAGACAATGTTGATGACTATGATGTTAGCTTATAATACTGTTGTTAGTGAAACCAGTTTTTATAATCATTTATTCAACTTGCACTCACACATGAGTCAGTTAAGATCTTATTTTGTGTTGTTTCACAGACTTGCATTACATGTACAGTATTAATCTTTTTCACCGAAATTTTACAGGAGTAACATTTCAACAAATTGTTAGTTGCAGTAATTGAGTTGGTTATGTAGTTTTAGATAAACATTTGCTTTTGAAACAAATTTTGCTTTGCTGAGACAATGTTAGCATGTGTTGTGAACTATGCATGAACACTGACTGTGATATCTGCTTCTGGTGATGTCAAAACAGTTGGTCACCTTACATCTAGGATATATATATACCTAGACCCCGCTCAAATAAAAGCTTAGTGCTGTTCTTATGTAAGCAATTCTCAAGTATTATTGGAAGCCAGTATGTGCAGTTGAGTATTGCACAAACCCAAAGGTCAGTGTTTCAATTTTAGAGTCTTGCATGCGAGGAGCTTATGCAATTACTGATATATACCATACAATTTTGAGATTGCATAAATATATATACTTTTTTTGACTTATTGTATAGTCATATGCATTGGCAGTGCTTTCTATAGTCTTGTTTTCCCTTGTCATGATCGAAACTTTATTGCAGATAAATGCTTTAAAAGTAGTTGGCTGATGTACTATATAGAGTATGCTTAACTCCACGAAATGTTAAAAACAAAGAATGAAATATGTAGTTGTTGATATCAGTTTATAAGTTTATCTGCAGGTTCATGATACAAGGGTCAATGTTTGTGAGTACTATATTGCAAGAAAAGAACATCAGTTAAATGATGAATTGTAGCCACAAAGGCTAAAGAAGGAAGTCTAAAATTTAATAACAGAGACCTGCAGACTGATTAACAAACACAATTAACAGAGTTCAACATTGACAGTAACAGCGATTGCCTCAGGTGGGATATTCTAAATAGTTCATTATACCTATGTAAGATATGATTGAAGGAAGTATAAGTTATTTCAAATGTCTAGGAGGGTGACACTTCCAATTTGAATTGCACTGTGGAAGAGCGGTAAAACTATATCAAGTCTGAATTTCGTGAAATTTAGTTCAAACATTTTCTTAAGTTAAGAAATAATTTATTGAATTCTAGATAAATGTAAATAGTGTTTAATACTAGAATTTACACTGTACATATTAAAATATTCTTTTAATCTGTGGTTTTAAGATGTACAAAGTTGTATTTCAGAATAATTGATATACTATCACAGTGAGAGGTGTCCAATGGCATTTAACTGTCTTGAGTAATGGTATGAAAATGTAAATTAATGTTTCATATCTACAATCAAAACTTTAATTAAACACAGTAAAATATGTTTTCATAACTTTGGTGAAACAGGCAGTAAATTGTGAGTGCCACAATATTGAAATAAGCTTTTAAAACTTATAGTGGCTTTATTCATAGTGCCTTCTGTTGCCAGATTGCTTGTTGGTCATTGGACTACTTTTACCATGTGAGTGCCAGGCAGAAACTCAATCAAGAAAACATGAATTTGTGTCATAATCCTGTAACATTTTTCCAATTCACGGGTATAGAGTGGAAGATGGAGGTAATTTTTCCTTCTGAATTAAAGTTAAGAACCATTAGAAATATTCTTTAAATGAAAAGCACTTGTTGATGTTGAAAAATATATTCCTCTGAATTCACAATTTTTTGAAGACAAATGACAAATATAAGTATTTGGAATGTGGTCTTGATTGAACTTTCTGTGGGTTGGTGCTGCAGAAAACTTTTCCGTCCGGATGTCAGATGAAGGCCAGTTGAGTGATGTGTGTGATGCACTTCACATGTGTTGCGATTGCTTGGTGGGTAGCAGTGGCTGGTTTCTAATGTTCTTTTTCAGAATCTTTTAAAACTTTTCATATCTGTGAACATTTACATGACAAATGGAGTAGTAGAAGTAGTTTCTAATAGTAGACTAATATACCCTCTTTTCTTTCTCAATAAAGACAATATAAATCTTGTGTATTAAAATGATGTTTGTGCTGCTTCAGAAAATCAATTGAAGTTGCAAAGTGAGACGATCAGTACATGTACGTTAAATTCTTTTGTGATGGAATGCCAAATTAATGATGGAAAGAGGAAAATGGTGTCCATCCACATGGCCTTATCCCTGCCTACCCACCTTGTTATGTTGTTACTTTATGTGGTCAGTATAAATCTTTAAATGTTACTTGATAATTTATTTTTCTCTTAATTTTTTTCTCCTTGTAGTTCATTGTACATAGCATAAATGAGGTATTATCTTTGTTCTAGTTATATGGGTGCATTTCTTGTTTTTATTTTTGTGTATATTCTAGGAAAGGACTATTAGGTTGTAAATGGTGTGATGTATATTTCCATGGAGTTCATCTCCACCCTGACACATTCCACAATTTTAGTTTGAATGATAAGGGTGAGAGAAGTGAGTCTTTTCCCTGATGTCGTTAATTGTTACTGATTTGTCGATGGTGCCTTTTGGTTTGTGAGGTTCTGGGTCTTAACTGACGCTCACCAATAGGCTCATTTATAAAATGTTATTGTTAATATTTTACCTCATCATAAATATTATACAAAGAGAACCACACGAGTGATATACTTGCAAAGAGCAATAAAATGTAAGAACCACAATAAAATTGTATATCACACTGACAGAAAGCAATAAATTCATTTTATTATCTTTTAACTCTTGTTTCAAATTTCTTTGATTATTGAACTTTGCACCCTCATTCCTCATAGTACATTCCTGACAATGGATAATTATTCCATTGGATGTTCCGTTATTCAGGCACAAAATATTATATTTGCAATAATTATCCTTTCAATACAGAATAAGCCAAGGAAAATTTAGTTTACAAGATGTCCCATCAAGTGCTTCTGCAGAATAAGAAATAATTCCCTTGAGAAGCATTAAAGAGATTTAACACAAATGTTTAACTCTTCTGGATACCCCCTCTGCCCCTCACTTGCAAGGGCGACCAGAACCAAGCAAAATCTCGAAGTAGTGAATATGATAAGTTAAATTGTCTGCTTAATATTCTGTGCAACGTCCTTCAGGTCCAAGGTTTCTGTTTGTAAATAAATGCTTAGCAATCTTAGAATGGTTACACTTGCTCATGATTGGGCCTAAATGATGTAATGCACAGTTTAGGACCAGCCACTTGAAGGTAGAATTCTAGTATGAACCCAGACCAACTACAATACATATTGTCGCATATATTTTAGTTGCTTTGTATGAAACTCCTTTCAAAACTGCCAGCTATACAGTGTGTCTCCTTTCAGTTTTAAAACTAATATAAACAGGAATGTCTTTACAGGTCCAACTACAGTTTTATTTTGAGCATTGCCCATAGAATGTACATATGAGTTAATTCATGAAATAACTTTATCTTCAAATTTGATGAACTAATCTGGAGTAACTGTATTTTTTATTGAAAAGTAATATTGATGGAAGGTGTGATTGTGAATGTCAAGATAAGAAAAGTAAAACACAAATACGTCAATTATGTTGACAACAAAATTACAAAGCACAGCTAAAAAAGCATTTATATGGTTGATTCCTAAATGTAACATTTCTCATGCGAATAAAAAATAATCATTCACCATTTTTCATATTTCTGGAACAATTTTGCAGTTTTCAAAATGTAAATTTCTTCCTTAAATGCAATCCTCAATTTGTCTCTACTGATGCTTTGTTCACCTAAAAACTTCAACACTTTCTTCAGGATTGACATTAACTTTTTTAAAATTCTGCTGCGCCTTTTTTTCGCAACTGCGCTTCTTAGCTATTTTTTTTAGGCATATTGTGTTCATGTATATTTGAGTGTGAGTGAGTATGAGTGTATATGGGTCTTTTTTTACGGGAGTAGGTGGAAATCTTCAAAAGACTCCATGTGGCCCGTAACACACGGTAATGTGTGATTCTTACCCACCAAAACCACCTCCCTAGGCTTGTCCACCCCAGGAAACGGTCGTTAGGCATGACTTCGCGGGGGTGAATAGGGCACGAGCCCCCTAGCCTTTTGCCATCATTCTAGGACGCCATTCTCTCCCGCTCCTCGAGTGTCAGCTTCTTTATTATTTGCGCGATGACCGTCACTGCTCTCCACTTCTCCAGCATTCCCTTTACGATGTTCTTGGGCTGCAGTTGCTGCCTAAGTTGCGAGCAGAGCTGTTTCATCGCTTCTGCAAATCAGGGACATACGAAGAAAACGTGTTCTGCATTCTCCGCTACTGGGGAGCAGTGAGGGCAGGCTGGGTCTGAGAGTATAGGTCTGGGTCTTCAGTCCGGTGAAAGCGAAAGAGTGACCCTCGGAAACAGATGGGTTCAGTGGCGGCTGGTGCCGCACAAACCAGGTGGTTACAGAAACGTCATTCCTCGGGCTTGGACCATTATCCTTTTAATTATCTAATAAATGACGTTTGACTACTTGTAATCACCGTCATTCACTGCGCACTCAAAACAGCTCACACAACTCGTCCACGAGGCATACCAACAAACGCAATGTGCTATCTATATTCTTAATTCCATATACCTCGGTGGCTGAAACCTATCACGTTGAGAGGTGCTGCTTCACGTGTCGATGTTGGGAATCATTTGGAACACATTGGAGATAGTATGGGATAATACAAAGAAGAATTGGCTCGTATCATACGCCAGGAAACCCGGTTGTTGGAGATGAAATCCAACTCCCTCGATGACGCCAGCTCTCGGTCGCTCGCTGGGGCCTGTCTTAATCTGTTTTCACTTGTAGATAAGACGTTCTTTCGAAGATAGACCACTCGCACGTTATTAAAGTGATTTCTTTTTAATAGTAACATGTCAAGGGACATTGGCCGAAAATTTCTGGTTGTGCAACATTGCAACATTGCTAGTAACCGCCACTGAATGGAAGTTCACATGGCCATAGCTTTGCCCTTCCCATACTCCTATATTTGGGATGAGTCGATGCGTCCATCTCCCCTTTTGCGAGGTGTCCCATAGTCTTTGCCAATGAATCTTCCGATACTTCCTTCGACCACGCACTCGAGGTAAAAATGAGATAAATAAATAGCAACTACAGTCAGATGCAGCAGAAAAGCATCCGTGTAGGTACATGCAAAAGATTCAAATAATGCATCATAATGCGCAATCTCTTTCAAATAAAATTGAATTTATCGAGGCAGCATTAGAGTGTGATCTCAGTCAAATAGATGTTCTTTGCTTTACAGCACATTGGTTATCTCATAATGATCTAAACACACTCCAAATTCCTAGTTTTTACCTTGCAGGATCTTATTGTAGAGCAAGGGAATCAAATAAAGGCCCTGCTTACGGAGGTTCGTGTATTTATGTAAGAAATAATATTGATTCTACCTTCTTGTCAGAATTCAATTTATATGCAGTTGAAAAAGTTTTTGAAATAACAGTTGTACATCTTACTACGCTCAAAATTATCTTACTTTGCATCTACAGACCTCCAACAAAGCAAGCTTTAGATTATTTCAATTTCGTAGAAAATCTAGAGATAACTGAACAAAATTAGTAATCTCTCTTTTAAATCCATTGTTGTATGCGGAGATTTCAATATTGATTTTCTGAGCGAATCTCACGAAAAAGAGCAGTCTCTCAATTTAATTAATACTTTTAATTTAGATATTACAGTGAACGTACCTACACGGAATACTCTTAAATCACAAACAGCAATAGATCAAATTATAATTAACAAAACCACAACTAGATAGGAAATAACGAATAATCTAGGTTACAGTGACCACGATGCACAAATTCTTACAATTACTAATAACATGAATACTGACACAATAAATAAAACACGCATGTGCAGAGCATTTACTACAGTTAACATAAAGTTATTTTTTGTATACCAGCATTATAAACGAGGTTTTCTGTTGCAAGAAATCGTTCATAAAAGGGCCTTTTACAGCACAAATGATGACGTATTAGGTTTTACGGCACGAATGATTGCGTCATCACACACGTCATAGTTGCGTCACAACTCACCTTTAAAATTGACGAACGCTGTGGAATTGCATGAAGAGTTCACAGAGTAACCATACAACCAGAATAACCAAAGATTTTTATTCTTGAATATAATAAATCAGTTTACATAATTACATTATTTATTGATGTTAATATTAATGGAGCAGTCTGTGAGGTTTTTGAAAGATAAAGGAACAGAACCAGGTACATTAAAAGTTTTAGTTGATGAAGTACCTGCTACGTTATTTTCGTCATTTGACACTATTCTTCTAGCTATCTTTATTTTATTCTGAATTGATTCCTCAATGTAAGATTCTGCAACATTTGATGATCGCCATCCTCCATGACGCTTAAGGGTGGTAATATCTGCACCACTGTCGGCTAACATAGTAGCCGATGTTCTCCTGAATGAATGTCCGGAATATTTTTCATGATTTGGAAGTTGAAGGTATTCGGCAATGAGTTTAGGAATTTTTCCGAAAGTGTTAATCCCAATGGGGTTACAAGTGCATCTACCTTTTTTATAAAATAAGAAAAGTTTATTATGTTTGACTTTAGAAGGTCTGAGGGCAATGTATTTTTATACAAATCTATATAAGAGAATCCTTCATCAGAAATAACGGTAAATATTCTGTGTTTGTTAGTTTTAGTTTCTCTAATTTTGACAACTAAAACAGAACCTTCTTCAGAGACATCATCGGTGCATATGTTATACAATTCCCTCGTCTACAAGCTCCAAATATGCCGAAAATCGCAACAACCTGAAAAAAGAGAGCAAAAGATGTGTTCCAATAGTTCACAAATATTTCAAATAAATATAACTTAAATACCTTCATCAAGAGATACTTCTCATCAGCTGCTTCTACTAAAAATTTGTTCACATCAGCTTGGAAAAGACCATAGATTTTTCTGCTTCGTAACGACATTCGCTTGTTTCATGTACAATTGAACTTTATTAAAAGCAGAAATATCAATACCATCTTTAATTTTGATCATGGCCTTCAATTTCGAGTGACTACACCACAAACTTGATGCCTTACATACTGCTGACTTCAATGTAATAAAAATTAGAAAATTAGACCATCACTAAAACTCGACTAGGTATGTCAATAAAGTAAGAGACACTTACTAACTCCGATATGTATGCCAGAACAACTGATTCGCATATAATCTTCACGTTCTTTGTTTCCATCCAATTTTTAAATTTGTTGTACTCTTTTTCGTACAATGCACTTGACTTTGCCGGTATTAAGCATTGTTCTGCCTTCGTGGCTTGTTCAACAATTTCCTGCGGCAAGGAATCCATCTTTCTTCGCATGCTCTTCAGAATCGCTCATCAGCTGTCCAAAATGCGTGACGTCATAATACCAATGTCAATGTTGCCAACAGTAAAACTGCTTTTGCAATTAGTTCATAAATTAATTTCGATTCTTGCATAAATTTATAATGCTGTTATACAAAAAAATAGCGTATGCAACTCGTTTATAATGTTGCTTTATTGCATTCGTACAAATTTGAAAACTCGCTCCTAACGTCGCTCGTTTTCAAAACATGTACTCATGCAATAAAGCTTAACATTATAAACTAATTGCATAAACTACTATTACGGACTACTGCTAAAAGAATCATGGGAGGCAGTTTATAACGCTATTGACACAAATGAAAAATATAATTTATTTTTCTCAAAGCTTTCATTTCTCTTTAACGCATGCTTTCCTATTAAAAAGAGAAAATTAAACATTTCACGAAAAAGTAATACTTGGATCACAAAAGGAATTAGAACATCGTGTAAAAATAAACGTACTCTCTACTTTACTTCTAAACGTCATGACGTATCTCAAGATTTCCTTATCTACTTTAAAAAATACAAAACATTGTTACGAAAAGTCATAAGGCAGGCTAAAATCATGAAAAACGATCAGGATATTTTGAACTCAAATAATAAAACAAAAGCAATGTGGAATATAATAAAAAATACTACCAAATCAACTAGAAAACCGTAGAGAATGTTGTTTTAAAATATAACGATATAAATGTGAACGATCCGGCAACAGTGGCTAATCTCTTTAACCAATACTTTTCGAGAATTGCTGCCGATCTCACTAAGAGTCTTCAGGCACAAAATTCAAAAACAGACAGTTCACCCAAAATTTTAGACACAATGTTCGTTTCCGAAACTTCTTCCTATTAAATTCTCAAAATAATCGGTAAACTAAAAAATAAATATTCGTCTGGTTTAGATGAATTCCCGGATTCTTTGTTAAAGACTTGTGCGTATGCCATTATACACCCGTTAACTCACATATTTAATGCATCTTTATGCACTGGAACGTTTCCAGATATATTCAAAACAGTTAAAATTAAGCCGCTTTTTTAAAAAAAGGCAACAAAAATGAAATTCAAAATTATCGGCCCATTTCTCTTCTATCAGTTTTTTCAAAAATATTAGAGAGACTTTTTTACGTACGAATGGAAACCTTTCTCACTAAACACGACGCGCTTTCAGATTGCCAACATGGATTTAGAAAATCAAAATCAACGGAAACAGCTATATTTTCTTTTCTTAAAGATGTCGCCTCATCATTGGATCAAAACGAGACACATATTGGATTATTTTTAGATCTCTCAAAAGCCTTTGACGTCATTGATCATGACATTTTACTTTCCAAATTACCTTCATATGGAATTCGTGGTATTGCTCTAGATTGGTTATGTTCGTACCTTAAACAACGATCTCAGAGAGTGGAAATACCTTACTGGAATGATGGAACATTACGTACGCACCTTTCCGACTCTTTGCATATGGAGTTCCTCAAGGATCTATTTTTGGCCCTATTCTGTTCCTACTTTACGTAAACGATATGCCCTCGACGATTCGAAACGGAAGAACGGTTCTCTTTGCGGATGATACGAACATCCTTTGCAATAAAGAAACCGTAAATAGTACAATATCAGATGTTTCAAATTGGTTCCGAAATAACAAATTAATAGTAAACGAAAAGAAAACGGTTTTAATGCAGTTTTCCATTTCAAATAAACAATTCTGTGCTCCATTGAAAAAGAACAGTGTACCATTGACTGATGTTAAGGCAACAAAATTTGTAGGTCTCTCAATTCAGTCAAACCTTAAATGGAACGTCCATTTAAATGAATTGAACACAAAATTAAGTTCATTAAGCTACGCATTCAGAATTCTTGCAAATTCAGTCAGCCTTCAGTAGGTCTCTCAATTCAGTCAAACCTTATGGAACGTCCATTTTCTGGGAAATACATCTTATAGCTCCCAGACCTTTAGATTACAAAAACGAATTGTACGAATAATAACCAAATCCCACCCACGTGATTCATGTAAGCCTCTCTTCATTAATCTAGGAATTCTACCATTACCGTGTCTTTTTATTTACGAATCAGTGGTTTTTGTAAAAAATGACTTGCTCAAGGGCGGAAATATTTTTTCAGAAAATGCCGAAGTCAGTATTACTATAACACTCGACGTAGAAATCATATTCATCAAAAATTCACATACAATACATGTACATTATTTTACAACACTTTGCCAGATGACATTAAACGATTAAATTCAATAGAAAAGTTTAAATCCCAAGTGAAATCGTTTCTGCTGCATAACTGTTTCTATACAATTAGAGACTATACTGAGCATCACAAGAAAAGTAACATTAATTTTAACAATGATACATAATGCATTATTTACCATTTGTATAAATGAGTATAAACAACCTGTAACAACTATTGTACTACAGCTTCCGGGTCAATGACCCCCTGATCCATTGAGCAAATGCTGAGATGGCCCCTTGTTTTGCTTCTGGACATAAATGTAACTTCATTTTCTGTGCACGTCTTCTAGAATTCAGTGGGAAATACAATTATTCAAATTATCGTTTCCATGTTGTCGCGGCAGGAAGTAATAAGAGCCAAAATTTATTGCTTATTTATCTTTGAAAATAGATTTTATTACATGGGAGTTTTTGTTTTTTTCTCCCTTTCAAAATTCAAAATTTATTGCTATTTATCTTTATTACATGGGAGTTTTTATTGTTTTTTTCTCCCTTTCAAAATTCAAAATTTATTGCTTGTTTATCCTTGAAAATAGATTTTATTACATGGGAGTAGTTGTTTTTTTCTCCCTTTCAAAAATTCAAATTTTAAGTAGTATATGACTTAGTGTAGGGATCACAGAATTTTGAAAATGTGCACACAATTCACTTTTCCCCATAGCACGTCATACGCAGTTTTTAACTGTTTTTTGACGTAAAATATATAAAATAAATAAATAAAAAATAAAATAAATAAATCATGGAATCGCGTTCCTCCTACGTGGCCTGTCAGGTCTTCCTTTCCCTTTGTAGAGCCTGTGTCGTTCTGTTACTATATTTGTCTTTTTTATCGTGGTAGCTAAGTTTTTCTATCGTGGCAGCTGAGGGCCATTACCTTTAATATGGAATATGTCACGACTTTTTGCGTCTTTCTCTATCCTGGAGCCAGATGTCGCATGATCGCGACCGTCTCAAGCAGTGCTGCAGATCAAGCGATTCTAGCGACACAACTGAGAAAGACGGGAAAAGTCGTGCCATATTCCATCTTGAAGATAATATCCACAGCCACGTGAGAAAAATCCAGGTATTGGAACTCGATTGCCTGTGTCTAGACACTGCATCATATGAGACCGCTTGAGTGCGGTAAGTGCCAGCCACCTTAAGTGCACTTCAGAGTATCTTCTATCTGTTCGGCGTCGTATTTATTACTGATGCCCCATACTGGAGCAGCAAATAGCAGGATCCAAGTGATGACATTTGACAGCAATTGCCTCCGCCCCTGTATCGATCCTCGAATTTCGGCATTAGTTTTGACAAGGCCATCATCGCTTTTGACGCCTTATCACTGAAGTTATATAGGTGGTAGCTAAACCGTAGCCTTGCGTCAATCACAATTACTAAGGATATACGGACCCGAGTGGATATGTTTGTCTCCTACTGAAATGGTTATGGATTCTCTCACCTTCCTATCGTGATGAGAATTGCTTCAGTTTTGGGATCCAATAATTTCAATCCGACAGGTTAACCGTCGGCGGACTAAGGACTTCAGCGGACGAAGGCTTCATTGGCGATTCCAACCACTCCCTCTATGTATGTTTCGCCACTATAGTGAGTATCACGTGTCCGCGAACCCGGTGATCTCGGCACCTTCCGGAATCCCTATTCTGAGAACACCGTCGTTCGTTACATTCCTCTATAGGGGATCCAAGATGGAGCCCTGTGGAACACCTCTGGTAACTATGGGTCCGTTGACCATTTTCCGTGCGGAACAACGTTCTTCCTGTGAAGTAGCTGACACTGATCTTAACCGTATACTGTGGCACTCTCATGCGTCGATCTCTATATGCATGCATATAGGTCGATAGGACAATGCTTTCTCTACTAGACATTTCCCTTTAGGGAGTAGTACCAATCACTACATATTCCATTTATTGGGAAACGCGCCCTCTCACAGACACTTCTCGTATACGTCTCTAAAAGAAATTGGGGAAAGTCCGAATTGCTGTTTTGTAGGCGATGTTTCGGGTGCCGTTAGGACATGGAGCCTTGTTATTCCCTACACTTTCACCAGTGAGTTCGAGTTCTTCCTATATAACCGAGGGTATTTCATAATTATCCTCTCTAGATCTTGCCTCGAGCTCCAGGAGCCGCTCTTGGACTACTGGGAAGTACTTGGTAACTATTTATTTATTTATTTTACTTCAAAAAACAGTTGAAACTGCGTATGACGTGCTAAGGGAAAAGTGAATTGTGTGCACGTTTTCAAAATTCTGTGATCCCTACACTAAGTCATATACTACTTGAATTTCGAAAAAAAGCTCCCATGTAATAATAGGATAAATACGCAATAAATTTTGGGTTCTTATCCATGTTGTCCTTCGGTCTTCCTGCCGCGACAACATGGAAACAATAACTTGAAATATTGTATTTCCCACTGAATTCTAGACGACGTACACAGAAAATGAAGTTACATTTATGTCCAGAAGCAACACTAGGGGCCATCTCAGCATTTGCTCAATCGATCAGGGAAACTGGACGAAAAACCTGATCGAGATGGGGGTCATTGACCCAGAAGCTGCGATAGAATACTTGTTACATATTGTTTAGATTTATTTATTATGAACTATTCTTTGAAGAGGCGTTGCGCAGTAATGCTTATGCTGGTTTTTCATTTTGCACATTACATTTCCTGCAAGGTCTTCCCCCATGGCCCATTATTGGCCACCTGACCTTACCTAGGAATCACTCACCAACATTAAGTTCACATTAGATCCCACATTTTCTTTGCGAAATGTGTTAGTACTTCCATGTTTGTCAAGGCCACATTCAGGGGTGAGAATGCTTCCAGCTCAGTTCTTCTTCGGGGGGTTAGTCACAAGGCTGCCCCACTCAGTTGCCCAGGCATTAAAGTTACCTGCAATTATGAGTGAGCTGGGGCCCATGGCCTCCCTGACCAATCGGTCAAGGAAGACTTTGACTTCGTCGATAGGCGCATTCGGCGATGCGTAACAGCTGTAAATAAATGCTCTCTCTATTCTCTCCCACACGTATACTGCTTCGTATGTTGTAATGTGTTGCTGAAACGGATGTTCCCCGCAGGTCCATATCGCTGCTTTTCCCATGATGTCGGCCGTCCATGAAGACATATCGCGTATGCGGTACTGTTCGCACAATATTGCATTCACGTCAAGTTGACGTTCCAGCTGTGTTAGCAAGTCTTGCGGGGTCTCACAATGGTTTACGTTTAGCTGCAGTATCTTCATATTCTGCACTTTTTTCTCAAACGCCTGCTGGTAGGCCGGGCAGTCAAAGTTGCTAGACTCGTGATTAGCATTCGTAACAACTTTTGCGGAGCAAAAAATGCTTTCTTTGCTCGGGATTTTCCTGCTTACAGAAGTGATCTTCTCCACATTACAGTTCTACGATCTGTCTGCCAAAGGACGTTTGCGGATTCGGTGGCGTAACGGGCAGTTGTACCGAAGTTTGCGAGTTCAAACCCCCATCGAAGCCGTGGATTTTTAAGGGTGAAAGAATCCTTCGTACACCTTCCTTAGGAGGGGAAGTAAAATCAGTTGTTCCATGTTGTACATTTACTGCATGCAAAAGATCCTCTAGCCTAAAAGAAGCATCTGAGCTAAATTCAAATCGCCTGTTTCCTCACCCAAGATGATACCCCCTTTCTTCGCTTTGACGAAAGGAGCGCAGCGAAATTTGCATGGTCGGACTTAAGAGCGGGCCTGATGGCCCGAGTCTCGCTACTTAAAATAAGGCGTTAACTAACATGCGCACCTGAAGCCGAAGTCACCGCACTTATAGCACTGGGTCACTCGCACCCTCTCTCGGACGTTCACCCACCCAGAGCACCCAGCAAATCCTCATCTTGCCTGCCTCTAAGATCTTGCTTGCTGCTGCCTTGGGAAGACTGGTTACAGCCGTCCGTGTTCCTCCGTCCGTCCCCGCCCATCGAAATGGCTTCACAACGTCTGGCATTAACCCCCACGTTTCCTGAAATTTCTCAGCCAAGGCGGGGCAGATTTCGTCTTCAGTGGTTACTTCCTCATGGCCTTTCACCTCAGAAAGAATCTGTCTAGCGAGAGCTTTTATTTCGGCTTTACCATTCAGCACCTTCTCCAGAGACGTCTGGAACTCGGCCGTTTTTCTGTCGCTGAACTTGCTGAGCTCCAGCAGCAAATGGCCTTTCGCAGTCTTTCTAATGTGTGTAATATCAGAGCCCAGGTCTTCAAGGTTTGGTCATACTCAGCAACGCTGCATGTCGGTTAGCGCAGTATGCGGGAAGTGCGGAACACCAGCGCACGACCCACAACCCTGCGACAGACCACCGCACTGTCTTAACTGTGAAGGCAACTATGCAGCCAATTTCAACCAGTGTCCAATCTATCTCCGTGAAAGGGAAATCCAAAAGATACGAGTGACAGAAAAAGTTTCTTTCCCTGAGGCGAAGCGTCGATTCCAAGCAAGGAATCCAGTAGACATGTCACGATCCTTTTCCAGCACTTTAAAAGCTAGGCCCCCGGTGGTAACCGTGAGCTGCCAAACCCAATGCACTCCAGCCCCAGCAGCGCATTTCGCCTGCCAGGTTGCTCCTATAGACTTCCCTGAAGATACGGCCTGTATCCAAGGGGGAAAAGTTATTATACCAACCAAATACAAAATAAACAGCAAAAAACTCCAGCCACCGAAAACTTCTACTGAGCTCCCTATAGAAACTGATTCCAATCAGAAATCGACACCAACTCAAAATTCGTCGTCGAAGTCTCGTCCTCCTCCCACTGCCGAGACTCACACTGAAAGATCTTCCAACCCTTCTAGATCTCGGTCACCTGTGTCAAAACACCGGGACACCCCCTGATACAGGCGACCTTATCCAGCAGCAGTCAGGACGCCTCTGCTGTGGATGAGGAGCACCTCAAGAGCTCTTTTTTTACGAAGGTGAGAAAGAAAAAGAAGGCACCAAGGAAATAATAATTTCCTTGAATGGCTCTCTCATGGAACTTGAACGTTTTCGCATACATTTAGAAGAATTGAAGCTCATACTCTCCCGCCACAGACCATTTATAGTATGTCTCCAGGAAACTCATCTTCTTCCTAACCACCCCCTCTGCCTGCGTGGATTTCAAACCTATCGGTTTGGCCAAGATGCCGGACTTCGTGCTCACGGAGGTGTCGCGGTTCTTATCCGAGACCATCTGTTTTCTGAGGAACATATCGTTCGAACCGACCTTCAAACTGTATGCGTCCGTATATATCTGCCATCCTTTTCATTGACGGTGTGCAATATATATATTCCTCCTGGCCAAGCCGTGTCACAAGAGGAACTCGAAGAAGTTGTTTCTCAGCTGCCCGCCCCTTTTCTTATTGTGGGTGACTTTAATGCCCACAATCCCGCCTGGGGTAGCACGAGGTCATGCCCCAGAGGTACTATTGTCGAAAATATTATTGACCAGCAGAACCTAATTCTTCTGAACTCTGGGGAAAATACACATTTTCCACAGCGTCAAACACTTTCTCGTCAATAGATCTGGCACTCTGCAGTCCATCTCTATCTACCATCTTAGAGTGGACTGTTCTTGATGACTTACATGGGAGTGACCACTTTCCTACCATGGTACGCTTTAATATTCCTAGTTTAGACGCTACCCGTTCACCTCGCTGGGTAATCCATCGAGCTGACTGGAATACATTCAGCGAGGAAATAAACATTCCAGAGAACCGTTCAAGTAACGTCGATGCCTTAGTCGCCCAATTCACTGACGCCGTTCTTCGCGCAGCCACCATCGCAATCCCGAAGTCTGCGTGCTGTCCACGACACATCCTTGTGCCTTGGTGGAATAAGGACTGCTCTAGAGCGGTCAGCGCTAGAAAAAAGGCACATGCACGTCTTAGACATTATCCAACTGTGGACAACCTTATCGAATACAAAAGATGTAGGGCGAGGGCAAGGAGAATAATTGTAGAGAGAAAAAATGAATCGTGGAGAGCATACGTCTCCTCCCTGAACTGCCACACGCCACCACGCCTGGTATGGAGAAGAATCCGCCAGATAAAAGGACACTCTTCTCCAAACACGGTGCCATGTCTTCTCAAAAATGGTGAAATGATCACTTCTCCAGATGAGATTGTAGAGGAACTTGCCACGTACTATGAACAGATGTCCAGCTCGGCGAACTACGCTCCTCATTTTCTCTTGATCAAAGGGAGGATGGAGTATCGTCCGCTGGAATTCTCCTCCAGAGAGACTGCCGATTACAACATCCCTTTTTCCATGTCGGAATTGCACTACGCTCTTGCATTGGTTAAAAGAACTGCCCCAGGTCCTGATGGGATACATAATCTAATGCTACAACATCTTCCTGATGAGGCAATGCAATTCCTTCTCCTCTTGTTTAATCGTATCTGGGAAGAGCACACCATTCCTGTTCAATGGCGAGAACCCATAGTCATTCCAGCTTTGAAGGACGGAAAAGATCGGTCGTTGCCATCGAGCTACCGACCCCTCGCTCTCACCAGCTGCTTGTGCAAAGTATTGGAACGGATGGTAAGCCAGCGCTTGGTCTGGACCCAGGTGCGCAGAAACCTGCTCACACCAATCCAGTGCGGCTTCAGGAAACACCGGTCAACCTTGGACCATCTTGTCACTTTGGCAACCGAAATATCAACCTCTTTCGTCCTATGACAACACCTTGTGGCCGTACTATTTGACATAGAGAAGGCCTACGACACCACCTGGAGGTATGGCATTTTGCGAACCCTGCACTCGTGGGGATTAAGGGGGAAGCTCCCCTTATTCCTCCAAAATTTTTATCGAACAGATCATTCCGAGTTCGCATTGGCGGCAAACTGTCTAGCAGTCACCCTCTCGAAACCGGCATTCCCCAAGGGTCAGTGCTAAGTGTCACTCTGTTTGCCATTGCCATAAACAGTATAGCGTCGGTTGTGCGAGAACCAGTAAAGGCATCGCTGTTTGTGGACGATTTTGCCATCTATTGTTCGTCCAGTAGCATCAGTGTGATCCAGAGGCAACTCCAACCGGTGCTCAACAAGCTCCATGAATGGAGCTTGTCAACAGGTTTTAAATTCTCGCCTAGTAAATCTACTGGTGTACACTTCTGCCGAATATATCACTTGCACAGCGATCCAGCTCTCTACCTGGGAGGGAATCCGCTTTCATTCGCCGACTCTGCCAGGTTCTTGGGATTTACGTTTGACAAGTCCCTAACGTGGCGTGCTCACATCCGCACACTAAAATCGAGATGCGTCTTCCCCCTCAATCTTCTTCGATTGCTGAGTGGTACGTCTTGGGGAGCCGACCGTACTACCCTATTGCGGTTATATAAATCACTCATCCGCTCAGTTTTGGATTACGGTAGTGAAGTGTATGGTTCGGCAGCCCCTTCCACTCTTCGGCCCATTAACACCATTCACCACCCTTGTATCCGCCTTGCAACAGGTGCATACCGCACCAGCCGAATTGAGTGCATTCTAACTGACGCTGGGGAGCCATCCCTGGAAAGAAGGCGAGCTATTTTATTATCGTCCTATGGAGCTAAAGTGTCGGTCTCCATAGCCATCCGTGTCGCCGAATTATTATCCACCCAAAATATGAATCATCGTACATACTTCGAACATCACTACCCCAGCCCCCAGGCATACGATTAAGAAATCTTTTGCGGGGACTTAATGTCGAACTTCCCACTCCTGTAAAGCCCCCAAGCGACCTGATCCCATCTTGGAAGCTTCTGCTCCCCAATATTGACCTCAGACTCTCCAATCTTTCCAAACATATCGCTAGTCCTCTGGTTTACCAGATGCAGTTTCAGGCTATGAGGGAAGCCTATCCCGACCATCTATTCTTATATACAGATGGTTCATCGTGCAACGATGCAGTGGCATGTAGTTTTTATTGTATCAAGACTACCAAATCATATCGATTACATTCCCAGTGCAGTGTATTTACTGCCGAGATGTATGCAATTCTGGAGGCCCTGAAATACATCGAGTCAGCGAGGCTGCGGCGAGTTGTTCTCTGTTCTGACTCTCTCAGCTCCCTTCAAGCAGTCTCACGCCCGTCGTCAGACTACCTGATAAAATCAGTTCAGAACCTCATTCATCGTCTTCGGTCTTGCCACTATGACCTGGTCCTTAGTTGGGTTCCAGGCCATGTGAACATCACAGGGAACGAGCTGGCCGACCGAGCGGCGAAATCAGCGACCCGTAGGATACACATTGACATCCCTGCTGTACCATTGTCGGATGTTAAGGCTTCGTTGAAACGATCCGTACTTAGAGCGTGGCAAACAGAGTGGCACAATACTACTTTTAAACTTAGCGCGATTAAGAATTCCGTAAATCCTTGGCGCTCCTCATCCCGCTTCTGTAGGCGCGAGGAAGTAATTTTAACCCGCCTTCGTATTGGACACATCCACTTTTCCCATAGTTTCCTCCTTCGAGGGGAAAGTCCTCCCATCTGTGACACATGCCGGACGGTTCTTTCTGTGGAACACGTCCTGCTGCATTGCACAAAATTCGATGACAGCCGACGAAGGCATAGCCTGGGCAACTCGCTACGGGAGGTGCTTGGGGATGACGAGTCTGCACTCTCAAAACTCTTTTGTTTTTTGAGAGAAAGTGGAATACGTAATTTTATTTGAGTGGCATGGACAATATCTTATGTAGTTTGTTTTGTGACCCCTTTACAGCCAATTTTACATTTTATGATAAATTTTACGAGTCTGTTATATTTTCCTTCTGCCTTATTTAGTCGTACACTATTGCGAGATTCATGCCCTTTTTAAGTAATGTTCATGCTTTTAATTAGCGGGTAAGTTGCTTTTGCAAACTTACTCAATCTACCCTTTTAAATACTTTGACATGGGCGCCAATGACCTTGGCAGTTGAAGCGCCCTTTAAACACTAAGTAATCAATCAATCAACCTTCCGTCTGCGTAAAACTACTAATCGTTTCGTGTGGTTGAGGCTAGTGTTAGCCCTCCGACACTCTCCAGTTTTCGAATAACATTTCCACCGTCTCATTCTTCCTTTTCCCGCAAGGACACTATTCGCACTATTCTCTCCTATACTTTTTTTAACGTGTTATCTAAGGGTATTATCTTCAAGGTGGAATAAAGCACAACTTTTTGCCTTTTTCTCGGTCCTGCAGCTAGAGTCGCTTGATCTGCAGCACTGCTTGGTACGGTCGTAATCATGCGACATCTTGTGGTAGGATAAAGAAAGACGCGAAAGGTAGTGCCTTATTCCATCTTGATGATAATATCCTCAGATGCCACGTTAAAAAAAACAATATAACTTGTGATTGAGGCTGGTCTGAGTGCCCCGACACCTGCTCTCTATCCCGAAGATTTTCTGGTCCTACTCGTTATTGATTAATCCCAAAACAGAATGGATGTGGCACACATATCGACGAATATCATGGCGCACATGGTGGCGTGGTTTCACTTTGTTCGTGCTACAGTATCTCCCAAGACAACAATCCATTCCCCGGATTTGCTTGCTTCATGCCGTCACGTTTGTGTCACCCACCGGCAAACGAGCGCCGTTAGCTACCTCGGCCCTTGCACTCGTAACATTAGCGCTGATGTCACTTACTGACGAAGACGAGAATATTCAATCGAAACTTCTCTTGCTTCAGCCATTTTGAAGTTCTCAAGCTTCCGCGCAAGTCACTCTTTGTTAGGTTGTGTTCAAATCTTCTATTTTCCAACACCATGGGACGCTGTTGGCATGTGTATGTTAGAGTGGGCACATGTGTGTGAGAGAGTATGTGACAGGGTGTGTATATGTGAATGAGGGTGTGGGTGCGTTGTGTGCGTTTTGAGGGAGTGTTTGTTAGGTTGGTGTGCGAGAGAGTGCGCACGCGCGCGCGCGTGTGTGTTAGTGTGCGTATGAGCGATGTGTGTGGAGTAATTCTGACTTAAATTTAGTATTTTGTTCCGCAGTGTAGCAATCCTTTTATTCTTTCGGCCAGGGGCTTGGCGCCGTTAGTACGCGGGGTCCCTACTTTTCTGAATACCATAGCAACTGTTTTATGTTCGTTTATAGTAAGTTCGTTTTACGAGAACCATTTGATTAACTGATTGAAGGTGTTTTGTAGCTTGTCTTCGTTCCTTGAGGTTAGGACCATGTCAGTGTATAGGAGTGAATATATATTGCACCGAACCCGGTCTCCCAAACCTCCCTGTGCTTACCTGGGCTCGTGTGGCCGGCTAGCTCAGGAAGCATGTAGATTCTAAAAATATGGATGGTGGACGGATTTAGCTACGTAATTAATTAAATAAAGGTTATTTTGAACACGAGTGAACATTAATAAAATAATTAAAACTTTAAAAGACAAAAATCAAGGTCTGAACTCAGGAATAACTGGTACTTCTAATTTTACGCTAATTTTTACGCTACAAAGTTAGTACATTAGAGAAAACTTAACGTTATGAGGAAGGCGCCAATGCGCGGCCAGCACTTCCTGGAGGTTGACTATAACCCTGGATAAAAGTTTTTTTTATTTTAAATAAACGTTGTGCCTGAAGGGCGTGATGGACATTTTGCTGCAGCTCGACAAATCAGTGCACTGTCACCGTTTACAATGCAGGCCCGCTGGGGTGAACAACATCCACAGGTCGCCGAACCTCACGCCAGACGACGTGTCTCGGGGGTGCTGGGGAGTCCTTGTCGCGCGTCGGCGTCGGCGGTGGCGGCGGCGGTGGCGGCGGCGGCGGCGGCGGTGGCGCAGTGTGACCACAGCGACGGCGACGATGACCACAGCGGTGGTGACGACAGCTCACAACTCAGGCGTTCGACAGCGCGATAATGATCGTCACGTAACTTGTGACGTTCTACGCGGGCGTGATCGGCAGAGATAAAAAATTATACTCGATTACTCTCTAACACAGTAATCATCTAATCGTTCGTTCCCCCGATAAGTGAGAAACCGGAGGAGCTACTCGTCCGCAATTCAAGGTAGCGGGACACTGCCCTCTGCCCTTCTCTCGCCCTTCTGTCCTGCGTGCTCAGCGCATGCCAGCGCTCACAAGCCTTTCCCCCCTCCAGTTTCCCAAATGTTCTAGAAGTTTCAGGAGAATTTTGCCAAAACGTGCTTCCATTGGTGAAAAGTTTCTACGTCTTAACTAATTTTTGTCCAATCAGCTTCTGCGTCTTGCCGGTGTGACGAGTGGAATTTTCCATAATGCGCTCTCACTTGCACACTTTTAGTAAATAATCGCAGGTGGTCTATCCCGGAGTCTCGCGCAGCCCCCCTTCTCTGCTAGATCCCCGGGGAGAATCCCGCGACCGGCTTTGGAGAAAGTAAACAGAGCTCTCCCCCGTGCTCGCCTGGCGCCAGTGTCGCGGATGCAGCTGGGCGGAACGAATTAACCGTCTGGCGGCTCTGAAAAGACGCAAAAGGCATCAGCACGTTTATTGCGCAACATTTTGCTTATGATTATCCGGAGTACAATATTCGGTATCGTTACAATATATATATATATATAACACACACACACACATATTGTGACATACCAATATGGGGACATGGTTTATTACAGAATATTTGTCGTAAATGGGCGAAATGGTTAGGGCAAATAATAGGCAATATGGCGCCTTAGTAACGACGTCGTGGTTGTTGTCAGGATAAACAAACATTCATCTGACCGTGGAGGTGGCGGCGTGAGTAGGAGGAGTTATAAGAGATTTGTGGATTGGTTGAAGAAACGTCGACTGATTATTACAACGGCAGTTTGGGAATTTTGTCGAAATAAAAGAAAGGCGAGGCATTGCGGGATTTAAAAGGGAGGATAAAATTCATTTGGTCGCATGTCGTGACGGTGAGCAGTTCGCTCGCGAATATATTAATTTGTGCATGTTAGGACTTATAAAAATTACGGGGGTCTACGATACGTGTTGGGACTTTGAAATATTTTCGTGTGGTAGAGCAAGAATCGGACTTGAGGGACATATTCGGACTCTGAATATTTTCGTGGCAGAACCGGAAGTGAACTTGTGATACTTCTAAGATTTGGGGAACGTGTCGAGTTCCGAATATTTTGCTGTGTATCAAAATAAGACTTGGAGTTTTTTCGCGAGTGAACTCTAATCATTCTTGAACTTATAAATGTATGCGGTTCACAAACGATACCGGACTTTGCATATTTTCTTGCTAGAAACGGAAGCTAGAACTGAGTTTGCTGTGTAATCATGAAAGTACTGGATATTTATACGGTGAGAACGGGCATCAAACAATATAGTGGAGCTGGAACAAATATTCGAGTGGTGCGAAGTGGTGAATCGGCGGTGTTCGTTTTTTTAAGAAGAGATTCGTGGTAATTGGACTTCGAGATTTCGGAGATTCAAATACAAGAAGGGAAGGCGTTTCTTCGAGGTAGCACCAATCAAGAGCACGCGAAGACCAGAATCGCCGTATAAGGTTCGAACCAGATCATGACTAAGAAAGTTTCTCAATGTAATTTTTTTTCATTTGATTTGCTGCATTGATAAGAAATAAACATTAAGTTTCTCTTGAAAGAAAGATAAAATGATTTTCATTGGCCAATTCGAGCTAATAAGTAGCTAGATCAAATAATCTCTGTTTTCAGATTCCTCGCCATTCTGTATAGATGGCAGATCGGGTAATCGGCTATTAATAGATAATAGCAATTATTTCTGACGTTACCCATCGACCCAGATAGCGGGATAATATTCAGTTTTTTATCAGAGTAATAATAGTTAAAATATTATCGTAACCTTTTTCTTGGCGCCCATGTTATTAGAACTTTGGAAACGGGTTACGACGAATCGCCCAATAATTGTAGCAGTTAGGGGTATGTTTCAATATATATATATATATATATATATATATATATATATATATATATACTCCTATTAAGATGACCGGGGGCGGTAGCTCAGTGCATCAACTGATGTCACTGCAGCGCCTCTGACCGGGAGGTCCTAGGTTCGAGTCCTGACGGCGCCAGGATTTTCGACACTAGCTTTTCAGCTAGGTCGAATTCAGTCGCTGTCACGAGGAGAATTCTAATGGCCAGCTGCTCTGATCGGTAGTTTTCCGTGGTTTCTCCGATCAACACCAGGCGAATGCCGGAGCAGTACCCTACCAAACGGGCCACGGACCGCGCGCGATTTGTCCTTCCTCTTCCTTGTCCTATCCTCTCCCCTTACACACACACACTTACACTAGCATGCACTACACTACCACATATTCCGGGAGACCGGTCGGGAGCATAGAGCTTGTCCTGGCTGGGGCGGTACCCTGCTGGTGGAAGAGTCCCGGTTAGGGGGAAACCCCACTAGCCGACGGTAGGTGGGCGCCGGATCTCGTCATCCAGCGGGGGAAGATCACCGCTATCTCCCGAGAAAAACATGCGCTACACTAACGGGACTAATGACCAAAGCAGTTGACGCGCCCGGAAACACGAAAAAATCAATCAATCAATCAATCGAGCACATAAGAGAAGTTATTGTCCCTTTTGGTCTTCCCTTCGCACCCTATGCGGAGAGAATATGAATTGCACCTTTGTCTTGTGACCACCAATCTGAGCGCTGAAATCTTTCTATGAGAATGACCACATCAAAATCAACAAGCATATCCGTAGGTGTTTTGTTCATTACATTTGTGAGCTCTTCGATATTCCATAAAATAAATTGTAATTTATTTTCCTTTATTCATTCCTCTCTTTTTTGTTTTAATCGTTCTTGCTTTGCTACTTTCGATCTTTTTGTTTGTCTCTGTGTTCTCTATATTTAGCTTATTCCAGTGTGCCCCACGCGCCTGCCTGATTGGTTGCCATCGCGGAAACCGAAAGTGCCTTACAAGCACTTCCTTTGGCCAAAAACCTGAGTTCTCTGTTTTTTTAAATATCTCAACGGCCCCAGTTTGAATGCCTTTTTTCCAGTGTTGAGAGCTTCGCACTCTAAATGGTCTTTTATTCCTTTTTTGTTCAAGAAGCTCAAGACTTTTCTTTTGTCTTTCTTTTGATAGTCGTCGATGTATAGCCAAGCTTCCTCTCCGGCTTTTATTGTGCCGTCTGACGATTTTTCGATTATTACTCCCAGATTGCGTTATAATATTAGCGGGAATTTGAAATGTAGCCAGATACGAAAATTATCACATCGTTACAAGACATTGTAACATATTTATAAGATAAATTTATTTAAACTGCAATTCGGTGTAACCCGGTGGCAGTTAATTACATAAATAAGATAAATGTCATGCAAATAATATAATAATGGTAATAATAATGCTAAAATGTTAATAATAACAATAACAGTAATAATAATAATAATAATAATAATAATAATAATAATATAAAAACAGCTGATTCTTAAAACATTAAATTACATGAAAAAGAAAAGAAACGTCTATCTAAAGCCGAACTGAGTGTTTATACAATAAAGACCGCACTGCACTATACTTCACTTCACTTCTCTCCACCACTTCATTTCACTTCACTATAACACTAAAAACATTTCCCTCAAAATTTCTCGGCTCTACACTGCACGATACCTCACTTCACTGTATAACTTAATATTCTTAGTTAACTACCTCATAAACTTAAAAATACCCTAAACTAATTTCCTAAACTGTTGAACGCTTCGAGGAAAGGGTTTAAAGGTTGTTGCAGGCAATCTATTCCAATCCCTTGTCGTTCGATTTGTGAAAGAGAATTTCCTGACATCAGTTCTCTGCAGTCTTAAATATATTTTGTGCCTGTATGAAGAATTTATATGAAATATTACATCTTGTACACTTTCATCTCGTTATTTTGGTTGGTTAACGGAGAAAATTGTCATTCTGTACCACTTTCAAAATGTTTCTCAACACTATTCGCTCTCCATACAAAATAGTGGCCAGCGTCTGGACTGGCTTTTCAAACGAAGTTCCCAAGCTGTGGTCACATGGTTCGTGACGCAAACTGGCGATGCGCAGAACGAGCAAAAATCGGAGCGCCGGAGGAACTCGCCTAAGTATTTCTACCATGCGTTCAAATATCATAGCTTAGTAATATCACTACCCGTTCGAGCCCAGCACTGAGGCTGGACCAGCTACATTCTTTCTGGGCAGGGCTAACGCTAAAATCGTACATACTCTCTGGCTAAAACCAAAGAGTATATATCTGACTAAAACCAAGTCGCGAAGGTCATAGAGATTCTCAGGTCAGAGTCGCGAGATCCAACACTTCCATTTTAGTTTTACATTACATCAGTGGCGGCTCCTAAACTTCAGACCCGGTAGGGCACAGAAAATCGTGAAAAAAATAATGCAACATGCAAAGCATTGGAAAACATACCTCTAATTTCTATACAGCAATTCAATCCTCCTCTCCTTGGTTCTGGCAAACTCTTCAATAACTTGACAATTAAAATCTCGAATGCCATGAATCATCCGTTTCTCAATAGAAAGCATGCCTAAGGCATTCAATCTGTCTGCTCCCAGAGTGTTTCTAAGAATTTTTTTAAATTCTCTTTAGAGTGGAGAAACAACGTTCATTTTCCACAGTGGTAATTGGACTGGTGACAATTATTTTCAAAACATGGATACACTCTGAAAAAGTACGCGACATATTGTTTTCTAAAAAAATGGAGTAATGCGGCAGCGCCTGATGCACCATGAAAATCTTCACGGGAGTATAATTCCGTTCTAAATTTTGGACCATTTATTTTAGAGTATAATTTCACAGTGTTTTCAAAATCACTCTCCGGGAAATTCACAGAGTACTGAACGAATTGTTCCGTCAGAAATAATTTCGCTGCACTCAAATGGTCAGAACACTCAACCCTGTCTTCGATGTTTTTTAAAATATCACACACTTCCTAAGCAGCGACACGGTTTCTTACTTCTTTACGAGAAATGCATTTTCTCTTATTTGGGGGTACACTCGAAGACTCTTGTTCGTCTTCGTACACTTTACGCACCTTGGTTACTTCATCAGAAAACCGTTTAAGAAATTCCTTCCCGTGAACAGAATCGATATTCCTTTTCTGCACAGTGTCGAAGAAAATTGCAACATGAAGCATATTTGTATGGTAGAAGGAGAGCGAAAATACAAAATCTGGATCATTTAATGTTCGCACAAATCCTGCAGCTTGACCACCGGCTTTGGGATTCTCTTCTTCACCATCTCGAATTTGCTCGAAACATTCAATTAGGCTGTCTTTATATTCACACGCAGTATGAACAGCTCTATGCTGGAAGTACCATCTTGAAGGTGGTGCAGAACAGGTTTCTTTGCACAGATGTCGTTAAATATTGCATTCTTTTGAGCGATCTGAAAAAAAATGAGCATATTCCTTGGAGTTCTTAAAAAAATACTCTGCTCCCAGAAGATGAAGAAGCTGCTTTCTGAAGTAAAAGATTTCCTTGATGAGCGTAGCAATGAACATAGTTTGCATTAGAATATTTTTCCTTTACAAAGTACTGTATCCTGCTTTTTGCCCTTTCATAACAGCAACTCCATCATACGTTTAGGCTATGAGTTTATCGGGAGTTTTATCTAAACCGAGCTTGTGTAATTGTTCCAAAATTTTATCACCCAAACCCCGAGCACCTCTTTCGATTACTTGAAAGAAGCCCCAAAGTCGCTCATATATTTTTCCTTCCGACTGATACCTCAAAATTAATGACATTTGGGTTTTGCATGAACTGTCCGTTGTTTCGCCCGCCTGAATGGCCACGTGTTCTGCGTTATTTACTTACTCTGTCAAGTATTTTTGACAAACAGGAAACATTGCATCTAGTAAATCATTCTGGATGGTCTTTGATACGCCTCTAAAGGTCGTTTCATTCACCAAATGACTGAAAAATATTGTCCAAATCGGCTGTGTAATTAATCAGTCCCCTGAAAATAGCTGGGTTATCGGAGTCCTCAGATTCATCATGACCGTGTAACGCTAATTCGAATTCTCCACAAAATTTAATAACATCAACAGTGCGACCCTGAATTTATCTATTTTTATCTACAAGTTCATTATGTTTACGCACAGAGATTCTATATGCGTCATCCATTTGTTGCCTGATATTAACTCTCCCAAGAACAGCTAAATTCATTTCATTGTTGATATGTCTTTTTGAAATAGCGTGTTCTTTGCATTAATCCGGGAGATGCTTTAAATCTTTAATACCGTTCTTGGTCCACGTTTCGTCACCCCCGAATAGAATGCATGGGAAGGAAAACAATGCATTACTCACTGGACATCCACAAATCCAATCCCGTTTATCATACACTGACTTATTAAATGTTCTGTTGTACGATCTATTTTTGTCACTAAAAGCTTGCTTGATGTCCAGATCAGGCCTCGGTGGCCCTAATTTTTTCGCCAACATCCTGTCTTCATAACCTAAATTTTTACTTCCAAAAATACTTTATTTCATTCATTTTAAAGTTTTAGCGCTTTAAATTGAAAATTACTCGAAATCCCTCGTTGGTTTCTCACGTCAGCTGAACGAGAAGAGAAAACAATTCAATTGTAAACACGCACACGCTCAAGAAAAACTTGTTCACATTTCACAGCTGCTATTATCAAAGTTACAAGCCCCCTGAGCTGATTAGCATTTCATTTCTCAGACACTACGAGCGTTGTTTGTGCATCTGGTAAATGGCGCTTGCAGTGGCAGTCACAAAAAGCTTGTGACCCTGAAGGGCCTTAAGGGAGCATTACCCCCTCCCTTTTTTCCGCGCACTGTGAGGGAAAGCTTTGCTGAACGGGAGGGAGCTAGTTACGAGAAGCTTGCGGACTTCGCCCTGTTGCCACATCTACCTCGTAGTCAGCGCTGTGAAATAGTATCGATATCGCCCATGAAAACCTTAACGTTATTTCTCTAGAAGCATTTACTCGACAACATGACAAACATTTTAGTCCACTATTAATACTTTTCTTTAGAAGAGGGAGGGCACGTGACCATGTGACCTTATGGTAGAGCGGCCACTGCATTACATTAAACTAGCCCCGCCTAGCCCAAATCTTGTAATTTTAAATGTCCCGGTCGTCATTACTCGCCATGTCCATTGGCAGATCGCCCTTCGACACTATTGGCTCAAAAGTGGGGTCATGACGGCTACTTCCCTCTCCACGAAAATTAGATGATAATAATAATAATAATAATAATAATAATAATAATAATAATAATAATAATATACAATTTCAATCCTGTATGACGAGTTAGATATGATGTATGCAGGTGCAGAAGTTTTCCTGGGCTTCAGATTTTAGTTTTCTCTTACTATACACAATTATGAGTAGGGAACGGACTTTATTGTTATAAAAAAAGGAAAATATGTACATATATATGTACTTATGTTTTCAAAAATATGTAAGAAAAAATAGGAAATATGTGAAATAAATATTCATTATAATGTTTACAATTCCATTCTTCAAGCGTTTTCCGAGCAGAGTACGTTGAAGTTTTACATCTACAGAAGCAAGTATTCGCTAGTTTCATCCGAAACATATAATACTTTCGTATTATATACAATGTTGTTTACGAGGTGCCGGAGCTCAAGTGAATAGTACCATGTAGCCTGTGATAGAAGGGGGGTAAAGGGAGCATACCCCCCTCCCAACTTCAGAAAAGGGGTAAGACAATGACCTGAACTTTTATCGAATTACGCATGGGGTCTATGAAACACGAGTAAACACGTGGTTGAAGTTCCTTCTGCTTCACATACTACATCCGCCCATCGTTGATCCCGACTACGCTGTTTCCAAGAAGCAGATGAGGGCGGTGGGATATAAGTTTGACAATTAATAGCGATTATCCAGCGTTAATACAAGCGCATTGCGTATTTTTTAAGTATTTCAGTAACTAAGTTATAAGCTGAACCGCTCGCAAAAAAACCATCATGGCGGACGTACCTTTGGTTAAGTCTCGGAGGCTGCCCCCACCCTGTGGCATCTGAGATTTCCCCTCTCGGCGATAAGGAAACGCGTCGGCGACAAGGAGAGGTGATTGGAAGACGCAGCGATCGCACTGCCCTCTTCGTCAAAAGAGGAACTCAAAAAGGGAAATAGGAGATTTGGAGGGAGAGGCCACGTTCGGGCATGCGCAGTGGAAGGTTTTTTTGAGAGTGGTAGAGCAATAGTTTTCAAGTAACATATATTTCGAACATCACAAGTGAAATGTTCATTTTCGACGTATAAATATATTAAAATGTAACGAAATATGTAGCTATAGATAAAATATGTAAAAAATGTAATTATACCAAAATATGTAAAATAAAAATGGTTCAAATTAGTGTGTTAAGTGTAAAAATATCACTGAATGCAGGTATTTTGTCCCTGTAAACATATGTATTTACATGAAAATCCGTTCCCTAATTATGAGTAAAGGTAAAGCAGTATTTTAATATAAGAATATTGATTTTGAAATACACTGCTAACAATTTTTAATCCTCCACTCCTCTCATGTATACCAAAAGGGAGCTCAAGAAGACTTGGGCAGAGTGAAGTTCCAGTTACTGCCCAGAAATCAAAGCAAGGGGGCCACCTCAGCATTAGCTCAAAGGATCAAGGGAAACTGGACAAAAAATCCTGATCGAGTTGGTGTCACTGATCTTACAATACTAATAGTAATAATAATAATAATAATAATAATAATAATAATAATAATAATAATAATAATAATAATAATTTATCCTTGAAAATAGATGTTACTACATGGGAGTTTTTTTTTTTTTCTCCCTTTCAAAATTCAAAATTTAAGTAGTGTATGACTTAATGTATGACTTAATGTAGCTTTCAATTTATTTTTAAATGTAAATTTTTTATGTCTTTAATATCATGGCTCAATTTGTTGTTAAGTGTAATGCCTTCTATTAGGGTACTTTTTTGATAAAGTGTAGTTTCAGATTTGATAAAGTGTAGTTAGAGATTTGAAGTAGAGCGTTGGGATTAACGTTGAATGCCGCCTCTGATAATATATTATCTGGCCTAGCCCTCCCAAGCAAGGGAAGCAGGACAGGAGTCGGGGCCTTGCAACTCTCCATCAAAACCGGATAAAATACTGGAAGGTGCTACAATAGAAAGAGCTAGTGTCGCCGGGTTCAGTTGCAGGTTAGGCTCGCCAACTTTCGAACATAAAAATTGGCTAATTTATGAGAAATATGAAAAGTGTCTTCTAAATTTTCAATTATTCATAATGTGTTCATATAAGAAAGCGCGAACATCGAAGCGATCTTTTGTAATATTACGGGACTGCTTCCGTCTCGCGAACCCACACGACAGCCACTCACGTTTAATACTTGGGTTTTCTCACGTGGCATCTGTGAGTAGTATATAGAATATGAAATTCGGCACGACTTTTTTAGTCGTTCTCAATTCTGCCGCAAGATGTCGCATGATCGCCACCGCATCAAGCAGGGCTATAGATCAAGCGACTCTAGCGGCAGATCTGAGAATGACTCAAAAACTCTTGCCGAATTCCATCTAAGATATAGTACCCTCAGCCGCCACGTTAGAAAAAAGCAAGTATAAGCCTGACGTATAAAAAAGCAAGTATAAGCCTGCAAGGATAAGGAAGACGATAGGGGAGAGCGCACCTCGTACGAGAGTATATATACTCTTATAGTATATACTCTCTGAGCGCGCCCGTATGATGTAATACCCATTGGGTATGTGAGTTGAAAAGGCCCATACCCAATGGGTATTACCAAGGTGGAAATAACAAGGTGTAGCGGTGCGCATGCCGCCGACTGTGGACCAATAATATTATGTTATTTCCACCTTGGGTATTACTATACTCTTTGAAAAGACCCTTGCAGGAGTCATGGAGTTGTTAATCAAACCGCATTAATAAAATGAGAATTGAAGAGAATTAGGATTTTAGGGACTATTACTTATACCCTTTGAAAGTTTCGCTGTATAACTTAGGAATTGTATCTGCTAATACACCATAATCTTGATATGGTATTTCCATTACATATGGTTTCGTAAGAATAGTGTATAATTTACGTTTGTAGCGCGCGTTGAAGTATTTTCGATTTGTAACTGGAGACGATCAGAATCAAAGCCAATCCTTTGCCAGTCTCAAAGAAAACTTTACGTTCCATGTTGCTCTTGATTGTGTAGACGTGTGCGTTGTATATTTCCCAAATCCTGAAAAATGTAAATACGTCGCCTAATTTATACTAAAGCACCTGGTACCTAAAAAAGTTTCAATGGAATTAACAACTCGTAATAATGAGAACCTTTTGGAAATTGGAATAAATAAAATAGGGTTGAGGAAGATATTGATTGGTAACATTGCCAATGGTAAGTAGTCATTTTGCTTTGAATGTGCAATTGTAGTGTTATTTGTATTCCTGACAACGTTCAGTTTTTGTTAACAGATCTAAATGAATTTGAATGTCGACCACCCAACAATCATGTCTTCTCAAAAAATTGTTCAGAAAGCAATGTAGTCGTTGGACATAGCATTGCAGATGATCCTTTAGTTGTTGGGCCTCAGTATTTGCCAAATGATGTACGTTGTTCATGGGCTTCTCAGGTTGGGAGGCGTACTTCAGGAGTTTTTGGTATGTACAAGTTTGTATTTTTATGAATTTTTAATTATTATTATTCACTTAAGTTACCTAAAGCTCTTTGTCTATTTTTTTTTCTTTCAGTTTTTGGCATTAATAAAGGTTCTGTTCTTGCAAATCACCTTCGAAATGCACGACCAATTAGAGTCTATCATGTCACAGGGAGATTGGGAATAGCAACAGATACCTATGATACATATGGATCTGTTGTTGAACGTTCCACATTCCATCATGTGAAACATGCCATAATGGATAGAGTTCTGGCAAGTATTCAAGCTGCTCATCAGAAATCAATGTATAAGTAAGTAGAATCAGGTGTATTTGTAATTCCAACATTGATTTTTTGCTGAAAGTGGTTGAAATTTTTTTCGTGATCTTGATGTTGCATGTGTGTACCATTTCAAATAGCTATTAAAAAAAAGTTGAAATTGCTGGAAGATGAAAATTTGTTTTAGCTAAATATGTTTGAGAAATGTGTTAATTTTAAGATGTGTTTAAGTTCAAAAGATATTGTAGAGATTGTACTCAACAGAAGCTGTGTAAACTAACTTTCAAACTTCCCTATGACAGTGTCTTGCAAAATTTACAGTGTTAAAAAACCAAATAATGCTAGCCATTAATTGGATGATGTGTAAAAATAAACAGTAAATATACACAACCCTTTCTTTTTGGCTTTTGGAGGGGGGAAAGAGAAAACTCAACCTGCTTTGTAATTTCTTTGTACAAGTGACCCAAGTTGAATTCAAATGTCAAAATATATTAGTGTGCACTCATCCAAAAATTTTTTGATGATCACATGAAATTAACTTGTGCCTTTATTTTGACAGCAATAGTATTTTAACATTAGCATAGAATCTGCACTTCTATGCTTGCAGATTGAAGATGTTTTTGAGATATTTGTTAGACAATTTACCGGCAGGATTAAAACTAAAAGCATAATGATTTGATAAATTTTCAAGGAGTCCTATATCACTCTCTGCTCAAATGCACAGTTCACAAAAAATATAGGTATATGAATTTTCCTAATTGAGGTTTCCAATTTAATAAAGACAAACACCATGTTGGGAAAACAAATACATTTACTCACATTAAGTTCCAATGTTTTGTTCATATTGATCCACAGCTTCGTGTGTTAATCTAGTTTCAGGAAAATATGGAGATTACACTTAAAAAACAGTAATGTTATTAAAGTGAGGGAAATTTAAAATATTAAAAGTACAACATTTTTAAAAACGTCTATAAAATGTAAAGTTGAGTGAAGGAAATTAAAAAACAAAACTAGTACAAAACAGATTTAGCTCACCTCAGTCACCATTAAATTATTTCATGTGCAAATTATCATTGTTTTCCCTTAAAGCATTCCATGCCAGAGGAATGCTGTCAAACGTAATAACAAAACCAGAATTCATCAAAATGACAGAAACAATGTGTTTTGTGATGTGAACACGTGGACTGGACTGTGAGGAGGTGATTGGAAATGAGAGGGAGGGGGAAGGAAGGAAGGTACTGGAGATGAGTAACAGCGAAGGAAGAAAAGGAAAAGCCTTTAACTATTTGTAATTTCTATAATATTTTCGTATTGTAACTTTTTGGATTAACACATGAAGATGTGGATCTACATCCAGTAAACATTGTGATTTAAATACGATTTAACTTGTTTGTAACTAGTTTTCACAAATTGGTGTTTGATTGCATTTAAAAAATTGGAAACACCCTTCAATTGGAAAATGCAGACTATAGAACATCAATCTGGTATCTTCCAATTTAAAATGAAATATTTCTTTTATGTAATAAATTGTCGATTTTCCAACTCTAGAATATAATTTTGTTTTTTAGTTACATGGGAGTTCATAGGAACAGCCAAGCAGCTTATGAGTTAGCTGTGAAGGGAACTGTGCGTCCACCAGATGGAAAAATTCCATTTATTTACAGCATTAAATGCATTGAATTTGAACCTCCAGATTTTACCATTGGTGAGTGATTTTTAATGAATGGAAATCATTTTTTAATCCAATTTTAAACTAAATGAATTATCTTTTTTACCATTTTTCAGAAGTGAAATGTGTTAATGAACATGAAAACTACCTCAAGACTCTTATTCATGATATAGGGATGAAAGTTCACAGTACAGCTACATGTTCAAGTATTAGATGTATACGTTATGGTCCATTTTCCATAGAACATGCTCTTCTGAGAGGACATTGGCATCTTCAATTTATTTTCAATAATCTCAGTCTTTGTCAAAGAATTTTGCATGAAAATCGGCTTCTAATGTGTGATACTCCCTCTTCATTAATAGAAAATGATAGCAAAAAACTTTTGGAGTGTAGTAAAAGTTAAGAATAAAGAATGTGTTTTATATATTGTTTATGTTGAAAAGATGTTTGTTTTTCTTTTTCTTTACAAGTTATAAGAACCTTGGGTCCATTCTAAAACTGTATGCCTAGCCCGTTCCCGTAGACTGTAGAAAACCTTACACCAAGAATAAAAGTACTGTACATTGGTGAGTGATTCCAATCATCCCCCTCGTAAGTGATGCTTGTGATAAATATAACAATTGCTGTAATTACAATTTTATAAATAGGATATTATTAATGAAATTTATAACAGAAAATTAAATTAACATTAAAAAGAAAACTTATTTAAGATTTCAACTATTAAGGTCCAGTTAAGTGACCTCTGTTAGTAAGTTGGAGATAACAGTAACGGTATACAGACGTAAACATTCATGCTCCTGGCAGAATTCGAACCCAAGACCCTTCAGGCACAAGGCAGCTATGGCTCTTCAGCATTAGCGACCTCGACTATCCAGGCTGGCTTATATTAACTTTATATGCGAAATAACTTATGGGCTACAATCTACCTTGACTACCCTCTCCCAATATTTTCAAGTGCTACCAAAACTTTTATTCTAATTTCGCTTTTTTACTATTAATGTAAATGTCACTACTAAATCTACAACTTGCATACATGTAATTTACAATTTAATATTAGCCATATTAATTATTTTAGCCATTTTAATAATACAAAGTCACATTATCAAATTAAGAATAATATTAACAATGGTAGTAATAAACTAGTAGATAATGATACAGTGGAAAATAACTTACACGAGTCAGTAATTCACATTGTCTTACAGTAATAGCTTAATTAACTTATGTGAACAACACTAGTGCCTAAACCTTTTGCAGGATTTCTTCCAAATTGAAGTCGTCGATCTGGCCTCCTCTGGCGAATCCTCTGTCGATCTGGCCTTAGTCGAAGCTCTGTGATTTTGAAAAAAGTTCATTAATCTTTGGGAGTACATTACATGAAGCCCTTGGGACATTTTCAAAATTTTCTCAAAAAAGCTCCAATTTCTTTCTTTAAATTTTTTGTAAGAATAGAGTGAAATACACTTTTAAAGATGGTAGGGGTCTGTTTTTGACAGTGAACAGAATTTTTGAAAACTGCAAAATTTTGAATTTTTTTTTTTTTTTTGGCAACTTCCTATTACTACAAAATTGAAGATTTTTCCTTAAAATGAATTTGTTGTCTGTAATTATTTATTTCATTAAGGCCAGGATCTTTATTATCCTGATCATCAATATCTCCATCTGCTCTTCCTGGTTCAATTTATATAATACGTCACATCTTAAACAATTTAAACAGTTTTTCTTATTACTAACTGGTCTATAATAAGTATTTAAATTATTATTGTCTGAATAAATTGAAATAAAGTAGTGAAATGCCTTTCTTATTCATTTCTTGATGTCTTAGAATTGAAAGAAATTATTTTATTTTTTAGAGGTGTTTGAAGCTTTTCCTTTTCTGATAAATCAGTTTTATTTGCAATAAATTTAATTATTTTAGCCACTAATGTGTTACGTAAATAATTATTTTTATATTAAAAATAATTATTTTCAATAGTTGGAAGACCCATTGGGGGAATAAACTTTACAGTGAAACCAGTTTATTACTGTTGACAGTTATTCAAAACTATATTAGTTTTCAATCAAGATCCTCCTTTATTTATCCTATTATTACTAATCGTAAAATGTTTAGCAATTTTTGCTTAGCATTTTACGAATCGTAAAATGTTTAGCACTTTTAAATTGAAATTTTGATTTTTGATAAACTTTAAAATGTTTGTAATATGTATTTATATTGATACTTTTCATAATAGTTGGATTGTTTATTAATATTAAATTGTTCGTGATTTTGTAGTTTTTTTCTGTCATAAAAAAAAAATTGTAACCATTCATGGTAAGAGGGAAAACACTCAGTTTTACGAAACATTGAACTAATAAATGTGAAGTTAAAAGCTAATAAATGTAAAAAAATCTTCCAACTATTAAATATTTGCAGGAATTTATTTTTTACTACAAAATAATGATTACTAGTGTATCCACGTGAGAACTCTTGCATTTTAACCCCCACCTTCTACCCTATTTTGCCTTTTCCATATTAAGCCTGTAATAAATCCTTTCTTTTTTTTTTTTTTTTTTTTTTTTTTTTTTTCAAGACCCTATTAACTTCCATTTGTTCAGTCTCCTTGTAATTGATAACAATACAATGCACCCTTGTCAATACAAACTATTCTTATTTAATATTATTTCCGAGCTGAGAGGTACACCCATGTAATTCAATCGCTTAGAATATCAAGTAATTAGTTCAATTTCACATACAGTTGCAGATTCTACAGGCTCTGTACAAGTGGGGTAGAATATGCAATTAGCTGATGTTGAGCTAACAAATTTTCTAGGTCTTTCAATTCAATCAAACCTCAAATGGAATGTACATATAACAGAATTAAACACTAAATTAAGCTCATTATGTTATGCATTCAGAATTCTTTCTAATTCTGTCAGCCTTCATACAGCTCGCGTGTATTTTTCAAATGTACATTCCCGCCTGAGATATGGCATAATATTCTGGGGATGTTCATCCTTTAGTGCCCAGACATTTAGATTGCTAAAGAACATTATCCGAATAATGAAAAATTGCCATCCATGTTATTACTACAAGCCTCTTTTCATTGAGCTGGGAATCTTACCATTGCCTTACCTATTTATTTACAAATCTGTAGTATTTGTCAAAACTGACTTACTTAACAGTGGGAACATTTTTTCATGTAATACTGATATTTACAACAGTCGATGTAGAAATCATGTTCATCAAGTGTCAGTATCAACAGCTCACTAAAAGAAATCCACATACAATACATGTACGTTACTTTACAACACATTGCCAGATGAAAATAAACAATTAAAATTTAAGTTAAAAGTAAAATATTTTCTGCTGCAAAACTGTTTCTATACAATTAGAGACTATACTGATCGTCAAAAAGAAACATAATGTTTACTTCAACAAAACAATGATATAGTACATTTGTTGATGTAGTTTACATTTGCATTGTATAATTTTTAAAAAAGACTCAATATGCCTGTAACAAGTAATGTACTTCAGCTTCTGGGTCAATGACCCCCATCTCGAGCAGGTTTTTGTCCAGTTTCCCTGATCCATTGAGCAAATGTTGAGATGGCCCCTTGATTTGCTTCTGGACGTAAACATAGCTTCACTATGCGCACGTTTTGTTGAGCTTTCCCTTTTGCTTGTAGTGGTAGTAGAGCTTAGGGTGATTTTCTATTTGTTAGCAATAGAGAAAAATCAAATCCGTTTGTTTACCATTACAAATAAGTTTTCTGTAATTCGGCAACCAAAATATCTAGTTTTTGAAATGTTAATCTCTCGCTGTTTTAAATTATTATTATTATTATTATTATTATTATTATTATTATTATTATTATTATTATTATTATTATTATTATTATTATTATTATTATTATTATTATTATTATTATTATAATTTTTCATCTTTCAACTATTAATAGTTAAATAGTTGGGAAGGGATTCTGAATCTCAAGAAAGCGTGCGCAAATGATTTTCTCCCCCTATACGTCACATACAGTTTTTGACTAAATGAAATAAACAAATTGAGAAGTGTCGAATAAGCAAAAATGAAAAAGAATGGTGTGAGGAACGTTTAGTTGTGAAAGCCCTAAAACTCTTCGTTTAGGAGATATTTAACAATATAGATTAAAATGCGGCCGAGTTTGCGGATTGCATTTGACATGAATATTTAAATGAGTTTTTTTAAACAAATCCTTTAAAAATATAAAGTCAAAGTGTAATTCGTCATGTCTCCGTGAAATTCTCTTTCTTTAGAAACCTAATTTATAAAGATTGGTTGCGTGTGAGAACCGCAAAAGGTATGTACACTACTGAAATAAAATAGGAGAGACGACACTTATGGGTTAAATATTATACGCGCACGTATTATACGTGCAAGTTTAAGGTGCCTTCCTTGAAGGACCTGGACCTGCCTCACTCATCCCTTTAGATTTTTGAGCACCGGAATATCTACCCCACTCCTTTGCCAACGTTAGTTGAATTAAGAATAAAACTAGCATTGTGGGCAAAATCTGATAACCATAAATGTTCGCATTCATGTAATAGAAACTACATTGCTTCAAAAAACGATCTACTAATTTGATATAAAATTCCTTGTCAAAATAACCTAACTCCCATTCGCGCAAGGAGGGAAGCGAGGGCTCGAGTAAACGTGCAGGAATAATACGTATAATTTGTTGCGAATTGATCAATTACGAAGAATACCGTATTATTCCCTGCGCTCCAAACCTAACAAAATGAAGAAAGGAAAAGAGTGGGAAAAAGTAATTGTGTATCAATTCAGCAGTGTAAGGCATTCCGAATATCCGTCCCTTTGAATATCGCGGATCGGGTTGAAACCCTTGTGTTTAGAAGTTGGCGGTACTGACAGTGCCAGAGAGTATATACCGATCGTCGGGACAGTGCCGTCATCGCCACTATTGGCCACTATATTGGAGATCAGTGCGACCTGTTAATCTGCCCCAAGAGTAAATAGGGTATGATAATAAGTTGACTTCATTGAACGTTATCTGCATGGAGGAATACATATTCCTATTCTATATCTATACTCCTCCATGGTTATCTGTACCGGGCGTTTCTGAGGATTGTAAAGGGTCATTGTCTCTTTTTGTCTTTATTCTACGAATCGTGGAAATACTAGCTCCAGTATACGCTGAAGCCCGATCTTAAGCGGTACTCATAGGATACAGCAAAACCTGGTTCTCTCTTTACATTTCATAAGCTTTTCCATTTTTATATTTTTTAACAATATACATTTTTAATATAATTTTTTAATAATATAAATTTACGTTCTTCGCTAGTATACGTCCTCTTTAACTTTCCCAGAAGTTTGAGGTGCCTTCCTTGAAGGACTTGGAACTGCCTCACCCATCCTTGACGTTCGTGACGCAAACTGGTGCTTCGCAGAGCGAGCAAAAATCGGTGTGCCGGAGTAGCTCACCCACCTCTTTCCACCATGCTTGGAGATGGGCCACAGAGCACCCGCACTTGTCTTATGGGATGGCCACTGCGCCGCACGGCATTGCGGGCATAGACAAAACGTGGGTTCTCTGTGATTGCAGACTTCTCAAGGGCGAGTGCAATGTCAGTAGCTTAGTATTTCGCTGCCCTGAATTGGAACTCGTGCCCATTTATGGGAGAGCGGCGGACATTCTCTCAAATTAGGCAGAACTGCACAAACCCAGCGAGAAGGACGATTTGCGTCGTGAAAATTGTGGATTTTTTCTCAATAACTTCCCTTGTATGACGGTAGCTATTTTTTCATAGCACATATAAATAGTCAAAAACTAATCGACGGAAAAAATGAGGTCAGATTTCGTCCTAATTCTGTTGAAACGTCCCTTGTGAGAAATCTTACATAGAAATTAGAACCGTGAAATATTTGTTAAAAAAACTTAGTTATAAGAAAAATTATCTTCCTTTTTCTTCGTTTTAAAATTTTCGCGCTCTTCAATTATATTTAGTCGAGTGATGCACTTTAGTTTAGCAATTTTTCTTCAAATTCTAAATCGGATTTTCCGTGTCGAAATGGAAGAGTATATTTACTTTTTATTTTTCTCTCCAATATTTGTTTTACGTTGGCTACCCTGATTTCGTTTGTCAATGCGCGTGGCATCTGTTTCCTCGACTCGGCCATTTATCGGGAGGGTCTCGCGTAGGGTCTCGCGTTGCGGGGTGCGTGTGGACATCTATGCTATAGGGAAGGTCTTGCATATGGTATATTGTTTTCTAAAGCTAAAAGGATTGTAGTAGGATAAAATGGTAAGTCGTTGTTTCTTCAAGAAAAGGTTTACGATATTATTGGAGGGAGTAGGCCTTGGGATGTGCATGTTTGTGCTTGATAAATGTTGATACTTTAAGCGAAGATTTCAACGTGGTTCTTATATCAATATGGCTTCTTGGATAACGTGAAAAACTTTTTATTTTCCTTTCCCCTCCTTTATTCTCTTTGATCGTGATAACTGCGACCAGTCTAACATGTGTGAATATGATTTTTGTTTTGATATATAATTTTATATTTCAGGGTTTTGTGAAGGTGGTAAAAAATAAGCAGTATTTCAAGAGATACCAAGTTAAGTTCAAAAGGCGTCGCGAAGGAAAAACTGATTATTATGCTCGCGTGAAATTGATTGCCCAAGATAAGAATAAGTACAATACACCGAAATATCGGTTGATTGTGAGATTTTCAAACAAAGATATCACTTGCCAGGTAACCTCACAGGGATTTGAACACCGCTTGTTTTGATGGTGTGAGAGAGTTTACTTTTTTCTTTTTCTGCAGGTTGCTTATGCCCGCATAGAAGGAGATAAAATTGTGTGTGCTGCCTACAGTCACGAACTGCCACGGTACGGAATTAAATGTGGCTTGACCAATTATGCTTCTGCGTACTGTACGGGACTACTTCTAGCTCGAAGGGTATGTTTGGCACCTTGTGAAGCATGTGGAGGTTATGTTGCTTGTTTTAATTTGTTTTGCAAGACAGATGAAGTTTAGGACACTAGTGTATTGTAATTGTGAGAGCTTAAATTGAAGCAGGAAAGTTAAAGACATATGTTTATGATGTATATTTTAATTGTGGGGGCTTAAATGCCAGCTGAGAGTCTTGTTTTGGTAAAATTTTTAAAGCATTATTTCTTTGTTTACTATAGAAAAACTTACTTAACACCGGTAACAAAACTTAGGTTGACAGAAACGATTTCCCAAGGACAAGACTCAAAAGGGCCCCCCCCAAATATTAACTGGTAAAATTAAGAAATATGTTTATTGACCTTCAAGTAGTCTGGTCTTGATTCCAAGATATATTTAAAAGTCGGTATAGTTCTTGAGTGAGATCAGCCGAGTAATTTTTTGTCACTATTTTAAGAAATTGATTGGTCTTTTTCCATGTGAGAAGTAGTAACTACTGAATTGGTGGGAATGCTGATGAGGTTGACATTCTAGGGCAAAATATTGAATTTTAATACTTTAATTAAGTTGAGTTAAGTTTTTAAAATTTTATTTTAAAGTGTTATATTCTTGGCAAATCCTACGTGGAAAAACATCTTGAGAAAAGGATTCTGGAAAGAGAAAGTTTAAAATTTATTACAGAAAATGTTGCCACTGTGACCTGTTAAGTGTAATATTTCTGAGAAGTTTGGTTTATTTTTAAAAAAAAAAAAAATTTTAAGTTATTGTATTAAAATTGTTTATCAATTAAACCAAAGGTTTCCCCCCCCTTAAGTTCAAGGAGTCGAATGGGGTTCAGTAACAGTACAAGCTGGTGTCTCAATACGATAAAGATCCCATTGATAACAATAAATAAATATTAATGGCCTTGGTTTTTGATTTCTGATGTAAAGCAACAAAATATATATATATATATATATATATATATATATATATATATATATATATATATATATATATATATATATATTGATAATTTTAGAATTCTCTCAATTTTCCAATTTGTTGTTTGTAAGATGTTTTAAAAAAAATTAAATTATAACTGCATTCACTACATTTATCATGCTAGAAAATATTCTCTTCAATACCCACTGGAGAAAGGTTATGATCTGTTTATAAAAAAAAAAAGTGTGTTGCTCTACAAGTATTAGAAAAGGTACTCAAAAGTGGAAGCTTCTTCAATTATTGAAAATGGAGGTATTTATGAGAATAATGGTGCACAAAATTGTTATCTTTAAGGGATTTAAATGCAATTCTTTGTGTTGAGTATGGATGCTATATACTATTAATGGGAGTCCCTGACTCAGCTGAGTGCGGAGGGACATTCCTGATGCACTGTAGTTGTCAAACTAGGTGTAAAAAATGACTTATTGATTCTTAATTCTTCTCATCAGGTTTTTATAGAGTTTTCTTTGTTCCTTGGAAATAGTTTCTGAATGGTTCCTTGTTTTGTTCCCAGTGTACATGTCACTTTCCTCAAAACTTCAGTTTTAAAATTTCATTGTAAAATATTTCATGAGAGCTGATATCATACAATGTATAATGAAATATTTCCTTAATTAATTTGAGCCTTGGGTGTTGGGTTTGGATATGGTAATTTGGGCAGATTCTCTTACATTATTTCACTAAGGTATGATTGGTTTTTAAGGGAAGTATGTAAACAATTGGCATTTTTGAGTAATCGTTACAAGCTTAAGGACACAGGGTGTGTGATATTCTTAAATTTAACTTTCATTTCCCCTTATTAAAAAACTTCTTTAAGAGGTTGGCTGTTTTTTTGGAAAATGGATAAATCAAGGAATTTCTAGATTTGTTAAGTAGGAAAATTTTGTATTGTCCCAGCGAAATAGAGAGAGCTGACCAAATAGTGCTAGCTTTAATATTTTTCTTCAGTGGTGTGAAATTACAAATCTTATGAGGGGGGAGGCGTGAAAGATTTTACAAATGTGCTTGTAAACTGAAAAGTGTACCAGGAAATTAGTGTCCCTCTTGTTAAGTTAACCAGGCAAAAATGTATCCTGCAACAGATTGTGCTGGAGGCCCCAGTTCTGTTTATATGCAGAATGAGATCATTTGGGCCTTTATTGCATTTTTGGAAGTTTGGAACTTCTGGGTGTGCTAGCTATTCAGAATTTCCATTTTCATCAGTCAGGAGTGCCACTGCAATGACTGCAGGCATAAGATTTACAGGATTTCATGATAAAGGACTTAATTATTAAATTTTCAGTTCAACTAGTGGTAGAAAATGCAGTGAACATGAGCAAAGGTGGGACCTAAGTTATGTTTCTTAATCCAAAAGAGAATATTTTACTTTAACATTTTTTAATGATAAATTCTTCTTGGTACTGCCACTCTAGTAAGGATGGGTCCAAGAGAAGTAAAATCTCTAAATGAATGAAAAATTATATGGACCCTTTGATATTCTGTGCAATTTAATCTCATGGTTCTCAAGATTTTCTTAACGAACACTTAGCAATATTAAAATGTTTACTTAACATACAACCCCAGGCCTATAATGCATTAACGTACAAGTGGGGGTTCGAAGTTGGGTTCCAGTATGAAGTTATTATTATGAAAACTATTATTATTATAAAACTATTATTTCTTTAAAAACGTGTATTTACTCAATGCAGAATGGTCTCATTGATCCAATTAGTGTGCAAGATTGGCTTGAAGAAAAGGGACTAGCACACCATATTCAAAGTAGATGCAAAAGACTGACTTCAAATGCCAATGATAATTGATTTGTATCTTAATGCGCTCTTTTTATGTGAACAGTGATATTTCATTGCATTTCCTTGCCAAACCTGAAATGTCAATACCATTTATAACCCAAAACCTCATGATTTATGGATATTGTCACAATACGATTGCATTCACATAATTTTAACCAAGGCCTTTTTCCTTTTGGCAGCTTCTAAAGAAGTTGAGATTAGACAGACTGTATGAAGGTTCCACCGAAGTTACAGGAGAAGAGTACAATGTAGAACCATTGGAGAAAGGTCCTGGTGCGTTTCGTTGCAATCTGGATGTAGGTTTGATGCGAACCACAACTGGGGCTCGTGTCTTTGGAGCAATGAAAGGTGCTGTTGATGGTGGTCTCAACATCCCTCACAGGTTGGATTCATTAAGATTAATTTTTGTATTAATAAAGATTCATTTTATATTTGTAACCTTATTGCTTGACGTTTGGTGAGTTCTTATCAGAAGCATCTATAAAGAAGCTCCCCCCTGCTGCCTATCTTACTTGAGATTGTCTGGTGTTATATACTTGGGTTTCTGTAACCTGGCTAATGACAGATGATCAGCTGTTATGGTTTCGTCCAATCGGGAGCTTAAACGTCTCCACAGTGACTTCAACATAACGTTTTAGCTCTCGATTGGATGACTGCTGATGAAGTGTCATCAGCCCATGTTAAAAAACAAGTATTATGCATTCCAGGTTGCAACATTTTTGGGGGTTTCTTGAAAGGAAGTCAGGCTAACTTTTGGGGATTGGAAACTTTTTTTTTTATCCTTCAGTTATTGAAATGATGAATTAAAACGTGTGCGTGTTTTTTTTTGGGGTTTTTTGTAATGGAATCCTTGAAGTATGTGTCTTGATACTAATTTTTCCATTAAGTCAAACAATGAAAATATAGAGAAGAAATTTATAGGGGGGGGAGCTGATTTTTGTTCGTAAAGTAATATTACTTATCAGAGTGCACTTTAAAGAATAACCCAAGTTTTATCTATTTAGGAAAGGATATTGAGTAGAGAAATTTAAGATGTATCTCAAAACAGCTCTTGGACTTACTAAGTTTCACTCACATTCCAACAATATATTATATATTAAGAACTAGAATCTTTAAGGTACGTTTAAAATTAATTTTTGTTTTTAATTGTGTAGCACCAAGCGTTTCCCTGGTTATGATGCTGAAAGCAAGGAATTTAATGCAGAGGTTCATCGTAAACATATTTTTGGCCAACATGTGGCTGAATATATGAAACAACTGGCTAAGGAGGATGAAGAAGCTTATAAACGTCAATTTTCAAAATACATTAAATTGGGGATAGATCCAGATACAGTAAGTGTACTTTCCTACTGTGCATGTTTTTTGTTGATACATTCCTCGTGTAGCGCTTTTCCTTTTTTAATCTTAAATAGTTTAAATTAGAATTGAAGTGAGGAAGGTAAATATTTGACTAAAATAAGAGATGATCATTTTTTAAAAATTTTTTAGATTGAAGACTTGTACAAGAAGGCTCATGCTCAAATCAGAGCTGATCCAGTTCATAAGCCCAAGGAGAAGGATCAATCGAAGATCGTCAAAAAGCGATGGAATCGTGCTAAATTGTCTCTTGCTGAACGTAAGAGCAGAGTTGCACAGAAGAAAGCATCATATTTGAAGAAAATTGAGGCTGGGGAGATTGCATAAATTTTGTAATGTTTGATTAAATGGATAAGGAGAAAATAAAATTATAACTGAAACATTTTTGTATTTTTATTTATTGTATATTTTAAGAAATAGAAGTATGAGTTAAAAATTAAAATTATAGAAATATTTTATTAACCCAACTTAGTTACGTAGGGAATTTAGTTTCGGAAAGTGCCACGTGCGACATAGGTGGCAGCACGTGAGCCGGAATTCAATATGGCGGGTTCGGGTATGTTGACGTTGACAGTGTTAACCTAACAATTCGATGTATTAGGATGGTTATATGACAAAATATAAAGTATTCACCTGTCAAGTATTTAATAGGACGTGCGAGAATTTAAAACCCCCTAAAGCCCATAATGGGACCTCGTGAACGGTCATAGTTTGAAAAATACCTCTTCTCTATTTCCACAATGGGTAATGAAGGAAGTCATCTAGCTGGATTAGAAGTGGAAGATGAAGCTATCGAAGTGACAGAAGCGTGGTCTATGTATTCTGCATGTTTAAGCACGGGAAACATGGCCAAATTATCGGTGTTCGTTAGCCCCATGTTTCCTGGTATCGCGAAATCCAACGTGCCCTCTCTCATCCTGGCTTCGAAGGTAAGATTTAGTTAGGTCTGCATGATGAAATTTTAGGTTGGGAAGTTCTCAGTTTTACTTTGTCCCTTAATTAGAAAAACAAAATGCATTGGCGGACCAATCATTATATATATATGCAGATGGTGGTGTCATTTTCTTGTTCTACTGAATGTTTCAGAACTTAGTTTCTTTGTTCACTTGAGACATTAGAGGGGAACACAGTAAACAGCTCACTGCCATCGTATTAGGGTCATTATTCAATTGTAATAAAAAAAAAAGAAGTTTAAAATCCTTTAAGGAAACGCTTTCATTAGGAGGCCCTAACATGATAAGATGCTAAATCTATTTGGAGATAATTTTTGTAACTTCATAATTGGCATTAATATGAAGGTTATACAATTTTAATTACTTTGTTACTGATATGAATATTGAGGTTCAAGTAAAATTGACTATATCAATGTTTATAAATCAACTGAAGTCCCTTAAACCCTTCATTTGCTCTGAAATGTCTGTGGCCTAAAGCAGATAATGGTTTGCTTATTTATTATGTTACTAATACAAATGTATTGTATGTAGTATTAAATAGCCAACAATGATATGATAGCTTTTAATTGCCTTATCAGTAACGTGAAGTAGTTCAATGAAGGAAAATAATATATTTTAGTGGAGATTTGGATTTTATCTATTTAGAAAAGTTTGTCTTCAATAGTTTTATGCAATATATGTGAAGGTTTTGTACTGCAAAAATGTTTTCTCTTCGTTATGTTGGTGAACAGTAACAAATCTCAATTAAATTTTCCGTACGATCTTGTTGCCTAGTAAGAAATAGAGGAAAGCGTGTTTGTGTAGCATTGGTTTATAATGCTGCTGTTTTTATTTTGTTTATAATTGCATTCCCAGAATGTTGCTTTTTGGAGTAAGCTATAATATTTAAGAAATAAAATGAAAATTCCTGTAAAAGCTGAAATTTTTGACTTTTTAATTTGTTACAATCTAATAGAATTGAAGATGATTTGTTGCAATAAGTTGTTGAAGTTTGATCGTAATGGAATGATTTGTAAATGGTTGTGTCTATGGAATTATTTCCTGATTTTGTTATTATATAATTTTAATTGACATAAATTATAACATCATAAGAAACTAACAAAATTTGTTGAGTTTGTTCTTGAGTATATGTGAAACTGGAAGAGAGATTGGTCTTGAACTTTTCAATATTATTTTCCAGAATTTAATGTTGCATCGACATCCATGCATCTTAAAATTTGTGTCTACATGGAGTCATGGCGGAAGATTTCATTTGGCAACCGAGGAAGTTCGGCCACTGTCTCATGTTCTTGATCAACAAACTTCATTGCAGATGTGCTTGGGGCTCCACAGTATTTTGAAAGCTGTAGTTTTCCTTCATGATAAGGTATTTTGTGAGGGAATTCATTATTTGAGGTTTCACATTGGTCGTTTTTAAAAATGAGATAGTGAAGAATTCTTGCTTTCAGGCAAAAGCTTCTCACAATAATGTGTGCCGTGCTGCTATATATGTCTCTCCTGATGGTACATGGAAATTAGGTGGTTTTGAATTTCTGTGTTTGTAAGTTGCGAGAAGTAGCCAGTAAAAGCTCTGAATATTATTATGATTGTTATTGTTGTTATTTATTCATCCTTTACTAACAAATTTATTTCACTTAGGTTTCAAGATATGTCTGCTACACGTCTTCAGCAGACACAGGCTCATCGCTATGAAAAGGCGATCGCTCCAGAAGAGGATGGAAGTACCCTCGCACATCCATCAGCTATAGATCAATATGCATTTGGGGTGCTTGTGGAAGAAGTTCTTAAAAAATGTATGTTTTAAAGCCACTTTAATATTTCTTGAGAAGTGATTGAATCTTGAATAAGATTGTACTTGGAAGCGGGAAGTTTTGTTGTCTACATCAAATTACAGAAGAGAAAGACTTATCTATAATCAGAGGTTTCATAACTAGTCTACATCTGTAATCAGCAAATTAAGTGGAAAATTTTTGTAGCTTCTGTTAATTCAAGATATAAAGATAGTGTGTGAGGTAATGATCAGTATTAACATATTCCATTTTCTGTTCTTTCTGAACTTCCCATAGACTCTTGGAGATGACGGTATATAAACTTTCTCAATTCTCTAATAGTAGATTCAGTGGTAGATTTTGTTTGTATCGTCTTGATTATCTATTCCAGAGTTATTACTGAATCGATTGTTCCTCTCTTTTCCTGAAATCATGTTGACTAAGTCAAGTTAAAAATAGTATATTTTGTGTAAGCAATGTGCACAATTATGAGAAGCTTGTGGATTTTTACTAATTTTTTTTGTAGGTGAAGAGGAGTTGAATGGTCTTGCAGAATTTCGAGAATTGGCACGACGTCAGTTGCAGAGCAGTGAACCTTCTCTTCGCCCTCCCTTGGCTCCTCTTCTTGAGCATCCCTTTTTTGATCATAAATTTTTGCACATTCACTCATTTCTCTTAGAGCTTCCTCTGAAATCAGAAGGAGAAAGACAAGACTTTTTTAGGTAAGGTTTAATTACGTGTGTCCATTTGAAGTTTATGGTTTTGTATCTCAGGGAAAGGGTGGAATGTTACAGAAGAGATAAGTAGGAAGAACTTCAAACTACTGATTCTGATTCAACTATGTGGAAGTAAGGATATCACCACTCATTTTGGTGGTAAAACATTTTAATAATAGACTTGCTCTTTAGACATATTAATGATTGTGTACATTCTCTCACTAAGAAATTAGATTACTTGTTTACCTGACATCTGGACCGCGGATATTTAGGTAAAAACCTATATTTTTTCGAGATACCTTGCACTATATTAAGTTTTATATGTACGTTTGAGGATTATATAAACTAAAGCCCATCAATTTCATAGAGCCTAAATGAGCCTATTTCAACATTAATGTATCGTTGTACATTGTGCCTGTTTTACTTTTAAAAACTTAAAATGGAACTTAAAACACCTGTGAATTCGCGGTCTACTGATGATACATTTTTCTCTCTGTTTTACTGGGCAAGTTGTATCAGACAGAGACCCCGCCAGATAGTCTTGGGAGGCTGAAAAATAAATTTTTCATTGATAATAAATGTATTGTTTTGGTGGTTCATGCAAATTTAATGAGAAAATATTTACTTTCTCATATACATATGTAATATATAGGATGCCCAAGAAGGAAAGTTGAAACTTTGAAAATTTGCTCTTTAGACAATTTTAAGCATGTTTTGTCTAATAAACTCTTAGATATTCTGAATGGTTGGGCTGCAATAAACACTCAAAAGTTGGTTTGATTGGTTTGTTGGTTGGTTACAAATTATAGTAAAAAAAAAAATTAAATTAAAATTAATTTTTGAAAATACAAAAGAATACAACAAAATTAAATTTATGTCATTTTAAACAGTGCAAATAGCACTATCCATCGGAAAAGTTTGAAGAAAAATTTTGGAACCATTTTCGAGAAAATGGCGTTTGAATGTTTCTGAAGACGTGGAGCACCTTTTCACAGAAAAGTATTGAGTATTTGAGAAACATAATAAGACATTGTGTAAAGAACATGTTCTCTTAAATACAACGGAGTAAAAAAATTGCCATTAATGTAAATATTAACAACATAAGGGGCTTGTCAAAACTTTTAAATTTTTGTAATTTTTGGAAAAAACAAAAGAATAGAGCAAAATATTGTTTATGTCATCTCATAGCGTACATTTAGCACTATCCCTACCAAAAGTTCAAAGAAAAAAATTTGGAGCCGTTTTTGAGAAATTGTGTTTTCGTGATTTTATTAAATTGCATGTGTTGCACGAGATATTATGCAAAAGCTACTAAAAGATTCAAACAAATATTCATGTCCTTATTGAAAGAACTAAGTATGGAGAACAAATTTCAATCAAGGAAAAATCTCTACCTATGCTTCTTCCTACAACTGCAGTTATTGAAGTTAGAGATATTTCTTCTGAATGTTCTTCAAAGTTATATCTTTAATTTTTAGAAACACTGAAAATGAAATTTTATCAAGAATGGCTCCCATTTTTTAAAGTTTGCTTATAGAATGTGGTTTTACTCCTCTATAATATTTATGTTGAATTTCCATTCTACTATGAAAGAAAAAGTGAAACACTTTCGCACAACTCACACAGAGCAGATTAAAAGTATAGTGAAATGCATTTTAAAAGGAGAACTCTCAACCACACAAGAAATGGTGCTCTTCAATTTTCAGTAGCTTCATGCTGTAAGTTTTTGGAAGAAGAAGAAGAAGAAAAAAAGAAAAAGAAAAAAAGAGAGAGAGAGAGAGAGAGAGAGAAAAAAAAATTATGAATAAGCGACAGCAACTCTGCAATGACATCATTACAATTTGAAACTTCTGATTGGATAACAGAATCCCCTGTCATCCACTAGCTGTCAAGCTGACAAAAATATTATTTGAACAGGTCAACTAATTTAGCCTTGTGAGATGGGCTTAGTACCCATGTAAACTGGGAATGTTTTAAGTTGTGTTTGAGGTGTGGAGGGTGTTTCAAACCTTGTACCAGAACAATAATACAAACGTGTGATTGGTCGGAGAACACCATAGATAAAAATGTTAAAGTATAGGACTGAGATTGATCTATCCAAAGTTCAGGATGTGTGAAGGTGTTCATGTTTGTCCAAGAAGAGCTGTAGGGAGAGCAAGAGGTCCTGGTAGTCTTTTAGACATTGAAGAGAATAGGAAAGTAACTAGTAGAGGAAAGTCTGCCTTCCAGTAGCACCAGCAGCTTTTAAAAAAATTTTGTTTCTAGGTCATTGCCTGGAAACTTGGCAGGTTTTCCTGAAGAAGTTGTAGCTACCCAGTTAGCTGCTTTATTGCTTAGCAGAATGGTTCTTTTAGATCATACTGCTCAAGAACACCTTTTGCCTGCATTATTGCAACCCCGGAATGGTGTGTAAGATTGCATATCAATTTTTCCCTAATATCCATTTAAATTGTGAATTATCTTGTGTAATAAACTTTGATTGTGAGATAGTGTTTTATTTTTGCAGATGGAGAAGAAACTTGTGGAAAGGGAATATTTTCAATGGCAGTATTTAAACATCATGTAGTACCACGGCTTCTTCAAATGCTGTGTGTTCGAGATGCTCAAATTCGTTTGTTACTGCTATCACATTTTCAGTGTTTTCTATCTACATTCAGTGTAGATCAACTACGTTCTTCAGTTCTTCCAGAAGTAAGCATTTGTTATTCAGAAATAATAAAGGAGCATAATTCAAATCAGTTCTAATTTAAAAAACAATAAAACTATTTAGTATAAAATTATTAATGTTGTTTCTAGATCAATAAGCTAATATTTAATGCAAATTATATATTTTATCTTCTGATGGCAAGAGTAACTGAATGAAAAATTACAGAGAATAAACATTGATTAGAGTTAAACATATACCAGCAAACTAAGGTTTTAAATTAGGACCAACATTAATATAATGTTTTTTTCTAGCTTCTTGTGGGAATCAAAGACACAAATGACACTTTAGTCAGCATGACTCTGAAAGCATTGGCTGATATGGTACCTGTCCTTGGTGCTGCTGTTGTTATTGGAGGAAAGAGAGGTAAATTATTCACCGATGGCCGACCTAAGGTGAGGGAGAAAAAAATTGCTCAATGTTTTTCTTTTGTAATACATCAATTTTGAATTCATAATTGTATGATTAGATTCATGCTGCAGTATATATTTTCGTTGACTCTTATTTGAAATTTATGAAATGTAATAATATTTCTGCAGTACATAAAATAAACTTGAACTCTTTCACATAGTTCTCAAAGTTATTGTCTTATTGAACATAGGAACCTAGAGATGTTCATTTTTCATTAGCGCATTATCAGATTGTTTTTAGTATACATGATTTGGGTTCTTTTATTTGATATATCTCTTTTAAAATAAAAACATTGTTTTTGAATTAAGAGAAAAAATATCATCTGAGGAGACAGTTATGATCAAAAGAATAAAATAATTGGTCAAAACTTGGTTCAGCTATATTGGCCACTGCTATTCTAAATGCAAAATTATTTTGTTAGAACTCACTTGATTGAATTGGAGTCGAATTAACCAAAGAGTTTGCCTGTGTAGTGCAGAAATTGTATTCTGATCATGATTTAAACGTGTACCAACACTTGTGTGTATTAAAAATTGTAAGCAAAAAGGACATGAATAAGTAGGTTCACTTAACCAAATTCTTTGGAACCTTTTATGTTTGTAGTTGGTTTAAGATATTATGATTTTGAACATTTATGAGGAAAGAAGGTTGAGTGTTGTTTTTCTCCAGGTTCACCAAACTCCAATTAAAGATCTTAAAAAGCAGGAGAAAGCCCTGCCTGAGCCTTCTACTCTTCCTACAATTGAAGTTAACGGAAATGGCCTCCCTGATTATGGGTCGCATTTACCCGAGAGGCCATCTCCCGATGGTGGGGAGGCTGAGGCAACTAGTAGTGATAAAGGAGAAGAGGAAGTGTGGTCCGATTGGGATGTTAGTGATCCCCCCCAGCCCAGTGGTGATTCTGCAGTGAGTCGAAAAAACCTCTCAGAATAAATGTTAAACTTCTAGAGCATGTAGAGGGATAAGAAAGAATCACTTTTTGCCAATCAATATATTTCACGTTAGGGAGTAACATGTTATATTTGTTACCATGAACCTACATAACCCTTGTCTGTACAGGTTTTCGGCTGGTACACGAAACCTTGACTGTGTCAGAACATGACCTGCAGAACACCTGTGCACAAGTATTTCACTAACAATCAGGCACAAATGTCACATGTGTAACTCTTATTATAAGCAACTTCCCACTACATTCTCATTGGAAAAAGGAATCATTTTCAACACCTTGTACATCCTCAAAAAGTTTGAAACTTGTGTTTTTTGTGCTCTAACAGATGTATGAGATGTGTTATGCTATTGGAAGTATTATAATAAGAGCTGGGAAGTTTATGCTAGATTTCAGTCTTGAAATATGCATGCACATATGCCACAAACATGTTGAAATAGAAGAGAAATTTTAAAGATGTGCAGCATTTGGTCATGGGAACGTATATTACAGTGCTATTAATTCTTTTTTGCCTCCTAGAGAAACAGTATAAACAAGGACGGAGGGAGATGCTTTCTGTAGGGGAAGGTTGGGGAAAGAGGTTGTCTTGCCATGCAAGGTCAATCTGAGGATGCCCAAAGAAAGTAAGAGTTGTCAAATCTTGGTGATAAAACTGATGACAGCAAATATTAATTTGGCGGCATTGGTTGTCAGCATCCTGAAACACATTGTACTGATGTATTGGAAGCAACAAGAAAGTTCATGATTTGCATTAATTTCTTTTTTACTTGGAAATTGTTATTTTACTGTTACAAAACATGTTTATGCTAAAAAAGTAAAATTTTGGTAAAAAATTTACTTTAAACTTAAAATAAATTAATTTAAAAAATAATAATTTTGTTAATGTTACTTTATAAAAGTTATGCAAAAACATTCATTATATACCAAAAAGCTCTAAATATGCAGCAAAACATTTCTTACCTTATTTTCTATATTTTGCCATGAAATATACATATTTGAAGTTTCAGGAAGATTTGACCATTAACAAAAAACATGCAATTGCATGAACTTCCCAGCTATAATAGTGTCAATTATTGATTGCATTCCCAAATAACTTCTGTTTAATATGCTAAGGAAAGATAATGTATTTGTACGCTTGTAATGTGCCATCACACTAAATTATGTAAATGTGATGGTGAGGGAGTTCTTCTCAGATATGCAGTATATATATTTCTCATGAACAACAAAGAATTTTGGATAGAGTTTGGACAAATTTTGGACAAAAGAAGTCAGCAGGCACTCAAGCGATTGACAATATATGCTATGTCCTTATTCATTGTAACTCACAAGTGGAGCATTATAGTTCTTTAAAATCAGGTTTCCAGGCTCCAAAGGGTTTTTTGAGTTATGTATCTTAGAATATTATCTACAAAAGGAGTAATTTCTGGGTCTTTTATGTTTTTGGAGATATAGCCCTTCTGTGTACATTCATTACATAGCGCAAGATGTCAGAAGTTTGCACAATCTTGCAAACTAAATTGGCAAAGACTGTCTCTGCTATTTAATCACATAGTGATTTAAGTCTTTCTGTTAGTTAATAAATGTTTAGCAAAATTAGTATGTTTACCCACGTGACCACATAATACACAGTTCAGGACATGACGGTTCAAAGTTTGGTTGCATATGAAGCTTTTTCACTTTTAAAAGAATGATTGAAGTAGAATGTTTGCTTGGGTCCAAGAGTATTTTGTAATTGGGGTGGGGAAAGTTGAAGTGTCCTTTAGGTCATCAATTGATTTCAGCTAAGCATCAACAATGCATGTATATTTTATCATTAAATTTTACTGATAAATTCATTACAGTAAATTCACTTGTGGTGTTAGTATTTAACAAATCGTGTGACAACAGTAATTAAAAAAAGTGTCCCCCTTGAAATTACTATTTAAACTTGGGTTAAAAATGTAATTTAATTCCAATTTCCCAATTTTTGTATGGGCTATTTGAAACCAGAATTTTATTGATTTAAAAGGAAATAATTGGGTGAATTGAAAATTGCAAATGGCTAGTGAATTACATAAAAGCATTAAACTGGTTAATTTTACAGGAAAAAGTTAAAATGCTTTTGGGGGTGCGAGTAAGTGATATTTTATAGGAAATACTATTTGGGAGTTGTTATAAATTTGTGATATTTTGAATTCTTGGTAGTTGTTTTGGTACAGGAAAAGGATTTACTGTGTTATTTAATTCTTTCTTAAAACAAAAAAAGATATTTCTTGTAATTTGAAACCATAAATTATACGTATATAAGCTTTTGATTCTTACTGTAAATTGATTCTAACAGTTTGTGTATTACATTAGCTTATGTAAGTAATGCATGTTTTAGGTTACTGCAGTTTTTGGTAAGATATGACCTTCTTATTTTTTAGGTAGACACCGTTGACAATATTCTTGATTCAGCATTAAGTGGAAATAATGATGGTGTCCATGCTGAACCAGTTGGACATAGTGATGCTCAGATACCTGTAATTGGTTTGCCTGATATAATGTCCTTGGACATCAAAAATTTAACATCCTCAGTTGGTGGTGAAGAATACGACTTCTTTCAGGTAGACCTTTTTGCATCCTATACTTTGCCAATATGATGTTTGCAAATGAAAGTAATACATCTATGATGCCTTACATTACTATTAATCTATTTCATATTATGTGAAGTTTTGTAATAATTTTGAAATGTTTTAACATCGTGGACATCTGTAAATTTAACTGTGGTCACTACTTACTACTGTTGACTTTGTCCTGTTGAAAGAGTTATTGTATATTTGAAGACAGGGATCCTGCCAAAATTAGAAAGGGTTTGTGTGTGCAATTATGTATTTGCTCTATATTATGTGCTGCCTTCCCCCTTATATTATTATCTTAAGTATTTAGAATTCAAATATCCCAGATAAATGTTTAGAAATGGTACAACTTAAAAAAATGTGAATAGAATACAAATAGTAATGTACCTTTAATATTTTTATTGAGAGAATGAGTGCCTTATGAGCCTTTTTTTTTCACTTGAGTAGAATCACTGAATTTGAAGACATATTCCAAGGACTGCATTAAATATGTATGGGAATGCCATTGCTCTGACTCAGTTAGGTGCTTAAAATAAACATTTTTTTGGGGTGCCTAACTTAAAGAGGGTGTTCGATGCCTAAACAATTTCTTTTCCTCAGGATATGGAACCTGTCATTTCCAAACCACAAATTGTTCAAGTTGAAGAGTTTGCTCCGGGAGAGAAGAATTTGCAAGCTCTGAAATCTAATGGGAGCCTCTTTGATGTTGCTCTAGCTTCTACAGAGGGTGATGCATGGGGAGATGATCTAGGAGACTGGGGTCTTGATGAAACTTCAGAAGTATTGAGTGGGAAACTTGGTAGTTGAGACAACACTTATTGAAGTAATGTCTAAATGAAATGTGATCCCAAACCTAGTTTGAGTCAAATCACTGGGACTGCAAAACAATGAACTGCTGTTGTACCCTGTTGTGTTTCCTTTTCGCTCAATCAATCTAGAAGTGTTACTTGAGTTGATCATTATACATTTCATGACAATACAAGTGTAAATACTGCTCAACATTCAATGAACTGAAATTTTTTTTCTCTGTAGTTGTGGAGAAGACCATTCCAGTTGTTTACTGTTTTCAGCCCCTTGTGATTCTGGTGTTCTTCAAATGTATATATTTTCTGGATGTAAATAAGGATTATTAACTAATTTGTGGCCAAGGAATTGTATTATGCCACATGGTTTTGTACAGAATTGCCGTGAATTCATCTTGATGTTTTTGCTCTTTCTGTGATGTATTTTTTTAAACTTTTTGTCACTGCATTTACATGTTTTTGGAGAGCAAGATGATGATAATGAGCCTTTAGTCTTCATACTTTAAAAGGAGGAAATTGTTCTTGTGAAGTTTTGTTTTCCTAGTCATTAATTTTCAATTGTTAGCACATCATGTAAAGTAATTTTGTTTTCTTTCAATAGGTTGTTAGTCTTTGTTAAATTTAATTAAAATTACCATTTAAAATGGTGAGGTTATCAAGTCTCTTATTTAATATTTTAATTTAATGTTGAGTATCAAGAATGGTCATAATGTTTTTCTTGGTTATGTTAGTCATTGCTGGATGCCGACAAGATGATCATGTTAATAAATTCTCTTAAAATTCCAATATTGTGGATCTATATGAGAACTTAAGATGCCTTGAGCTATCATAATTTATTAACGATGAAGAACAATGGCACAAGGTTGTTTGTTTGCTTTCAGCTGACTAGTTCTCGAGTCTCTACTTATCATTTGTTTTATTAGAACGCTCAATTATTCGTGCAATTTTTTTCTTGGTTTTCTCTTTTAATTCTTTAAGAAATGTATATCAGAAGGTCAATTTCCTTCATTCACCAAAAAATCTGCAGGGCACAATTTGACATTAATAGATGAAAATATAGTGGAACTGGCAAAATAGAAAACCATGATTTTCGGTAATATATAAGAAAGTGTCTTTGTATGTTGGCTTTGAAATTATTTGCATTTTTCTTTCTTGTACAATTTTAAACCCTATGATTTTCTTAATTAATGTTGAGTTATTCAGGAAAAAATAATTGTGATGTAGTAGAACATTTGTCTTATCATTCAAATATGTGCATTTTATAATCACGTTTCCTTCTCAATTTTGTATTAGTTACAAGATCATGGCTCAAAAAATAACACTAGCAAATACTTTTTATGCAATTTTGTTTCACAATGTCTGATGTTCTCCTGAATCAAATGCATAGTACAATTGTGCAGCAATTGTTACTATGATGATTGCACAGTTGTGAAGGTTGTAATAAAGTTATATTGAAAACAGAGTGAATATAAGTTCTATGAACTGAAATAATTTTTATTTTTATTTGTGTCATACATTTAGAAATGTACCCCCTTTACATCTTGAGTTCATACAAAAATCATTGACTGCAATCAGGGCCAGTCCATTTTAAGTTGGAAGTAATTTCCCACATTTAAAACGAGCATGGAGTTTTCACATGGATCTAGCTAATTATTATTATTGTTGTTATTATTATTATTATTATTATTATTATTATTATTATTATTATTATTATTATTATTATTATTATTATATTGCATTTTCTACAAGAACATATACCTTTTGTCTAGAACTAGAAAAATCACAAGATGGGGGTGAACAGTATCGTATCTTGTCACTGGCATTTCATCACTCTGTGCATCGAAAGGAATTTATTTCTGGGGACATGAAAAGTGCTGTATCCTCTGTGTGAAACATCTCTTCAGCCAAACTATCACAGCTCAAGTATCCTGACAGCAGGAAACGGTGGTGAGATGTGGCATTTTTGCTTAGTCCTCATAAGATGTGTCAAATATGCTGGATTCTTTCGGAAGCTATTGGAAATAGGCATCTGGAAGGAGGGGGGCAGGATTTTCCACATGAAAATTTTCAAAGAGGCCCTGTAGCCTTCAATAATAAAATATTTTATTTTTGCAAGTATGATGTTCAGTTCCTGGTGTTCCTGTTTTTTTTTTTTTAACTAAGGTTTTAGGGAATTGTTTTATAACATTAGGGGAAGAGACTCCGAGCCACATGGCACTGGTTCGTGGTTCAACATAAAATTTAAAGATTTATTAATTGTTCACTTTCATTCTCCTTATGCTTTATGTATTTACAAGAAAAACTGTTATTTAAATGAAAAAGTTCAATAGAAAAGGGGTCACAGAAATGTAGTCCTTTCCTTCTTGTTCTTGGCTGTACGCACCCAAGCTACTGGGAGGGGGGGAGGGGTCTTTGAAATATGTTTTGTATGATTAAGCATTCAAGTTCATTTCAAGTTCTTTTAAGCATTCAAGTTCATTTTTCTGGTATTTCTCCTCTTAGGTTTCAATAAATCTTCTGAACATCTTAAAATTGAAATTGCTACAGAAATTTTTGGTTCATTGTAAGATGTAAAATGGAATTGAGGTTTGAGAAGGGATTAAACTTTCATTGAATTTTCAAGAATACTATTTATTTATTTATTTATTTATTTACGTCAAAAACAGTTAAAAACTGTGTATGACGTGCTATGGGGAGAAGTGAATAGAAGTCATAGAACATTAAAAATGTTCATTGAATTGCAATCAATATGATAAGATTCCGATTTTTAGTGAGCCTCAGCTTCTTTTGTAAGTGCACTTAAATCCAGCATAAACACAAACGTTTTTACTGTTGTCTTTTGTTGGCCTTGCCTTGTTATTTTCAAGAGTTTTGATAAATACAGTAGCTCTCACAATTGAAGTACTCCTTTAGTGATACCATCAAGAGTAGGGAAGGTAGGCACTGCCTACTCCAAAGGATATGTACTAGTTTAATACATTTCATAATTTTAAAAAAATCTTGCAATTTGAATATGGTGTAAGTATTATTCGTCTGCAAAAGTATAATGAACATTTCATTATCATAGCCCGAGCCATATTTCCATTTCAAGCGTTTTGTAACAGCCCGTGTGCCATGAGATGTCTCGTCTCTTCACGCAGAGACGCACCCGCTTGCACCTCTCAGGGTAGGCACGCCCGGGCGCTGCCTCGCTTCGCATCGTATTATGAGAAAAGGCCATATAGTGAGCATATAAGAGTGCATACTTGACATTCTGCATGCATACTTGACGCATGCTCGTTTAACGTAGAACAGCTAATTCTCTTCCTATTGTCGCGTGGCCGCAGACGGCTGGCACCCGCGTAAGCATATTGCGTAGCTCCGCCTCGGAAAGCGTCTCAGCAGTAAAGGCCTCTAAAACAGCTTCACCTCCGCTCAGCGGGGGGACGAATGCGACTCGTGAGCTCGTCGCCCGTGTGCACGGACCTTCCACTACTCCGTCGGTTCAGATCGGCCCAAACTGGCCCTGCCGACATCCCTTCATCCCTCCGTCGGTTCAGATTGGCCCTAACTGGCCCTGCCGACACTCCACCTCGCTAGTTCAGATCGACCTTCCGGGGTCCTGCTAGCAGCTTCCCGCCCTCTCCCCTGACCGCTGTGCACTTCGTGTGTCGCTAACTCGTCTGATGGCTGCTGCAAAGTCTCTTCTGGAGAACAGTCCTTGCCGAGGCTGGGCTACGTCATGCGCCAATGTAAGTAACATCTCAGTAAACTGCTGCTTGCCATGACTGGGGTCATCCCTGTTCTTATTGCTCCCTCTCATCCGCCTTAGAGATGAAGAGAATAGGAAACGGCCCAGAGAGCACCTTCTGCCCTTATCGTTCTTCCGCTTCCCCGCACGTGGTGCCAGACCCATCCATCTACTCCCACGACACTATCTGTCCCCAGATGCGAGACCACGGAAGACTCCGATTTTCACTTGTGCAAGTGTAGCGTCATAGACTTGACTCCCTGCTCCAGAGAGACAAGTTGCAAGGTAATGGAATGAGGGAGCCAAAAATAGGCTTCCGAACAAAGCCCAACCCTTCAGGGAAAGTTCAAAAGGGGAGAGGGCTTGTAGGTGCCGGGTGCAAATTGCAACGGAAAAAGCAGACGCCTCAAGACGAGTGCGTGGGGGAAAGATGACGCAGGAAGGCATGTGACTCGAGCATATAAAAGGGCTATCGCAGAAGCCCTGGGTTGGGTAACGTTTCTGGTTTCCTCGCGGAAAAACATCGCAAAACTTGTCCGGCCAAGTCTGGCGCGGAAGTGCTGTAGGCACGTGTAGGTGGTCGAGTCTCGAGCACTGTGAAGTATGCTCGATACTTCGGGGCAGATTGTCTGTCGATTGTCCAGGTGCCAATTTGCGACTCGGCCGAGTTGGCTACTCGCAGGCGCGGCCGCAAGGCGCATGTTGGGAGAGGGGGGCTGCTGCAGGTAGCTCCGACAAACACCTTAGAGTGAGGTCTGTAAATAGTGTACATAATTTATTGTAAATACCCACTCGTGTCTGTTTCTTGTGGTGTAGATCCCTACTCACGACGCTACACAAGCTGCGTTGCGCGTGTGTTTACGGTTTTGTTGACTAGTTAATACGCGGGGAAAATTATTATTCAGGATGTAGTTATTTCATTTTAAATTAGTTTGCCGCGTATTATTAGTGTTGCTTGATTTTTTATATTTAAATCTCTATTTACGTTAATAGGGAGTTTTAGCACCAGGCGTAAGAAGACTGCATTAAACTCTATTGATCACGTGGCTATCGAGTTTATAAGATCGTAATGAACAACGTTCAGAAGAGATTTAGCAATTGCGACATTGCGTGTATTGTAACAAAAGAAGCATTTCAATCGTTGAACAAAGATAGTCTAGGTTAGCGGCGAGACTTTTAAACAGGGGCGTGCGGTGACCAATTTCACTGGGTAAGCTCTGTAAATAGCAAATCCTCCCCATACACGCCCACAATTTTCACTGAACCAAAAGTCAGTTATTAACCTCTGCCTTTTGAACGCTTCACACGTCGTAAATACTCGTAAGTTATCTTTCGGAACGTAATAAACGCTGCATCCCGTATAAGAGAAACTATTATTCGTGCTTATGTGGCAACACTCACGACTCTTAAGAAGCTTCCTTCACACTGCCCTCTCCCCACAACATAGCATCTGATCAATGACTACATTTTAGCTAGATTTATCTATATTATCTATATTTATATTTCATCTAAAACAATTACAACATGCTGGACCATGGAAATGTTTTCTTTAATAGATCTACTCAAGAAATTACTAATTGCAAAAATCAAATCATTCTGAATTCTGTTAGAAGTGCCTTTAAATGTTTTGGCAAATTTTAAGTATTGTGTTAAGATCGTAACATACTTCTCAACAAATTTAGAAGTTCGATTAACGTAGCCTTTGCTAACCAACTCATTTTTACGATGCCTTCTGAAACGTAATTTCTGCATTGAAAAAAAAAAAAAAAAAAAAAAAAATTCGGCAACTTAATGGGCATTTTAATGTAACTCTATTCGTTCTGAGTAATTATGTTGCGTTTCATCTGATAGATCAATTTAAGTTTCAATGCTGACACTTTAAAACTGGCCAGCTCAATAAGTGGACAAAATACTCTGTTATTGATCATTTTTGTGATTGTTTTTGAGGGATTGTGCAAATTGTTATAGCGCTCTTTATTCCTCACATTACGAACATGGGAAAACACTGATCATGGCCCAGCAAAATAAATTATGTTTACTGTTTCCTATTAACCAATTGGTGTTTTCATATTTTGAGGGGTTAAAGTAGCGGACATGCTCCCTTTCCTTTTCTTTGCGTTAACACATGAAGACATGTTCTGGAACAGGCCTTCCTATATGAATAATTTCCTTTTTCCACAAAAGTACATCTAAATTTTTTTATATCCTCAATTATAAATGTATTTTCTGCGATAGCACAGTATCTTATCGTTATGTAGCACAAAAGGACAGTGCACACAAAAATAATATGCACAGTGTGAATAACTCGCACAGATCAAATAAATCCACAAGAGAAAGACCGTGGCATTACGTGGCAGGTGGCGCTTATACCAGTGTGTCGGCTCGTACGCATGCGAACACATCTGCAAGCTCAATTCAGAGCCAGCCTGGGCGGCGGCGCGGCGGGCCGTGGCAGTGGGCCCGGGTGGCGGCGCTTATTAGCGTGCTGCATACAACCAAATGGAGCTTCCAGAAAGTCTAGGGCGCATGCGCGAACTGCCTAATGTATTTAAATGGAGAACAACGTCATGCTCACTTCGGGCCGGGTTGCGGCGCCTACTACCTCCGTCTCTTTCAACCGCTTTCTGTCTTCGTCAGCAACAGCGGTGTATGCTCAATAAAGGGCCGCGCGCCTACGCCAGCCAGTGTACTCGGCAGAATTTTAAAAATCAAGCTTGGTTCTCTCTGGCGAGAGTGGCGATTTCAAAATATAATAATTACATTTATCTGTCTTTTCTCCTGGGTAGGCGCAGCATACCTAGCTTACCTGGAATGCACGCCACAGCTTTTAAACCACGATACGACACAAGAGTATCATAAATGTACATTGTGTTTGGAGTTTTAGATTTTGAAGGCCTCTACGATGAGTATGCAGTCTGGATTTTTCAATTAACTGTTCTTGAGAATGTAGGAAATATTTTCAAACAGCGTTCGTTTACGAGCATAAGATATAACCTAACCCGAAGGTATGATTTCAACTTCTTTTTCGCAAACTTCTTACCCGTCACCTCTCCAACATTTTCCATTAATTCTTGCCAGCGTTGTGGAGTTGGTAAGGAATAATTGTAACTGCCTTACATACGGAATCGGTTTATTAGAGTTGGTAAAATACCTTTCCTGTTTTTAGGTGGCCATTTTTCCTTTTGTAAGGTGACTGTAGAGACTCCTATAGACGTGCACTATTTATGAAGGTATAAGGTACTTTAGGCCTAAGATAAGACGTTATGACTTCAAGGTCCGTCACGTGACTGTCAGCGCATAACGTCGCTACCTTACGCGTGGCGCTAAAACTCCCTAATATTATAATAGATACAGTGAATGAATTACTGCGTACACTGTCTTCTCGTCGTAACGATTTAGAAAATAGAGAATGGTCGACCTACTCCTGTGTTGAATACGGTTTTACACCGTGCTCCGTGGCGGATCCAGGGGGGGGGGATTGTAAAGAACGACGTTTCCTTCGTATATTGTTTAAAAGTAGAATAAACTTGCCGTGTAAAATACACAATGAGGTAAATTTAATAGTAAACTTTGTTTTAGTTTCGTAACAAGATACATACACTCCAGAACATATGCTCCAGAAATGTATATGTTTTATACTTTACTGTTGTAAATAAATACTAGGGTCTACCCGGCCCGTTGCAGCCGCCGAAGAAATAATTATAGAAATTTCGTTTGAAATTTCAAAGAGCTATCTTGATCTTTATTCTTATTTAAGAGTTATTTTATCTTTTTATCTCCCTCTCTCTCTTTTATTTTTATTTATTTTACGTCAAAATTAATATATTTTACGTCAAAATTATGTTATCTCTTTACCCCCCGCTCGTTCACTCTCTTTCCTCTATTACTCCATTTCTCCTCTCTCTTCGCTCTTTCTCTCCCTTTGCCCTTTACTTCTCTCTTTTCCTGCCTTCATCTTTATCTATTGTCCTTTCCCCTCACTTTCTCACTCCCTATATTTTCCCCTTTGTTCTCTCCCTTTTTTTTCTCTCTCTTTCTTCTCTCTTATTCCCTCTCCCTCCGCTCTATTTCTCCCTTTGACCTCTCTTCCCCTCCCTCTCTTCCTCCTCTCCTTTTTGTCCTACCTCTCATTTTCCCCTCTTTCTTATCCCTCTTTTTCCCCTTTCTTTCACTTTTCCCTCTCTTCTCTCCATCTTGGGCCGCTGGTTCCTCCTTTCATCGACCTTTCCCCACGTCACATGGCAACGCTCATCAACAATGAAGTTCAGGTTATCGGAAATTGTATTTAAATAAAGCGACATTATGTACAGCAGCGTCATCTAGCGGGTTACAATCACTGCTATTACTATGCTTATATCCTTCCTACAAGTGCAAGCAATAAGTTGACATTTTATCGCACAGGTGAACAGTACGGCTATGCGTACACACCGGTTCTACCGCATCGCTGCTGGCCTCTGGCGGAATATATTAGGAACCTGTCTTGTAGCGACAGGCGAAAAATAATGATCGTGGTGTATCTACCAGCATATTATTTAAATTATTTATTTTTCGTATTTGCGTTGAATTAATATTGACCAAATTTGGCAAGGACACTGCGTCAAATCCTACACAAGAGCCTGTACATTTTTCGTATCAATTCATACACTTCTTTTTGTAGAATCGATGTTGATTACATACGTAGAATTCACTTTTATTAGTATAGATTAATATATTATAAATTCAGATTCGCAGAACAAATGTTTGTTGTTATTGTTATTATTATTATTATTATTATTATTATTATTATTATTATTATTACTGAATTTATTTATTTATTTTATGAAAAAAACCTGTTGAAACTGCATATGACGTGCTACGGGGAGAAGTGAATTCTGTTCTCATTTTCAAAATTCTGTGATCCCTATACTGAGTCATATACTACATAAATTTTGAAAATTAAAAAATGCTCTCATGTAATAAAATTTATTTTCAAGGATAAATAAGCAATAAATTTTGGGCTCTTATCCATGATGTCCTTCGTCAAGGAATAGCCGCAACAACATGGAAACGATAATTTGAATAAATATATTTCCCAAAGAATTCTAGAAGACGTGCACAGATAATGAAGTTACATTTATGTCCAGAAGCAAAACAAGGCAATAAGGTTACTTTGAAATAATTAACTAATAAAAATTAATTTCTCAATTTATTTGATCGTATCCGCCGTTGCTGTTTCTTTGAAAAACAATAGACCAATTAATGTGTCAATAAATGGCACACCATACTCCAGTTTTTTTTCAATGCAATGGTCTCTCGGTACCCTCAGAGACTACTGTTTTGCTGGTAAACATATCCATCCAGATGAAGCCAAGCCAATTACAGTAATTCATGCGAGCAGCCCGATCGGAAACTTTAAGCTCTTGAGAAGTCCGCTGTTTGAATGCGCATATTTTCAATTTCTTGTGGCACAGTGTGCACTTCCATACGAGGTATTACATTGCTGCCGGACCTTCCTTAATAATTTTTTCGGGAAAGTTGAAAGAACATCCCGAACTTCCTCTAGTTTTCGCTCCGTGAGCACTGTTTTGGTGGCAACAAGTGTGCTCCAAAAATGAACAGATATTTTATACTAGCAGCTTTTAAATATGTATTAAAAATTATTAATTCCAGATCGGCAGAACAAATTTATTATTATTATATTATTATTATTATTATTATTATTATTATTATTATTATTATTATTATTATTATTGTTGTTGCTATTAATAATAATTATTTTATTGAAATAATATTACTTTTAAAATAAAAGTAGTTTTGAAAGAGCGGGCTCAGTAGTCAGTGACTAATAATCACTGGTGAAATTATCAGTAGAAGATAGTCACTGCCTAATGATACATCACAACCTTGCTCTTCATCATTATTTAACCTTAATATAAAGGTTTTGGATTCCCTATAAAAAAAACCAATAATAATAATAAAGGTAGTTAGGTAATCGATAAAGGAGAAAGGGAAATTATTTATTATGAATGATGAAAAGGAAATTATGAATTATACATTGGGGCCGGAAACAAACCTCACAAAAAATGTTCAAAATGCCCTCCATTTACTAACAACCATTAACTCGCTTCAGAACATTTGCAGCAAGTCGATATAAAGGTTGTTCGCTGCGTGAACACTGTAATTCGGCGGCTGCGTTTCCGATCAAACACTCGTGGCACATAGCGAAGTCGCTAGCCTTTCACCACTGAGGTCCGGGTTCGATTCCCGTCGAATCTCATGTGAAATTTGTTCCAACAAAACGAGTTTGGCTGCTTCACAAGGCTAGTCCAACCCCTGTGAAGTGTCCTAAACCCCACCCCTATCCTTATTCCTTCCCCAATTCTGGCCGCTGGGTAGTAACGCAGGAGCGCGTAGCAGGAGACGCATACGCGGAGATGCTCCCTGGCGGTCCTCTAGACAACTGACTGCGACGTGACACGACCTATTAGTAATAGAGGATTACTCCATAGTCTGATACAATACGCCGTTCAAGATACAAGTCCCTAAACCTTACTAGTACCTCAAACTTACTAGTTCTCCAAACTCGCACACTAGAGCTTGCCGCCTATAGCTTGCCACATTCCCGCCAAACGTGCCGTCATTCTGAACCAAAGAGTATTGATATGTTCTGGACATTGTATCTAAGGGTATGCACAGCGCCCTCTGTTTCTCCATACGGTTTCTCTATATTATAACCTCCTTGGTGCTGGTAGACAACGTGGATAATTGGCTGATAACAGCCATTGAGATAAGTGCCCGGCTCCGAATAACTGGTCGGTGGTATATACTCTCTGGGTCGGCCACGAATAGCATTTCCCTCAAATTTCCCGTGGTCCGGTTGGCAAGGCTGATGAATGTGGTTCGATCTTCGATGGCGTTCTTCTAAAGAAGCGTGTGCGGTGGTGTGTATGTCGGTTATTTTGTTGTGTACCATTCATTAAACGGTGTAGGGACTTCAAACAGCGTATTGTATCAGACTATGGCTGCTAGCATTGCAGGAGTGTTTGAAAGTGACTTACAACATGCAATCAACAGCAGCAAAGTGTTTGTTGTTGGTGCCGGCGGCATTGGATGCGAGATTTTGAAAAATCTTGTAATGAGTGGTTTTAATGACATTGAGATTGTAAGTATTGTGTTGCTTCTTCGAGAGTCGACGAACGTTTAGCGCTGATCCTGTAATATAAAATGGACGGTTGATTATTTTTATATGATGTCATTCTTCAGATAAATGTTTATTTTTTCAACGTTTTATGTGCGTTTGGTGTTGGAATATAGAATACTTATTTTTGAGAAAAATTATAATATTTGAAAAAATGATGTTCCTGTAACAGTGTTGTCTGTAACAATGAATTTATTGCTAATATAATATTGTGTTGTCACAAGTAGTTTTGAATTTAATGAAATTGCCTAAGATTATTCCTAATGCCATTTTTATTCACTATGATAATTGTTTTAATTTTATACTTGTTCTTATTACGGTACATTCTATTTTTGCCTAGATCAAATGTGTGAAAATTTGTTGCAGATCGATTTGGACACTATTGATGTGAGCAACCTGAATAGACAATTCTTATTTCATAAGCAGCATGTTGGCAAGTCGAAAGCAGAAGTAGCACGTGAAAGTGCATTGTCCTTTAACCCTACGGTTAATATAAAAGCTTATCATGACAGCATTATGAGGTGAGAAAATACTTATTTATAAGATGAGAAAGGAATGGTCAGATCAGACGTGATATGAATTTTAAATATAGAATATACTGGTCGAAGCGGGGTTGATATTTCTATGGGATGTAAAAAAAAATTGAGTAGAATATTTTTGTTGGTATTGCTGTCTGTAATTCATTGCTTTTCTCTTCACAATTACCTGTTTACTCTTTGTCATTTGAATGAGCATATGTATGTAAATACTCCAGTGCTAATTTGTGAAATTTGGGAGAGTTGAATGTTCATGCTATTAATTTACTTCAGATTTAAGTAAAAATTTTCACATAAAAACAGTATTTTTTAACTGAACCTGACCAGGAAGTCAGGACATTCAATATCTGAAGTGACATTCAGAAAGGTCCCGTAACGAAGTTGTTTTCATTCAGAGGAGTCAGCCACAACTCCAGGAAAGTACCTCAGTTACGGTAGTATGTTCATGCAATTGACCACAATTGCAGTATCTCCGAAAAGTACTCTAAATGAAACTAAAATCTATTCTTCAAGATAGCACAATAATGTTTCCTTTACTAGCCTCATTTTTTAATAAAATAAGTTTAAGGCTCTTATGGAAAATTATTTACACAACCAGTTCCATTTTTTTATTTTTGACATACAAGAGTAATTTATTATAGTTATTTTGATTACATGACGTTTCGGCTACACCTTGTAGCCATCTTTAGAATATGGAATATATAATTCTTGGAATATTACTATACTAGATTATAATAAATAATATATAAAAGAATAATATATAATAAATTACTATTGAATGTCAAAAATAAAAAGTGGAACTGGTTGTGTTAATAATAATTTATAGACATTCATTGAAGAGGAAAGAAAATAAATCTTACAGAAAAACTTTCGCCGACATAAGTTTTTTGAAGTTCTTGAAGTTATATGGTGAAAGTATATTTTTCTTTTATTTTTATACGAATTAAATTTGATGAAGAATCAGATATTAAATGATGCCTACCTCACTGGGTGTTCTGAAGAGTAATTGATAAAATACAACTGCTGCAAAATTCATTGCATTCAGAAATGCTCAGCCTAGGAATTATGCTGCTCAAATATTGCTATTGCCCGGTTTCTCAAAAAGAGAGGTACAAGTGGAAACCGCCGTAAATTAAAATTTTGTACCACAGACTAACCACAGTTTGATCATTCATTTTCAATGTAAAGTGGACTAATATTCAACATAGAAAGAAAGGCAGCCGAAGTCAGCCTAATCTACATTATGTAATGCTAACTTATAAATTGAAAAATCATGTGAGAGACTAAATTAACATGGTTTTTCTAGAAGAACTATTCAATACATTTTAGCTTTTTACAAATAATTATTTAAATGCTCTGTTCACCTTAACAAGCAGCTAATGTTAATCTATCACTAATGAAGGGTCAAGTATTTGACTAGCAACTGGCACAAACATACTACATTACGTCCTTACTACTGGGAGAAGTGGCTCAAGGCATCAACTGAGGTCACAACCATGTCTATGTCTGGAGGGATCCTAGGTGGTTTGAGTCCTGATGGTGGCAGGATTTTTGACACTAGCTTGATATCTGGGTCAAGTTTAGTCGATGTCTAGAGGAGGATTCTAATGGCTAACTGCTGCGATTGGCCATTTTCCGTGGTTTCTCTGATCAATACTAGGCAAATGTTGGAGAAGTACTCTAACAACGGGCCATATACCAAGCACAATCTTTCTTTCCTCTTCCTTGTCCTGTCCTAACACCCCTTAAATATACACTCTTGCACCGACTTGCACTACTCCACCACATGCCAGGAGACTGGTTGGGAGCTTAGAGCTGCCTGCTGGTGGGCCTGATTGGGGAAAATTAGGACTGGAAAAAATTATGATTTTTTAAAAAGAATCAGATAACTCGGATATAAATCAGATTTGTTTGATTTGAATAAAGTAAAAAAAAATTGTATTAGATGTTTTTACTTTAAACCAAAATAAGGTTAAAGTCCGGAACACGGTACCTCTGTAGAGAAGTGTGGTGCTGGGGAGGGGAGGGGACAGAGCAGAGGAGTCTCCTTAAGCCCTACTTCAAATTATGCTAAGCACTGATAGAAATGATGAAAACGTACATATAGGCAATTTTCCTTGCTTGCTCTTCATACACTTTGTCCCTACCGCATTTTAATGCCCAAATTACTTTCAAAGGCAATTACTTTTCTCGCTTTGCTCGCTCTGATCCAAATCAAGGCTAGGCTCGGGCCTCTGGCCCTAGCAATCTTTATAAACAACCTTCAGTCTTTCCACTACATAATTATCAATTTGCTTTTATAAGAAAGCACTTCAGTAAGCACTTTATAAGAAGATCTTGAATTGAAACTGCTGCAATGACTTTGAATGATGAAAGCTTTGTTTATCACAGAGGCACACACCACTATCATAGGCAGCACTATTTTCTAATGGAGCTCTGACAAGACACTAGGGTGAAATTGCCTCCTCTAACTTATGATGTCACATTCGTGACCAATTATTATAATCGCCTAACCACCCCTCGCCCCCTCCACTGTGGATTTCCCTCTCGCCAGACCAGCGCGAAGTGCTGGTTTAAACAACTTAGGTTGTGTCGTGTTCTAGACTTAAACCCAAAATTGTTAAGCGATTTATTTACCCTTAATTACTTTAAAAGCAGAACAAAGTTTAGTAAAACATCAATTATTTAATTTATCGTTAAATTATTGTAATTTAATTTTTTTTAAAATTAAGATAATATAAATTTGAGGGTTCCAGTGGAATATCACACTTACCAGAAAATCTTTAAATTTTAGGCATTTTAGAGTTTCATGCTTTTGAAACATTTCTCTTGTGTCCACATAACTAAATAAGCCTGTGGCACTATCAATAGAACGAAAAAAAAAAAGGCATTCTTCATTCTAAGAAATGTTATAATTTTTTGTGCAATACCGCCCTAATCAAAAAGCATTTATTGTTCATCAAAACATTATAACAATGCTAGACTGTTTTTGAAATATTAAATTCTATTTAATAGTTGCCCTTTTATCGAAAAATATGGAGTATAGTAATTTTAATTTGTGAACTTTCCCATTTACCGTTTAACGGCAATGACTGTAAATCCCTCTCGCCAGGGGAAGGCATTACCATTTAACGGTCAATGGATCAGCTCGGTGTGTGTTAGGGCAGTATTGATGCTTAATTAGTTTTTATCTACAGACAAACAATGCTGGATAAAAACTAATTGATTATCTAAGTGTATTAGAATGTAATTCTACATGAAATTGTTTATTCCTCCTTTTTATAAGGTTGTTCATTTTATTGTATATAATTTATTGTATTTTATTTTCTCAAAATTGTTCAATTATTGAAAAAGTTTATAAGAAATGTAATATATTTTTTATATCAACTTTGTAATTAATTTTTTAAATACAAATATATTTTCAAATATTATAAAATATTATTGTAATATGATATAAATATTATTAATTAAATTATTAATATAAATAAATATTGATTTAAATATTTTTAAATACACCACCTTAGGGAAAACTTGTGAGCCGATGGTCGGTTGGCACTGGTCTCACTATCTAGCAGGGGAAGATCAACATCCCCCGCTCACAGTAAAACATGCACTACACTTATGGGACTAATGACAGCCGTTGACATGCCCAGGATCTCAATAAGTAGTCAATCAAGTCCTTACTCAAACTGTAGTTTAACCCCAAATTGTGTATACAAAATGGTCTTGAAGTTTTTGAAGCTGTTGAGCATGCCCAGACTGGTGGGAAGCTCAATACCCAAGAATCCAATTCATGAGATATTGCTTTTATTTGGCAATTGAATTTATAAAGCTTTTGGACACTGTGTAGAACTTGGATGCTACTGTGATTGAGGTGGTGGTGTGCACTTTGTGAATCACAGGGTCCAGTTTTGCCTCGCACCTAACAAATTTAAATCTGCTATTATTTCTATCACCGAACGGAGGATTCTTCAACTAAAAGCAATCATTGATTGAAATTCATTTTTGATAATTGCTTGATAGGTATGAATAAATTTAAATTATAGGTATACTTGTGTGTTTGAATTATGTAATGTGAAGATTTTCAATTCTAAACATCTTAACAATCTGTTTAACAACAAGATGGCATTACAAGTAAATTTTGGAATTCAAGAAAGACGATGAAAATTCATATTATTATTCTCCACTGTTAATAAACCTTAGGACTGAGATGAGATGAATTGTCAGAATGTCATGCTAAAAGAAAGTTCAAGGATGTTTTATAACGGTTATCCGTTTTGAATTTTCTGCTTCTGAAGTTTTGATGTTTGGGGGAGTATTTTTAACATGATGAAATCAAATACAAAGCCAGAACATTCCTATCACGTACTGTTGAATTTTTAAAAATTTTATTTTATTTTCCTTATCGAATAATTTTCGTATTCTCAAAGAGAAATTATACAAACTGTAATACTTTACCATGTGTAGTTTTATAATGGAAGGATTTGATAAACCAAATCACAGAGTAATGTGCACATTTAACTAAGAAAGCTTAGCTTCTTTGAGAAAGATGGAAGTTGGTTCTAAGAATGTTGTGCGCCAAAGCCATGTGAATTATTCCAAAGTTTTGTTGCCACTTCTCTTTAATCTTGGCTTAATGAAACAAATCGTAAAAGCTTTAATAAGGAAGGAGAAAGTTTTTAAGTACATATGAGAGAAATTTCTAATACTATCTGAAACAAAATTAAAAGAAAGTATATTTAATGATAATATGGAATAATAAATAATGAAATATATAGAAAATTGATGTTGGATGGAGCATTGTGGATGAAAAGGAGAAAACAAAATTTCTGGGTAACAAGGATACCAATTACTGAAACATTGTCGCTGACCTGCTTGAAGCATACCGGGAACTTGTAACACGAGTATGAAATTTAGTTTCCTGTTTTCTCATCTAGTTTATTTCTCTGAAAATCTAAGATATTTGAGTGAAAACCCAAGCAAACGATTTCACAAGGATGTGCTGGAGTTTGAATTGAGTTACCAGGGATGCTGGAGCATCAGTATGCTTCCAAATTATTGTTAGATGTTAAAACGTGAAGTACCTGAATTGAAACTAAAGGAAAAGGACACAGGAGGACTTTCTCGAGTAGGAAGCAACGGGTGTAAAATTCGTGTGAAACTCTCCGAAAGTGAAGGAAACAAGGCAAAATAAATCAAAAACACACTAGTGACATTTATTAACAACCATATTCATTAATTTCAGCATGTTATGTAGATTAGTATTGTTTCTTCAAAGTAAAAAGTATTATGAAAAGTTTGTGGTGGAATGCAAGAATTTTTACAATGCGTGTAAAATGATTTCGTAAGTAAACCTTCCATGATACAAGTAAACAGATTGAAATTGGAATTGAGCACATCCATGTTATATAAAACCACTTTTTTTTTATTTTAGGCAATATACAATAAGTTTAAATTATTCCCAGGCTAGTGGAATCTTTCAATGAAGAATCCTATCACCATACCAAGACTGGCTGTGATGGCTGAAAGCATCAACTGATGTCACTGCAGTGCCTCTGATTGGCAAGTCCTAGGGTTCAATTTCCCACTGTGGTAGGATTTTTGACAGTAGGTAGATAGCTATGTTGAATTTAGTTGCAGTCTGGAGGAGAATTCTAGTGGTTGGTTGCTCTGATTGGTAGTTAACTACAGTTCCTGTGATCAGCATCAGTTTTGAGTAAGGACCGGGTTTTTAAGTGGTGCACCTACGGACAAAGTGCATTGGAAGCTTTCATTTTTTATTTCTAACCTGTTTTTGTAACCCAATTGGAAGCATTTCAGGAAATTTCCTTGCACCAAAATCTCACCTTTCCCCAACCTTCTTGGCCAGTCTTTCTTAGTTGAATGTCTACATTACACTGTCTCAAGTTAAATCAGGCAATGTTTGTGCAAGCCATGCACATTGTTTTGCTACACTTTGCTCCAAAGTAACCCGTATCTGTTTTTAATCTCTGAAGAACAAAAGTAAAGGAAACCCATTGTTATTCTTTACAAATTATCATGACAGAGCTACCTTTTTTACTGGAAATCTTGCAGATGCCAAAGGTACTTCGAAGTGAACACAGATGGGTTCTGATATATTTAGTATGTTATTTTACGTCTAACATATGCGCACTTCTGGTGGCAAATCTGATGTTTTCTTAACAATGCTTCAATTAAAGAGCTTGAGTGCATATACTACCACTCATTGGTAAGTCAAAGACATATCTCAAACAAATCCTACTGGCCATTGCCCTCTGATTCCCTTGTCCTTCACCACACACCGTGCACTCTACCTCATATTTGACCCTTCACAAAGGGCTGCAAAACTCACGTCAGAACTGGGCAGACGTTTGCGTTGGGGGCAGTGTTCATTGCTTGTTAAATTAAGGGAAAGATGTCTTAAAAACGTTTGTCTATGTAGTACATATTTTGCATTTTTTTATTAAAATAAATTCCTTCCCTAGTGATATCATTAATGATGCCAATTACGTATCAAAAAATGTAATAGAAAATGTAGTTGGATGTAACTTACTTGTTTTTCCTCAACATTTCTTGTGGATTTGTCATGTTATGGTATAAATTTTATACTATAAAATCATGTAATATATTTGTACCTAGTAAACATGCACCTATTTTTATTATTTTTTTTTCACCTATTTTAGCATCCAAATTAGGAAAAGTTTGCCCCTAAAAGTCCAGCCTGTAGTCATGAGCAATAAATATTCCAAACAAATCACTTTGATACTACAGTCTATAAGCAAATGGGGATGATCTTTAAGAGATTGTAGGTTTTTTAATTTTTGCATTCAATGCAATATTATTTGTCTTCTCCCATATGAAGGCTTTGTGACTTTTTCTCTGGGACAATGATGAATTCATTAAAGAAGGAGTTTTAAACTCTGTTCTCTTATGATTAGAGCCTGGAAGTTAGGCAAAATGCCATTTTTTTTTTTTTTTTTTTTTTTCTACGTTAACAATAGGAATCACTTAATTGTACTTGTGGAGTTGCTTTAGTAGATATACATTTTGATTTTCATTTTGCTTTTGCTTTTCCCTTTTCACTTTTTAACCCCTTCTGGCTTTGCCATTATTTTGCTTTTTTCTCCTGGCATTGATTTTGATCAAGCTGGAAACATTCCTGCGAGCCTGGTCAACATGAAGTCATGGTCATCTCTGTGGAAGTGGAGACTCCATGGTGAGGTCGTGTTAAAGATCTAAATGGAAATCTAACTTTGACCATTTCCTCTTGAAGATTTTGAGGACAGAGTTCTTGGAGGTTGCTATTCTCTTCTCAGTGTTGATTACAGAAGTATGAAGAACAAAAAATATAATTCTGTTTTCACTTTTGGAATTTCAAGATTCGAAAGCAAGTCCTCAAAATTATTTTGTAGACAGTGTTTTGGCAGTAAAACATTCGTAGTCATAATGCCAGAGGGTCATATGGAATGAATATTACAAAGAAAAACTTAATTTCCTTTCATGCAAATGATAATCTAAATCAATGGTAATCTCATCGTATGTGTGCGTATTTTGTTTATATTGATGTCACAAAAGCCACTCGTCTAGTAAATAAATATTTCTGAATGTAATTTAGTCTCTGTGTCTGGTACGGAGTATCTTGCTCCAACTATCTTAATGGTTGGTGCTCAAGAGACACTTGAAATTTAGGAAATGTTATGAAGAGATCATTGATGTAAGCACATTATTGTGTCGATAAGCTCCCCCATCCAAATCAGCCTCCTCAACATGGATTAGCGGGATGTTTTGTCAACAGAATTTAGGGCTTTAGACATTCTAACCAAGATTTGTGACAGAAAAGGTGAAAAAACTTTCTCAAAAGCTCTTTTTCTCAGTCTCTTTCCAAGAAAGAAATAAAACTGACCATTCACCTTAAATTGTTTAACATTGCTTACAGTATTTTGTATTACATCATTTGACCATAGAACATCACTCCTTTTTTCTTTTTAAATCTAATTCAAATGGATAACTTGCAGCAGCCCTTTTACTGTTTCCAGAGATTTTAGGTGGAAAAATGTTCTTAATGATACTTTTCAGTTCTTTTGAAATGATCTCTTTGATTTTGTGCAGTGTTGAGGTATTCAAATAGTGTGATCCTAAAAATTCCTACTTTTCAAGAGATTTCAAAAGCATACAGTTTTTTTTAAATTTCCCTTCGAGATGTCAGTAATCTGGAAATAATGTTTCTTTGTTTCAGTGCTGACTATGGTGTCAATTTCTTCAAGAGATTTGCTGTTGTAATGAATGCTTTAGATAATCGCATGGCTCGAAATCATGTAAACAGAATGTGTTTGGCAGCTGATGTTCCTCTTATTGAAAGTGGGACTGCTGGCTATGAGGGTCAAGTCGAATTAATCAAAAAACAACTTACTCAGTGTTATGAATGCCTTCCTAAGGCTCCTCAAAAGACATATCCAGGTTGTACAATTAGGAACACACCCTCTGAACCTATCCATTGCATAGTATGGAGCAAACATCTGTTCAAGTGAGTTTAATTTAAATTTAGAGTTATTATGAAGATCATTTTGTAAATTTGCTAATTATTATTTAATAATTATTTTCAGCCAGTTGTTTGGTGAAAATGATCCCGATATGGATGTGTCTCCTGATACAGCTGATCCGGATGCTGCTGGTATTCTTTCTTTTCTGTATTTTAATTTCTTAAAACATTTGGTGCATTCCAAAATTAGAGCACTTGTAAATTTTGCATTTACCACAGATGCAAACTAATTTTTACTACACAATCTCTTCATATACTTAAAGGTATATTAATTTGAAAAAGCAGAAATAGCTTAATATTCTTTCAGTGTTAAATTACACATAAAAATCACATATAAATTCATTCAGTGATGGTTGTTCAGTTGTACCCACTTGGACCAAATTTCCTTCTTGATAGTATTTCCATGATCTTGTCTAACCTGAATATCTAATGCACAAGTGAAAACCTTAAAAAGAAGTCTGATGTAAGTTTTGCAAATTCTGTCTTTGCGCTCTCTTAGTTAAAATAATTTTTCTTCTAGTTTACAAATTACTTTTTTCTTCAAATAAAAAAAAAATCAGATTTTTTAAAATCTATTTTCATAAACATTACAATCTAAATTTATAGACTAATAAGCCAATTTTATTTTGATTGATTTAGTAACATCAAAAATAATTTTGGAAATAATTTTGAAAGTACCATTATTTATTATTGAGGAGAACGTTGGAACATAATAGGGTTTTTAAAAAAAGGGGAAAAAAAAATTTTTTTTAAGAATAAATATTGTTGGTGTCTTCGAGCAATGAAGTGTTCGTGCCATCAAAATTAATGTGTAACTGCTCTGGAAGAATCAGATCACATTTCCAAAACTAGTGGTGCTACAGAATGGCACAAACTTTCTTGTACTAGTTTGTTTTCTTTCTCGTGGTGGACAAGGTTTACAGTTTTGACCCATCCTCTTGCAAGCTGCCATCTATCATTCCCCCCACCCCCACGCCCCAATGTAATGTTTTCTCAATTCTTCGATTTCCGAATGGTAGATTCGAAATATTACAGAAGAGGAAAACCTCATCTTGCATGAAAATTTTCGTTAAAAAATTTTGAACTGTATTTAAGAAAAAATCCTTTAAGCTCTTGTGTAAATGCGAAATTTGAAGCTCTTTTTCACAGGATTTTTTGGGGTTTTCAAAAAACTTCATTTGATTTCATTTGTATCACATTCACTCACAAACATAATAATGTACACAAATCGCTGGAAATGTGCATATTAATAAAGTGAGAGAAAACAATACAGCAAAATGAATTTTATGTCTTCTTAAACAGTGCAATTAGCACTATTCATTCAAAAAGTATGAAGGAAAAGTTTGGACCCGTTTTTGACAAAATGGTGGTCGAGCATTTCTGAAAATGCAGAATTTTGAGCTCCTTTTCACAGAAAAGTTTTGAGTTTGTATGCAATCTTTATAAAACATTATTTAAACCACATGTATTCATAAATACAATAATGTAAGCAAATTGCTGCTTATGTAAATATTAACGGTGGTAAATTGTGTTAGTTTAAAATTTTGCAAAGAATAGAGTAATATAGCATTTATGTCATCTAATAGAGTATGTCGAGTTCTAACCCTACCAAAAGTTTAAAGAAAAAATTTGGAGTTTTTGAGTAAATTAGTTTTTGTTATATTTTAGAATTGCACATATTGCATGCCATTATGCATGAAAATGCTGAAATTTTGAAAAACTGTACATGACTTCAATGAAAAACTAAACTTGGAGAAAATTGTTATTATATTTTACTTATATATAATGTTACTTATATATATATAGTTCCCTACCTTCAATTAATAATAGTGATTTTTTGGAAAAAGTATTTAATAAAATTTAAGTAGGGAACTATATATATATAAGTAACATTATATATAAGTAAAATATAAGTAACATTTTTTCATGCATAACAGTTATAGGAAGACGGAGAAAAAAATTCAAACTTTTGAAATTTTCGAAAATTGAGAATTAACAGTGAAAAACAGGCCTATCCTATCATTGTACTTTATTGTTTCAAAAAGTTTAAAGAACAAATTTTGAACAATTTTTGAGGTTTTTCAAATTTGCAAAGCTTTGACTCGAGGCAGATCGACCAGGGAATATCCATTTTGGGAAAAACCTACATATGATTGAGGCTTTAGTTGTGCACAGATCGAGGGACGGACGGATTGACCTACCTGTTGGGGACACTTTTTTGGTATCAGGGGACCCTAAAACTTTTATATCGATTGATATCTCGAAATTGAATTTCCACTGCATTACATCAACTTTCTCTGTACTATGTATATTACTCTGTGTATATGTATGTATACGAGATAAGATGCTTTCTTTAGGAGACATTTGAATTTAAACAATTGAGTAAGTGCTTAACACTGATAGAAAGATAAAACTTTTTTCCCCTGACGGCTAACACAAAACGTGTGACACTTTTTAAGTATATAGGGAGTCCTACTTTAACCCTTTGACTGCCAATTGCTGCATGCCACTGCCATGTCTGCTGTGACGTCTCTTTGATTAGGTGTGCAGTGCTCTGCACTAAGTACTTCATGCAATTGGGCAGTGCTGTCAGCGTCTGTAACTGTCCAAAGTGAGAAAAATGACCCTAGCATCTCTCTATCTATATGAAATGAATGGAAATCTTAGAACCTTAGGATGACAGCAGATGTTCAGTCACAGAAGCATAATACTAAATCTTATTGCAGTGAAAGAAATTAAAAGCCAGCAAGTATGTCTGTGTATGTCCATAGTACTGGGAGCAGTAAAAGACCCGGTCGTACAAAAATGTTCATAGCACATGGATCACGGAACCTGCTGTATTTACAGGTATGCTCATCTCAGTCAAAGGGTTAAGAATGGGGCAATAACTTCACAAATGGGAAATTTTTGCCATGTGACTTATTCTTCCAGACCAATAATATGGTACTATTCAGTTGGTTCAACAATTCAGGAGACCTTCTGGATAATTATCGTCCTGTTTCTTTTACATCAGTGGTAGACACCTGTCTGAGATTCAAAAGATTATACTCGCACCATTTCCACTTTCCCTCTCCTCCCTCTCTTCCTCCCCCCCCCTCTTCCTCTTTCCCCCTCTCTTCCTCTTCCCCTCTCTTCCTCTTTCCCCCCCTCTCTTCCTCTTTCCCTCCCTCTCTTCCTCTTTCCCTCCCTCTCTTCCTCTTTCCCTACCTCTCTTCCTCTTTTCCTCCCTCAGCCCAGGTGGATTGGGAACTGCATTTAACTGAAGCACTGTCCAGTGGAGTTGTAACATAATGAACTACATAAAAACCCTCTCCATGAAAAAACACTTATGTGCCAAGTTTCATGGGGATCAGACATATGGTATCTGAGTTTATCGAGATCAAATTAACCAACATCCATTTTTACACATATGGAAGATACTACATCACTTATGTATTGCATTGGTAATTGTAAGTTACTGTACCTATTGCAGGTTGTTGTACTTAGTATTTTCGCTTTTAGTTCACATAGAAGCAGTAGCCAGAAGCTCAGTGGCACCAAAACTGGTGAAGCAGATGCTATTGTTTTATCAAACTAACAGTTTTTCACCATTGCCATCAAAACTGTTATTGAAACTACTACTCTTTCTTCTTTTCTTCCTTTGTACTGTCCAGTGAAGAATTTTTTTTTACAATTTGTTCCATATAGTCGTAGTTGAATGGTATATCAGAATTTTTAAACATTGCTCAAAAGTCACTACTCGTTATGTTTTCAATGAGCAAGTCTGAACTAGAGCATTGCCTCTTCGTGATTTTACTCGGTCGAGCATCCCGTCCTCGCATACATGATACTTGAGTAAGAGTTACTCGCGGGGCAGGAAGCCATTCTCGTAGCATTTTGAGACCTTGATGATAAAACTTCGATTGAAAGTGTTTCATTTTGAGCGATAGAGGTTATGGAGCGAAGTCCACCTAGAGGACATATTGCAATAATATACAAATGTATTTTACGTACTATATTTTTTTCAAAACCAGTACTAAAGTTAAAAACTGAACTCCTCTGTCTTTGAACATATCAAAAGAACACTGTGGTCACAAATAGATGTTGGTAGAAAGATATAAAGAGTGGCGCGGTGTATTATTGAATTTTTCCGAACAATGAGATAGTAAAAGTTATGTCTAGGAAACTGAACGTTAAATGCAAATAGCTATTTCATTTATTTCGAAATTATTAAAATGTATCTTCATGTAGGGGTAATACAAAGAAGTTCCATTGAATTTTAAGAATTTTTATTGTTTTAATATGTGGGTAATATTTATTAATATTTTAATCCTGATGTTCGCAAGACCTTTGAAAATTATCAATAAACATGACAATGGCATACTTCTAAATAGTAGTTATTCTACAAAAATAAAATATGGTGTAATATTACTTTTTTATGCTAGAAATCTTATTTCGATAATGTTAATAATATAATACAAGACTAATAACTATTAAACAAAATAGAAATAATAATAATAATATAATACAAAGCTAAAACATAAGTATGTGTTAAATTCACTCACTAAATATTTTACCATTCTTCAAAACAACTGTAGAATGGAATTACACAAGTTCGGCGTGCAAGATGTGACATGTATGTAGGATGCAGTTTCGCAGACGCACCAGAAACCAGATAACCTACAGGTCACTTGAATTCGATCGAAAGATGAGTGTCGCTTCACAAAGCTTGGGCCAAGGACTCGCGGAAGGAAAAGGTACTAATTTTCCGCTTATCTTGATTATAACAATGACCAATTCAGATTTCGCATCATGCTCACTGCCTGCGCAAATACTAAAATGTATAAAATTCCAAAGACTCTTGGTCTAAAAGATAATAGGAAGTAGTTGCATGCAAATAACATTTTACACTATTTGATACTTAAGGATTCGTACACTTTTTGGCTTTGCGGATCAATAAAACATCACACAATTGCTCGGGTGTAAATTTCTCTTGTGTCTCTTGTCTTGCCTAATAAAAATAATAACTAGTAGAACAATAATTAATAAAATCTGTTTCCAAAGTTCACTTTTCACATCTTTTTTCTTTAGCTTGTATTCGCTGCTGTGACGTTTGTTTTCTACCATATTTTTCTTTACTCTCTATCTCTGTACGCCAAATAGCACTTCGAGCAGGTTTCGAATATAGCACACTTGACAGAGTATCAGATGCTCAAATGAATTCAAGGAACAGTCACGCGAACGAGTGAGTGTTTGTCGCACAACAGTGACATCCAGCAGCCAAAAGGAGAACTCTTTGGTGCGGTTAGCTTACTCGAGTAAAATGCTTGAATGCAAGGCACTAGTCTGAAACGGTTTATTTTAAATGATTTCATTCTTAGATCAACCTGATGTGAGGAAATTTCTAAAAGCAGCTTCCTTGTTTATGTATCCAGCTTCCTCGTTTATGGGGCACTTTTGGGAAAGTTAAAATATAAAATTTGCATCATTTCTGTGTGGTAATGCTGGTTTCTAGAAAGTTTCATTGTTTCCTTATATATTATCAAACCAACAATTAAATTCATGTTAACAAAATAAAAATAAGAATAAATTAAAATTACTCCAAGTTTGAGTATGTTGAATCCAAAAAATTGCATGCTTAAAATTCATTTGTAAGAATATTTACCAATGTATCCATCTTCAGTGTGGAAATAATTAAATCACTGTTCTCTAAGTAGAGTGCTGAGATGTAATGGGTTAAGGTAGTCTTTTCTGCTCAACCCCAGACAATACAATGGTATTGCTCTTTCCAGTGTCTGTCACATTTGGCCACCACATTGCATGTTGGCAAAGAGGTCTGGAATAAAGTCCAGGTATTTTTCTGTATTGTTATTCCAGCAATGCTTTTTCAACACCTTTCTATACTGTTGTGGGTATTAACATCAAAATATCTTCTAAATATAAAAGTTCTTTCTTTCTCTGTCATGTTGCATCAATTATTCCCATTTACAGGTGATGCTGGTATGGCAGCTCTTAAAGGTGAAGCAAATGATCAGGGAAACGTGAACAGGGTAACTACTCGAGAATGGGCTGTTAAATCAAATTACGATCCTGAGAAGCTGTTTCGTAAATTATTTCATGATGATATAAAATATTTACTGAGTATGGGAAATCTGTGGAAAAATAGAACTCCTCCAAAACCTCTTGTGTATGGTGAAGTGCCAGATGCTGGTAAACATTTATTAATTATTCTATTGTGATTTTTATTTATTATGGTTAAAGTGTTTTATTTTATCTGAGTGCTTGTTTTCAGTTGCTGGCTGCAGTAATGAAACTGATGCTGTTTTAAAAGATCAAAAAATATGGAGTGTAGCAGAGTGTGTTGAAATATTTTCATCCAGTTGCAGAAATCTTTATAGTCAACAGCAAGTATGTGATAAAGATATTGTTTATTAATGTTTATGCCACCTAATTCATCTACTGAATTCTCATATATTAAATACAAAATTAAACACCAAGTCCATTCTGGGGAAACAGGTTAATTTAATGGTGCTTGTATATGATGTTCACTGGCTGACAATTGAGAAAATATCTTAAGGACTGGTTTTGAACCTTTGATTATTGTTTAACATCCTGTATCTTCAAATTAATCAGTTTACGTTGCTCATGAGATTCACCACATATTCTAAACACTCTTGCTGGAAGCTAAACTCAAATGCTGTTAAAACACCAGAGAATAGTTTTAGACGAAGTAATCTCCTTCCGCTTGAGATTTCAACAGTACTTGTGACATCATTATTTCCCGTTCATGTGATTAGAGATGCTCTGTGCATTATGTTGGATAATTGATCTTGAGCAAACCCTGATTGGGGTAAACATTAAAAAATTACTGATAGAACTGATCACTTCGATTAATATGTTGGAGCCGTTTGAGGTTATTTAAATGTACTATTAACACTTGTTTTCCAGAAGGCTAAGGAGAAAGTTGAAATTTAGTTCTTTACTAAAATGAATATGTCTTAGAAATAAAATTTTTGAATTATAGCTTACATATCCGTGCAATGAAGAGCATGTTTTCATAAACTTTTCGTTTTTTCTTTTCTTCTCCAGAGACTTGATTTGGGAGATAATCTTGTATGGGATAAGGATGACAAAGATGCTATGGATTTTGTTGCTTCTTGTGCAAACATTAGAGCTTACATATTTGGTATACCTCAGAAATCACGTTTTGACATTAAATGTGAGTAAGAAAGTATTTTTACGTTTTTTCTTCTAATATTTTACACTTTTGTGTAGATGTGATTTATTTTAAGGAATCCTGTAAACAAATAAATAATTATTAAAGTGATGTTCTGTTGAAGGTGCTGTGCAATAAACATGTAATTATTGCTTTATGCTTTCAGCAATGGCAGGTAATATCATTCCAGCTATTGCTACAAGCAATGCTATAGTAGCTGGACTAGTTGTTCTTAAAGCCTTTTATGTTTTACGAGGACAACTGGAAAACTGTCAGTCTGTTTACCTTCGCAACAAACCCAATCACAAAAACGTTCAGATTGTTCCTGAGGCATGTTTGGTTCAACCAAATTCAAAATGCTATGTTTGCTCACCAAAACATGAGGTATTGTTCATTTAAATTGTTCACTAAACATTTACAATCCATTTATATTTTCTTTAGAAATGAAGTATCTGTGTCTAATAGTAGTAGTCTAATAATAGTAGTGATACTGGCTCTAGTAGACCTGCTGTACATGTCCTAAGTTGAGTGGCAGAGGTTACATTTTGTTTCCATGCATCACCTTGCATATCCCCATCTGAAGTTGTAACCAAATATAGCAAGTCGTTGTCACCATCATTCATTTATTCTACTTTCTTTACAGCTACAGCTTTAGCTGGTACATTTTCACACAACATTATTAAAATTCATAATCTCACCCACTTACGTACACATATAGCATACCATTCTGTCACAGGTATCAACTGTTCTGTGTGTATTGTTACAATTCATATCAAGTAATATCAATTGTTATTGAACATACACAGGTCCAATTTGAATGATTTTCTCGATAACCATATTTAAAGCTTTACATTGTGTTGAAATTGATGAATTCATTGTTGTAAGGGCAAATTCAATTTTTTTTTATTTACTCCAGTTTGCGAAACCTATATGGTTTTCTTCTTTTAAATCAATTTGAACTCTTCTGTTAAAAGTAGTCCTTGGAGAGGGAGGATTGGAGATCTTGTCAAACTTTGTGTTTGACGGAGGCTTCAGCTATTGCTTCTCTACAAATCTATTTTCTGTTTACAAAAATAAATTATTTAATTTACCGTTTTCCATGGTGTCCAGTAAACCTGAAATTCTTGAAACCAGGAATTTGAAAATGCATGGAAGAACCTGGAATTTGATTTGAAAACCAGGGTTTTTAGTTATTTTCAGAATTATTGCCAACTTATAGCATAAATTCACATAAGACATTGTATTCAGTTAAGTGCATGATTCAACTCACTACATGGTAATGGTGAGTGTTAAAATTGAAGTATATATGAAAAATGTCGTAAGTAGACCTTAGAATTGTGAAGTCTGTGACTCTCTGATCACATGCAACGTGTGTAGAGGCAACATGGGTAGAGAAGGTGGCATCACAGAGCACCTATTCGGTTGTCTATATGTAGCATGTGTATGAAAGATATTCATGGAACAAATGTCTCGAAGGGAATTTTTGAAATCTCTAACTGCAGTGTAATCTCTATTATCCATGTTGATGAAAAGGAAGGTGGTCCATGCAAAATTGCAAACTCTGGGTGTTGAAATTCATTTTTTATGAGTGTACACAAGAAGCGTTTTTAATATCTTCCCAAAAATCTACTGAAACAAACTGTTTAATTTAATTTTGAAATTAAATATCTCCTCTGCCCTTCTAATATTATTAAATATAAATTCAAAGTAACCCGTTCCAAATTTATATAAGAATATGGGCACCAGGAAAAGATTACGTTAATTCAATTATTACAATTTATCTTCAGCTGCTATTTCCAATAAATTAATATCTGGCTAACTGGGTCGGTGGGTCTTATAAGAAATAATTGCTATTGCCTACTAATAGATGATTATTCGATCTGCCATCTGTACAGAGTGGCTGAGGAATCTGAAAAGCAAATATACATTTCTCGCTACTCATTTGCTGGAATTGGCTAAATGAAAATCATCTTTTCTATTCACAGAAACTTGTAAGTTTATTCAATATTTATGAAATTTTAACAATACGAAACGTACTTTCGGTCATGACCAGTTTCAAAACTTACCCTGCAGTACCCGTCTTCGTGCGCACTTGGCCGATGTCACTGCGTAGAACCATTTTCAATTTTTCCTGGATTCGATGGCTCCAGGTCCAAATACCATCTTCTTTTCTTCCGTTCTGGCACAAGTGTATTCAAGTCACTGATCCTCACCGCCTCATAAGTTGATAAGACTTAATTAATTTTCCTTTTTAAAGTTCCCAGTTCTTTCTACACGTGTACTTAAAATATTAAAGTTCAGCAAACTATTATCTGCTTCAAATACTCCCAGTCCTGTTACCGACAAATTCACCCAAGTTCAGAGTTTAAATTCTAGCTGCTGTACTCGAAATATTTCCAAGTTCCTATTTCCTCACCTTCCATCAATATTCTAAGTCCGACAACCATACGCCCCAAAGTAGATGTTCACAATTCCCAAACTCCCAACATCAATTATCTACATACGATCCACACAGCACCACGGTATAAGTCGGAATGCCTCCATATTCCCCTCTTTCAGCCCTTCAAAACTCGGTCCATATTTTCTACTGTTTCTTGACAGAAAAAATTCGACCCGCGTCCGTCGAAATTTATTGTCATTCCATCTTAGCCAATTCCTCAATTACTTACAAATTCACCAGCTGCGCCCAAGACTGTCATTGCTTTCTCGGCCAATCCCAAAACAGTTTACTTTATCAACTAGCCGCACCCTGTGGTTCAAAGCAATGCAGTTTGTTGACGTTGACAACAACTCGTCCACTGTTGCTAGGCCGCCATATTTACATATGTCTATCCTTACAATTCACCCTGTTTACAATAAATGTGACGCAATGCAATGTTCCACATATTGGTATGTCACACTACAAATGTGTTGATTTTTTATCTACAGTAAAACCCCGCTTTCACATGTCCCCGGAGTTTTACTTTTTCCCACTATTTACGCTATTTACCCCTGGTCACTCAGACCCTTCAATTTCAATGTGTTCACAATATAAAATTATCATTGCTTTTACACATTCCAAATTTAAATTTCCTGCCATTTACAGTTTTTCCCCTGCCTGTGCAAACACAAAGGTCGAGATGGCTGATGGTCTAGTACATTTGTTCCCAACCAAGTGCTAGGAATACTTTACTATTTGTGGTTAGGGAGAATCAGAATTACTTCGAACTGGAAGGAGAGGGGTTCTGTTATCCAACCAGGACCTTCAGTATCAAAAATTAGTGTCATGTCCCGCTCTCCTTCCATCTCGTGTCCTTGCAGGAACATTATGTTTAACTCTCTGATGCAGAAAGACGCGC